>CP136069.1:14361930-15561930 GCA_032622095.1 Siphonodentalium dalli | reverse complement strand
TGTGAAGGCATAAGCGAACACCAAGCTAATGCGGAAAATATTCAATCACACACCGATAATTACATATGCTCGATTTGTTATATGAAAGATCTAGAGCATACTCAAAAAACCAACATGTCTGCCCAACAAGACATCACATCTGGTGACAGTCATGAAACTGTGCTTACGGGTAATAAAAATAAAACCATAGCAAAATCAAAAATTACTAAAACTAAACAAAAGAATATTAGTAACACAGGCTGTAAAGATAACTGTGAAATGCAAAAGGCATCCCTACAAGCTGAAATAGCAAGGCTTGAGGATACCATAAATGAACAAGCAAAAACAATTAAAATACTGAGAACAAGGAATGAAGTGGCTAATAACACAATACATCAAGCCAATGATACGTATCCACCATCAAATACGAATAACCATCTAAACATCATGCAACGATTACAACAGCTAGAACACGATCAGATTAACCTACGTCTAACAGAAGCAGAAAGAAATATTGAAACAATTCTTAGACGTAACGAAGTACATCATGCAAGGCAAAACCTGAGCCAGTATACACAAACAGAAGCAACAAACCCAAACAAAATCCGGGTAAACCAAAACAACTGTGTTAACCAAAATACTGTGCCTCAACGCTGCTATATTGAAAACACCAACCTAATCAACCATATACCGGTAGCAACATCAGACTATCGTGTAGAAAATATTCGGAACGATAACATGCAGAATAATCACAACTTACAACAACAAAAGCGTGTAATAACCGCAACAGATAAACAGAAAACTACCAACTGCCAGCGAGAACCTGAACATCATTTTTTAGAGCATGGCAGGGGGTCGACCCAAAGGGCCATACAAACAAATCATTACCAGTCTATACCACAGAAAACTATGACAGATCAGATAACTGTGAGAAAAAACAAAACAGAAAAGCAAAACCATCAGCTTATACTACATCATATCAGAACACAAATGACAAGCAATATAGCAACACAACCTCCACCAAACATAGTTTCATGCCACCCTCGACTAAGCAGTCGACTGCCGAAGCGGAACATGAACCTAGAAACTGTGACCTATATTCATGGGAGACAACATCAGTAATAAATCAACATTCTCCGTTAAGAATCGAAAATATAATTGAGACACAAAAACTCAATATAGCTTCAATTAACATCCAAAATATAACCACAAACAAAGTGGTATTACAACATGCAATAGAAACATATGACATCATATGTATCCAAGAACACTGGCTTTTCCAATATCAAATTGCTCGAATAAAAAAACTAGCGGAAAACTTTAACAACTTCAGTAAGTCAGTAGATCAGAATGAACCACTACCACCAAACATGCGGATCAGGGGCTATGGGGGAGTATCAACCTTATGGCACAAAAATCTCAATAAAATCATCAACGCTAAAGAAGATGGTGACAACCGAATTATCTGTATTACAATCAAAAGCAGCCCAACAAATATATGCCTAATAAATGCATACATGCCCAGTAACACTCACTCGGCTGATAAAAAAGATAAAGATGAATACAATGAGACACTGGAAAAAATATATGCTATTATGACAAAATACTCAGATCATAAAATAATAATAGCAGGGGATATGAACGCTTCATTAGATAGACAACCACCTAATGAGCAAGACAAACTTTTCAAAAAGTTCTATATAGACCATGAGCTTACCATACCCAATGGATATGTCCCGGAATTCAAATTTAGACATCATAATGGGAAATCACAATCCATCATAGACTATTTTATTAAATCCACAAAACATGACAAAATTCTATCAAATATGCAAGTTATCGATGTTCCATCAAATGTATCTGATCATGAGCTCATTAAAGTCGAAATGAAAATAGCACCCTTTGAAAAAATACAAAATAGTCTTGAAAACATCTCACAAAAAAGAACAAACTGGGAAAAATGTGATTTAGTCCTCTACAGACAGCATATAGACAAAACTAATCACCTAACACAGACCACTATACACAATAATCTGGAAGAATCCATTGTGAAGTTTGGCCAAATGATAATAAGCGCAGCAGAGAAAGCCACACCTGCCAAAAGGCATAAAATAAGCTCCAATGGTAAAAAGCAATGGAACCCCAGTATAGCCAGTGCGATACAAGAAAGTAAAAAGGCCCATTATCAATGGAAAACGGCAGGTAGGCCAGTTGACACAAATAATCCACTTAAAATGGCAAAAATGGCCACTAAAAAGAAATTAAGATGCACACAAAGGCAACAAATGGCTGCAGAGAGAACCCAACTATATGATGAAATCTCTCAAGCCAATGCATCTAATGATCAAGTACTATTCTATAAACTTATAAACAAACAAAGGCTCACCAAGAGTGTAGTCACTGAGTATATTGAAATAGATGGACACCAATATGGTGCCGAACAGATGATGGATGGGTGGTTTAAACACTTCAAAAAACTGTCAGAACCAAAAACTGCCGATAGATTTGATGATACATTCCACAAACAAGTCTCGGCTGATATTGAAGCTATTGAACAAATATGTCGTGCTAATACACCATCTTTAGAACCAGTCACACTGCATGAAATTAAAACAATTGTCAATAAGCTCAAACTAAATAAAGCAGCTGACTATGCTGGAATTACGGCTGAACACCTCAAATATAGCATAGAAGAAACTGCCCCAATAATCATGAACATCATAAACACTATATATGAAAAACGAGAAGTGCCAAAAGAAATAAAAATCGGCATATTAACACCTGTACCAAAAAAGGACAAAGACCCAACAAAACCAGGGAATTACAGGGGCATAACTATCAGCTCCATAATATGTAAAATCCTAGAAGCAACCCTGCAAGACAAACTAGACAACATACTATTACCATCACAAAATAAAATGCAACGTGGCTTCACTCAAGGCACATCACCTCTAGTTGCTGGGCTTATGATAACTGAAGCATACAATGAAAGCAAAGACTTAAATGAGACATTAATATTAGAAACCCTGGATGCTGAAAAAAGCATTTGACGTTGTATGGCATAAAAGCCTACTGAGAAAACTTTTCATTGATGGGATCCACAGCGACCTATGGCTACTTGTAAATTCATTACATCATGAGGCGAATACAAAGGTAAAATGGGGTGGATCATACTCCTCAGATATACTACTTCACCAAGGAATAAGACAAGGGGCTAAATTATCAGCAATGCTCTATAAAAGATTTAACAACGACATGCTAAATCAGCTAAGTAATAATGCAGCTGGGTTTAAAATTGGCACAATTGATATAACAGCCCCCACCTGTGCAGATGATGTAGCCATCTTAGCAAAAACAACATCTGATTTACAAACTCTCACAAGTATTGTGTACAACAACTCATGTAAAGATCGATTCGCAATGAACGCAACTAAATGCGAAATTGTCCAAATGAAAACATCTACACAAAAAATGAATGGTGAAATAAAAACTGTCCTAGGTGGAACTCCTGTTAATATCGTAGGCTCCACCAAACACCTAGGTGTAGAGCGTAATCCAACAAATACCCCAGATATCCCAAAACGAATAACAATGGGCAGACGAACCCTATACTCCTTGATGGGTACAGGGCTACATGGAACAAACGGTATATCACCAGTAATAGCATACCAAATGTGGAACACTTTTGTCATTCCTAGAATGCTGCATGGTATAGAAATCCTACATATGAAAAAAAAAGACATAGATGAACTCGAACGTTTCCAACGAAAAATCATGAGACAACTGCAGAGTTTATCAACACGCACAGCAAATGCTGCTACAAATGCACTTATTGGAGCTATTCCCATCCAAGGCACTATAGATCTCAAAATTACAACATTCTATATTAATATAGCCAAAACACACAACTCTGCAGAGCGAGATCTTGCAATAAGGCAACTTATCATGAAAAATGACAACAGCCATAGCTGGTTTATACATGTCAGAGACATACTTTCCAAATATACCCTTCCTGACCCACTGCATATCATAAACACCATCCACAGTAAGGAAGATGCCAACAAATGGAAAACAATATGTAAAAAAGCTATATACCAATATTGGCATGATATTAATGACAGAGAGTTCTCCAGTAAAACAACACTAGCAATGATCAAACTGCAAAAAAATTCCAGCAGCAAATGTCATCTTGTATGGGATTCATCAAAATACTCGCCCGCTGCCACAAAAAAGGCTATTATAAAAACATGGTTGATGACAGACACTTATTTACTACAAATAAATAGAAAAAGATTCAGACAAAACCTGACCTCTGCCATATGTCCACTATGCAAACTAGCTGATGAGGACAGAATACACTTCATTTCACAATGTACGAACACTAGTAACCAACGACATCGTTACATACAAAAACTCAAATTATGTCTCTCAAAAACTACCACTGACAAATACATTATTGATCAACCAGAACTCTTAACTCAATTAACCTTAGACTGCACAAAACTAGAAACCTGGAACCTCATTGATATAGAAAAAGTACAAATTGAAAAACTGGCAAAAAATTTCTTATACTCAATCCATGTGCATAGAGTAAACACTTTGAAAACAGAAGCAGACAAGCACATATAAAATGACAAACTAGCCGAGCTGTACAGGCAAAACAACTACTTGTAAATATTCTTGTCAACACGACAATTTTAACTATACCAATCTTAAAAACAAAACAAAAATATACATGTACATATGTACATATGAAAGCTCAACTTAAAAGTTTTTAAGTGCAACTTACGCACACACAAATCTTTTAACTCACTAGTACCACAATTTTACCAACTATTTTATCATTACTGTAGTTTTAGCTGGTCTTATTTGACTTATTTTTACTTCCATTATTTTTATACCCATTATAATGGGGTGCTCCTCACTTAAAGGAGGGAAATCCACAACAAGCAAGCAAGCAAGCAAGCATGGGGTGTCAAAATAGCACTTTTCGTTACTAAATCGGCTGCGTAGCCAGAGTCATGGTGACCACCCGGGAATCCTTGTATTTTCGTGCGGTGCCACACAGCGGGGATCTATATGAAAGGGACGCGACCATGCAGCCCCTTCCAAATTTTCGAAAATTGGGCTGAAGTCGTGCATGGGGTGTCAAAATAGCACTTTTCGTTACTAAATCGGCTGCGTAGCCAGAGTCATGGTGACCACCCGGGAATCCTTGTATTTTCGTGCGGTGCCACCCAGCGGGGATCTATAGGAAAGGGACGCGACCATGCAGCCCCTTCCAAATTTTCGAAAATTGAGCTGAAGGCGTGCATGGGGTGTCAAAATAGCACTTTTCGTTACTAAATTGGCTGCGTAGCCAGAGTCATGGTGGCCACCCGGGAATCCTTGTATTTTTGTGCGGTGCCACCCAGCGGGCATCTATAGAAAAGGGACGCGACCATGCAGCCCCTTCCAAATTTTCGAAAATCGGGCTGAAGGCGTGCATGGGGTGTCAAAATAGCACTTTTCGTTACTAAATCGGCTGCGTAGCCAGAACCATGGCGGCCACCCGGGAATCCTTGCATTTTCGTGCGGTGCCACCCAGCGGGCTTCTATTGGACAGGGACGCGGCCATCTAGCCTCTTCCAATTTTTTGAAAATTGGGCTGAAGTCGTGCATGGAGTTAATTTTTTTTACTTTTTGTTACTAAATCAGCTGCGTAGACAGAACCATGGCGGCCACTCGGGAATCCTTGTATTTTCGTGCGGTGCCACCCAGTAGACATCTATTGGACAGGGACGAGACCTTATAGGCCTTTTCAATTTTTCGAAAATTGGGTTGAAGTCGTGCATGGAGCTCCAAATCGCACTTTTCGTTGCTAAATCGCCCGCGTAGGCATAACCGTAGCAGACACGTGGCTATCCTTGTGGAATCTTCTTGTGCCACCACTATTACATCTAAAAATCACAAACTAGGTCACATAAACTTGTCCAAAATAGGACATTTTTCGTTAGTCGATAATGTGCTGAAAAGGAGACCCTATTAGTCACATTATCGACTCATATAGAGGCGATTCTAAGCAGATTATGTGCGAACAATGACAAGACATAAGCCAACCCACTACTGTTCAGCTGTACGCTCATTAACATGTGTTTTCACTGTGGCTCGCGACTTAACACAAAATGATGACTATGACTCCATTATCTGCTTATTTCAGAATCAAATAATCACTTTATGTACCTAATTGGAATTATAGGTCGAATATGTGCGTATTTGTGCGAGGATATGTTGCTAAATTGCCTGCGTTGGCATAACCATATCAGCCACTGGGCTATCCTTGTGGATTCTTCTTTGGCCACCACTAGTCCATCTAGAAATCACAAACTGGTTCACATATGCCTGTCCAGCTGTTAATAAATTGGGTGTAAGTCGTGCATCGGATGAAAATAATGAAAAAAAATTCATTTTTCGTTGCAAATCGTCTGCGTAGGCATATCCATAGCAGCCACGGGGCTCTCGTTGTGGATTCTTCTTATGCCACCACTAGTCCATCGAGAGATCACAAACTGGTTCACATACGCCTGTCCAGCTGTTCAAAAATTGGGCGTAAGTCGTGCGTGGGGTCAAAATAATGAAACAAAGTTCATTTTTCGTTGCTAAATCGCCTGCGTAGGCATAACCATAGCAGTCACGAGACTATCCGTGTGGATTTTTCTTCTGCCACCACCAGTCCATCTAGAAATCACAAATCAATTAACATGCTCCCGTCCAGCTGTTCACAAATTGAGCGTAAGTCGTGCGTGGGGTCAAAATAATGAAAAAAAATTAATTTTTCGTTGCTAAATCGCCTGCGTAGGCATAACCATAGACGCTACGGGGCTATCCTTGTGGATTCTTCTTGTGCCGCTACAAGTCCATCTAGAAATCACAAAATATGTCATATAAACTTGTCCAGCTGTTCAACAGTTGGGCGTAAATCGTGCGTGGGTTAAAAATATGACATTTTTCGTTGCTTAATCCTGAAAACCAGCACATTATTTGCTGAGAAGAAACAATAATTTAGGTAGATAATCTGCTTAGAATCGCCTCATTTTGAGTCGACAATGTGTCAAATTATCGACTCATATAGAGGCGATTCTAAGTAAATTATGTGCTGACAATGACAAAAATAATAACCAAACTTTTCAGGTGTACGCTCATTAGCATGTATTTTCACTGTGGCGCGCGCCAAAACACGAAATGACGACTATGACTCCATTATCTGCTTATTTCATAACCAAATAATCACTTTAAGTACCTAATTAAAATTTAGGTCGGTTTTGTGCGTATTCGTGCGAGGATATGTTACTAAATCGCCTGCGTTGGCATAACCATAGCAGCCACGGGGATACCCTTGTGGATTCTTCTTATACCACAATTAGTCCATCTATAAATCACAAACTAGTTCACATACGCCTGTCCAGCTGTTCAAAAATTGGGCGTAAGTCGTGCGTGGGGTCAAAATAATGAAAAAAAGAGATAATTTTTCGTTGCTAAATCGCCTGCGTAGGCATACACATAGCAGCCACGAGGGTATCCTTGTGGATGCTTCTTATGCCACCACTAGTCCATCTAAAAATCACAAACATAGTCACATAAGCCTGTCCAGTTGTTCAAAAATTGGGCGTAAGTCGTGCGTGGGGTCAAAATAATGAAAAAAATCATTTCTCATTGCTAAATCGCCTGCGTAGGCATAACCGTAGCTGCCACGAGTCTATCCTTGTGGAATCTTCTTGTGCCACCAATAGTGCATCGAAACATCACAAACTAGGTCTCATAAAATGCAAGGAATTCCAGGGTGGCCGCCATGGTTCTGGCTACGCAGCCGATTTAGCAACAAAAAAATGCAATTTTTAGCTCCATGCATGCACGACTTCAGCCCAATTTTCAAAAAAGTGGAAGGGCTATATGGCCGCGTCCCTGTCCTATAGATGCGCGCTGGGTGGCACCGCACAAAAATACAAGGATTCCCGGGTGGTCGCCATGGTTCTGGCTACGCAGCCGATTTAGTAACAAAAAGTGCGATTTTGAGCTCCATGCACGACTTTAGCCCAATCTTCGAAACATTGGAAGGGGCTATATGGTCGCGTCCCTGTCCTATAGATGACAACTGGGTGGCACCGCACGAAAATACATTCCCGTGTGGCCATCATGACTGTCTACGCAGCCGATTTAGTAACTAAAAGTGCTATTTTGACACCCCATGCACGACTTCAGCCCGATTTTAGAAAATTTGGAAGGGGCTGCATGGTCGCGTCCCTTTCCTATAGATGCCCGCTTGGTGGCACCGCACGAAACTACAAGGATTCCCGGGTGGCCACCATGACTCTGGCTACGCATCCGATTTAGTAACGAAAAGTGCAATTTTAGGGGAACTGGGAACTGGGAACGGAATTCATGGAGCTTGTGACAGGACATATCACGCTCTTTACTTGCGCCAGTCTATGCTGGGCGCAAGCAATGTTTTCGGTCAGGATCTCTGTTTATCTGTTTATTTGTCTGTCCTTCCACGAATATGTTACGTCATACCGGAAGTACAGAATGTAAAGAATGCACATGCGCTAATATGAAATGATGGCACCAATTGTAATTTAAATCCACATTTATACTAAATTTGCATTGTTATCTCGTTTTATTTTGGTAATAAATCGTTCATAAAAGAACAAAATTGAAAGATTGCTTTCTTTGAAACTCGGAAAATTATTTGAGATCGAGTCTAAAAGATGCGTGCGGAATCGTTTTTTTTTTCTCGCATAGAAAATGATGTGCGAACAAATTTCTGGAAACTTTCTTCGACGTTCAAAACATTTCCGAAAGACGCAGGTGCATATAAACCATGTCCGGCCAAACGATCGAGCGCATGGTTCTAGACAAAATTGTACTGAAAAATATGTTGAAACATGGATTATTAAAGCGCCTTATTAATTAACTGGGAAAACAAGCTTTCTCATTCTCAAAGCAATTGGCATTTTGATGATATGTTCCCGAAGACCGTAGATCAGTCGCTATAAGGGCATGTTCACATTGACACATTGATAATCAAAGACTAACCAATGATCGCGTGTCTTTTATTTAATTGTGTCGTAATTGACTTTGACGTTTTTTGCCGCTGAAGTGCAATGACATACACAAAGCATTCTAGTCAAACTAGTAATGTAACCCAATTGGTATCTCATATATATTTTGAAGACCTCTGTCTGTATGTATGTTTGTTTGTGTGTCTGTCTGTCTGTCATTTATACAAATCTACGATTCTCGACCGATCGGGACGAAACTTGGTACGTGTGTGTAGTTTGACCGGGCGGTGGACGTTGTCGTATTGGTGAGCCCGTGCGGCGCCCGCTTCGCGCATGCGCAGACGAGATCTCGGAAACGGGCGGAGCTATCGACTTGAAATTTGCTATGTGAATGTATCTTGCCCCGGATACGAATTTTATCGGGTCGCCGAGCCCGTGCGACGCTAGCTTCGCGCATGCGCAGACGAGATCTCGGAAACGGGTGGAGCTATCGACTTGAAATTTGGTATGTGAATGTATCTTGCCCCGGATACGAAGTTTATCGGGTCGCCGAGCCCGTGCGATGCAGCTTCGCGCATGCGCAGACCAGATCTCGGAAACGGGTAGAGCTATCGACTTGAATTTTGGTTTTTGAATAGACCGGACAACAAAATTTGGTTTTTGAATAGCCTGGACAACGTCGGGCTCATCGGCTAGTCTATTATATATTTTGGAAGATCTGTCTGTGTGTGTGTGTGTTTGCGATGAACTCGAAAACGGCTACATAAGGCCGGGGAGTGGCATAAACCTATTAATTTGCCCGTGCGATGTGACCTTGACCTTGAAATCGGGTCAATTCAAGGTCATATCGCCAATTTTGATGGGATTTCGACGAAATCTGATACGTGGGGTTACTTTTGTCCACTGAGTGTTTTGGACGGGTCGAGTCGTGACCCCGACCTGACCTTGACCTTCAAAATGATCAATTCAAGGTCAAATCGGGTAAAACCTGATGGATTGCGACGGGCACGTTTGTCGGGTACTTTTGTCCGGGCAGTGTTTTGGACCCCACTTGACCTTGACCTTCAAAATGGACAATTCAGGGTCAAAGCCCGGACGAAGTCGGGTCACCTTCTAGTATAATATATAGCATCAGCGGCAACCAATCGTATTCACACCCTTCATATGAGCGATGTCTATATTGTTCTATAAATATGTCAAACAACTCTTACGTCATTACTAAGACCATAATTAGTGTAATAGATCAACTGGAGATAACAGAGATATTCTGTCCGTACACACAAATATTTCAGCGATGGATGAACTGAAATTTGATATCTAGATTCTCTATCGATCTCTCAAAAGAGGGCCCAGCACCCGTGGTTCAAACTGCTGTTGGCAAGATATCACAAAACATGCCATATATATGTGTGATGGGTGCATTCTAGTGCAAATGTGTTTTACTACGGTTCCCGTCATTCAACTGAATAGCGGGTATAAGCTCACTAGGCTTATTTTGTATGTAAATAGTCCCATATTGTTCTGTTTTAAACAGCCTGTTCTCCCTAAAATCCGCACATTACCTGCTTATAATAAAGCTTTTTAGGTATATTATCTGCTTAGAATCGCCTCATATTAAGTCGGTAATGTGCTGAAAATTAGAACATTTTAGTCATAATATCGACTCATAATGAGGCTATTCTAAGCAGATTATATTTGGACAATGAAACAAATAAGCGAACCCATGGCTTTTCAGGTGTACGCTCTTTAATATGTGTTTTCACTGTGGCCCGCGCCATAATACGAAATCACGGTTATGACTCCAGTATATGCTTATTTGAGAATCAAATAATCACAATACGTAACTATTTCACATTATAGGTCGATTATGTGCGGATATGTTAGTTTTAAAAACCGTGTTTTATGTCAATATAGAGCTTATATATATTTCGATTAAATAAGCCAACATTAGCTTATATGAATAAAATTAAGTGCTTATTTTCAAGAAAATAGCCTGACCTCTGCATGGTAAATGTTGAGTTGTTTAATCGTCTTGTTTTCCAGCCTAGCTGTTCTCGTGAAAATAAGCACAACACGGGCCAATATCATATTGGTATGTGCTTATTTTCACGAGACCAAGCACACCACGGGCCAATATCATATTGGTATGTGCTTATTTTCACGAGACCAGGCTGACATATGCATGGTAAGTCTTGGGTTGGTTTATTTGTGTTATTTTCAACACGAATTGCTAAAATAAGCATAAGGCGGGCTTATCGCATATTGAAATATCCCAAGCATATATTTAGTGTTCAATTAATGACAATATGCAGTCTGTTCTCGTAAAAATAAGCTCATAACGGGCTTATTTTAATGAGCGAAAAAAGCTCATACTGGCATCATTTAACCTCAATATACCTGAACTTTTTATATATTGACCTAAACACGGTTTTTAAAACAGTCAAATGTTGGACTATTTTTACACGGAATAAGCCTATCTTTGGTATTATTTAATCTACTTTTTTTTCTTCGCAACACATCCTCATGTAATTAGGTTCATATTGGACCTAAATATTCACACTGTTCATATGGACTTATTTGATTCTAAAATAAGCCCACGGTGAGGTTATCTCTATCATTCCTTTGAATGGCGCGGGCCACAGTTAACACACATTATAAGGAGCGTGAATCTAGTAGGTCGTGTCGATGAAAAAAAGGTAGATTAAATAATGCCAATATGGGCTTATTTCGTATGAAAATAATCCCATATTGGATTGTTTAAAAAAAAACCCGTTTTAGGTCCATATAGAACGTATATTGCGGTTAAATAATGCCAAAAGGAGCTTATTTCGCTCAGCAAAAAAATCCCGTTATGAGCTGATAGCTACATGGTAAGTCTTGGTTTGGTTTATTTGTGTTGTTTTGCACAACACGAATTGCAAAAATAAGCACAAAACAGGCTTCTCGCATATTGAAATATCCCATATAGGGCTGTTTTAATAACTATAGTTTAAGCACATATAGAGCGTATAGTGTTTTCGAATAATGTCAATATGCAGTGATACTGTACCCATGTATATGGTGCACATACCCAAATATACCGTGGTATCTACAAAAGTATACCCTCATACCCACATCTATAAGCGTTTTGTGTCCATATATAGCGTATATTGCGGTTAAATAATGCCAATATAAGCTTATTTCGCTCAAAATGTGCTTATTTTCACAAGAACAATCTGTATGGTAAGTCTTGAGATGGTTGATTCGTGTTTGTTTTCCACTCTATTGTCATGAAACTAAACACAATATGGGCTTATCTCATATTCAAATATCCAATATACACAAAAAAGGGCTGTTTTAATAGCCAGCGTTTAGGCCCACATGGAGCGTTTTTGAGTTTTCAAATAATGTCAATTTGTAGCCTGTTCTCGTTAAAATAAACACATAACGGGGCTTATTTTAATGAGCGAAATAAACTAATATAGTCGTATTATTTAACCTAATATACATGCACGCTATATATATGGACCTATTAAACGCGGTTTTTAAAACAGTCCAATATCTAATTTTTTTAATAGCAGCATATCCTCGGGTAAATACATGTAGGTTCATATTGGACCTAAGTATTCACATAGGTTAATGTTTGGACTTGATTCTGTAGTAAGCACACAGTGAGCTTATAGCCATTATTCCGTTGAATGGCGAGGGCCGCATAGAAAACACATTATAAAGAGCTTGAATCTGGTAGTTCGTGTCGATGAAAAAAGCTAGATTAAATAATACTAATATGGGCTTATTTTGCGTTATTTATAGGTCCATATATAAACCGTATATTGCGGTTAAATAACGCCCAAAGAAGCTTATTTCGCTCATTAAAACAAGCCCGATATGAGCTTGTTTTCACGAGAGGCTGAAATGTGCATGTGCATACAACTATTTGAATCTAATCTGGATTCATGGAGCAGGTCGCTGTCACAATGTCAACAATTAGTCACATCCATGTCCCCAAGTCACGGTATTAATGACTTCTTCGATAACTCAATACAGAAACAAATATTTAATGATAATATTCGCACCAAACTTCTCAAAAATAGCAATCGACGTGATCATCCAAGGAACAAACTTAGAACGTATAGAACATTCAAAACGATGACTTCTTTGGAAAAATATATCAACGTCATTTCCGTCCCAAAATAGCGTGAATCCCTGACAAAATTAAGAATAAGTTGCCACACCTTGGGCATCGAACGCGGACGCTACTTCGATTTCTACGGCGGCCTGGAACCACCACCCCCTCTTCAGTTAGTATCCTGATCTATCAGGTTACGTATCCTGATATATCAGGTTACGTATCCTGATATACCAGATTAGTATCCTGATATATCAGGTTATTATCCTGATATATCAGGTTACGTATCCTGATATATCAGGTTACGTGTCCTGATATATCAGGTTATTATCCTGATATATCAGGTTACGTATCCTAATATATCAGGTTATTATCCTGATATATCAGGTTACGTATCCTGATATATCAGGTTACGTATCCTGATATATCAGGTTACGTATCCTGATATATCAGGTTATTATCCTGATATATCAGGTTATGTATCCTGATATATCAGGTTATGTATCCTGATATATCAGGTTGTCTCGACCAATCCAGAATGTCGTCTTTCATTGGCGGAGGCTTGTGGTTGGTTCCATATTAAGTTTGGTGACGATGAGGATGAGTGATGTGGCATGTACATGTAGGCGATTAACCACACACCCCTCACCAAACTTCATATGGATCTTCAGGGTGACCTCTAGATGGGAGCCATCTATTTTTTCCCGAAATTCGTTAGAAAACATGGCCGCCATCAGTCATCTTGGATTTCAAATTTGGATCCATTGGCACACCCAGCAGTACAAATATCAGAACAAATATTTTAAAACTTTATACAGGCGTGTTTTGGGTCACCTCTGGGGATATCAAATGTTTCCGAATTTCGTTGAAAGCATTTCCGCCCTTTTGGATTTTAAACTTTGTATGACTAAATGATTTGGCACACAATACAGACCACATCTTTTATATAGTCCTTACTGAACTTCATATGGATCTTCTGGGAGATGGGAGCCACCAAAAATGTCATTGAAAAATATGGGAGGTATCCAATTATTACGCAATTCATGAAAAGAAAACATGGCCGCCAGCAGGATTTCATTCGCACACCATGCATCCCTCATTTATTGGTGAAATGTTTTAAATGAAAACAAGAGATGGACTGTCGTCCGGTGCATACCCCCTTGTGGATTACCGCCTAGTGTGGGCATATCTATAACTTATGACTGCTATACTCAGACAGATTGGACCCAAAAAATCAGAATTTTCATATAAACAAAGATGAATAACTATAGAACAAAAAACAAAACAAAACAGTTGAATGTGCCATTAAATGTCCTCATATTGGTGAACATCCATACAAAATTTCATTGAGATCCGAGCATTACTGTTCAAGTTATGACCTGAACAGACATCGGATGGACCAAACAGCCAACATTTCCAGATAAACAAAGATGAATGACTCTAGTATGGAAAAGCGAAACAGAACAATGGAACCCTCTATTGAATGTCATCATACTAGTGAACATCCATACCAAATTTCATTGAGATCCCAGCACAACTGTTGAAGTTACGACATGAACAGACACCAGACGGACCAAAAATCCAAAATTTCCAGATAAACAATGATGAATAACTCTAGAATGGAAAATCCGAACAAAAAGATGGAAACCTCTATTTAATGTCCTCCTAGTAGTGAACATCCATACCTAATTTCATTGAGATCTGAGCACTACTGTTAAAGTTATGACATGAACAGACATCGGACGGACGTACTGACGGACGCACATACAGACGCACGGACGGACGGAAAAATAGAGTATAACAATATCATCTACAGAATACAAGCCCATTGCGTACATTATTGTAACTTTTTGACTTTCCTTCTTCTATATGAGTCCTTTATCATTCTATTGACAGCTCAACATGAAATTAACACCTACCAACGTTGAGCTACAGTGTCATTGACAGTTTCATTTGAACTTATTATCTAATCATTTCCGAAGGGAACTACTCGTCAATGATTATTTAGTATAGAAAGGGTTAATAATGGACTGGTCATCGCTCAGTGGATGGTTCGGTTCTTGCTAACACTTCCGTGACTGGGGCTCCTTGAAATTTTGCAAAAACCTGTGCCAATGAACTCTTTTATAATGCGAGTCTCCTACTGGTAGCCTCGCATATATAAGAGCATATACATTGGCCTAACAATATTGACTAAGAATCCAACCAACCACAAGCCTCCGCCAATGAGAAGGCACTCTGGATTGGTCGAGACATAACCTGATATATCGGGATAATAACCTGATATATCAGGATACGTAACCTGATATATCAGGATAATAACCTGATATATCAGGATACATAACCTGATATATCAGGATAATAACCTGATATATCAGGATACGTAACCTGATATATCAGGATACGTAACCTGATATATCAGGATAATAACCTGATATATCAGGATACGTAACCTGATATATCAAGATAATAACCTGATATATCAGGATACATAACCTGATATATCAGGATACGTAACCTAATATATCAGGATAATAACCTGATATATCAGGATACTAACCTGATATATCAGGATAATAACCTGATATATCAGGATACGTAACCTGATATATCAGGATAATAACCTGATATATCATGATACGTAACCTGATATATCAGGATAATAACCTGATATATCAGGATACGTATCCTGATATATCAGGATACTAACCTGATATATCAGGATAGGTAACCTGATATATCAGGAAACTAACTGAAGAGGAGGTGGCGGTTCCAGGCCGCCGTAGATTTCGACGAAGCGGACCGAATTTGCGAAACATGCAATGAAATCGACAATTATTTACTGTACTTCTTCTGTCAGACGAGCGCGCCCTATTCTACGAGAACATATCACCCAATCTGTTAAACATCCCCAACGAGAAACTATTTAAACAAATAATGATCAGCAGCGACTCAAAAACTATGCGGGCTTTGGGGCACACTTTGTCCACTATGGATTGAAAAAGAAAGGGGTTTGGCAACAGAGTAACGACTCTTAAATCGAGTACAACAAAAAAGGAACAAAGATTCTTCGACTTGAGACCATGTCAGTGTTGCCAGTATCAACTCTGAATGGTATGTTTGCCAATCATCTACATATATTATCTGAACGTATGATAGGCATATACCGGTATAACATATGTATATTGTCATATATAAGCATATACCGCCATATATCATTGTTGTTACATTGTACTTAACTTTGTTTCATGTAATCCGTCCATTTTGTATTGTTATTCTGTGTTCATGTACATTTGACCATATATGGTGTAACGTACAAATAAACATGATTGATTGATTAATTGATTGATTGGTAAGTCATGTGTTTATTCGTGTTGTTTTCCAGCCTGTGTTCGAGAAAATAATCCCATAACGGGCTTATTTTAATGAGCGAAATAAGCTCATTATATTGGAATTATTAAGACTCATTATATATGTATGCTATATTTGCACCTAAAACAAGGATGTTAAAACAGTCCAATGTGGGATTATTTCCATAAGAAATAAGCCCATATTGGTATTATTTAATCCACCTTTATTCATCGCAACATATATTCTCGTAAAAATAGGTTCATATTGGACCTAAAGATTCACATAGGTTCATATTGGACTTATTCGATTCTGAAATAAACCCACAGTGAACTACTACCCGCTATTCAGCTAAATGGCATGGGCCACAGTTAAAACACATTTTAAAGAGAGTGAGTCTGGTATGTCGTGTCGATGAAAACATTGAGGTTAAATAATGCCAGTATGAGCTTAATTCGCTCATTAAAATAAGCCCGTTATGTGCTTATTTTTATGAGAACAGGATAAAACATGTCCTCGTGCAAATAGGTTCATATTGGACCTACATGTAACTATTCACAGGTTTATGTTGGAACTATCTGATTCTGAAATAAGTACATACTGAGTCCCGTATTCCGTTGAATGGCGCCAAACACCTTACAAAGAGCGTAGCTTTGGTAAGTTGTGTTTATGAAAAAAGGCAGATTAAATCATTCCGATATGGGCTAATTTCGTATGTAAATAGTCCCATATTGTACTGTGTTTTAAACAGACTGTTCCCCAAAATTCCGCACATTATCTGCTTATAAATAATTTAATTTAGGTAGATAATCTGATTAGAATATCCTCATTTTCAGTCCATAATGTGCTGAAAATGAGAATATTTTAGTCACATCATCGACTCATAATGGGGCAATTCAGATTATGTGCGGACAATCACACAACTAAGCCAACCCATAACTTTTCAGATGTACGCTATTTAAAGACATAATATGGATTTGTTCGGGTATGTGAAACTGATAAGTTAGCATTCAGGCGCTATGTCAAGTTGACATTGTCAACTGGAGGAATGTAGCATGTTAGTAACATATGGCAATAGTCCCATATTGTACTGCTTTAAAAGCCGAGATTTAGGTCAATATAGAGCTTAAAATACGGCCGTTAAGTGCTTATTTTCACGAAAATAGCTTTACATCTGCATGGCAAGTGTTGAGTTGTTTAATCGTGTTGTTTTCCAGCCTGTTGACGTGAAAATAAGCACACAACGTGCCTATCTCATATTGTTATGTGCTTATTTTCATGAGAACAGGGTGACGTCTGCATGGTAAGTCTTGAGTTGGTTTATTTGTGTTGTGCCACAACACGAATTGCTAAAATAAGCATGACGAGCTTATCGCATATTGAAATATCTATATAGGGCTGTTATAATAACCAGCGTTTAGGCCCATATGAAGCTTATTTAGTTTTCAAATAATGGCAGTTTGCAGTCTGTTTTCGTGAAAATAAACACAAAACAGGACTTATTTTAATGAGCGAAATAAGCTCATACAGAGGTATAATTTAACTTAATATGTATACATGTACGCTATATATATGGACCTATAAACGCGGCTTTTTAAACAGACAATATCAGACTGTTCTATCAAACTAGTCCCATATTGGTATTATTCAATCTAATTTGTTTTCATCGCAACATATCCTCATGTAAATAGGTTCATATTTGACCTTTAAGTATTCACATAGGTTCTTTTGATTCTGATATAAGTCCACAGTAATCTTATAGCCATTATTCGGTTGAATGGCGAGGGTAGCATTGACTATAAAGAGCTTGAATCTGGTAGGTTGTGTCGATGAAAAAAGCTAGATTAATAATACTGATATGGGTTTATTTCAGTAAAAACAATACAATTAGGGTAGCTTTGGTAAGTAAGTGATAAACTAAGGTAGATAAAATAATGCCAATATGGGCTTATTTCTTATGTAAATAGTCCCATATTGTAACGTTTTAAACAGCCTGTTCCCCAAATTCCCGCACATTATCTGCTTATATAAAAAGTAAATATTCTAGGTAGATAATCTGCTTATGAACGCTCTCATTTTGAGTCGATAATGTGCTGGAAATTATACCAAATTAGTCACATTATCATAATGGAACAATTCTAAGCAGATTATGAGCGGACAATGACACAACTAAGCCAACCCACAACTTATCAGATGTACGCACTTTAAAGACATATTATGGACTTGTACGGGTATGTGAAACTGATAAGTTAGCATTCAGGCGCTATGTCAAGTAAATCGACCGTACCTCTCCATAGAAATCATCGTCTGAACTACGCTCAATTGTAAATATTTACTTCTGGAATCGGGACTATTGGCGACAATACGGGCTTATATCATATTATTATGTGCCTATTTTCACGAGAACAGTCTTGAGTTGGTTTATTTGTGTTGTATTCCACAACACAAATTGCAAAAATAATCATAAGATGTTCTTATCGCATATTAAAATATCCCATATAGGGCTGTTATAATAATCAAATAATCAAATAATGACAATATGCAGCTTGTTCTCGTAAAAATAAGCTCATAACGGGCTTATTTTAATGAGCGAATTAAGCTCATACTGCCATTATTGAACCTAAACGCGATTTTTAAAGCAGTCAAATGTTGGACTATTTCTATGTAAGCCCACATTGGTATTATTTAATCTACTTTTTTTCATCTCAACATATCCTCAGGTTTATATTGGACCTAAATATTCACACAGTTCATATTGGACTTATTTTATTCTGAAATAAGCCCACGGTGAGCGTATACCAGTTATTCCGTAGAATGGCGCGGGCCACAGTGAAAATACCTTCTAAAGAGCGTGAATCTAGTAAGTTATCTCGATGAGAATAGGTAGATATATTAAATAGTGCCAATATGGGCATATTTCGTATGGAAATAGTCCCATGTTAGACTGTCTTAAAACCCGCATTTTCTGTCCATATCGTATATTGCGGTTAAATAATGGCAATATTTAGTTCATAATAACATGGCGTTTATGTGCTTATTTTCACGAGAACAGTCTGCATGTTGACATTATTTGAAAACTGAAATACGCTCCATAAGGCATAAACGCTAGTTATTAAAACAGCCTTACATGTACATGTATATGTGTTATTTTAATATGAGGAAAACCCGTATTGTGCTTATTTTCACGAGAACACGATTAAACAACTCAAAACTTGTCATGCTGTTTTCATGAAAATAAGTACAAAACGGACATATTTTAATGCGCGATATAAGCTGATATTGGAATTATTTTGCCACAATATACGCTCAATATGGATCTAACACACTGTTTTTATAAATAAAACAGTACAATATGGGATTATTTCCATACATATCAAGCCCAAATTGAAATGATTTAATCTGCCTCTTTTCATCGACACGACTTACCAATTTCACGATCTTTATAATGTTTTCACTGCGGCCATAACGGAATAACGATTTAAGCTCACTATGGAGTTATTTCATAATCAAATTATTTCAAATATCAACCTATGCGAATAGCTACATGTAGGTCCAATTTGAACCTATTTGCACGACGATGTGTTTCATCCTGTTCTCGTAAAAATAAGCACATAACGCTGCGAAACGGGCTTATTTTAATGAGCGAATTAAGCTCCCATTGTCATTATTTAACAACCTAAACTTGTTTATCGACATGCAGCTTGTTCTCCCGAAAACCCGCAGATTATCTGCTTATACATAAACATTTTTAGGTAGATAATATGCTTAGAATATCATAAATTTGAGTCGATAATGTGCTGAAAATGAGACAATTTTAGTCACATTATCGACTGCCAATGAGTCGATTGTAATCAGATTGTGTGCAGAAAATGACACAAATAAGCCAACTCACGGCTTTCATGTGTATGTTCTTTATAGCATGTGTTTTCAGTGTGGCCGCGCCATAAAACGAAATGACGGATATGATCTATTATCTGCTTATTTCACAATAAAATGTACCTATTTCACATTATAGGCCGATTATGTGCCTATTTGAGGGAGGATATGTTGCGACACGACATACCAGATTCACGCTCTTTATAATGTGTTTTAACTGCGGCTCGCTTCATTCAACTAAATCACGGGTATAAACTCACTAATGGCTTATTTCCGAATCAATTCAGTCCATTGAAACATATGTTAATATGTATGCCCAATATGAACCTATTTTCGCGAGGATAAGTTGCGATGAAAAACGGTAGATTTAAAGGTACTCAATCCGTAAAGAGGGTCCCCATCTCAACAGATTCCAACAACAACAATCCGATCAGAGGGTCCTATATTACTATTTCTTTGGCTTTGGGGTAAAACATATTTGATTCGAGTCGAGGAACCCATCAAACAAAGCTCAGAGTTATTAGATATTGATTTTTGAAATTTGTTAATTGCTCGAGATGAGTACTAATAACTGCCGTCAATTTGGTCACCTGCTCGAGATTTTACGCCAAAACTGTATTCAAACAGACAAGGATGGATAACTCTATAATCAAGTGGTAATAATAACGAAATTTTGACTGTCTTCTGGGCCAGAAAGAATTCCCGATAATGAAAAATAATAGATTTCTAAAATCGATATCTAACAAATCTGAGCTTTGATGGGTGACTTCCTCGACTCGAATCAAATATTTTTGACCCCCGAAGCCATTGAAATAGTAATTGAGAGGAGTTTTATCGGATTGAGTACCTTTAATAATGACAATATGGGAGATAGTCCCATATTGGACTGTTTTATAAACTGAGTTTTAGGTCCATATAGAGCGTATATTGTGATTAAATAATACCAATAGGGGCTTATATCGCTCATTAAAATAAGACCGTTACGTGCTTATTTTTATGGAAACCATACATGTACTCCCATAGTGTACGTTTATCTCCACACAGAGCCTATATTGATATGAGCTTATTTCGCTCATTAAAATAAGCCGGGAGTGTGGCTATTTTCCCGAGAACAGGCTGTGAAGTAGCATATACATGTACTATACATTCCTTTTTCATATACATATGTTGTACTTCCGTATATATTCATATTAAAATATTCTTCATATTTCATACAGAATACGATATAATTATGTCCATGCAGTGTATCACAACTAAAATTTACCATATCTTATCCTAATTTAATTAAAGGTTTAAACCAAAACATAGTTCGTACTTTAATTGGGTCGGGTTGTTCCGGGTCGCTTGGTGTCGGTTGTGCCTGGGGCGGATGGTCCCGTTCCTGTATATACATGTGTATATAGTACATCTGACTACAGACCGAATCGGGACCACAGGGACAACTCGCGCGGGCGTATGTTAGGGTGGGTTGTCCAGATTTTCCGGGGCTGGTTGTCTCACGTTTTTATTAGCTCACCTGAGACGAAGTCTCCGGTGGAGCTAGTGTCACCACTCTTCGTCCGTCGCCCGTCCATCCGTCCGTCTACAATTCTTTGAACATCTTCTCCTCTGGAACCATGAAACCGAATGGGTTCATATTTGGTGTGTATGTTTCCTAGGTGACTCTCATTCAAATTTGTTCAAATGAGGACACTGAGTCAAATAGTTGCGAAGCCAGGGCCATAACTCTTTGCCACCATAGTAATTCTTACAACGACTTCTCAAATTTCATTGGGCCGAATGGGTTCTTATTTGATACAAAGGGTCCTTGGGGGACTGTTATTCAGATTTGTTCAAATGAGGTCACTGGATCGAATGTGGGCGGAGCCAGTGACGTAACTAAAAACAAAAATTTAATTAAGATTTTTTGAATTTTCACCTTGCTCAATTTAACAAACAAAAAAATTAGTTTTTAAACATTTTATAAAATTTGAAAAAAGTGACACCATTATAACATCTGCAGAGTTATGAAACTTTAATCTTTAATGAAATTACAGAAATATTCCATTACCCATCCCCCATCCCATATGGCCCAGACCCACCCCACCCTGCAGTGGCCTGCACCCAACCAACATCCCTTCCAACGGATATCATCTCCAGCTTCCAACTTTAATACCTGTTCTATTAAAGTTGCAGATATATCTTTGTGGATAGACAGAGAGAGAGACACGTGTCATTAATCTAGATTACAATAAAATGTCATCTGGCAGCTTGTGTAAACATTACTGCTAGCAATTTTAAACAAACTGCCTGAATTTAGTGTCTGACATTTGCATAATGAGGTCCCCAGAGGGTTAATTTAGTGTTGCAACCCTGTACAGCAGGCTAGCATTACCAAATACACCCTCCATGGACCTAATTCTGCTTAGGCATCATCTTCTGGGAAGTATCTTAAGTATCAAATTGAAATTTTGTTTTAGTTACTTTTTTACTTTTTCCCTTCTGTTCAGTTTCTATGCCGCCACCCCCTTAATTTGCAGAAGATAAAATGCATAATTGAGGTGCTCAATGGGTGTGCATTACAAACTTCAACTTTAGAACTTAAATCTGTTCCTATATAGGTTTCCCATGGCTGGTGAGGCCTAATCAGACTGAGGATGAATCTGGTGATGCTAGCACACCTTGCGGAATATTGTCATTAAATTCACCATTTGGGGACCTCATTCAGCAAATGTCTGACACACTATATGCAGACATGGCTGGCATATTATTTTCTTAACCACCGCTTATCCAGATGAAATCATACCCTGATTTTTCAAAGAAACATTGGGGGGGGGTATATTGGATTGAATGTGTCTTATGTCTGTCAGGCGGTCCTTCCACTCGTCTGTCTGTTGGGATGTCTATCCATCCGTCTATCAACAATTGTTTTCTTCTCCATATTAAAGACCAAATATGTTTATATATTTCAGTGTGCATGTTCCCTAGGTGACTCACAATCAGATTTTTTCAAATAAGTTCATCATATCAAATAGGTGCGAAGCTAGGGCCATAACTCTTTCCCTCCATAGTAAATCTTAAAATTTCTTCTCAAGACCCATTGAGCCTATATTAGCTTATAGTTGTTATGGATGGGCCTTGGGTGACCGGGTTCAGATTTGTTCAAATTGGGTCATTTTAGGAAATGAGGTCCCCATAGGGTGAATTCGTTGATGCTTTTCCACCTTGGGGAATAGTGTCATTAAATTCACCTTTTGTGGACCTCATTCTGCAAAGATCAGACATACTAAATACAGACTTGGCTGTTCCAATATTATTTTCTTAACCACGTACCACTTATCCAGGTGAAATCATACCCTATTGTATATTGGGGGGGGGGGGGGTATATTGATATTACTAGATGAATGGATCTCATAGATGGGGATTCACATTTGTTCTAATAGGGGCAGAGATAAGAGATTTAACTCTCCTATATCCTTGTACTAGTTGTAAAATTCAACCTAAGAGGGGTGTGCAAAATGATTTCTGTGAACTTAGTACTGTGGTATGGTTGTCTTCTGTAAAATGTAAGAGGTTGGAGATTTGTCAGTGGTGTGCAATTATAAATTTCAAGTTGAAGAGCCCTGCTCATCGGAGAACCTCCATCTATGTCCATGCTTATAACTACTTGTCTTAAGTGATATTGTCACGTACTGACTCTTGTAGTCTTCAGAGTCCCATTCTTCTCAGTCTTTACAGTCTGGTGAGCTACCCACAGTCATTGACTGTCTTGTTAAATATTTGTTGTCATCTTCACATTTTTTGTTTATTTATTCTTGGAAATATAATTGTCATATTTTAAGACACTACTATATTACACGATTTGATATCCCAATATATTATTATCTTAAATTATTTGCCATCGTTTTGTCGACGTAATCGGTAGTATACGGATGGCGACGAGGTCGGTATTTGAGATTGGACACCTGAGAACTATCTGAATATGAACACCAAGTAACAGTCTGTTTATGTGAAACTGAGCTTATTTTAAAATTGCGCGAAATAAGCTCATGTTGGCAATATTTGAAAACTTAAATAAGCTCTATATGGGCCTAAACGAATAGCGTACAGGAAGGTAACACCCTGATTGTATAGATTACCCAGGGTATCCCCCCTGAGTGTATAGAATACCCCGGTTTACATGGCCCAATTCAAGTTAAATATACCGACATTAATATTAAAAAACATATTTTGTCCTTCACCTGAGCCCAAATATGATTTTAAAGACAAGGGAGCTGTATGATTTATCATGGGTGCTGTTGGTGTTGTGCCAGTCTCAGTAAACTTAGCGTACATTTGCTCCCAGAGTTGCGCACGGTACGAGCGCGACTAGCAATTGTACTTCGAAATTCATTACGACTGGTGTTGTGCCACCTGCTCACCATTAAATCACTCCCAGGTGCCCAAACTTTTGCAAACCTTCTTATACTGATGCACATCTTTCCAAAAACACTACTAGTAAGAGCAGGGATGTGGCTAGAGGGGGGGGTGTGGGGAGGGGGGTGTCTCACCCCCCAGCAGAGAGCTATATTTTCAATAGTTGGAAATTTCATACCTGCCACAACGAAATTTCACACCAACAATACATGTAGGTTGAAAATGTTCTTGTAGTTTGATTATAAAACAATTTATTGGGGGGAATTTATTGTTTTTCGACCAATATTTGCATATGTTCCTATTTTTGGTCAAAAATTTTGACAGAAATGGACATCAGTTGGAAATTTTCCAACTTTAGGGGGGTGACAGGTTGGAAATTTCCAACACTTGGAAAGCTTGTGTCCTGGTCCCTCCCCCGTGGCCAGTCAAAAACTTCTAGTTAATTTAAGAAAACAATATTGTCATACAATTGGTCAACATTGTCATTGGAATTTGAATTGGGGTTTGAAATTTCCAACAGTATTAAGGCTTGAGGCTAGTCTAGATGTTAGGATTTTGCGATTTTCTTGTTCAGATTTCAAAATTTTCGCACACCGGGCCGAACCATGGTCGGCCCGGTGTGTCATTGCCCCATCCACATGGCCAATACAAAACTGCTAATTAGTTTAGCAAAACAATATTTTACTACATTTGGTCAAACTTGTAGACATAAATGGTCATCAGTTGAAGAATTTTCCAACCTGAGGGGGGGCATGAGGTTTGAAATTTCCAACACTAGGAAAGCTTCAGTTGAGGCCAGTCTAGATGCTAGGATTTGCGATTTTCTTGTATATAGTTTACAAAATTTTCTCACACCGGGCCAAACAACCATGGTCGGCCCGGTGTTTCCTGGTCTGTTGTCGGCAGCTGTGTGCATTTGTCTGGAATTAGATCACTAGTTGTTTTTTTTGGGGGCAATTTTCAGGTTAAAATATCTTAATGTTCTCATACTGGGAAAATAGAAGCATGGCTTATGAATATATAGTAAATTAGGCATGAGCATGAGGTACAAGGGGGGGGGGGGTCAAATGGAATCATGCAAAAAGTTGTGTTGGTGTGATTCCGACTCAAGGGGGGGTGCAAACGGAATGCAAAAAGTTGTGTTGGTGCGATTCCGACTCAAGGGGGGAGGGGGTGGTACAAATGGAATTATGCAAAAAGTTGTGTTGGTGTGATTCAGACTCAAGGGGGGGGGGGTGCAGTTGGAAATTCCCAAGGTGGACACCCCCCAGCGGAGACCCTCTAGCCACATCCCTGAGTAAGAGACATAGAAGTAGATACCTATAATGGGTCACAGGGCTCAACTTGACCATTAAAAAACTCAAATATTCCCCTCCCCCTGACCAAAGCCAAAAATCCCATTCAGATGCCCAAATAATTTTTTCCCATTGCCTCTATATATTTTAAAGTGAACTGTGGAATCCTTTTCAGAATGGATATAGTCTGAGAGATGGCTGACCTTGAAGTATATACCTATACAGGACCCAATTCCAGTTAAATATACCAATTTAACCATTAAAAAAAACAAATATCCCCCCTGACTAGAGCCCAAAATGCCATTCAGGTGCCCAAATATTTTTTTTCCCATTGCCTCTATATATTCTAGAGTGAAATGTGGAATCATTTACAGAATGGGTATAGTCTGAGAGATGGCTGACTCAGAAATATGTTTTCATAGGCACGGGTGCTGTATGGTTTTATCATGGGTGCTGTGGGTGTTGGGCAGTCTCAATACCCTTAAAACCCAC
This sequence comes from Siphonodentalium dalli, assembly GCA_032622095.1. Taxonomy (NCBI): domain Eukaryota; kingdom Metazoa; phylum Mollusca; class Scaphopoda; order Gadilida; family Siphonodentaliidae; genus Siphonodentalium; species Siphonodentalium dalli. Next base: position 15,535,399 of record CP136069.1, on the reverse strand, counting down.
TGAGGAGCCCAAACTTTGTGCAAACCATTTGCATAGATGCATACCTATCCACAAACAACAAAAGTGTTGGAAGTAGATACATATAATGGGTCATATGGCCCAATTCAAGTTAAATATACCAATTTAACTTGAATTGTCATGGGTGCTGTGGGTGTTGGGCTGTCTGCATACCCCTAAACCCACTAAGGAGCCCAAACTTTTGCAAATCTTCTTATACTGATGCAGATATTTCCAAAAACACTAGGTGACCTAGAAGTATATACCTATACAGGACCCAATTCCAGTTAAATATACCAATTTAACCATTAAAAAAAAACAAATATCCCCCCTGACTAGAGCCCAAAATCCCATTCAGGTGCCCAAATATTTTTTTCCCATTGCCTCTATATATTCTAGAGTGAAATGTGGAATCATTTACAGAATGGGTATAGTCTGAGAGATGGCTGACTCAGAAAAATGTTTGCATAGGCACGGGTGCTGTATGGTTTTATCATGGGTGCTGTGGGTGTTGGGCTGTCTCAATACCCATAAAACCCACTGAGGAGCCCAAACTTTGTGCAAACCATTTGCATAGATGCATACCTATCCACAAACAACAAAAGTGTTGGAAGTAGATACATATAATGGGTCATATGGCCCAATTCAAGTTAAATATACCAATTTAACTTGAATTGTCATGGGTGCTGTGGGTGTTGGGCTGTCTCCATACCCTTAAAACCCACTAAGGAGCCTAAACTTTAGCAAATCTTCTTATACTGATGCAGATATTTCCAAAAACACTAGGAGACCTAGAAGTATATACCTTTACAGGACCCAATTCCAGTTAAATATACCAATTTAACTATTAAAAAAACCAAATATCCCCCCTGAATAGAGCCCAAAATGCCATTCAGGTGCCCAAATATTTTTTTCCCATTGCCTCTATATATTCTAGAGTGAAATGTGGAATCATTTACAGAATGGGTATAGTCTGAGAGATGGCTGACTCAGAAATATGTTTTCATAGGCACGGGTGCTGTATGGTTTTATCAAGGGTGCTGTGGGTGTTGGGCAGTCTCAATACCCTTAAAACCCACTGAGGAGCCCAAACTTTGTGCAAACCATTTGCATAGATGCATACCTATCCACAAACAACAAAAGTGTTGGAAGTAGATACATATAATTGGTCATATGGCCCAAATCAAGTTAAATATACCAATTTAACTTGAATTGTCATGGGTGCTGTGGGTGTTGGGCTGTCTGCATACCCTTAAACCCACTAAGGAGCCCAAACTTTTGCAAATCTTCTTATACTGATGCAGATATTTCCAAAAACACTAGGAGACCTTGAAGTATATACCTATACAGGACCCAATTCCAGTTAAATATACCAATTTAACCATTAAAAAAAACAAATATCCCCCCTGACTAGAGCCCAAAATGCCATTCAGGTGCCCAAATATTTTTTTTCCCATTGCCTCTATATATTCTAGAGTGAAATGTGGAATCATTTACAGAATGGGTATAGTCTGAGAGATGGCTGACTCAGAAATATGTTTTCATAGGCACGGGTGCTGTATGGTTTTATCATGGGTGCTGTGGGTGTTGGGCTGTCTCAATACCCTTAAAACCCGCTGAGGAGCCCAAACTTTGTGCAAACCATTTGCATAGATGCATACCTATCCACAAACAACAAAAGTGTTGGAAGTAGATACATATAATGGGTCATATGGCCCAATTCAAGTTAAATATACCAATTTAACTTGAATTGTCATGGGTGCTGTGGGTGTTGGGCTGTCTCCATACCCTTAAAACCCACTAAGGAGCCCAAACTTTTGCAAATCTTCTTATACTGATGCAGATATTTCCAAAAACACTAGGAGACCTAGAAGTATATACCTTTACAGGACCCAATTCCAGTTAAATATACCAATTTAACCATTAAAAAAACCAAATATCCCCCCTGAATAGAGCCCAAAATCCCATTCAGGTGCCCAAATATTTTTTTCCCATTGCCTCTATATATTCTAGAGTGAAATGTGGAATCATTTAAAGAATGGGTATAGTCTGAGAGATGGCTGACTCAGAAATATGTTTTCATAGGCACGGGTGCTGTATGGTTTTATCATGGGTGCTGTGGGTGTTGGGCTGTCTCAATACCCTTAAAACCCACTGAGGAGCCCAAACTTTGTGCAAACCATTTGCATAGATGCATACCTATCCACAAACAACAACAGTGTTGGAAGTAGATACATATAATTGGTCATATGGCCCAATTCAAGTTAAATATACCAATTTAACTTGAATTGTCATGGGTGCTGTGGGTGTTGGGCTGTCTGCATACCCTTAAAACCCACTATGGAGCCCAAACTTTTGCAAATCTTCTTATACTGATGCAGATATTTCCAAAAACACTAGGAGACCTAGAAGTATATACCTTTACAGGACCCAATTCCAGTTAAATATACCAATTTAACCATTAAAAAAACCAAATATCCCCCCTGAATAGAGCCCAAAATCCCATTCAGGTGCCCAAATATTTTTTTCCCATTGCCTCTATATATTCTAGAGTGAAATGTGGAATCATTTACAGAATGGGTATAGTCTGAGAGATGGCTGACTCAGAAATATGTTTTCATAGGCACGGGTGCTGTATGGTTTTATCATGGGTGCTGTGGGTGTTGGGCTGTCTCAATACCCTTAAAACCCACTGAGGAGCCCAAACTTTGTGCAAACCATTTGCATAGATGCATACCTATCCACAAACAACAAAAGTGTTGGAAGTAGATACATATAATTGGTCATATGGCCCAATTCAAGTTAAATATACCAATTTAACTTGAATTGTCATGGGTGCTGTGGGTGTTGGGCTGTCTGCATACCCTTAAAACCCACTATGGAGCCCAAACTTTTGCAAATCTTCTTATACTGATGCAGATATTTCCAAAAACACTAGGAGACCTAGAAGTATATACCTATACTGGACCCAATTCCAGTAAATATACCAATTTAACCATTAAAAAAAACAAATATCCCCCCCTGACTAGAGCCCAAAATGCCATTCAGGTGCCCAAATATTTTTTTCCCATTGCCTCTATATATTCTAGAGTGAAATGTGGAATCATTTACAGAATGGGTATAGTCTGAGAGATGGCTGACTCAGAAATATGTTTTCATAGACACGGGTGCTGTATGGTTTTATCATGGGTGCTGTGGGTGTTGGGCTGTCTCAATACCCTTAAAACCCACTGAGGAGCCCAAACTTTGTGCAAACCATTTGCATAGATGCATACCTATCCACAAACAACAAAAGTGTTGGAAGTAGATACATATAATTGGTCATATGGCCCAATTCAAGTTAAATATACCAATTTAACTTGAATTGTCATGGGTGCTGTGGGTGTTGGGCTGTCTCCATACCCTTAAAACACACTAAGGAGCCCAAACTTTTGCAAATCTTCTTATACTGATGCAGATATTTCCAAAAACACTAGAAGAACTAGAAGTATATACCTTTACAGGACCAAATTCCAGTTAAATATACCAATTTAACCATTAAAAAAATCAAATATCCCCCCTGAATAGAGCCCAAAATCCCATTCAGGTGCCCAAATATTTTTTTCCCATTGCCTCTATATATTCTAGAGTGAAATGTGGAATCATTTACATAATGGGTATAGTCTGAGAGATGGCTGACTCAGAAATATGTTTTCATAGGCACGGGTGCTGTATGGTTTTATCATGGGTGCTGTGGGTGTTGGGCAATCTCCATACCCTTAAAACCCACTGCGGAGCCCAAACTTTATGCAAACTATTTGCATAGATGCATACCTATCCACAAACAACAAAAGTGTTGGAAGTAGATACATATAATGGGTCATATGGCCCAATTCAAGTTAAATATACCAATTTAACTTGAATTGTCATGGGTGCTGTGGGTGTTGGGCTGTCTCCATACCCTTAAAACCCACTAAGGAGCCCAAACTGTGTGCAAACTATTTGTATATAGATGCATACCTATCCACAAACAACAACAACAGTGTCTATAGTATAGTATTTGAGGAGCATTGCCATTATGGAATTTATTCTGTCATTTGTCAACTATTTACAGCTTATTTTTTTATATAAATAACTAAACACCTTATGAGATGTCTGGAAAATAATGATATATTATTGTGACCCATTATAGGTATATAACTGTAAGAAACACAGATTTATAAAACTTTAGTCATGTTATCTGAGAGATAGATGTCTTTGTTAGCTATTCTGGTCATTACTGTATACTGTTATTCTGAAATTACGATCTTGCGCCGTTCCGCATGCCCGCCCGGATGTTTACATTATTAGCGGTGTTTGTATACAATCGGTTTGTTATGGGTGGGTGGTTGGTCTCCGAGCTCGAGCTTTATGTCTCTCAAACGTTACGTTACCTGGCTTTTGTTTAGATCCGGCTATGGTAAATATAAAGAGCGTTATTTGTTACTGTTTTCCTGATATGGAAATAATAAAGAGCGGTATACCATTTGTGTGTGATTAGCCAATATAATTGCGCTGTGTTATGTAAACAGAAGCATAACACTTGTAACACGAGTAGGCTCTTGTTTACGTACACCATCGTACGGCTTGACGACAATATACCGTTTACGCGCTGATTACATGTATCTTTGGCATATGAACGGAACTGTATATATTTTGGTGTTCCTTCTGTTGATGGCGATTTGAACAAATATAAATATTTCTGCTACGAACGCTGATGATATGTGAAATTCAAACATATTTCGCCAGATAGATCCAGAGAAAATTTCTTGTAATGTTTGGCTAGATATATGCAAAACATGCGTCGGCCCCTTAATCGCGAGGAATAACCTAATATAACCAATAATACATTGGCGGAAATAATACACCAGGAGGAAAAATTATTCTGAGTACCCGATTAGTACCCGATGAGTACCCGTAACCGATGAGCACCCGATGCTGCTAACTGATATGCTTAATGATTTGGTCCTAACAAAAATGCACGGGAAATGTGATCATGACTAATACCTGATTTGGGATCGTTCTAATTGGTTGCATTTTTCAATTATACAGAGATTAAGGATGTTTACAGACTAACTTGAAGTATTGAGAATTTATTTCAAAGGTTGTACATGTTCAATATACACCCATCTCCCATTAGCTATGCATGGGTATACTACTTATCTAATGAGCTAACATCGATAATCATCTGTCGAATAAAGACGGCGCCTGAGTTTAGTATGCCTGTCATTTGCAGAATGAGGTCCCCAGAGGGTGAATTTAGTGACGCAACCCCGAATTCGCCCTCGGGGGACCTCATTCTGCTTAGACCGCATCTTCTCTTGAAAGTTTCTTTATTATCAAATGTCTATAGCAACTTCTTCACATAGATTATATCTGTAGATTCTATTTCTTATTTGGTTTGGTTTCTCTATAACTCCAAATTGACAGACGACACATTGCATAATCGAGGTTCCAAATGGGCGTACATCACACTATTCACCATTTGGGAAGTTCAGTCTGTCTGATGATGCGCTGCAGTATTGAGACCCCATTATGAAAATGACAGGCACACTACACCCAGGCTTGATGCCCATAATGAGCTCACAGCCGCTAATCGTCTATCGAACAAAGACGGGCGCGCCGTTTGTGAAATTCGCCCCTTCATCTCAAAGGCTTTAAATGAAATTCACCCGCGGGGAGAAAATGCAAAGCTGCTTCATAAGTGTGGGAAAGGCTATGCAACCCATTTATCCATTGTTCTTGTCGACCATGGATGACTCAGTGAAATCATATCCTGATTTATCTGTCCATGTCACTTATTAAGCATTACATCTCCGAATTCCATGCATTTCCATGTTTTGTCCGGATGAGAAACGCGCGGAAATAGCTCGTCTCTTAGTTTTATTATCTTGACGTGAAAATCATTTCGAATAGTTTCTGGGAATCGTTTAGCCATGTCCACTAGACAATGGCTTGTCCTATGCTTCATCCTTGTTGACGTCACAGCCAGGCCAGAATGGGCGAACCAAGGTGAGTTCTGAAACACATATATGTGATTACGTAATTGCTACAAACTTGGATTCTACTCATAAATTTATTATCAATATATTTTCCTGACCCAATTGCCAGCTTAACAAGCAAATACTTATTAGCAAAACACGTGCATCGCGAGTGAAGCCACAACAAGCATGATTTTGCACATACATACTGATTCCATAGTAATTCGATTATAATGTACTCATATGATCAATTACACTTTCCGTTAAAGCGTTGTAGCACATAAACGCTCTTCATCAATTTGATCCTTTTAATTTGTGGATCTGCACCAAAATTCAAAACATTCTGATTATAATGCATGTTGCAAGTTAATGTTTGACAATCCAAACCACAATGGATACCATACATGTATCCAAACCACCATGGATACCATACATGTATCCAAACCACAATGAATACCATATTTCTTGTATGTTTCTTTACGTTAGAGACGCCAGCCACGGGCGTGGTTTTGAAAGCTGAGCAGGTTTATCGTCAGAAAGGTTATCGAGAATGGCTTACAAGTGACCATTAACCTGTGTATGTGGTTGTCTATCCAGCGGTGACAAAGCTGATTTAATCCCGGCAACCACAGATTTGTGATACACGCAACGGTAGATAATCTGATTCATGTATCGAGGCAATTTGTGGAGCTTTTCGGGGGTCGTTGATTTCTACGCGCAGTGGGTTAATTTCCCAGAGAAAATAACCATATCATCGATCGTTACTCCACCCGTAAAACTGACAACGTCTGGGAATTACCCAGTCTGGAGTAAACTACATACCCACATATAAAAAATAGTGGGTCTAACGACATTTCGTTCAGTTTTCATTTCCCAAACCCGGGATTCCTTGTAATTACCGCCAATTAAAACTTACTCTGAGAAATGTGTGCCCCAATAAAAAAAACTAATAACATGTCACGTGCTCTTGGTGTGGAAATTCCGAAGATGTGGCTAAAGGTTGTTAAAATAGTATCCATTACGTCATGTTATACCGGAAGAGAAATTCACAAATCGACAAATAAAGTAGATTGTTGACGAGCGGTCGAAAGTTTAAAATCATGAATCACCGGAATTTGGATTGCAGGCAACTGTAATTTGGGTACAACTGGTACAATCTTTGGGGAACTGATAGATCGTTTTGTTATGTCAAGGTACTTTTTTTTTTAGTTTTGTAGTTGTTTTATCAGATAGTCCCGACATTCATGTATTTTTGATTCGTGGCGTTGATTTGTGTTATTTTTTGACAACATGGCCGACAAATCGCCTGGCCAATCTAAAAATTAATTCGTTCTGAGTCCAAGAAATCAACATAAGATGACATTTTTTCTAATTTCAAGAAGATCTGTCTTAGTTATTGTACATTTTATTTTGGATCCCGGAAGCTGTTTCCCTTTATTGTCAGTAAAACAACCGCCGAACGAAAAGTCACAAACCCTGCAACTATTAATTCCGTTTCTTAGAATCGGCTTCGCAGGGGTTGAAGCGGCCATGACGACACTGTCACGTGACCATGATTACACCTGTCTTTCACAACTTATTTCAGATTTATATTTAACGCGATGTGACGTAATTTGGGGGAAGCCCGTAACCGTTCAGAAATGAAAAGTTGATGGGAATGCAATAGACTCAGTATTAGTATGAATCTGGAAATTACCAAACGGTCGAAACGACAAGAAACTCTAATAAAATAAACCAGGTGTCTGTTCGTACGATGAACTATTTGGTTATTTATTGTTTTGGACAGAAGGTAAATTTAGTGACGCTATCTCGCACAGCGGACCAGCTTCACTAAATTCACCCTCCTGATACCACATTCTGCGTAGGTCTCATCTTCTCGCGATAGTTTCTTTATTATCAAATTGTATAGAAACGTCTTCACATAGATTCTATTTCTTTATAAGTTTAGTTTATTTATCTCCCTAAATTGGCAGACGACACATTGCATAATCGATGTTCCCAATGGGTGTACATCACAATATTCCTCACAGATCCGGTTGTTCACGATCACTGCATGTATAAGCATCTACATGTTTCTAAATTTGAGCATTAGTTACCATGTTGACTTCTTTATTTAGGTAGGCCAAAATGCCAGTGAGGTAAGTATCATATCGTTTCACTAAATGCATGACGCTTACCCCACTTATCCCATCAAAACAGTAAACATATCACTGATGGATACATATGTATGCTCGTGTAACAATACTATCTTGGTTATTAGCCGGTTTCAATATATGTCTCTTTGCTGCATATTCCCATATCTAGTTTTTGAGACGAACATGACATTGGGAACTTATTCCCTATTCGTTATTCCTTATTCTCAAAAATGTCTCTTTTGGCCACAATGACGGTATGGGTGTGTGACCCGCCCAAAATGCGCCCTAGAAACACCCCGACCCCCCACCAATCACCCCAGGAGGTACCATCTCCGAGGCAGGGACGTAGCGACAGTGGGTTTGGGGGAGTATCTCACAATTTTCAGTTGGAAATTTCATACCTGACACAACATTGGTTGGAAATTTCGCACCAACAATAGGTTGCAAATGTTCTTGTAGTTTGGTTTTCAAACAATTATTTGGGGGAATTAGTTATTTTTGCACCAATCATTTGCATATTTTACAATTATTTGGACTGAAATGGCCATCAATTGGACATTTTCCAACCATAAGGGATAACAGGTTGGAAATTTCCAACACTTGGAAAGCTTGTGTCCTGGTCCCTCCCACATGGCCAGTCAAAAACCGCTAGTTAATTTCAAACCTGGCGCCCACTTAAATTGGAAAATTTCCAACTGATGACAATTCCAATGACAATGTTGACAACATGTATGGCAATATTGTTTTCTTTAATTTCTACTGATATAATTATGAAATAGTTAATATAGTATATATATTATGGTAAATCGTTGTTGTCATTGTTATATATATTTTTTATTTTGAGTGTAATTTTTGACATCGGTCTCGTGTGGACGTTGTATGTCATTAACTGTCTAGCTATACATATGCATTACGTAGACGCCATCGCGCCGAAAGCGACAAAAAGTGCGCCGTTACCATGTGTGTTAATATATTGATATATATATATATATATATATATATATATATATATATATATATATATATATATATATATATCTGTATTGCCTCCTTCTAAGGAGAGATTGAATATATTACAATAATATACACAAACGACAGTATAAATAGTGATGTGGGCTTTGAGAAAAAATAACAGGAATATTGAATGTGATGGAAGATGTTGTTATGTCGAAATGAGTGATAACTTGACTAAACGACAATTTTTACGTGTGGAAACTTCCCAGAAATGGTAAATAGAATCTATGTTGGTTGGAAGATCAGGTAAGCAACAATTGAACGTTGCGTTATACCTGTACACGATGTTATGCAAAAGCTAGGCATTCTGAGCTTGGAAGCATATGCAAAACAATATATTGCTAAGCTGTCAGTATCTCACACGCGTATGGTCGGAGTTGTGTTCTATAAGTCATCTCCTATTAGATCCTCTCATCGACCTGGTCATCACCAGAAGGAATGAAGCAGATGTGTCAATTATCTGCTCGCGACTGTGTTCTACATGCCAGGTGATGCGTGAATCCTCAGAACCAAGGAGTAGGGCGTAAAAGTCACATCTTGGAAGGCTTTACGAGATAAAGTGTGACGGCGATTCCATGGTGGTTGATTAATGAGTCCCATAAGTGATTTCTCAGTGCTATAATATACAGCGAGGTGCACGAGTGTAATGCATGGTGAATTCCTTTGTCATACATAGATTAGCATTGCTGACACATTAGGTTATTGCAATATGTTGTTCTGTAAATTCAACAGAAGGGCGAGGTTTTTCAGTTTTGCAGACGCACGTGGACAGGACTGCAACATCTTCCAAATTGTCCAACCAGATAGTGGATCATGGATGACTTTTCCGAGTATCAACAAGTTGTGGTCCAAAGAAATTGAATTTCTCCACTGTTCGACGTATTTAATCTGTACAACATTTTTAACAATAAGTTTCCAAGATTTTGGATCTGGAAAGTGTCCGTTTAGCATGAAGTATTCATAATGGGACACAAGGCCATATTCTTCAAGAATTGGGAATATCTCCGAAACAAAACCGCTTGCTGGGCGATGGAAGAGGCTAAACAGATGTGCCTTAAATAAGAATATTACGTAGACGCCATTGCCATGTCATGTGTGTTAATATATTGATAAATATAAGGGAAATGCTATTCTGTCGCTAGCGGCAGAATAAAAGTGTAAACTAATTATGCCGCAAAAATTACGTCACCAAAATTGCACTTAATCCATTACGGTAAACTTGGCGAATTCTGCATTAGATTTTTTGCAGTGTTCGCGCTATCGGTGGCCAAATTAGCCAATGGCCAAACATTTTCGAATTTGGCTAATAAAAAATTGTTTTGACTCTCATATAGCAGTTTTTGATGCCGTTGCCAAACACGAATTGGCAACGCATACCAAATATTGGAAACGCGACAGCAAGACAATCAAGAATGTTAAGCGCCATGTTTTCAATAAAATAATACAACTATTCAATTGTTACATAGTCTTACCATATTCGAAAAATAGAACCGCGAGATGCATGACGTTGTTTTTGTTTGCGGCAGATTAACTAAACAGGCTATATTCTGCCGCTAGCATCAGAATAATGGAATTATCTCATTGTGCAGCTAGTGGCATACTAGTCATATCGTGACATTAGGCTATTCTGTCGCTAGAGGCACAATAATATAACTCCCTTATTCTGCTGTTAGCGGCAAAATAAAACTCGGACCGTATTATTTGCTAGATGCAGATATAAAATTCGGACCTTATTATTTGCTAGCGGCAGAATAAAATTCGGACCTTATTATTTGCTAGCGGCAGGACAAAATTCGGACCTTATTATATCGCTAGCGGAAGAATAGCCTCGGCCTAAATATTAATTGAATACACTGCTGATAAAACAGTTTTTCCTCTACATAACTTACAGGCGGCAAGAACGTGCTGATCGGCGGGGAATGTCTGAGCACCTCTAATTGTCGAAACAACAACCACGTTAGATGCGTCCATGACAACAATGGTAACAAAACTTGTCAGTGTAAAAAGAAAAAATGTGACCGTAAGTAATTGCGGGGATTATATAGAACATTTATTAGATTAAAGATATTTATTTACAAAAATACATCTATATATACACGGAAAGTATCTACAACTATGTTTTTCATGTATAATTAATGTACGTTTCAAGTACACATGCACTTCATTTTTATGTTAACCCTTTACCCAACAGAAGGGCCCTGTGCCAATGCATTCTCGTATATATGCGAGTCGACCATAGGTCGCCTCGCATATATAAGAGAATGCATTGGCTTAACACATTAAAAATTATAAAATTGTTAAAGAATGTAAAAAAAAATGGTAAAAAGTGTTAAAAAAAAGATTTTTTTTAGGCCAATGCATTCTCTTATATATGCGAGGCGACCTATGGTCGACTCGCATATATAAGAGAATGCATTCGCACAGGGCTAACTGTAACTATTACAATGTGGTCAAGGAGCCGGTTCCAATGATATCCATATTTGTATGGTTCCATTGAGACAGACCGAAGATATTTTAGGCTGTTGAAGCTTTATTTGGCCGGTTTTGGCCGGTTTGTTGGGTAAAGGGTTAATGTATTATTGTCCAAAATTCAATCGAAAGCATCTCCCGATGTTGCGATATCACGCTGGCTATCACGTGGTTTCGAGTTGATGATAATCACGATTTAAAGTGGCCGAGACGATCGAAAACGCGACCAGAAACGATTAAAAGGGTAACTAAACTATGACATATTACATAGCATTTTTTCAGCTACGATCAGATGCTATACTATTTTTCAAACAAGCTGTATCCAAATACACATTAGTTTTCACTGATATTCTGACCAAAGTTGTCAGTGAAAGGATTCTAATAGAGGTATGGGCTGGTGTATTCCGCGCACGTCCGACTGGCAACTTTGGTCAGAATGTTATAGAAAATCACTGAGTATTCAAAACAAATAAGGTATCAGCTTGTTTCAAAAAAATAAATAAACTAGCATATGCTCGCAACAGTCAAAATGATATGTATTATATTATGTTTTTGTGCGTTTGCACTATCGTAGGCCATTTTGTATGCGTGGTGCTCACCAACATTGAAACCACCCACTTCCTCGCCGTGTTATCAAATGAATCTAATACTTGTCAAAAAACAGAGATTTGATTTAAGTATAGTTTTTCAACCATCAAAAGTCAACAAACAAATAGAGCTACACATGTCAACACTGATGCATAACGTAACGGTGAAAGGAGATTGTTGAACACAGGTCAAACAACTTATAGCAAATGCTCACATTGCACTTGAATTCATGGTACAGCACAGCAGTCTCTTTGAAAAGCTGACGAAAATCCCGACAGATCTACGTCTCTAGATTTGTCCAATATTTCATTTCTCAGGCAATTCTTTAATGGACAATCCGTACCTAAATTGTCACTATTTAATGGTCAATCCGACCACGCGTGGCACGCGAGCTTGGGATTGTCCACTAAATCATGACATATATAGATAATCCTGCATGATAGCTTCATATTTAATCTGAAGGGTAATAACTCTATAAAGAATGTACCTTTACTAAATAACGGCGATTTGTATGAGAAGAAATGTTTGTGATGAAATAACTGAGATATTTGAAGAAGTGTTTTTGACGAAATAACGGAAATATTTGAAGTGTTTTAAAGAGCGTTAACCCAACCCTCCCCAGTCCCACCCACCCAATAGAAGAATCTGACTTGTATTTCACCAGAGTTGATCTATTGTGGTGTTGCAATTTCTCATACAAATCGCCGTTATTTAGTAAAGGTACATTCTTTATTACCCTTCAAATTAAATATGAAGATAACATGCATGATTATCTATATATGTCGTGATTTAATGGACAATCAAAGCTCGCGTGCTACGCGTGGTCGGATTGACCATTAATTAATGAAAATTTAGGTACGGATTGTCCATTTATTAATGGACAATCTTATTCGCATTAGTTGCATTTCTACGACGGCACGGCATTCCAACATAATAATAGCGTAATAAACCGATTCCAAATATGGAGTGCATTCCTGGCGCAGTAACTGTTTATGATAATCGTATTTAGAAATAGTTATAAATACAACAACATGCGAAAGAATAAGCAGTCATATCGTTGACTGATAAAAACCGAATATGATGTGTCCTATATGGTGATGAATATAATGAATTAAGGATATATCGCCTGTTTTAAGTTTTCCAACATCAGTTGTGTTTGACAATGCGTGGGAAAACTGTTAACATGTTATTGACTGCGAAGTGATCTGTTATGCCAATAACCAATGAAATCGCGCGTACTCTGTGAAACTCTCCAATGAATTGAAGGGAATCCCACAAATCGGCAGCTCAAATCGGTTAGTATTTTCGTGGGCTTTATGCGTGACACAGGGCAACAACCCCACAGGCCTTAGTCACGTGGTTCATATCACGGAGGCGTTATATGTTAATAGATACGAGTCTATAATAAGCTTAGACTTATGGGGTTGTAGTCCAAGTCTTCTCGTACTAAAACTAGCTAAGATTATGGGATGGAGATGCTAGTATTTATTCCGAGTTCCAGGCCCATGCATTCCCATGACACGAGTTACGCCCAGGATCTGTGGCGGGAATCTGTGGTGTATTTTACTCGATTTACCTAACAAAGCAATACATGATGCTATATACATCGGAAAGAGTGACATATTATGGTCATAATGGTGTATAATAATCTAACTTTAATGTTAAATTACACATATAATATTCCGGTTGATTGCCACAAACATCGTTGTTTTTTCTGTTTGTTTACTTAACTGAAAGCCGAACTCAGGTTCCGAAGAACTTCGGCATTGTCCGGTGTTTGTTTTGGCCGAGACGAATTTCGATACAAACAAAATGGCGGCCCCCGTGATATTCTAATGCTCATTGTGTTTACACTGCTTTAAACTGTGAGATGGTTGTAATTCCCGTAATTTATTTAATGTATTACATTTATATCTTCAATATGTATTTAATCTATGTATTTATTTATTTATTGTCACGTATAATTACGATTGCAATGGAGAATTCATCGTGCGTGGTTGATTGAAAATCTACGGAATATTTTCACCGGAAAATGCCGAACGCAGTTCGCAAGGTCAACTGAGTTCGCATACTTTAAAAAATATGTAAACACTGCGGCAAATGTTTCTTTTCACATTAAATTACCGCTTTCAATTCACAACCGATGTGGGTTTCAGATCAAATAGCATGTCTTCTGCGGAAACTATCCGTTTATTGTAGCAATTGTGATATTTTATTTCATATAATTGTGGTTTTATTTGAGCGGGTCACTAACGCTTAAGTCGTGTCATAGGAATGCATGGGCCTGGAACTCGGACTAAATACTAGCATCTCCATCCCAAAATCTTAGCTAGTTTTAGTACGAGAAGACTTGGACTAATGGGGTTGGTGTTATTACATGTAGCTTACTTTGATTCTCCCTTGGCAGCCATACCTTACCATATATTATAGCTATATAGAGCTATTATATAGCCACGCATACCATGATATACTCCATAAATTAGCACATATATATATCATATATGATGACTCATAACCTATACTGATAAAACCAGACTGGTATTCTGATACTTCCATGTTATTGGGGTCAAAATATTGTCCTATAAGCACACAAATTTGTATAGTAATGTGATACATATATATGTGTGCCCAATATTGGTTTCTGATCTATCTCCAACTGACTATATCATTTTAAAACTGGATAGTCTTCGCAATTAAACCAATCATAAGTATGAGGGACCACTATGAAAATAAGAGGGATTTTTTTGTCCTTTCAGTGTTATCCCTTGTAATTGAAACTGAATAAATAAAACATTGTCTATTTCAAGCTTATGGTCAGATCAAATTTATTCTGGTCTACATATACAAATCAAGCAATATGTGTGCACACAATCAGTTCTATGTTACATTGTCAGTATAACAGGTCCATGAATATATGCAGCCTCATTTGCAAAAACTATACATTGAAAACAGTTTGATTTTAGAGACAATGTGGTTGTGACAGACAAATTGCAGCCAATATTTTATTATAACAAATCTGATTCAACGGTGAAAGTACAATAATACGCATTCAAACCCGTAAAGACAACCGTCTCTAAAATTAAATAAAGCGTAGTTTGAACAAGTTGGTATTCAAGCCAACAGCGTGAGCATGGCAATTTACCCCCCCCCCCCCCCCCGCTGCTATTTGCACCACATGAACGTATACTTACTGTTATTGTGAGCGTTAATACCAGACATTGAGCCAGCTGTAGACCCCATGCCCCCAATGGCAATTGTCGCTTTGCTGGTTTTCTTGCCAGAGAGGTACCCAAATTTGGTCATTTTTTTAGTATTTATTTTCCATTCACTAACATTATAGCTTGCTAATATTTGAATTTTACATATGTTGATGGTATTTATCTTTCTACTTACAACGTTATTTAATTCGAATTTTTGAAATTCATGTGAAAAACCATGAAAATAAATAATAATGGATTGTTTTTCAATTCTGATCGTATTTTAATTAAATATATATTTCCACTACCAGATTGTTCTTATGCGATCAATTACATAAAAATGAGCATTTCTATCAAGTAAATGTGTTTGCAACACCGTGATACAAAGAGCGTTTACTAATATGTCTTTGTTGACGTACTTCATTCCACAAATTTGTTATACTTGATACAACATAATTATTGTAAATCATTATCTACATGGAAAGTTTTCTAATATATACAATATATACAACAATTCTTCGAATTTAGAGAGAGTTTGTTGACTAATAATTTCCCGCAATGCTTTGCTTTTGTGTGGGGCTCTGTGTCAGATATTCACAACTTCACAGAAAATATGTTGATCATCTATTATTCGAGAAATATTTAGAAACAAGCACAAATAGGTATAATTATAACATTTCATCTAAGTGGAACTGAATAATTGTTACCAGGACCAAGATGGCTGCCAAAATAGCTATGGAAATTAAAAACTAATATCGAAATCTTAATGTTCATACATATTTCTAACAGTGGTTATAAAACGGAGACAAATATCACACAGGACAAAAGTAAGATTTATATTCATATGCAGACTTCTATATTTCCCATGTGATAACAGGACACGGGTTCAAAAACAAGTCAATCAATCAAATCGTTGAGAGGTATGGGTATGGGTATGGGTATGGGTATGGGTATGGGTATGGGTATGGGTATGGGTATGGGTATGGGTATGGGTATGGATTCCTTAGCGGCTGTTTGTGCACCATGGAATAAGCGCTAAACGGATTTCCTGACTCATGACCCTTTACCCAACAGAAGGGCCCTGTGCCAATGCATTCTCTTATATATGCGAGTCGACCATAGGTCGCCTCGCATATATAAGAGAATGCATTGGCTTAACACATTAAAAATGATAAAATTGTTAAAGAATGTAAGAAAAAATGGTAAAAAGTGTTAAAAAAAGATTTTGTTTTAGGCCAATGCATTCTCTTATATATGCGAGGCGACCTATGGTCGACTCGCATATATAAGAGAATGCATTGGCACAGGGCATAACTGTAACCATCACAATGTGGTCAATGAGCCGGTTCCAATGATATCCATATTTGTCAGTTGAATCCGACGAGACAATATAACCCGCGTGTTATGGCAGTTTCTGACAACAGTTGTTATGGAAAAAAGCCAATTACGAACTACCATTAGATTTTATTGAATAGAATATGTTGTTGTTTGTACGTGGAGGTATGGACACCTGAATACATTATCGTATCTCAGACCAAACAACACCATATTCGCATGGGGTACAAATATATATCTTCAGCAAGAACAACCACGTTGCTGCATTATTAGGGCATTAAAAATCGAAGGTGTCGTGCCATTCTTTCTCAATTGACTTCCATAAGTAGATGTTATGAAAAAACTATTGAATTATTCCAAACATTCGTTATTGCAAGGCAAGCTGTAGTTGCAGAATGCTTATTTCTGTGAAATCTTAGTATCAAATTCACTGCAAAAAAATCGATTTTTAATATTTTATAAAATTATGTTACCATTTAGTTCCGCATATATATTCGAATGCGACGCTTCTCAGATGGCAAACATGCTTAAAAGATGCGGAATCCCATGCTCTATAATAAATGGGTCTTCAAAATTCCGAAGAGAGGGGGGCTGCATAAATTATATTGACCCAGGGTCCACATGCCCCTTGTGACAAAATAGCAGCGAAACAAATATATACTATACCAGTGACTGTTATATTATATATTGGTATAGCTTGTAATTCCTCACAAGGGGTCTGTGGCAGGGTCTACGCCGTTGACACACTATATCTAGAAGTATATTATTGTGTTAGTCCATTCCGTGGTCTTTTATTTTGCCTATTTACATATGTAGTGTGCGTTTTTGATACATTCCTCTTCTTGATTCTAGTGTGTGCGATCGATTCATGTGTATCCGGACACGGAGCCTGTGTGGACACTTATGACGACAGCCATTATTGTTGTTGCGATTCACGTTACACTGGGCCGAGATGTGAGACAGGTAAATCTGAATTTTGTATTCGCTCATTGAAACACATATATGTGACACAGGAGGTCAAAATATTAATAATCTTGAATCAAGGAACTGGCGTTGGTGACACATTAATGAATTATCCAGTAAACAGTTATGAATTGGATGGGGGTGGGTGGGTCAGCGGTGAACCAAGCAGTGTAGTTAGGGCTCGTATAAATTCTCCTAATTTGTGAAGTTGTACAGCGTTCTTTTGTATCAATTATATTTGCCCAAGATTGTATAAATTTGGTGACTGAGTAAGGGTTAAATGTAAGAAACATCGCCTCAGTGGTTCCTTTCTCTCACAATTAAACATATAATGATATTCATCCCCATTTGCCGCTGCATTGCATGCAGTACAGTAATATCTGGATCCATGGTCTGTTGTTTCACCCCATGAATATGTTTCAATCGGGAAGAAGTTAGATGACCACTATCGTTGATGCCAGTGAATATACACCGCGTATATCTCTGTTGATGACACAATGCAGATGTGAAAGGGGGACTGTAAACTAAATCTGCCCATTTTTGGGACCATCTCCTTTTATACTCAACAGAATATATGCAACAAATGAATAAATTTGAGCTATGGATAAGTGAAAAATACACTCAATGAACTATGTACGATGAATACAACATGGTAATTATAACGAAATTGAATTTATGATTCTAGCCGTTTATTCATTGTCATTATAATGACCATGTTGTTTGCATCGTTCATATAGCACACGAGTGTATTTTGAACTATACCGTGGCTCAAATTCATTCAGTTGTTGCATACATTCTCTTGTCAAAATGTCCTGATTATTCAAACTTTCTCCGAATATCTCTGTAATGTCTTATTCGAATTTGATGCAAGCGATCCCAATGACACAATATGTTAATTAGAACCATAACATAACATAACACTATTGTAAATTCCACTGTGTTCAGGTACAAAAGCTTCTGTAATGTAGAACTTTTTAATAAAGTGCAGTTTAAATATCCATAATTTCATATCTGAAGATTACGAGCGGTAACTGTTTTATTATTCAAGAAATTTCAGAATTATATTCACTTACAAATACAGTCACATATACATGTAAATTATTTTCTATATGTGAAACTTTTCATGTCATTCCTGTTGATCAATGACAAGTTGGCTGAGCTGAATTCTAGTGCATACACTGTAGGTCCTTATCCAAATATCAGCTGATCGCCATATCTCTTAACACTCAAGCCTGCAAATAGTGTCTGTCATTTGCAGAATGATGTTTCCAGAGGGTACATTTAGTGATGCTATTCCACACAGCGTGCTAGCATATCCAAACTAACCCTTTTGGGTACCTCATTCTGCTAAGGCCTCGTCTTCTAGGAAGTATATATAGTCTCAAATTAACATTGTTTTAATTACCTTTTCCCTTCTGAAAAAATTCTATATCTCTTAGTTTGCAAAAGATAAAATGGATATACGAGGTGAGTAATTTGTGAACATTACCACCTTCAACTTGGGAACTTCAATCTGACCCCAGGTCTCCTATTACAATTGGATCCTAAGCAGAATGGGGTCATAAGAGGGTGAATTTGGCTTGATGATGTTTTTAAGTTGCTTCAAATGTCATATCCCAATTTAATTTCGAGAGTATTTTATTTATGTGTTTTTTCAGCATCGGTGATGATTTTGGAACATACATGTTGTTAACAAGCACTATTATGTAGTCAGTGCGATCAAAGAGCTAGACAATTTTAAAAAGCTGGAAATATAATATTCTGACGAGGGATTGGTGGGTATTACGCGCATATTGCAGCGCCTGATATTCGACAATTTGATTCATCTTACAGTCCTAGTGTTCAGCCAATGTGATACATCCGTCTGTTTCCATGGGAGCAACTGCGTCGATGGACAGGGTTCTTATACCTGCAGCTGCCCAGTTGGCTACAATGGAGTTCACTGTGAAACAGGTTTGTTCATTTTAAATGGATGGGTTTCTTCAAACAGTAATGACGACATGGGCATGACAAAACCCAAAACTCCTGTCAAAATGATTCAGCAGTTCAAAAATGTCATGCCTAATCTAATAACAGTTGGAAAATCTCATGCCTAATTTACTATCAGTTGGAAATAAATTTTATGCCTAATCTAATAACAATTGGAAATTTCATGCTTAATCTAATAACAATTGGACATTTCATACCTAATCTAAAGATAGTTGGAAATGTCATACCTAATATATCAGTAGGAGATGTCATACCTAGTCTAATAACAGTGGGAAATATCATGCCTAATCTAAAAACAGTGGGAAATATCATGCCTAATCTAAAAACAGTGGGAAATTCCATGCCTAATCTAAAAACAGTGGGAAATTCCATGCCTAATCTAAAAACAGTGGGAAATATCATGCCTAATCTAAAAACAGTGGGAAATTCCATGCCTAATCTAAAAACAGTGGGAAATTCCATGCCTAATCTAAAAACAGGGGAAATATCATGCCTAATCTAATAACAGCTGGAAATTTCATGCCTAATCTAAAAACAGGGGAAATATCATGCCTAATCTAATAACAGCTGGAAATTTCATGCCTAATCTAAAAACAGTGGGAAATTCCATGCCTAATCTAAAAACAGGGGAAATATCATGCCTAATCTAATAACAGCTGGAAATTTCATGCCTAATCTAAAAACAGTGGGAAATTTAATACCTAATATAATAAGTTGGAAATTTCATGCCCAATCTAATAACAGTCGGAAAGTTCATACCTAGTCTAAAAACAGTGGGAAATATCATGCCTAATCTAAAAACAGTGGGAAATTCCATGCCTAATCTAAAAACAGTGGGAATATCATGCCTAATCTAAAAACAGTGGGAAATTCCATGCCTAGTCTAAACACAGTGGGAAATTCCATGCCTAATCTAAAAACAGGGGAAATATCATGCATAATCTAAAAACAGTGGGAAATATCATGCCTAATCTAATAACAGCTGGAAATTTCATGCCTAATCTAATAACAGTGGGAAATATCATGCCTAATCTAATAACAGCTGAAAATTTCATGCCTAATCTAAAAACAGTGGGAAATATCATGCCGAATCTAATAACAGCTGGAAATTTCATGCCTAATCTAAAAACAGTGGGAAATTTCATACCTAATATAATAAGTTGGAAATTTCATGCCCAATCTAATAACAGTCGGAAAGTTCATGCCTAGTCTAAAATCAGTGGGAAATATCATGCCTAATCTAAAAACAGTGGGAAATTCCATGCCTAATCTAAAAACAGTTGGAAATATCATGCCTAATCTAAAAACAGTGGGAAATTCCATGCCTAATCTAAAAACAGTGGGAAATTCCATGCCTAATCTAAAAACAGTGGGAAATATCATGCCTAATCTAAAAACAGTGGGAAATTCCATGCCTAATCTAAAAACAGTGGGAAATTCCATGCCTAATCTAAAAACAGTGGGAAATATCATGCCTAATCTAAAAACAGTGGGAAATTCCATGCCTAATCTAAAAACAGTGGGACATATCATGCCTAATCTAAAAACAGTGGGAAATTTCATGCCTAATCTAAAAACAGTGGGAAATTCCATGCCTAATCTAAAAACAGTGGGAAATATCATGCCTAATCTAAAGACAGTGGGAAATTCCATGCCTAATCTAAAAACAGTGAGAAATTCCATGCCTAATCTAAAAACAGTGGGAAATATCATGCCTAATCTAAAAACAGTGGGAAATTCCATGCCTAATCTAAAAACAGTGGGAAATTCCATGCCTAATCTAAAAACAGTGGGAAATATCATGCCTAATCTAAAAACAGTGGGAAATTCCATGCCTAATCTAAAAACAGTGGGAAATTCCATGCCTAATCTAAAAACAGTGGGAAATTCCATGCCTAATCTAAAAACAGTGGGAAATATCATGCCTAATCTAATAACAGCTGGAAATTTCATGCCTAATCTAAAAACAGTGGGAAATTTCAAACCTAATATAATAAATTGGAAATTTAATGCCCAATCTAATAACAGTCGGAAAGTTCATGCCTAGTCTAATAACAGTTGGAAATTTCCTGCCTAATCTAATAACAGTTGGAAATTACATGCCTAATCTATTAACAGTTGGATATTTCCTGCCTAATCTAATAACAGTTGGATATTTCATACCTAATCTAATAACAGTTGGAAATTTCCTGCCTAATCTAATAACAGGAACTTCACACCGTGACTGGGTTGATATTGCTCAAAATGTTATTCATTGTAAAATGTGTTGCTTTCAGCCACTATATCAAACAAATTCCTTCTTTCATTCGAAACTTTGATAGCAATTGCAGTTGGACATTTAGGAAATTAGGGGCTGTTAGTGTAAAATTGTCAGAAAAGTCGGATAGTTTGGAGTAGCAGATGGAACAATTCCAACTCAAGGGGAATGAAGTGTGCTAGAGTTTGAAAATTTGGTCTTAAGTGAGAGGTGCAGTAGTTGGAAAATATCATAGCCACTTCCCAAGTAATGACAAGTAATTTATAATGGGTTATTTTCTGTATTACATGTCACTCCATTGATAACAAATGCATTACTTCAACACATGTTCATGTCAGTTGTCATAACGTTGTTACATACCTATATTGTTAAAACATATTTCTTTGCTCTTGTCAACGTTTGACTTGTATATATTCAGTGTTTTGACAATAGGGAGAGGATGTTATTGTAAGGACATCACTTGTCATCCCATCCCTTTTACCCTTGTATATATGTTTATGTTATGCATTGAGCAAATACAATGTGTTTAAACTAACACATGTTCATCTAATTTAATTACAATCTCACTAATTATGGAATTGCATTATCAAACATATCCTGAGCGTCATTCTGTAATAATGGTTAATTTAAGAGCCACACTCCCAAATTCTTTGAGCCACTTTCTTTAGCCACTAGCACATTTTGTTGAGCCATTTTTGTCTTTCTTTCGCAACATGCAGCGTGAACACTGATCCTGAGCGTCGTACTGTAATAATGGTTGTTGTATTAGGGGGAGATTAACCCTTGCTGCACTGAATGGATTATCCCCTTCATTTATAAATATATTCATCAGCATGTCTATTAATCATTTGGAGGGATGTTATACGGGTATATGAACAAACAATACACAGACGAAAAATAATACAAATGCAGAAGAATTCAGTCAATGGTGGGAAATCAACATCTCCTCAAATACGCGCACAATCGACCTATAACGTGAAACAGGTACATAATGTAATTATTATATTCTGAAATAATCAGACAATGGACTCATACCGCTTATTTCGTTTCGTGGCACTGGCCACAATGAAAACACATTTTAAAGAGCGTACACGCGAAAAGTCGTGAGTTTGCTTATTTGTGTCATTGTCCGCACACAATCGGCTTATAAGCGCCTCATTGTGAGTCGATATTGTGACTAAAACTCTCTCATTTTCAGCACATTATCGACTCTAAATGAGACATTTCCAAGCAGATTATCTACATAAAACAAGTTATGTTGTAAACAGATAATATGCGAATTTTCGAGTGAGAACAGGCTGGAACTTTAGTTAACATTGAAATGACCTATTACGAATCTGGAGGGTATTTTAAAAAACTATAAGCAGACGTCATATAATTGAAAATATAATAGAGTGCGGCACTTGTTACGTCACCATTTTCTTCATAAACTAATCGTTAAGGGTTGTAGGGTAAGGGAATGGTTAATTTAATACTTTCCGTTATAGATATCGACGAGTGCCTTTCGGGACAGTGTAAGCATGGCGCATGCGTAGATGAGGTGAACGGTTTCCACTGTGACTGCGAACTTGGATGGGAAGGAGCTCTCTGTTCTATAAGTAAGATATTTTCTAATAATATTTTGTTCATAGAAACTATAACATAATTATTCCGCATATACAACACAGGCCATAACGTGTCTATGGTAAATTCTGAATTCAATGTGTGTGTATGGATATATACCTAGGAAATTTCAACATTTCAAACATATTTTATCCATCACCGTGGTATTATTACACTGCTATCATATAGCGGTAGATTTTCAAATATTTATTCGGTGAAATTATCCTTAATAACAATGTTGATCGTGCAGACACTATTTCGCCGATAGAAATAACCATTTTCGGTGGGTTTGTGACGACATTTTGAACCAAATTATGTGCATACTACAGTTCCGAATTGAAATTATTCCATTTTAAATTAATCCTGTAGTTGGATTATATTGTTACTCAGTTGCTGCACCGTGGCCGCATCGAATTTAGATATATCATGTCAGAATAGTTGTACAGGCAGATGCGGGTGCGCCTATAGTTTTATCAGACAGTCGACCAGCTGTTGCAACAAACATATAATATAGCTACAACGGCTCTCGGTAATGCTTGCATACAACACACACAGGTTTGTACAATAGTTCAATAATAAAATATGTAACAGTAATAGTTACATATAAATATTACAGTTATAAACAGGTCAGGCACATCCAAAATTCAACTATTATAGTTTAATTTGATAGTGCTAAATCCTCATTTTCCCCATTTTGGAGGAAACTTTTGGGATGACGCGTGCCAGTAAACAGTCCATTTGCACTCTTAACAACATTAAATCAAATACACAGTCTCCAGATAACATGGGTTGTGTAATCTTTTGCGCCAGCTGTATTTCTTGAATAATGCCACAATTATGCCTTTCCAGATGATATCAACATGCAACTCATTCGCTCCTTCATTGCAATTGAATGGTAATTGAGTCATCAAGATTAATCATTCAGATGGATCAACTCATGTTATTTCATCACCCAAACATACATGGTACCAAATTAATGGGGCATGAAAAAATGAATAGTTTTTTTGTGAAATGTGATTCTGAATTATCTCTCTTTTATCGAATTCACAAAACGGCAATATCAATATTCAATATTCAAATATTATAAACACCTATAAAAAAAAAATCCCTAATATATTTGGTAATATTTAATGAGATATTGGATGGATTTTGATGAAACTTTCCACTAATACGTTGTGGTACCAAAGACATCAATTGTGCTAATTACTGTGCTGTCAGGTGAGCTATGGCTGAGTAAGCACAAATTGAATGGAAGAGGGGCACTTTTCAAAATTGCAAAAACACAGGTAGAGTGATCACAGACATTCAGCTGTGCATTGGTCCCCACTTCTCGCACAGACTTGGACCATCCTTATCTGTAGGTACCTAAATGGCCTACATGATGGGGAACATGGTTTACTGAAAAATGGCTTCAACGAGACTGATTTCGATAACTCTGTGTTGCGCACAGCATGAAAGCAAATGTGTCATTCCAAAGGAATGTGGTTAGTCTGAATGGCCTGGGGATGCAGCAGGAACATCGTATGTTATCGTGGACTTACAATGTCACTTTTAGACCACATTTACGGCCAGTAACAACTTGTGTGAACGATGGAACAATGAGTGATTGTCCAGTCAACATCAGTGTTTTGCAACTTTTGAAAAGCACCCTTCTTCTATTCAATTCATGCTCAGCCGGCCATAAAATAACTCACAGGATGGTGCCTCACCCAGATTGTGTATCAGATACTACTAAACATTTTTGTAAAGTTTCGTCAAAATCCATCAAATATCTCATAAAATATTACCGAATATATTAGGGGGACTTTTATTTTTTGAGGTGTTTAGTTAAATATAACTATAATATTTGAACTCAAGATGTGCATGACATGATAAAATGTAAATGGAATATGCCAGCCCTCATTCGTGAAAGCGGAATATGCAATACAATTAGCGGCAAAGAGGAAAAGAAATTCGAACGAGTAAACAACTAACCTTTTTCAACGTTTGCAGATAAAAACGACTGTGTAGCGGGACCATGCGGACCACACGGGACGTGCACTGATCACGTGGACGATTATTGCTGCACGTGCGATGAAGGATGGACAGGAAGGAACTGTGAGACAAGTAAGATTGATATATAACCACTTTGCCAATAGCAGTATTCCCCTCTGTCGTGTGGCCATATTTAACCCTTTACCAAACAAAGCGGCCAAAAACGCCCAAATAAAGCTTCAACAGCCTAAAATATCTTTGGTCTGTCTCAATAACACCATACAAATATGGATATCATTGGAACCGGTTCATTGACCACATTGTGATGGTTACAGTTATGCCTTGTGCCAATGCATTCTCTTATATATGCGAGTCGACCACAGGTCGCCTCGCATATATAAGAGAATGCATTGGCCTAAAAAAAATCTTTTTTAACACTTTTTACCTTTTTTCTTACATTCTTTAACAATTTTATAATAATAAGAACCGAAACCACAAATAAACGTTCTGATTTAAGTTCGTTTAAACCAGAGACGCTCTCCTGATGACCTGGCAAATATTTATTTATCGATTCCCAACATTTTAAGATACCATTTTCGGCATGATCGTAGTAAACCTTTTCCAAGTTATTAAATGTTATGTTTCCTCCATGTTATCTATCAAGCCACGCCGACAATCAAACATTAGGCTAAATCACGAGGTTGTACAAAATATGTAACTTGAAATATACGCCTACTGTGTGTTTCTGTATAAAATACAATATATATTATATACAATATAAAAAGAACCCATTTATAAAGAGCGTTACACTATGTGTTATATTTGCATACCTCCTTACAATACTTTATGTTTGGTAGGTTTTCCCCACAGTTTATATCCCTCCTGGAACTTATATTATTGTCTTCGATTCTTCTCCCGTATGATATTATATATAAACGGTTCTTAATTCTTTAAGTGCCATATATGGACAATTCAAAAATATGTATGTTAAAACTTATATTGGGCTACCATCAACATATAAACAACGGGACCTCCGATGGCTAGTTAAAACAATATAACCTTGCCAGGATAGTGTGTACATTTCAACAATGCTATGTGTTGTTACTCTCCGACACTCAGCTACATCATCAAACTCATTCATCTAAATGGCGGTTGTCTGCATGACGGTTTACGTGCGATGTGTTAAGCATGATTCTTAATATTATTATCTGGGACCCAAGTGGCCATATGCACGCATGCTAATACATGGATGTATATGTTTTGACTACCATTGTATATATCATCGGATGCCCCAAGTCCCGTGTGACATGCATATATTTACATATCAAAATCAATATGTAATCATAGATTATTCCCCATTTTTCTAGCGGAGCATGCGCATTATGTTATTGATCTGTCCGTCCGTCTGTCCATCCATCATTCAGTCTTGGTTTATGTGTGGTGGCTTAAGATACGTAATAACTGTAAAAACTGTAATGTAGTGTTTGGGTTTTCCAATACAGAGTGCAGACCGGGACCGCGTGTTCGGTAACCGCGCCGACCAACTTCCGCTACGGAATAGCCCCCGCCCTTTTATTGTTGGGATTTCCTTCTATGCATGGCATTGGTAATGTTCTAACTGGTTTTACTGGGCTTACTGATCCGGGATGCAGGTTGGTCGATGTTGGAGTCCACCCGAGGGTTTGTTTGTGTTATCACATCGGAATATTAATTCTGAGTCAATATATCACGCCCATATAAAGAGCGTTTAATTTATTAGTTTTTCACGGGAATATGATAACATCGGTTAATCCAAGGGAGTCTAGACGTATATTCTATATTTGTGTTACTCTTATCCTGACATTTTGTAAACTGCCGCAAGGTAGACTGCTCTGGACATCACTAGTGAAGTTTCCACTATCGAGGTTCAAGACAGGGGTGCCTCTATATGTGGGACTGGGGCACGTGTATCCACCTGCTCATATATTATGGGTATCACAAAACTATAGCAGTATTTCCCCTCTGTCGTGTGGCCATATTTAAGGTCACCGAGGTTCTCGGCATATGTCATTGAAATACGGCGACCAAATAATAAATATTAGCATCACGCTCTTTGATATAATTATTTGTTATACATGTAGGTGGTTGCATGGTGGGTTAGACATTGAGGTACCAGTTTGTAAATCCTGACAGAGGTGTGCAATTGGAGTTTCGTTAGTCATTTTGGTGTGGGTCAACGGGGACGCAATTGTTTGAATACCCCCCTTAATGGAGACCCTCTCGTCACATTCTCGTCACATCCCAGATATCATTCACGAAAGGAAAATGTCATTCGCGCATTTCAAGACACATTTTGTTATTTTAAATAGTTTACGATGCCAATTACTTAAGGTGGGATTACATGATTAAACCAAATGTGGAATAGACACAATATGTGGCTGAATCGGGCAACCTCACCGGTTGTTTGTGATAAAGTTACCTAGGTTGGATGGGGAATTGTGATAAAGTTACCCAGATTAATAAAATTTAACCAAGTTTTAATTTTTGCGATGAAAATGACACATACATAACAAACAATTCTGAATTGATACTCAATGAGGGCCGTCTACTGACAAAATAGAAAATCATTTCCCTTACTCACTATTAAATCATTTCCCTTACTCACTATTAAATCATTTCCCTTACTCATTATTAAATCATTTCCCTTACCCAATATTAAATCATTTCCCTTACTCACTATTAAATCATTTCCCTTACTCACTATTAAATCATTTCCCTTAGTCACTATTAAATCATTTCCCTTACCCACTATTAAATCATTTCCCTTACTCACTATTAAATCATTTCCCTTACTCACTATCAAATCATTTCCCTTACTCACTATTAAATCATTTCCCTTACTCACTATTAAATCATTTCCCTTACTCACTATTAAATCATTTCCCTTACTCACTATTAAATCATTTCCCTTACTCACTATTAAATCATTTCCCTTACTCACTATTAAATCATTTCCTTTACTCACTATCAAATCGGGTCAATATTGTGATATTTACTTAACCTGTGTCACTTTACCTCACTTATCTTCAACCTGGGTAAGTTTATTACAATTTCGGTAACCAGTCGTAAGTCGGGATTTTTTTACCCTGTGCCAATGCATTCTCTTATAAATGCGAATCGACCATAGGTCGCCTCGCATATATAAGAGAATGCATTGGCCTAACTTTACCACAAAAAAACAGGTGAAATTTACCAACTCGGCCTTACTATGTGATTGCGGTGTGGTTAGCGCCCCCTTGCGGTGCGCCCTCTTGGCTTGTTTTCAATGCTAAAAGTTTTACATTGATCCTTCAGATATCAATGATTGTATTCCAAGCCCGAACGGCGCATGCGTACATGGATCATGCAATGACGGGGATAATGGATACACGTGTACATGTGACGCAGGTTGGACAGGGTTCCATTGCGACGTAGGTAAGTGAGAACTGACCAGCAATACACCAATAGACTAGAATTATATTATGATGTCACACAGCTGAATTATTCTCTTTGCCTGGCATATTCGTGTTGAAGCCTTTATATTATGCAGTTATATACAGTTAACTACATGCGATAACGACTAGTTCAGATTCCGTACCGTGTATGACAGCAAGCCGTTTCCTGGACAGCAAGTCGTATCATGGACAGCTGGTAGTATCCTAGACAACAGGCCGTATCATGGACGGCAAAAGTAAATGGACATGAGCCGTGTAGAAATCGCTTCGTTTTTAAAATAATTGATTGACACGGTCAAAATTACATGAAAGAATAAAACTTCAAAATTACATAAATTATTCATATTCTATTTACCGCATCATACATAATTAAACTGACGGAACTTCCAAATTAAGTATCCATAACTCGGAATGAGGTATAAGGTGAGCTATTGGTATACCGGGTTCATATGTTCTGACAAATACTTAACATAGTCACTGTCGTCACATACGTTTTTCAGCTATTTAAATTGTTTTCGCACTGAAGTGTAACCAACGCTCTTTATTTCTACAATATTAGGATACAGTGGGTTTAAAAATAAATATAAGTATATTTTCGAAGAAATCCAACAAAATCATTAACTTACGTAGAAAGAGTGTGATAGTTCCGTCATTAAAGATGCATAATCCGAGTGAACAATATTTGATTCGAGTCGAGGAACACAAATCCTATCAAAGTTCAGAGTCGACCATAGGTCGCTTCGCATATATAACAGAATGCATTGGCCTAACAATTTTTTACAATTTTAATAATGTTTTCTTGTATTCTTTAACAATTTTATAATTTCACCCATACAGAGCCCCATACAAACACGAGCAGACGACACTCTTCTATATGCCTCTATATAATTATGTGTGGGGCTCACTGTAGGGTAGTGGATGTTTTATATGTTATGTCCTAAAAAAAAAATTCACCATCGAGACTTATTATTGACCCAACAAAAAGTCAACGGTATCGAACCAAATTACGGATGAAGATGGATAACTCTTAGGTCAAGAGGTTTTGTGTTGATAATAAGGCCGAATTTCGTTATTGTTTGAATCTGATTATATGTGACCCGCCATATCAAATCCAGTCGTAAGTCGAGATTGTTTTACCCTGTGCCAATGCATTCTCTTATATATGCGAGTCGACCATAGGTCGCTTCGCATATATAAGAGAATTCATTGGCCTAACAATTTTTTACAATTTTAATATTTTTTTCTTGTATTCTTTAACAATTTTATAATTTCACCCATACATAGCCCCAGACAAACATGAGCAGACGACACTCTTTTATATGCCTCTATATATGTGTGGGGCTCCATGTAGGGTAATGGATGTTTTTTTATTTTATGTCCTAAAAATTGTAAGAAACATTTA
This sequence comes from Siphonodentalium dalli, assembly GCA_032622095.1. Lineage (NCBI taxonomy): Eukaryota > Metazoa > Mollusca > Scaphopoda > Gadilida > Siphonodentaliidae > Siphonodentalium > Siphonodentalium dalli. The sequence goes on along the minus strand of CP136069.1, from coordinate 15,505,005 downwards.
TTTAAACAAAATGATAAAAAATTGTTAGGACAATGCATTCTCTTATATATACGAGACAACCTATGGTCGACTCGCATATATAAGAGAATGCATTGGCACAGGGTAAAAAAAATCCCGACTTTCGACTGGATTTGATATGGTGTGTCACATATGGGGATCATCGAATCTGATTGAGTACCTTTAAACGTTCAAGTCAATTCTAGCTTCCGTGCTTAACACAACATAAATCGAAGAAACCACCCATCGCATTCCTGTTTATCTCCCCCTTGAACTATCCTCATGGTCCATATACCGTATGCATGACAGAACTCACATAGTTATCTATATACAAACTTGTTCTATTTGTTCTGAAATCAAAACAGCAGTCCAAGATAATATATTTATACAACTTACAGGACCCCTAATAATTATAATGACGTGTGTGTAGAACGACCATGCATACCATATGTTTACTGCCGTTCTCACTTCTATCAGATATAATTTATAAACAAAAATTCACTAATTAGTACAGTAATATATCACATGAAACCCCTATAATATCACTGAAAATCCGTTAAATATTTCTTATCTCTCATTAGTGAGTAATAGCCGTGTGCTTCCCGGGATACTTGGCATCGCGCCAATCAGATTACCGCGCGGATTAATACTATGTCGAACAACCGCGCTTGACATCTATACCAGACATTGCAAAATGATTGCTTTGTTCATTGAAGTTCAATTATTTTTCAACTTCGCTGCACTAAAAGATATGATCACAAAAACAAAGAGTCAAATTGGGGGACTATATGTTTTGTCGCATGGCAGGTCGCGTAATACTGTCGTATACGGTTGTGAAGCATCTCAGCCAATGTCGTGCATGTTTGCATTTTACATGCATTTTCAGCTTCTTTTAAAGATTTTGATTTGTTGAAAAGGCATAAAGCTCTAGTTGTTTTCGTGTGATATACAAGATCTTCAACTCGTTATGTAGGGATATAAGATTTTATGAAACTCGTTTGATAAATTTGATTCACAACTCGTCTACGACTTATTGTGAATCAAAGTTATCAAACTCGTTTCATATATTCTTATATCCCAACATAACTCATTGGAGATCCGCTATATATGTATTGCCATGTTCACTACAATAATGTAACCTAAAATATCAGGAGTTTCCCAAAATTAATGTCATTTCCTTTTCAGATATCAACGACTGTCTCAGTGGACCTTGCGATCACGGCGCATGCGTAGATGAGGTCAATGGTTTCCAATGTGTGTGCGAACCTGGTTATGAAGGATCTCTCTGTACAATAGGTAAAGTTAGAGCCAATCATATTCTTCAGATTCCACGTAGTGTTCAACTCCGTAATGAGTTATATGAAGATATTAAAGGCACGGCGGGCATTGGTTGTAGCTTATATTTTAGAAATAAAAGTTACCAAATTATGAATTTCCTTAAAAAATATACTAATAGTATAGTATAGGCCGAATGATAATATTAATGCGATAGTACACACAGCACACACAGAGTGTGAGATACGCAAAAAGACTCCACAGCGATTTGTTTGGGAGAGTGATTCAATTCATTTCAAATAAACCAATAAATATCGTATGTGAGATATACAAATTTTAAATACAAATAAATGACAAAAGCACAGTGAACAGGTTCATAATTATTAGGGGGATACTGTGTGGTGTGGTTCCCCAGTATATTCGCCCTGTACCTTTCCGAAATCACAAAACACCACACCGTTATCCCCATTCTAATTCTCTTCGAACTTAAAACGTTACTTCGACACACACATGCCTTGTAATTATCGATGAAATGTGCAGACATAGAAAACACTCAGCCAATTCAAGAGTTTTTGTTTTAATTTTAATGCACTGGATAAAATATAGTCCCTCAATTAGCATCGCTCTTATCGTTAAAAATGCTAATAAAGATGAAAAATTGCCACCTCGAATAGAAATAAATATGCAGAACAATTTGTTTCTGCATATCGAGACACTGATATTGATTGGATATAACGGTGTGGTGTTTTGTGTTTTCTGAAAGTACATGCATACAGGGCGAATGTACTGACTGTCAAATTTCGACAAAAGAGACGCCGCTGGTTTGTTTATATAGCAACGAGCTAGTAACGGAAGTCAGTGGACAGGGCGCCCTCACTCGTGAAAGTGGAATATGCAATACAATTAGCGGCAAAGAGGAAAAGAGATACCGAACCAGTAAACAACTAACCTATTTCAACTTTTGCAGATAAAAACGACTGTGTAGCGGGACCATGCGGACCACACGGGACGTGCACTGATCACGTGGACGATTATTGCTGCACGTGCGAAGAGGGATGGACAGGAAGGAACTGTGAGACAAGTAAGATTGATATATAACCACTTTGCCAATAGCAGTATTCTCCTCTGTCGTGTGGCCATATTTAACCCTTTACCCAACAAAGCGGCCAAAAACGCCCAAATAAAGCTTCAACAGCCTAAAATATCTTCGGACAGTTCGGTCTGTCTCAATAACACCATACAAATATGGATATCATTGGAACCGGTTCATTGACCACATTGTGATGGTTACAGTTATGCCTTGTGCCTTGTGCCACAGGTCGCCTCGCATATATAAGAGAATGCATTGGCCTAAAAAAAATCTTTTTTAACACTTTTTACCTTTTTTCTTACATTCTTTAACAATTTTATAATTTGTTCTTACATTTTTTAACATTTTTTATAATATTTTTCTGCATTCTTTGACAATTTTATCATTTTTAATATGTGTTAAGCCAATGCATTCTCTTATATATGTGAGGCGACCTATGGTCGACTCGCATATATAGGAGAATGCATTGGCACAGGGCCGTTCTGTTGGGTAAAGGGTTAAGGTCACCGAGGCTCTCGGCATATGTCATTGAAATACGGCGACCAAATAATAAATATTAACATCACGCTGTTTTGATATCATTATTTGTTATACATGTAGGTGGTTGGTGGGTTAGACATTGAGGTACCAGTTTGTAAATCCTGACAGAGGTGTGCAATTGGAGTTTCGTTAGTCATTTTGGTGTGGGTCAATGGGGACGCAGTTGGTTGAATACCCCCCCCCCCCTTAATGGAGGCCCTCTCATCACATCCCAGATATCATTCACGAAAGGGAAATGTCATTCGCACATTTCAAGACACATTTTGTTGTTTTACAATTTCGGTAACCTGTGTAACTTTACCACAAAAAGAACAGGTGAAATTTACCAATTCGGCCTTACTATGTTATTGCGGTGTGGTTAGCCACCTCTTGGTTTCATTTCAATGCTAACAGTTTTTCTTTGATCCTTCAGATATCAATGATTGTATTCCAAGCCCGAACGGCGCATGCGTACATGGATCATGCAATGACGGAGATAATGGATACACGTGTACATGTGACGCAGGTTGGACCGGGTTCAATTGCGACGTAGGTAAGTGAGAACTGAACAGTAATACATCAATATACTAGGATTATTTCAGCCAAACCTTGGCTGTTTATTTCACACCACTTTCTGGGATAACCTGTGTGTCGACTGAGAACGTGTGTGCCAATTGAGGAGAACACGCGAAGGATTTGTGTAAATGTTAGCCCAAACGACATTTCGAAGTAACGACGGGTTTGTTGTTTATTTCGAGGAATAATACCGCATCATATGAATTCAGCCCAAATATATTGACAGGTGTCAAGGGTCTAACTCTATACTGAGCAATAAAAAACTAATATTAATAAATACCGAGTATATTTAATTTAACGCCAATGGGTCGTTTATGTGCGTTTAAGAGTGTATTTATGCCTAAAGCAAAGTGAAATAACGATCTTAAAATGAATTGGCCGGTATATTTTATTAGTTATCAGGGTTACCAGGGTCGTAGTTGCATAAATTACAATATATTTTATGTTTATGCTAAGATAACTTGATCGGTATTGAGGTTAACACAAATCCCATATATGGAAATTCCAAATATGGAAAGTGACGTGCGCAAAACAGATAAAACGACGAAATGTTGTCAAATTCCACGTCTGAATACGCGTCTTATTCTCACTTATACCGTGTTTATATCAGTGTTATTCTATGTGTTGTTGTGTATTGTATTACTTTGTTCAAGGTTGCGCTTTTGTTATTCTCACAAAAGGTAAATTTGATGCGTGTTTGATGCATGTTTACATTTCAAAATTGCGTCTGCCATCTACAGTAACACTAACAGTGCGACGGAATTCCACATGTCCGAGCGCCATTGACTGATTGATTCCTTAATTACGAGACTAATTTATCGAATGAGGTCAAATTTTCGCATATAACAAGACTCGTATGTTATTCTGCACCATTCTGACGAGTGCCGACTTTCATTTCGCATTATTTTCGTTTTTATCGAAAAATAATCGTTCTCTATGCCTATAGACTGGAGATTCCCATGTAAATTTTTTCAACCCAAATTTTTTTTATTGTTTTGCCAATTTCAAGCTAGTTTATAGCATGGTCATGGCATAATTTGGCCTAGCGAGTGTCGGTAGACGTTTCTTGAGTGTGCACAACAAATTTTGGTCCCAACGAAGCAGGCTAAAATCCTGAAATTTGTCAATTTTACTTTGCGTGTGAAGAAAATATTCATTTAAACTTCCAAAATTGGTTGAAATATGCTCAACAACATTCAGTTGAATGGTGACATTATTTATAGTCACCGACTAACTTCCACGATGAATCAAATTTGTTTTTATTGGTGACAATTATGTCGCGAGAGATAAAAATGTAAATTTTTTAAAGAAAATGTTAAATTTTAGCTCATTTCAAGACTTTAATTGCTTGTAGATCGGTGTTAATTATCTTCGTCAATGATGTCATGTCACGCTTGTTAATAATTCATTTGTTCGGAAATACTTATTGGGGGTCGAAATGTATAAAATTTAACTACCACCACTTCCAAAAACAACACCGATAAACAATAACGCTCTTTGTTCCATGCAATGGAAATGGCTATTTATTGTCCTGATATCAGTGATATAAATGAATGCCTAAAATTAGTATTATCCTGAAATAAATTTATGCCACTTTGGCGAACATGGGAACCACGGTACAATTTATGCCATTTAGGCACACTTCAGAGTGAAATCAGGGCTTATATTTCGGCGAGAATCCAAATCTAGATTCTCGTAAATATTCTTGCAAATTACCCTGGATTCTCGTGAAAAAGTATATATGGATTCTCGCAAAATCAGATGAAATATATGCCCTGGAAATATAGCAAATCGTTTAATGCTTTAGAATTTTTGTTTTCGGAGATTTATATATATGCTTAAAGACATATTATGGACTTGTTATGGACTTTTTCGGGTGCGAGAAATTGATAAGTTAGTGCTCAGGCACTTTGCCAACCTGGGGAATGTTATCATTCTACTAACATCACTGAAAATTTCCAAAAAAATCTACCACACCACTTCATAGAGAACATCGTCTGAACTACTCCAAATTGTAAATATTTACATCTCGATTCGGGGCGCAACTATCGGCTATAATTAAACAAAAATTATTTCGCCATCGAGAGTCATTGCATTTAACTAATATATAAGAATGACGTTGTGTATCATCCATTTGAATTAATATTCGTAACGAATAACTACTTTGAGAAAGATTATTCTTAATTTCTATTTGATCACTCTGCCCGGTGTCTGCCGGAGTGTTTCACATCACTTTAATGAAGGAAGACTGTTCAGAAAAACTGCATTTCAAGAAATCGTTTAATGCTTTAGAATTTTGGTTTTCGGAGATTTATATATATGCTTAAAGACATATTATGGACTTGTTATGGACTTTTTCGGGTGCGAGAAATTGATAAGTTAGTGCTCAGGCACTTTGCCAACCTGGGGAATGTTATCATTCTACTAACATCACTGAAAATTTCCAAAAAAATCTACCACACCACTTCATAGAGAACATCGTCTGAACTACTCCAAATTGTAAATATTTACATCTCGATTCGGGGCGCAACTATCGGCTATAATTAAACAAAAATTATTTCGCCATCGAGAGTCATTGCATTTAACTAATATATAAGAATGACGTTGTGTATCATCCATTTGAATTAATATTCGTAACGAATAACTACTTTGAGAAAGATTATTCTTAATTTCTATTTGATCACTCTGCCCGGTGTCTGCCGGAGTGTTTCACATCACTTTAATGAAGGAAGACTGTTCAGAAAAACTGCATTTCAAGAAATCGTTTAATGCTTTAGAATTTTGGTTTTCGGAGATTTATATATATGCTTAAAGACATATTATGGACTTGTTATGGACTTTTTCGGGTGCGAGAAATTGATAAGTTAGTGCTCAGGCACTTTGCCAACCTGGGGAATGTTATCATTCTACTAACATCACTGAACATCGTCTGAACTACTCCAAATTGTAAATATTTACATCTCGATTCGGGGCGCAACTATCGGCTATAATTAAACAAAAATTATTTCGCCATCGAGAGTCATTGCATTTAACTAATATATAAGAATGACGTTGTGTATCATCCATTTAGATTAATATTCGTAACAAATAACTACTTTGAGAAAGATTATTCTTAATTTCTATTTGATCACTCTGCCCGTTGTCTGCCGGAGTGTTTCACATCACTTTAATCAAGGAAGACTGTTCAGAAAAACTGCCTTTCAAGATCACCAAACAACTTTCCTTTTTAGGGCCACCACATCTTTCCAAAGATGTACTTCTTCCATTTTGCTATCAAAGACCGAAAAATGTCGTTAAACTAGAGATCCAAATACCCACTAAGGGCCCCTATATCTTGAAATATTAAAGACCGAGAATGTCGTTAAACTATAAAGACCGAAAAATGTCGTTAAACTAGAGATCCAAATACCCCCTATATCTTGAGATATTATAAAACCGAAAAATGTCATTAAACTATTAAAGACCGAAAAATGTCGTTAAACTACAAAGACCGAAAAATGTCGTTAAACTAGAGATCCAAACATCCCCATCCCCTATTTTTTTTAGACAATTAAGAACGAAATATGTCGTTACACTATTAATACATAATTTGTGTTTATGAAAGTCTGGCACCCATTAGCAGTTTGTTTTCAGTACATTTTAATATTCATTGGAACGTAAACAATTATTCGCTGACAGAAATCATGTTAATATTGCCTTTCGTTACTGGTTTCCTCGACTCAAATATTTCTCACTGCTCAATACTTATAATTAAAAAAAATGTTCTGTGTTTTGTGTCACTTCTTAATAGCATTATGTATTCTGCTATTGACAAGAAAAAAAGTTGCAGTATACATGTACGTTAAAGGTACGGAAGGCCTTGGTGGGTATCCTGTGAACATATTTCCACCTGCCAAAAACCGCTACAAACGAAAATAATATTCAAATATAGACATACTTTGTTAACATACAAATGAGAAATATCTCATAAACAGTATGTTATTGTCGTAAATTTGACGATTGTTATGTAAACAAAGCATAAAAAGATACTTTCTTGGTGTTTCTTTATATTATGATGGTAAACATAAAGAGCGTTCTTTGTTGCTCAATTCCTTATTTGGAATAATAAAGAGCGTTTATACCATTTGTGTGTGATTAGCCAGTAACATTGTGCTGCCTTCTATAACACAATCAGACTCTTGTTTAGGTAAAATTTAGTAGGTCTTTATGTGAGCATGATGTTTACGCGATAGTGATCGTATATTTGAACCAAAATGTATGCGTTTTAATATTTTTCTGTTTACGGTGTTTGGAACAAATATGAATATTTTCGACAACTAAGCCCCCTCGTCCCTTTAATATAATTAATATAACATCCCTCATCCAATAATCTCCAAATTGCATATCTAATTTCAATCCTAGTTACACGTCACGCCGCCCCTCATCATTTGCCAATTGTACACCCTTTTTTTTGCTGCTGCTGCAACTGTTCAATTTCTTTAAAAATTATTGAAAAAATGGCCCTCCCGCCCGCCGACAGTTACCTCTGATTTTTTTTTTATCATCGGTCCGCACCAAAATTGAGCACACGTCCCTATATAATATACCTATTTAAACCGAATATACACGGTGGTGTACTATATCAACCGTTCATTTAACCGTTTAGGTAGCATACTTCCACGTATACGTTATCACGACAAATCCCTGCTGATCTGTTATTAATGAACCAAACACTTCTTAACATGTCAACACACTCTGGCCCGCCAATGCTACAGTGTATAAACGTAACGGGGCAAATATGCACATTATATTGGCAGCTAACGAGAGCATTCATCATCAGCAATCTGCTCACCCCTTTTAGCCTATACGATAGAAACTAAACGATTTGTTACTTCTAATTACCCGTACTTAATTACACTACTTGCGTGTTAATAAAGTACGACCCCATTACCACTAAAGGTGAAACATGGGATTTAGAACATTAATATTCACTCTTACATAGTTCCACATTCAAGGTTCGTCTTGTGTAATCGTATGTCAGTTGTAACGTTGTGAAACCGCAACCGAACTGAATTATTCTATTGCTAAATAGTTCATGGCTGACCTGATGCATGCATCTTAGTTTTCTTGTATTAGGATATCACACAACTGAATTATTTCTTTGCCTGGCATATTCTTGTTGAAGCCTTTATCTTACGCAGTTATATGCAGTTAACTACATGCGATTACGACTAGTTCAGATTCCGTACCGTTAACGGCAGCAAGCCGTTTCCTGGACAGCAAGTCGTATCATGGACAGCTGGTAGTATCCTAGACAACAGGCCGTATCCTGGACGACAAAAGTAAATGGACATGGGTCGTGTGGAAATCGCTTCGTTTCTAAAATCATTGATTCACACGGTCAAAATTACATGAAAGAATAAAACTTCAAAATTACATAAATTAGTCATATTCTATTTACCGCATCAGACATAATTAAACTGACGGAGCTTCCAAATTATGTCTCCATAACTCGGAAGGGGGTATAAGATGGGCTATTGGTATACCGGGATCATATGCTCTGAAAAATACTTTCCATGGTCACTGTGGTCACATACGTTTTTCAGCTATTTAAATTGTTTTCGCACTGAAGTGTAACGAACGCTCTTTATTTCTACCATATTAGGAATAGACTAACACGGAACGGAAAAGGGTGTTTATTGTTACCCAAACATCGTATTGCGAAATATGCGATGTATAAATCTCGTAGAAATGTAGTTCAAGTATACCTATCGATCTATTCCGGACCGGGAAAAAATTCAAACTAATATTATTGGGTGTATTTTGGAGCGCAAACAGCAATGTGGCATTAAAATACATATATGTATTTCTTTTCAAATGATCTGATATAAGTCAATGACAAAAACACTTGAAAACAGGATGTTTTTGGATTCAGTGTGTATGCACAAATGGACCCGTTTCTTCACACTTAATTGTTAATCATGTAATATGTCATAGTGACACACGGAATAACGTTCTCAACTTGTGTGTTAAATTGATTTAAAGGCGCATAACTACTTAATTACATCCGTATCACTAATCGACGTGTATGTGGCCAAATAACAGATAAATATCACTACCTATTCCAATGTCGGCGTTGATTTTATGCAAAGTCTACTTCGAAATATCTCATACAATGAGTGTAGTTACTATTTTCCTCAACGGTGATGATACAGTGGGTTTAACAATAAATATAAATATATTTTCGAAGAATTCCAACAAAATCATTAAGTTACGAGAAAGAGCGTGAAATTCCATCATTAAAGATGCATAATCCGAGTGAACAATATTTGATTCGAGTCGAGGAACACACCCACCTATCAAAGTTCAGTGTTATTAGATATCGATTTTTGAAATCTATTTTTTTTTCACCATCGAGACTTTTTAGCGGCCCTTAAAAAGTCGACGGTATTGAACCAAATTCTGATGAAGATGGATAACTCTTAAGTCAAGAGGCTTTGTGTTGACAATAAGGCCTAATTTCTTTGTTGTTTGAATCTGATGATATGGGCCCATCGAATCGGATTGAGTACCTTTAAACGTTCAAGTCAATTATAGCTTCAGTACTTAACCCTTTCAGTGCCAGATCAGATTTTTGTATCAACCCATATACCCTGTGCCAATGCATTCTGTTATATATGCGAGTCGACCATAGGTCACCTAGCATATATAAGAGAATGCATTGGTGTAATAATATTTTACAATTTTAATAATTTTGTCTTATATTCTTTAACAGACTTATTTTGTAGGTTTAGTGCCAGGGAATCTTACGTTTTTCATGGGCATCAAAATTATTACTATGAATACTCGGTGATAGTTTTGAGTTATAACATGCCCCTAAGGTTTTAACCAGTTTGTTTTTAAATTCGCTATAGCATGCTTAAGCATACCCAAAAAAAAATTCAACACAAAACAAACAAACAAATCTAAAAAAAAACAAACAAAATTGTTTTTTAAATTTGTTTAGGGCCGATTTTACAGACCGTAAATTAGAGCCGATGAGATCGGCCCCTGGCACTGGAAGGGTTAACACAACATAAATCGAAGAATCCACCCATCGCATTCCTTTTTCATCTCCCCCTTGAACTATCCTCCTGTTCCATATACCCTATGCATGTCAGAACACACATAATTATCTATATACAAACTTGTTCTATTTGTTCTGAAATCAACACAACATTCCAAGATAATATATTTATACAATTTACAGGACCCCTAATAATTATAATGACGTGTGTGTAGAACGACCATGCAAACCATATGTTCACTGCCGTTCTCACTTCTATCAGATATAATTTATAAATAATAACTCAATAATTATTACAGTATAACATGAAACCAGTCACTTGTAAACACAGTTTTTGTTTTAACAGATGAATCCGTACATCATGACAATACAGTACAAGTCAGAAGAAGTGGTATTTTAGGCGCACATTTATTGCGATATTGAGCATGCTAAATTTAGAAAAAGGCGTGATTATAGCATGCTACCAAAAATCTGTCGCGCTTACTATTGCAATATTGAACGCAAAATTTTGCGATACTAAGCGTGCTAAATTTCATACAGAACCGATTGTGTTATATTTATATTAGATAAATACTGTGCATATAGTGTACATATAGCATTTACAACTATAATTACATGTATATACATATCTAAAACATTGTCTCTATTTATACAATAAACAATATAGAAGAAGCAATAATTTGATTTAAATGTCACAATTTTGAGCGCAAGATGTCGCAATATTGAGATATTAAGCTCAAAATATTGCAATAATATCACAAGCGACATGCTTATAAGCGTTTCCACTTGCAATATTATTGCGATATTGGCCTCGAAAATAGCGCGCTTAATATACCACTTATTTTGACTGGTACTGTATACCAATAACAGCTAGTTGGGAATGGAACCTCCAAGACAACAGCAGCTCCCATAATAACTGTGCGCAATGACTTGTCGGCAATGTTCTCCTGTAGTCGCACATTTCCCATGAAATTTTAAAGCATGATTCATCAATCTATATACTGTCAGTGAGTCACCGAAGATAGTTTGATAAGAAAATCCAACCAACAGTGTATTCCCGGTAAATTATCGAAATAACTTGACGATAACATAGCTAATAATGACAATGTCTCATATCCACACGTTTCAATGAAAATTGATGAACACAGGATGAATTGGTCCTTTACTTTACTTTACTTCTGCTGTCCGACCATGTGTGGTCAACCTCTTCCGAGTGATCCCAATGCTAGTATTGGTAAATATCTTCCCTCGTTTGAAATTATGTACATCTAAAATATTTCAGAGTCACATTCAAAGATGCATGAATGGTTGGACCAGCAATTTAACCTTTGTCGTGCTGGAGTAGTCTGAATCTTCTGCTGTGCAGGACATAGCATAATCTTGTTGTTTGGAATTGTAGAGTGTCAATCTTGATGGATGATAAAGTGTCACTACTACTGGTCTTAGAGCAATCCAGGATAACCTCTAGTTTTTTTTATCATCAGGAAGCTTGTTGAAATCTTGATGGAATAGATTCTGGTACTCTTCGGATATGGTTGTGAGCACACTAGCTCTTACATAATTTAAAGCATGGCACTGCAGTAGGAAATGAAGTCTATCTTCTTTCTCCTTGTGACATAATCTACATATACCATTATATTTGCCAATATTCTGTCTGCTGCTTTCTAGGGTGTAGGTATTTGTGACGAGTTTCAGTTTCGTAGCTAAGCGTGATGCTGCTTTTACCGGATTACCCTGTATTTTAACTATGCTGTGAGTCTGTCCTGGTTAGTAGCTGCATATATTTAGATAGGTGAGAGTTGTATATGTCAAAGCATGACTGTAAACCCGTTCTTTCCAGTAAGTGTGCACTGCTGCTTTGATCATCCTTTTCCATTGCGCCTTTGGTACTCTTTGATGTAATAAATCTATAGCTGCTGGAAGGTCATATTTTAGCAGAATCTTCTTAATGTTGATGAACCAACTGTGACTGCTAAGATCTTTGGTCATCAGCTGTCTTTCTGCTAGTTGTCTCTCGATGCATGAGTCGTCCTGGATACAGATGTTGTTATAGAATGATAGAGCTTTGATGTGTATCTGCTCTTCTATAGGTAAGAGTCCGGAGAGGATGTACACGGCTGGATCTGCAACATTGGTGGGTAGAGACATTATTATCTTGATGAACTTTTATTGAAAAGTTTCTAGATGTTGGAGATTAATCCCAAATGGTATTATTATATCGCATCCGTATGTCAGTATAGGAGATATGTAGGTTCTATACAGGTGAATACAAGTCTCAGATCTAGACCATTTTTTCCATGCAGTCCAATAGGCCTTAAGCTATATGTTGCTCTACGTGCTTTTGTGATGTTGTTCTCAATGGACAGTTTAAGCGACTTCTCTGTACTTGTTGATCTTACGAGCCCCAGGTGCATTGTAGATTCCACGTTTGGCATACAGTCATTGCTCATACGCCAGGTCTGTTCATTGGATTGCTTTCGGTTTTTCGGATGGACAACAACTGTTACACTTTTCTGTGGTTGGAGCTTATATCTGTGTAAGCAGCTATAGTGGTATGCCAGGTTGATAAGTATTTGTAAATCTCCCGTGTTTGTGCTGAAAACTGCTACATCATCAGCACAAGCTGTGGCGTTCAGGTGAATATTTCCAATGCTGGTACCGGCATCTGTACTCTGGAACTTGTGTAGTAGATCTTCCACATATAATTTGTACAGGTCCGCACTCATGACCTCCTTATCGTACTCCTTGATGGATATCAAATTGTTGTGATGTACGTCCCTCCCATTTGACTACAGATGCACAGTTTGTGTGAAGATCATCAATAAGTGTCCATGTTGAAGGGTTAACGTCATATAGGAAAACATTTCTGAGAAGGATTTCTTTGTTTACGACATCGAAAGCAGACTTCGCATCCAAGAATGCTACATATACTGTCTTGTTCGCAGCTTTGTTGTCTCTGAGGATTTCTTCTAGCATTAATGCACTGTTTAACGGGGATGAATTTTCTGTGAAGCCTCTCTGCAATGGTGATTGGAGGTGCAGCACGCTATCCCACAGGTCTGCTCTCAGGATCAGCTCCAGTATCTTCAGTAACACTGGAAGCACAGTTATCCCTCTGTAGTTACCAGTTGTTGATTTATCTCCTTTGTTTTTGTAGATGGGGGAGAGTAGCCCAAGCTTAAGAATGTCTGGGATTTGTTTATCTCTGAATGTTAACCTCAAAACTTGTACTACAGACATAGTGAGATCCTCACTGGCATACACAATATGTTCAACTGTAAGCCCAAAATTGTCGGCAGATTTCCCTTTGTTTAATGAAGCTAACGCTTTCTTCACGACTTCAACATTGATGTCTGGTAGGTCATATGTGTAATTGTTACTCTTTATGCTCTCATAATCGGTGATACAGTTTGAGAAGAATTGATGGATAAAAGCGTCATTGCCCTTCGGTTTTGCAAGTTCCTTGAAATGCTGAGTCCATCCATCAATGACATTCTCGTTGCTGTATGTAACATCGCCAACATGCAGATCGCTGATTAAGGATATCCCATTGCAACGCTGCTTTTTTTATGAGTTTGTATAATGCATTCCTGTCATACTCATTGGCTTCCATTATTTTCATCTTGTAATTCATGCTCTGAGAACACACGGCTTTCCTCACTTCATATCGATATATTTTGCGGGAATCTTTTTTCGCTCGCAGAAGTGAATTATCTTGATCTGTTGGTTTTCCAGTATCACACCAGTTTCTATGGTCTATTCTGTTTTGGTGGAGTTTGTCAGCGATATCCTTGTTCCAAACTTGAAGCTTTGGATTGTTGTTTGTTTTACGTTGTTTAGGTGCAGACATTTTTTGAAGCATCTACGAGCACCTCTGATAGAGTGACTATCCTATCCGCGATGTCCTCTGTATCGTTGTTACTTTCCTTATTAAGATGGTCATCAACCAGTTTTTTATAACGCGAGATATCTATCTTGGTCCAATCAGGCCGGGCTTTCTGTTTTTCCTTACCAGCATTGTTTTCAGCTATAGGTGTAAGTTCGCACGGAATTACAATTAATTTTGGAATATGGTCGGACACGTTGGTGGTGAGATCGTCCAGAAGTGTAGTCCGTAGATTTTCTATGGTCTTCGGGTATAGGATGTAGTCAATCTCAGAAACTGGTATCCCGTGAACATTTATGAAAGTGTTTCCATTCATGTTGGTTTTGAGTTTATGTTCTTCCATGAATTGTTTGACGACACAAGATTCTCGTTGAAGTCACCGCCGATGAATAATTTATGCGTGTTTCCATAATTTGCGAATACTTCTCCAATTTGATCCAAAATGTCTTCATATTCATCTTGCACAGCATTTGATTTTGTTGGCATATATACATCAACAATTATTAAAGGTGGGTTGATTTTAACCTCAATGCATTGAATGCGTGAGTTTCCGTCCTTAAGAACGTTGATGAATTTGTCGATTGATTTTTTCCATATGCAGGCAAAACCTCCATTTCCCCTAAAACGCGTTCCATCCTTCATCCCGAATATACCCAAGAACAACAACACCCATATAGGATAGCGCGTTGCATCGTCACGCGGACCATATTTATTCTCACCAACTACACAATCATTCCAATATACATGCACAAAAACATTCCATCACAACCATATACACAAGGACATCCATCACAATTACATCGGCCATTTGCATATGCGCAGATGGCCCAACATCACTGAATGTTCTAAATCACACCCGAGATAGAAAATGATATCATTGTGTACAGGCTCACCTGCATCTGCGCAGATGGAGGAATATCACTGAATGTTCTGAACCTCGCACTTTGAATGACAGTGCGGCCTGATAATCTATCACGCACACTACCCGGGCCGTGCATCACGTTGCAGTGCCCCACCGCGAACTGACATTAAATCGCATCGCATTCGCAATGCAGTTACAACGCGTCACTATAATGACAGTGTGTAATTAGTCACCAATATGTACGCAATTTTCCTATTCCATCGGAAATATGTACGGATATTTATGGCATCAAGTCCACTTTTACTGCAGTATTTCACAAAACAGTCCACCAAAAACCGCTTTTCATCGGTTCTAACATTTAATCATTCACAAATCTCAATGCTCAAATATCCAAATATCCCACATGTCAGTCCACTAGAAATACATAAAATGGAACAAATAGCCATCTATTAACCATTGAGATATGACTGCATCGAATTATGCATGGAACCAAAATATCCGTTTGCCTCTGCGCAAACTCCAGAACATCACTGAACGTTCGGAAACCGTACTCTGCATGAGCAGTATATAGCGTCGGTCTGCATTACCTATAATTCTAATTGAATTAATATGCATATAATTCGCCAAAATTGGAAACAATACAACACACAGTATATATATACACATATACACATATATACGTATACATACATATATATACACATATACACACATATGTATCGATAAGCATCGCTTTGTTTATAATACAACAATTGCCCGTCGGCCACTGAGCACACGGTCAGAAAACCAAACATCACTGGTTCCAACACGACACTGTACTGACAGTGAGAATATAGTTTTGTCCAGTTTACACGATTTTGTTTATGGACCCAAAACAACGTTTACTGTAGTATTCTACAAAATAGTCCACCAAAAATCGCATTGCATCGGTTCGAACTTTTAATTATTCACAATTCTCAATGCTCAAATATCACAAATATTACATATTTCAGTCCACCGGAAATACATACAATAGAATAAATAGCCATATAGTATGCATTGAGAGATGACTGGATCTAATTACGGAGCCAAGCATCCGTTTGCATCGGCGCAAACTCCAGAACATCACTGAACGTTCGGACAAGCGAACACTGCATGGGCAATATAATGTCAGTCTGCATTACTTATAATTATATTTGAATTACGGGTAATATGCATATAAATTCTCCATTAAGTGAAACAAATATAATATACAGCCAACACATATATATCTCACCGATATGTATCAATAAGCATCCATACAATCCTAGAATACACTGATATCCCATCTGACTCTGCGCATACGATCAAAAAACCCAACTTGATTTGTTCGAACACGACACTGTACTGACAGTGAGCATAATATAGACCCGTTCACACCATTGTGAATAACCACGGTTATTCGGTTCCATCTGGAACAATTTACCAATCTCAAATATCCATATATCCACAAGTAAATCCAATGGTAATTCGTATTCCAATAACACACCATGCAGATAACAAGATACACCGTAGATGCAGTGGATACTCTGCACTTCAACATACAACTGATGCTATTATGATAATATATGTTGCATACAGGATCTACTTTAGAAAGACTATTCGAGTCTTAACACACTACAATATATTACTCTACATGTACTACTGATTTATGAAACATAATATATCCAATATATAGATACAATCATATTATACAATCATACTGTACTGACAGTGAGCATAATATATACCCGTTTACACCATTGTGAATAACCACGGTTACTCTTTTTCATCTGGAAAAAATTACGAATCTCAAATTCCCATATATGTACAAGTAATTCCAATGGTAATTCGTATTCCAATTACACACCATGCAGATAATAAGATACACTGTAGATGCAGTGGATACTCTGCACTTCAACATACAACTGATGTTATATAAAAATTGTATGTTGCATACGGCCAGTCGGATCTACTTTAGAAAGACTATTCGAGTCTTAACACACAACAATATATTACTCTACATGTAATACTGAGTTATGAAACATAATATTTCCAATATATATATACAATCATATTATACAATCATCATGGATTTCACAATAAAAAACAACATGAACCATAATGTTACTACGGTACGTGGTCGGCCAGGAAAAACCATAGATAAAAACCCGTAGGATAAAACACCTATGGAAACCTGTGACACCAAACCAATGCCAAGTGACAACTTATACCGTCCGATCTCTACCAGATCTGTCGATCGGTACCGTAACTCAGTGTCGGCTTATCACTGGCAACATTATTTCATGCACACATACCACTCCCTATACATTCTCTTTAAATCGGTGTCAACAATTGAGCTAATACATGACATGTATTTCAACATGTCCCATACAAAGACATGTATCGATTTAATTCATGAAAGAGCTATCAGATTCATTGCAATGCGGATATATACACGTATATATATACGTATTAACGCCTCGTAGACCGTGAAAATTTAGGCGGTCCACACCCTAAGACGGAATCAACGCAGATGACAACACACCTCTCGCCAACGAGATGCGCCGCATTCGGCGATTCGTATTTCACCGATAGGGGAAAGTACTTTAACTCTAATTCCCTCCGGTCAAACGATTTAAAGAATATTTCCCCTAAAACGCGTTCCATCCTTCATCCCGAATATACCAAAGAACAACAACACCCATATAGGATAGCGCGTTGCATCGTCACGCGGACCACAGATTGACAAAGAAAGAATGATGAATAATTAGATATCCCCCAATTTCTAATAAAACTAAAGCGGCACACTGAGTACCTTATCACATTCTGATCTTCGACAATGGTGCCATTGAATATGTTATTGAAAATTTCAAGATTCACACATCTGTTTCGAATATACTGTTCAATCGATTATTTACATATAATAAATATATCTTTTGGTCATAATTATGCATGTCATAAATTTATAACGCTATACCATTGCAGTGAATCTTAAACAATGAGCCCACATAATGATAACATATTTCCGCAAAACTATATGATAACTAGCTTATATGCTAATTCCAATTTTAACAAGAATCATCTGGAGTTCAGTTCTAAGATATACAGAACACACGAGTTCCGTTGATATATAGAATGATTTCATAGTCCCATCAGTCTGTTACATGTAAACATATGAATTCAGCGCCATGCATTTCCAAATGAACACTTGTTCGGAGACGAATCCTCACCGATTGATGACAGCCAATCTGTGATGTCTACACCTCCGGTAAAACCAAGCTTTTCGCCATACGCCTGGAATGGAACATCGACAAAACCAGTACTCACAGTCACCCATTGATATTTCAACCAAATTTTCAAAACAATTTGTGTAATTTGGAATAACCATCCCCTAATTAATTTTTTGTGAATCCGCAATTTTGAAAAGTTGACAACTCTATATATAATATATGGTATGTATATTTTAACGTTCACAATACAACCAATATTGTATGCATCCCTGCATCCGTGAGAATGCAGAGCAAATCAACTGCAATATTTTTATGTAGCCCAATCAGACGTCATGTCTAACCCGGATACAACATTGTATCACAATTTTCACGTGATTTACACAATTTCACACATTCGGAACCATACTAAGAATTCGAATTATTTCGTGAACAAAACGATCCTACCACCCTCAACGCAGCAGCTTACAATAATATAACTGCGTGCTGTTACACATATATAGTAAGTGTAAAACCACAATTTAGCTCCCAATTTCGGAATTTATATACATTTGTTTCATTGACCGAGCCATGGGCCTCTGTGAATATGTATTCTAATATATATACATCAGTTCCCAAACCCTTTGGGCACATTGTCAATTAACAAAGAAGAATTATACTTATCTTCAATCTTATAACTCATCGCCGATTCGCCACCATAATTTCTCAACCGGACGATTCCCTCAGAAGACACCAACGTTTGCCGCTATCTTGATGTACTGTATAACTACCGAATTTGGTGCACAAGAGCGCAAGGCGAACTGGTAATGTCTCACTCAATCAAGCCGGTGAAGAACGATCACGCAGTCGTCACACTAATCAGCTTATCTCACAGTGAACAACGTCCGTGTCATATCACCAGCGTAACAGCCATTGTCCGTTCGATTTTGTTATTGAGTTAATGCATGAATCTGTAAAGCGATAATGTCTTGTTGGCTTCAATATATTGTAACTCCGGCAAAGGTGCACATTCAATATGGCTGCTCAACAAAATTTAGGCGGTCCACACCCTAAGACGGAATCAACGCAGATGACAATACACCTCTCGCCAACGAGAAGCGCCGCATTCGGCGATTCGTATTTCACCGATAGGGGAAAGTACTTTAACTCTAATTCTCTCCGGTCAAACGATTTAAAGAATATATCCTCTGGGTAGGTGTGATGGAGTTAAGGGATCACTGCTGTCGACAGCTTTTCCAGCACCTAATAGTCCACTGTGGAGGTTGTTAATTAATTTTAGTTCAAAATCATATAGCCAATGTTCTTGTACCAAGAATATATCACCGACGTCATATAAATCTTTAAACATCGAACCACATGTTTTCAAGTTTTTGCAGTTGAATGTTACTAGTCGTATTTGGTGTGTTGGGGTTGAAGTACTTGGTTGATCTTGTGTTATCTCCAGTTGTTTGGAGTCGGTCGCTTGGACAAAAAATGATTCAGTGGTCTTTCTGTATTGGTAGATATGGAATGCTGATGGTGCTTTTCATCTGCTTGAGTGACACTGTTGTCCCTTCAATTTGAGTTATTAAAACCACATGAGTTAGTGTTTTTATTTCGTTGCTGTCTTTCTACCTCGTTTGATGACTTCAGGACACTTTTCCATCTCTCGCTTATTTCGCGGATTGGAGGTCTTGTTCTCACATTTGTTATATTGTTGTTCATTACCACCTCTCTATGCGGTATCTGTTGCATAGGTTTCTGTATCGAAGAATATAGTGGTTGTCCAGATAATTTTGTCACCATGTTAGGTTGTGTGTTCACAAGCGGGCGTGTTTCACTGTTGAATTCGGTTTGTGTTTGGGTCTCGACTCCTTTCTGCTGCGATCTAGGTGTCGTTGACAGCTGAGAGACTTTCCATGCTTGGTTCAAATTGTTAATCTGAGAGTCCATCTGCTCCAGAACCATATTTGTGACTTTGTTTTGCAAGCGTTCCATTAGGTTGTATGTACTGGACTGCTGTGTTGGACTGCTAACATCTGTATTCTGGATATTTATAAAGTTTGTCGGTTTTGAGAGTTTTTTTCTTTAGTATGTCGTTTGATTTTCGAGTTCCGAGATGTTAATTTTGAGTTTGTGAATATATGTTTTAAACCATATTCTTTCGGTATCAAATTCCTGAATGAGCCGTTCCTTTAATTTGACCTCTTCCTCTCTTTTCCTGACTTTACTTTCACGCAACCGCATCTGTTTCGAGTTTTGGGTCATGTGCTAATCAGTATCGTTGGTAGTCATTTCCCTGTTCCTGTCAACCTTGTCGATTGAAGAAGATTGGGTTTTCGTACTCGCCAGTATGGTGTTATTATATTGGAGAACTTCGTGTGATGTTGTGACTGTGTTATCAGCAGGAACTTCTAACTCGCCTTCGGTGTGTGAGGAAGCAATCATCTGCTCACTGTGTATTGCATCACAGTTCGCACAACAGTCATTGTCTCCATCGTCGCATTTGTTATGAGTCATTACTCCACATAGAGGACAAACTTTGGTATTGTCGTTGCATATCTCATCGCACATGTCACACCGATCATTGTTGCTGTTGTCATTCTCTTCGGTAAGCAGCTGGGATGCTGTAGATGTTGTTGTCATTGCAGGTTGAATTTCTGCAAGCCTGGTTAGTGGTGTTGGGCTAGAACTGCAATAATCAATAGATGCTAGATCTTTGCTCATTTCCATTGCGGGTCTTTCATCTCCTGTTAAGCAAAATTTGCATTTGTAGGCATGTACGTTACTTTCAAGATCAGCTATCTCACTGTCGGATATACGTTCGCACCAATAATGCACCCACCGGTTACACGTTTCACAGATGACGCCACGTTTTTGTACATTCTTGTTGCATTTTCGACATTTGATGTTTTCTCCATCCGTCAAGGAAATAACTTCATTCGATGTATCTTGATGGATCTTCTTGCGAATCTCAGAGAGTTGTGTTTTCAGAATGTTGTTGAGTGTTGTTAAGTCTAATTGTTTCCCTCTGAGTACCACATCAGCTATTGTTTGATGGATCCCAAGCAAGTCGACGTTCATGAACTTTTCGGTATGTTTTCCATTCACAAGAAAGCTGCATTTTGTTGGATATACATTCAACGTGTATTGAGGTACAGATTTATTTGTTACCTTTATAACCAGTGCCACAATACTTCCCTCTGTGTCCCGGTCATAGTCGATCTGTGCATTTCCTTCGGATTTTGGAAATTCGTTGAAATAAAACACGATGGCTTCTTTTATAACTTCGAACGAAATGGCATCTGCTGTTCCTGTGATACCACCACCGTTACCTTGTATTGCACAGTAGTTTCTCTGTTGGCAGCCTCTATCTTCTTCTGAAGTGTTTTATCAACATTCAGCTTGAATGGCTTTATCATTCGTGTGTTGTTGTCTTGTTGCTCAATCTTCTTGAGTCGAGCTGAAGTCCTCACTATGTTGGTATCATGATTATAGCTCATCAAGGATATGTTATTTCTTCCGTCTGAATCACTGTGTATCTTCTCAGGTGACACGACCATTGTTTATCGCTAATGGGTCAAACCGATAGAGTCCCCACTTCAAAGTTGACCAAGAAGCCAAGATGGCGGCCTTCACCTAATTTCGTTGCACCACGTTTCGAGCGGCAAATTTTAGTCAAACTTCGGTCCAACCATGCATACACTTTTAAAATAGTTGTCATAAAATGGATTAATGTAACAATATGTACAAATAAAAGTATAAGTTAACCAATTAAAACCAGTAAAATCACGTTAAAAGTGATAAAAACCGTAGACCAAATTTTAAGATTTCCTTCCCCATACGACCTTGACCTTCCGTGTAATTGAGAAGTTGGAATTGTAGATATGTGATCATCCGTCACTGTGCGGCGTCAGTTCATTGTTTAGGGTGTTGTTGTTGGAACTGAAGCTCTTGTGAATTACACTGGTGCGAACAGTACATGCACATGTATGTCATCTCTTGTAATTGTACATGCATGGGCTTTGAAACAATCAGATTCAGAACACTGTCAACTGATTTGTTAACATTCTAATAGTAGTAGCTGCTCGTCGAGTCATTGCTGTTATTGTTGTCACTATTGGTTGACATCGAAGCTCGTGTTAGTTGTACCTGTATCCTCTTGTGTCAGTAAATGTGCCAGTGTTTCGATACTGAGTCACAACACTGCCAATTTCAACATCATCACTGAGTCGAATGAAGTCAGACCCACAATCACGCCATGGATCGATTTACCATGAATCTCAACTCTCTAATTTAGTGCAGAATTTAAACTTGTCCGGTTATCAAAGGAATCAAAATCAGACCGTCTTAACAACTGTCCACAATCGAACAGGTAACAGTTCCCCGCCCCCCCCCCCAAAAAACAATAGTTTGGATCAAACATGCAACGTCAAAGAAAAATGGCGAAATGATCTGAATGATAAAACGCGAACTTAACCCCGGAAGGAGAAAAAGTTAACGTACTCATCAATATACGTACCGACCGCATAACACAGAATGAATGCCGCTATATTAAGCGCATATTAATACATATTAAATATCAGCAAAGAAAGATTCAGTCATACTGTATGGAGTCATTGCCGTATATAATATGGTCGCCGATAAATATACTATTGAATTTTGACGGCATGACTTTGAATCACCGAAAGTATTTGATTTAGACAATTTTCATATAAAATAACGGTATGGGACCGTCGATTATGACGGCCCACAACGTCGAACCGACAGTAATTTCTAACAGTGCAAAATACGGCAAAAAGTTTGATCTTTACGCACGGGGGTTCTTATGAGAAACGAAGTTTACCAAAAGCAGTTTAATTATCTGCAGATGTGTCGAGGATGTGTCGAGGATGTGCCACAAGTCCTTCTTGTGGACACTCTAACAGTATCCGTGTGGTGTATAGCACACGGATAAAACATGGGATCTGAAAGAGAAACATTATTGTTTCCATAAAATATACGTGTAACTGAATACAGTGTATGGTGCTTATGCCGTCTCACCAATCTTATATTCTAACGTAACTCGTTGAAGATCCTCTCTATATATGTATTACCATGTTCACTATAATAATGTAACCTAAAATATCAGGAGTTTCTTTTCCTTTTCAGATATCAACGACTGTCTCAGTGGACCTTGTGATCACGGCGCGTGCGTAGATGAGGTTAATGGGTTCCATTGTGTGTGCGAACCTGGTTATGATGGAACTTTCTGTACAATAGGTAAAGTTAGAGCCAAGCATATTCTTCAGATTTCACGTAGTTTTTAACTCCTCAATGAGTTACTAGTATATATGAAGATGTTAAAGACAGGGATGGCATTGTTGTAGCTTATACTTTAGAAATAAAAGTTACCAAAAATTAAGAATTTCCTTTAAAATATATACTAATAGTATAGTATAATGATAATATGAATGCGATAATGCACAAAAGCACACTCTGTGTCTATTATATATATACAGCAATAAAGAGTGTGCGATAATCAAACACTCCACAGCGATTTTATTTTTTGGGAGAGTGATTCAATTTATTTCAATTATTTAATCTCAAGAAACCAATAAATATGGTATGTGAGATATACAGATTTAAATACAAATACACGAAACAAGAAAAAGTTAATAGATTCATATTTATCTACTATATATTTTGAGAAATACGTATATAAATATATATATAAATATATAAATATATGTGTATAGTTGTCCTCGAAAACGATTGGACCGATTGGGCTCAAACTTCCAATCTAAGGGTAAAAAATCACGGGAAATATCATCGGATCATTCGCGAACCCGTGCGACGACTCATTCACCCTTATCCACTCCCCAGTCATCGTCATTGGCCGGGAGTGCTTAACGCAATATCGCGAAACGCTCCTTATATCTTACATATTTGGGTTGGTTAACCGAGTAACGCTCTTTATTATCGTAGCCTTTTGTATATGACGCGTCGCGTCGCTATAAAGAGCGTATGCAAGTAGTGTGATTCTTATGTCTGGGCAAACGTGAGCGTGTCTATCCAGACATGAGCGTGTTGTCTGATTCTTATGTCTGTCGTTCCTAGGAACGGGGGAGTTTTCATCGGGTCAGTTTTTCCGCCCGATGTACCGTAAAGCATACCTCTTTTAGGGACGGATACCATCATTTATCTTGATTAAAAAGGCAGAATTAACTCATTGAAAAAAAAAATGTAATTACATGAGCGTGTTGTGTGATTCTTATGTCTGTCATTCCAAATTTTCATCGGGTCAGTTAATCCGCCCGATGTACCGTAAATCATACTTCTTTTAGGGACGGGTACCATCATTTCTCTTGATTAAAAAGGCAGAATTAACTCATTGAAAAACAAAACATTAAATTAAAAAATTAAAAACAAAATTAATTTAAAAAATGTCATGTTTCTGACGATTGCCGCCAGCGGCGGGCTAACCTGCTAGTATTCTATATATAGTATAGGTAATATTAATATACATGTATGCATTGAAGGCACATCCACCCAGAACTTATGTCATTAAATCGTTAAGTGTGAGTGAGTAAAACTCTTCCCTGGGAACAGGGACCTATTCCATAGCAGTAATCCGAAACAGGACAATTATTTCATGGGTGTTCACTGCGAATACCGCAGCGGTGTTGACATGGGATCATTGGACATAATAACAAAAATAGAACAAATCATTGAATAAAAAGATAAAGACCAAGCCAGAATGGATGTTCCCGTTACTATATATAGACTATTTATTTGATACACTCACGTCATTCACACATGAATACTGGCATAGCGATATGAATATCATACATACATAAATGTTGATTAGGGACGATGGGGCGGTGACCCATTCAACAACCGAAATCTTTAGTGGCGAGGATCTGTATGTTTATGACGGCTTTAATGGATGTGCCTTTTTTTTCTTTATTAAACAGCAATATCGATCGGGAAAGCGATTACTGTGACACAATATTAAAGAACCGTCGACCCATCGGATATTATAACCTTATTGACTTTACTTTTATGGAAAGAAAAATATTTAGAATTTCACTGTTTTCCGGTCCCAAAACCTTTTGTAAATTGGTTTTAAACGTACATTTCATATATCCATGACATCATCTAAGATGAATCATAACTTTCTTCGATTCGTGAAATTGTTCTCAGAAATGCTACATACAAGCTGGTGCGAGAAACATTTCACGGGGTTGGTTTTTTATTGTGGGAAAGATAACAACTATCAAATACAGTACACAAGCTAGCGGTAATCCGTGCATGAAATAACAGCTGAATCACTTTTGTTTTGCAAAAGTGATAAATATATAGAATAATGACTTGATTGAACTGGTGACGTGAACTAATTCACAAGTAGCAGAGACGTTGTAAAAACACGGGAGTCCATTGCCTCGGATGAATTATTTCACGTCACCAGTTAAATAAACATATTAATCTGTTTATTTTATTCCAAGATAAACATCTAAATTCCCGCCATTATACCCATGAAGCAATAAATTTCGATATCGCGTATGAATACATAACTCGCCAGTCACAGTGACATAATTCACTAGTGATATTATCGTTTATAATCACTCGAGAAATCAAGGTAATCATACATAGGACTAAAATAAATAATAGTAATTGTTATATATGAATGTTATAGTTATTATTGGGAATTTCCATACATGTACCTGATGAAAGTCGGATAATTTTGGCGGAAAAGAAATATCGAACATGTTAACATATAACATCTTTATTTGTTTTTGCAGATAAAAACGAGTGTTTCCCGCTACCCAATGGACCATGCGCACCTCACGGGACGTGCACTGATTACGTGAACGATTATTGTTGCACGTGCGACGAGGGATGGACAGGAAGGAACTGCGAGACAAGTAAGATAGATAACCACATTGACAAGCCCATTATGCATTTATTGGGGACCTTGATATACGATTTTAACGGAATTGTCACTCGACGATTAATGATAATGGAAATCTATACTAATATTTACTCAATTTCATTTGTTCGTTCGTTTGTTTGTTTGTCAGCGTACAGGCGATCAAACGGGGCAGGACCATCATAGCTGAAAATATATAAATATGATATTTGAAAATATATGGATAATTTGACTATGTGAACATTATTACATAGGTCCCGTTTACCCCGGATGTCTTAAAAAGACCAGCCGAGACCCCACACGGAATGTAGTTGGCATGTTGCGCACAAAAGCGAACAGAACGCTCTTTATGTATACCATATCAGGAGTAGATCAATAAGAAACGCCATTTATGGTTAGTCTACACAGAGACTACACTGAACCAACACATCGTATCGAATAGCATACGCTAACAGAACGCTCTTTACCAATGAAATCAGATAAAATGTCAACCTATTCATCCATACAACCACAGTTGTTGGCTATTTTATTAAGCATACTAGCAGGTTAGCCCGTCACTGGCGGCAATCGTCAGAAACATGACTTTAGTTTGGGATGGGTTAACAATCGCACGAGTCGAGTGTCTCAGGGGCGAATTTACCTTGATTGTTTATGGCGCGTCATTGGTTACCGATCCGTTATCGGTGAATTGAAGGTTTTCGCTTCAAAGTAAGTACATATCGCTTTGTTGCATTTTTTTTAAATTATAAATTATGCCAAACAATAATACATCTTCAAGTTGTTGCCAAAGAACATGGCCTTCTGGAACTGCGAATCGGCAAACTTCAGAATGAAATTAAATGTTCGTTGGCAAAATCCGCCAATAAGATTGCATCCACTCATCCAAATTGTATACTTTACTAATGAAAATTGTGATTTTTTACAACAGACAGATAATGCTTTCTAATTAATGTTCCGGGATGTAATTATAATCAATCAGAATACTTTGTGTTGCATTTATGGGCTTATGATATTGTAAATGGTCGAACAACATTCGCGAATTTATTCAGTTTGTTGGTCGGCCACTTACACTTTTATGCAACAAAAAAATACATTGATTGCATATATGCGATTCTCCCATAAGGAGCCTCGGATATATCAGAGAATGCACATTCTTTCGAGAAGTGTCAATATCCGTGAAACAATAAAATAAAACAAAATTACAACGTAGTTTTGGAGATGATAACATGTCATGCTTCAAACGAATTTTATCATCTGAAAGTTATGAAGCAGTAATGCAGTCAACTAGTTCTGAAAACTCATATCAAGCACTTATGAAAATTTATATGAATGCTTACGAGGTAGCATTTCCATTGAGAGAAATCCAAATCCAAATGAAAATTAAAAACAACAACCTTGGCTGACACCGGCACTTTTGACATCGTCATTAGAAAAAGGGAAATTGTACCGAAAAAAATTAAAAGATCCCTGTGATGTCAACATAGAAAATTATAAAAGTTATTGCAGACATTTTAATCATGTTAAAAGATATATTAAACGGGACTACTATAGTAAAATTCTAAATACCCATAAAACCAATATGAAGAAAACTTGTAAGATTTTGAAGGAAGTAATCCAGCACAAGAATAGTAAATCTCAGTTTCCTCAGAGCTATAATATTGATAACAGACAAGTAAATAATAGAAGCCAAATAGCTGAAGCTTTCAATGAATACTTTTCTAATATTGGCACTCGCGAGTCAGATAAAATTGAAACAAATTCAATACCTGATTTTACTTGCTATCTAAAGGAACCCTCTGCAAATAGTATGTTTTGAGACCAACAACATCGGAGGAAATGAATGGGATCATAGGTAAAATGAAAAATAAAATAAGTAAGGACAGTAATGATATAACTGCAAATATATTAAAGAAAACTGTCAATGAGATATCGGTACCATTATGTCACATCATTAATTTATCCATGGAGGAAGCTGTAGTTCCCACTGGAATGTAAGTAGCAAGAGTTATTCCTTTGTTTAAGTCCAATGAAAACAATGCTATCGAAAATTACAGGCCGATTAGCATACTTCCAATTTTTTCAAAAATCCTAGAGAAGGTACTTTGTGGGTGATTGACAGAGTATTTCAATGATAAATTTTATCAAGATCAATATGGTTTTCGTATAAATCGTTCTACTACTCATCCCATCATTAGACTTCTAAATGATGTAGCATCACACATTGATAAGAAGACTAAGGATTGTACACTAGCAACATGCATTGACTTCTAAAAAGCGTTTGATACAATTAATCATGATATACTTTTAACAAAATTAGAATATTATGGAGTCAGAGGCAACGTTAAAATATGGTTTCAAAGCTATTTAGAAAACATAATGCAATATGTAGATTTAGATGGGGTAGTGTCATCAAAGATTAAAATAAATACCGGGGTTCCTCAATGACCAGTGCTTGGACCCATACAGTTTTAATATATGTGAATGATATGTATAGAAGTACCGAACTGTCCCTGCTTTCATTCACAGATGACACAACCGTTACTCGTCTCATTATGATATTCGACGTCTTTTCAGATATACTAATATTCAGTTGAATCATTCAAATTTCTTGGTATCAATATTGATAACATTTATCATTTAAACATCATGTGACAGTGGTCTCAACAAGAATATCTAGAGCTTTATATGCAATGAACAGAGTAAAGAAAATTCTTCCACTAAAAAGTATGCGTATGCTGTACCACTCTCTTATTCAGAGCCACTTAATGTATGGAATTGAAATATGGGGTAATTCACATATGTTCAATAAGTTAATTGTGCTACAGAAAAGAGCAATACAACAGTCACACTGAACCACCCTTTAAGCAAAGTAATATACTAAAAACTATTGATTTGTACAAATTAAGGATTTATCAGTATATGCATGACTGGTAAAATAATATCTTACCCCAACTAGGCAAAGCGGTGCTATATATGAAACTATGTCTAGAACTGCATTCAGTGATAGGCTTCCGCTACACAATTTTCCAAAACAGTGGAGAATTTTTTATGTGTCCTTAAGATCCCTTAGCAACAACTTGGATCATATCTAGACAAGGTCCCATGTAAAAAATTGTATTGTCAGGATTGTTATCCAGGTGTCATGGATTAACCTTAACTTTGATTAACCTTAACTTTGATTAACATTAATCCGAACATTAACTTTAGTGCAGATTAACAATCTCCATTTCCATTAAAGCATATTCATATTCATTAAAACAAACATTTATTTATTGTAAAAAAATTTATTGTAAATGATGTCTATCTCATCAGTAAACATCAGTAATTTAACTTATCAGTCAATATCAGTCAATATAGTAGTAAATACACCATACATATAAAACTATAGTCAATAGTATTGAATGCATTGGAACAGGGATTTTGCAAAAAATCAGGAAGCTCGTCATGAAGGGGTTAATTATTCGGGTTCATGACGTTTCGGCACCTGGTTTTCGGGACGTTTCGGGACCTGGGTTTTCGGCACCTGGTTGTTTCGGCCCAACCACTTGGACGTTTCGGCACTTCATCGAAGACGTTTCGGCGCATGGTTTATTTATTATTTGCACATGGTTATTATGAAGTGGAACAGATTTTAGATGTAGTCATGTCTTATGTTGTTAAATTATTCCCGACCTGAACTGACAGATGATCCGGCTACGTGGTACGAAAATAATCTTTATGCTACATATTATTCCTCACATCTATTGTAGTTCAATACAAGTACGACTGTTATTAGAACCATATAAGTTGATACATTTGTTATTGTAATAATGATTTATAAGACAATAATCCGACTACGTACTAATTTGTTATGCCAGCAGTCACTGTCGAATTCGTTTTGTAATCAGGTAGTGTTATCTTTACTAATAGTATAATGAAGAAGGCCTCCTGGAATTAAGCCACCGTCTCTGGGTTTTATTAAAATTGAAATACGTTTTCAAATTCGATCAATATGCGCATGTCTCGAAGAATATACATATTAATCTTGTAATTTCAAAAAACTGTGATACTTTCATATAATACTAAATAACTTGTTATACTAATACGCGGACCGTCTATACGACGAGGAAGCTTAGATAAGTAATACGTTATCGGTAATTTCAACTGTTCAAACAGAAGTAAGACAAACGCTCTTGAATCAGAAATGTTTGACTGAACAAGCAACGCTCTTTATTGTTCATGCGCAAAGTGAAGATATGCAATGTTAAATCGCTTGATAAGTACTTCTGGACCACAGCTTATCGTATCGTAGTGTGTATGATTAGTGATAGGTATGTTCACTAACATCTGTATCGTGTATTCCATTAAAACATTTTATTGAGATAAAGAATTCATTTCTATTCATCACCGGTAGTTCAGTTGGTCCGAAAATGATCAGGCGCCGAGACATCTGAAGTGCCGAACAATCGTGTGCCGAAACGTCCAGGTGCCGAACCACAACCCCAGGTGCCGAAACGTCCAGCATTCAATTATTGTGTAACATTTGTCTAATTAACGAACCCACATTTTTTCTTCTCCGCAGATATCGATGACTGCGATCCTCGGCCGAGAGGCGCATGCATACACGGAATATGCCACGACCTTGTGAACAACTATACATGCGCTTGCGAAAATGGATGGGTTGGGTACCATTGTAACGTAGGTGAGGACATAAAATAATGTTCTATATTATACCAAATAGCGAGACTGTTATTATATGTTTAAGTATATCTGCACCGCCCATATAAATGGGTAAACGTGGGGCGTTTTATAACAATTTTTATCATTTTTCTCTCATATCATTAACATTTTTATTATTTTTATCATTTTCCTTACATTCTTCATCAATTTTTATCATTTTTTCATACATTCTTTAACAATTTGTATCATTATTTCATGCATTCTTTAACATTTGTTGTCATTGCTTATCATTATTTCTTACATTCTTTAACAATATTTATAATTTATTTTGTCATTTTTTGTTCTTACATTTTTTAACAATTATAAAAAATAATATAATATATATATATATATATATTCGAGGCGACCTATGGCCGACTCATATATTAGAGAATGCATTGGTACAGGGTTTTTGCAAAACGTGTCCCAGTACAAAGAACAAGAGGACGACTTCTATTATTCATTCGACAGCCATTACTGTGACTGTGCTGGTGAATATCTGCAACAAAAACATCTTCACTACATAGTGTTATATTTATATGTTATTACTTGATTAGTTTGATATCGGTCGAGTTATCAGCCCTTGGTGACTTCATATCAGTCCGAGACCGTAGGTCGGATATCCAACTAACCAAGTAATAAACTCGTTATAAGATAGATAAACCATAAGTTAGATAAACCATCAAGCCTTGAAATAGTGATCCTGTCATTTGCAGAATGAGGTCCTCAGAGGGTGAATTTAGTGATGCTACCCCGCATAAGGGGCTAGCATCAACAAATTCACCCTCTGGGAACCTCATTCTGCTGCGGTGTAAGCAGAATGAGGTCCCCAGAGGGTGAATTTGGTGATGCTAGCCCGCTATGCGGGGTAGCATCACTAAATTCATCCTCTGGGGGCCTCATTCTGCAAATGACAGGCTCACTATTTCAAGGCTTCTAAACCATTACTATACCCATTCCTATGTAATGTCCTAAATAATCGACTCCTTAACCACAGCAGAATTATGGATAACTTTTCAGGATTTAGTCGGAAATATGACTTGTTGCTCAGTGAGAACTTTCCGATGAATGGCAACAAGCCATATTTCGGACTAAATCCTGAAAAGCTACCCATAATTCTGCAGTGTTTAAGGAGTCGATTATTTAGAGCGTTACAGCTTGTTGCCATTCATTGGAAAGCTCTCACTGATATTGACATTACTGTATGTCAGTTCATCGGTGTAAACATAAGATTGAATGGACATCTAGCAGGTAGAGTATAAACCCACTCACCCAATTTACATCTATATCTACATGTATATTGCGAATGTCTGTCTGTGTTCTATAGAAATTTACAGGGACCATCTAGATGATACCAAAGGGGTCTACTAGGGGTAACGTTTTACGTGAAAGATAATACGCGGGTTAGAATTTCATAAAGTGACTCCGTTGTGTGGGGCAGTAAAAGGGGAAGGGGCAGACTATTATATAAATTAGTGACGAGTGGTATTTGTGTATAACCACGTATGTCGTATGTGATATATCCAAGTAAATATACTCGAGTTTTATTTGAATTACGAAGTAGACACCAGTTTGAAACGGCATGAAATACTCGCCATTACTTCAAGTTGTCGTCATCACTATGACTGTCACTGTGAGGCGCACCAGTGTGGCTGTTACGTTTGGCGTAAACGGTATTATTATCCACCCATTAAAGACATGTACTTGTTCGGGTGCGTTCAACTGGTAAGTTAGTATTCAGGCACTGTGCCAGTTGGAGGAATCCAACATTCTACTTACATCGCCGAAAATCTGAAGCAATACAACCATACCACTCCATAGAAAACATCGTCTGAACTACGCTTAGTTGTAAATATTTACTTCTTGATTCGGGATGCAACCATGGGCGATAACCTAACGAAAACGATTTAGTCATCGAGAGTCACTGCATTTAATTAATACATAAGAATGACGATGTGTTGTCAATTTAGATATAATATTCATAAAAATGACAAGTTTGAACAAGATTATTCTCCATTTCTATTTGATCACCATACCAGAGTGTTTCACATCATTTTAACTAACATTATTTCTGATTGGGCAAAAGCCGTCACGTGATTATCCAGGAAAAAGTGATATTGGACTCC
Source organism: Siphonodentalium dalli (assembly GCA_032622095.1). NCBI lineage: Eukaryota > Metazoa > Mollusca > Scaphopoda > Gadilida > Siphonodentaliidae > Siphonodentalium > Siphonodentalium dalli. The sequence goes on along the minus strand of CP136069.1, from coordinate 15,471,813 downwards.
CGAATGTCATATTGGACTCCAAGTGTGACTTTTTTTTATCGGGACTCTGTTACGTCACGAATTAATTATTGCGAAATGAATCGGTGAAATTTTGATGCGCGCAACAATGGTGGATTTAGCAGACGTTTCACTTTCGCATTGAGTTTTTTTCATGTCCGTGTTTACTGTTTCAAATCATGCTTTCTGTTGACCAATTACAGGCTTTTATAGAGAATTAAGTGCCGACAAATAACTAACCCTGAAGTTTTATTTCCAAAATTTGAATAAACATACAGATGGATAATAAAAATGTCATTATACAATATTGTGTACATTATGAGTTTTTCTTGTACTCGTCTAGGTTGTGGTGATAAGTCATATTGGACTCGTACAGGAAAAATACATACTGTACACAACATTGTATAATAACATTATGCTAATTGCTTCGTGACGTCACAACTGATATCAGCCGAGTTTGGTGGTTTATCATCAGAGTTTACTGGGTTATCATCAGAGTTTGTAGTGGTGTCAGCCGAGGTCGATAGTAGGTCACTCAAGGCAAATATGTCATATCAAATTAATAAATTAATTTACTAACCAGCTATAGATTATTCGACCGCGGCCAATAAGTAAAAACGTCGGCCAATAAATAGAAACGCGGCAAATAAGTCAACGGTAACGTAAATGACATCACACATATTTAAATCGGCAAACTTAATTTAAAAATATTGGTTCGACGGAAAATATAATATGATCGCACATGACATGTAGCGGAGCAACCACACGTGTTGCGATTCGATATTACAATAATTATATGGTGATAATTATGTGTAGTACCACAATCAATAATTTAAATTCCACTGATAGTATACCATCCAAAGATACATAAGCCTACGTGTTATAGTATCATCACAATCAAATAACATGGTGCTGATGGAGCCTCTATCGATACCCCTTGTTATACCAATTGAAGCGTGTCTGTGTATATTGTCTAGTCTGATAATGTGAAATCAGTGTTCCTAGCGGATACCACATAACAATTGCAATCTTGTCTGGATTTTGGCCCACAAAGCCAAAATGTCATAAATGACGTCATGGGCCATGTAATGACATCATCGCTGGCTTTCGTTCCTGTGAAATAACACAATTTGCCATTGCTAATTAATAAAATAATTGTCGTTTCCACACTGAACGAGATACGAGGCCTCTTTCTGTGGCATTGGCCTCTGACAAACCAGCATCATTGCAAATTAGAATCGTCACCTATGAATAATTTATTTGTCTTGCTGTTAACTTCTAGCTGGATTCCTGGCCAAAGCATGTTTGCTGCCATGTACATTATGTACACATGTTATGTTTCTTATTTTTTCTCATCCAGATGAAAACGACTGCGCCGCAAATCCATGTGTCCGTGGCAAATGCACGGACTTATTGCACGACTACAGCTGCACATGCGAGGATGGATGGTCAGGAAGGAACTGTGATTTTAGTCTGTATACAATACCGATATATAAGTAGATTTCCACACAAATAGTAGACGTTTTTTGAAAAATCGATACATGTACAGTAGTTCCCTAGATAATCGACTCCTTAACCACAGCAGAGTTAAGGAAAACAATTCAGGATTTAGTCGGAAGTATGACTTGTTACCATTCATCGGACATATCAAGCTCTCAGACATATTTCCGATTATTTAGGCCATTACTGTAACAATTCAATGCGAATATGTTTCAATGTGTTAACATATCATTTGCCTGACACATGATTGGATTTAAAATGAGTTTTATGCGAACTCGAAGAAACTTCTTGGGTACCGTCAGCATTTCCAGTTTTATATAAATGTATATTAACAATTCAATTGATCAAATTTATGTTTACAATATTATTGGCCATAGTTCGCCTTGCAGGTCGTTTGCAAAGTAAGAACATGATCTTCAAACATACAAATGTACGTAACTTATTGGGAATAACAACTCGAAATATTTGTTGAATGTGGTATATCAACTAAATTGAACATAGATGATTTCCCAAAAAGTTACTTGCTACTGGAGCTAAAGATTAATTTTTGTTTACACAGTATCATACCGACGCTGACGGGGTCATTGTCAGAAAGCATCAATCACATTCATAATGCGCGAGATATGACACCAGAGCGTGTGTGTCTAAATTGTCGACGTCATGCTCCAACATTGACTTCGTTTATCAACTTATATTGGAATATAATTCGACCATTCTAACGAAATTGACCGGACACCTCAGGTTATTAGATGAACTAATATTAAAATTCAAGTTGTTTTTCATCCATCAAATAAAAAAAATGAGATTAACCTAATCTTGTTCACTGAGGCTCCTATGAATATGAAAAGCTGGCTACAAATGTGATCGCCTCAGAAAAAGCTGGATACGAACGTGATCGATGCTCCGACATGAACGTGTGAAAACGTGTGTATTTATCATGCTAAACGTGTGTATTTAACATGCTAAACGTGTGTATTTATCATGCTAAACGTGTGTATTTATCACACTAAACGTGTGTATTTATCATGCTAAACGTGTGTATTTATCATGCTAGATGACAACGATTGTTTCGGCAACGCACCGTGTATGAATGGCATATGTACCGACGGCGACAACACTTATACATGTGGCTGTTTCTCTGGATGGGGAGGTCGCAATTGTGATATAGGTGCGTTTTAGTTTATTTAGAGATCATGGCATGTATCTCCACTCTGGCTAACCCCCGTAGAGCTTATTTTCCACCAGTAAATAACCTTGGAACGTTTTGAAGTTTTGACAGGGAAAATAAAATGCGGGGAATATATTTCTCAGTTATTAACTGTTCCTTCATAATGACCTACACTGTAGGTGAAGGTGCCAACTTGACATTTCACGATTTAAGTGAATTGTGAGTGATTTTGCTTTGCGTCGCTTACAATTATTGCTTTTATTCTGGGTAATTAATTCAATGTTTATTGTGATATTAGCTCATATAAGTCACAGAAAAGCATGCAGTTTTGAGTTGGGACCTTCTCCTGCAGTGAAGAACATTACTAAGGAACAGATATTTCCCAGGTTTTGTACTGGTGGAATATGATCTCTCCGTTGTTAGCCAGATTAGAGATTCGTGGCATGATCTAATTTATCTACACCCAAATGGCGGTGTGCGCTCCAAAACCCCCACCTAATAATCGCCTTTGAATTGATCACGATATCAAAATATGTCGATGTATACCCGAACTACCTTTCTGCGAGCATTATATGTATGCTATATTTATGTATGCTATAGTAGGCCACAGATCGTTGACTCCCGTTGGGTAACGCTGGTTCAAACACAGTTTTGAGGTTTCACAATCTTTATTGGATCCAGCATATAATGTACGAATATATGAATACCACAACAATTTCCTAATGTTTATAGACTCCCTTCAAGTACTTAAAGGCACGGGCGGTGTTCGTTGCAGAAATATTCATATTTGTTCAAATCGCCATCAACAGAAGGAATATTAAAATTTATATAGTTTTGTTCATATGCCAAAAATAATCAACGCGCAAATAGTATATTGTCGTCAAGACGTGCGATGGTGGGCGTAAACAACAGCCTGTTTGTGTTACATAAGGTATGCTTCTGTTTACATAACACAGCGCAATTATATTGGTTAATCACACAGAAATGATATAAACGCTCTTTATTATTTCCATATCAGGAAAACAGTAATACATAACGCCTTTTATGTTTGCCATATACGGATCTAAACAAAAACCAGGAAACGTAACTTTTGTTACTTTTGTTTACATAACAAAGCAAACAAAATTGACAATAACATACTGTTATGCCATATTTCTGATTGGTGTGAGAACAGCGTCTGTTTATAATTTACTATTCTTTCTGTTTATGGCGGTGTTGACGGAGCTGAATATTTTAACAGCATACCAACCTCCAAGGCCGCCCGTATCTTTAACTATACCATATTGAAATTTCAGTCATATCTAACTGCTAAAAAAAACCCTTGACGAACATGAATTTTATTGTTAAGTCACATTAACGTTAATTCTTATATTTGCAGCCTCCATCGTGCCTCAACTATTTTTTGTGCCAATTTTACATTATTCAGCTGACTTACACAAATTGAATACAACAATATACTTAACTAGTAATACATAATAGTTAAAATACAATAGTGTACTACATGATAATACATTCAATGTGTATTATTAACATGGTGTCAAATCAGAAACACGACTATAACCTTAATATTCTAAGGGTGTGGGCCTTCTATTCTCGTTACTCATTAGATTTCCTACCTCTAACTGAGGTCTGCCCTCAAAAGGGGGTCGTTTAATAATTGCAATTAATGCCGCCAAAGGCAAACCACAGATACGGAACTTGGCTCGCGTTTCTTCCTCAAACTGGGAAGATTGATTGATTTATACGTTAGTGGAGGAAGATTTAATTGAGCCTTGGTAGTCATATTTGAACTTGTCCTGGATGGTAACGGCAACCCAGGTGTGACTTTTATGTCACACCCCGGCCCCGATGGCCTTTCCAAAGAAGGATAGATTTGTCTAATAGGCTGCATCATTAACCCCGACCCTTCTTGCTTATTATTATCATCAATGGACTCCAACTCCATTCTAGCCTCCACGTGACCCCACTGTATAGGATCATTATTCTCAATCTTCGATTTATAATCAAATATCGGGCGCTGTCGTCTAGGAGGTTTTTGAGTTGTCATTCTTCATGTATTCTATTCCTGATCTGCGGCCATATCTACGTACGGTGTCGGTGAAGATGGCGCCGAGGTTGTCTCCTGTCTGTGTGCTTCCACCTTGTTATTTTAAACACAACTAGACTAGCTTTTGCCTTAGTCGATGTAGTGCGTGTTTTGCTTGATATACATTTTAGCACCCATTTACAGAGACGGAACAACGCCATTCGGAAACATACCAATACTATTATGACAATTAATATTACACTTATTGACACTGGGTATGCATTATTTCGAAACCAAACTCGTGGTTGAAATACCCCGGAACCTGGTGATACAGAACTCAATTCTACTAGGGTGTTCATGGGTATTTCTTTAATTTCTTTCAACATCCTCGGTATTGTTATGTTTTGTAAATTCGTAATTCCTTCCAACACTGGTTTCCACATTGTCAACTGTACATCATGATACTAGGTAACAATTCTTTTTCCACAGCACTGATTAAATTATCAGTGACATTTTCGTTTGAAAATGCAACTGATTTCAAATGGGCGGCTGTGGCCACACATTGGGATGGTAAGATAAGAAATCGATTGGGGTCGTTTTATTTTCGTGGATAATTTTGTGTCGCTATTGCGAACAGATTTCCCGTGGGTCGGTGTGCACAGGGTAACATCATATTAGGTTGAACGATGGTCGTACATGTTCGCGAAATATGCTCGTCTGATCCCAAGAATAATGCTACCTCTCAAATTCTGTTAGGATCTGCTCGATAAATTATTCCACTCAAATCACAAAAGGCATTTGATCCACCAAACAGCCTGCTGTGTCCTCTACAAATGTATATTTAGTTTGTCCCACGTCCACTGGCAAATAATTAGCACTCAGTCGGTAATTAGCTATCATTGTGTCAAATGTATGAGGTACTTGTTTTTTTGATAGCCTGTTAAAGGATATGGTTAGCTATGCGTGCGGTGAATGATATATTGTTCTCTGACATATAATAATGGTACCTGAACGACCAGTATTATTTTCTTATCAGTCAGCACGGTATGTACATATAATTTGTGATAATAAAATCACATTTTTGTTGCCAAATCAAAAGACATTGGTAGATAGCGCAGAAGCTTTGGTTGCAGTGTTTGCAACACCATTGCTAACTGACTGATGCTAATCACATAAGTGTTAGTCTCGGTGTTACCAAAGGATTTAACTGAGTGTGCAAGTGAGTTAAATAAATCTTTATATCAAGCACTTGCTGTGCTATCTCGCGGACTACAAGCTGTAGTCTACCAAACATTTGCGTGGATAATTCCAAATAGGTTATCCGCCTTTCTGATCGAGTTAATCTACTCTCTAGTTTTTTGCTGACATCTTCAAAATTTTATTATCATATTTAATGTATGTCTATTTTGAATTACATGAAATTGTGTTATGTAAATGACACTTAAGCTTTTCTCAACAACATGTTTTATTCTTCTTTGGTTTGTTTGCAATTCATTTAGACTGTCAATGATTGGTTCTAAATCATCAGCTGTTAACGTTTTAAATAAAAACTAATGGCCTTTCCAATGAATCCAAAAGGGGCACCACGTTTTTCTCGAGTACGTGCACCAGTATAAAGTTGTTTATATTCGTTAAACTGTTTTATAATATGACCCAATGCACTTTGAACCGTTTCCAATTCACCTTTAAATAACATAAGCAAATTATTTGTTTCTTCCATATCTTGAATCGTTTCTTCAGCTAAATACTCTGATATGTTGCGTTCAATATATTTGGCATCGTAATTATATTTCACATTTACTCTGGTTATTGAAGTTTGTGCATTCCTAATGCTTTTTGCCAAAGTCTTCAAAAATTCATGGTAAGGTTGTAGGTCTATTACAAATCCAAGATTTCATTTTGATGAGTTCATGTAAATCAGTTTCAGTTTCAAATATAACATGTCTTGCTATAATAGTTCATATTGATCGTTCGGTATCTAGTCGAGTGGTGTTTAATATTGAAAACAAGAGAAGCAGTCGCTTTGGTTCTATCTGAAAAATAATGAGAGTTAGTATAAGATTACTAAGTTACTTTCGTTTTCAACTTGGTTCTTATATAGGTTCAATTTCAATATAAGATCCAATTACTTCCACGTGCGATCATTTTATATAGGCTTTTCAGTCACATTTCCAATTTACTTACAATTACTTTTTCTCGTTTACGTGATAAATGGCTATTTTCATATACCTTATCTAAGAAGATATCATTCAATTATATCATTCTCACATTACATTCAATTATGTCTTTCGTTGTGACAATGCAATTCTTGTTTAACAATTTTCCTAATTCCAACACTCATTACATTATTCCATTTCTTCTTTCTTCACGACAGGTAAGACACATTACAGTATTCCATTTTGTCTTTCATTATGACAAGTCAATTATTTTCACCCGAATCAGAATCGTTTTCATTTGTCTTATCCCCAAAGTACCCTTCAATTATACTTATTCATCTTTAATTATGACAAATGCTTCTCGGATAATATCCTTCGATTATACTATTCATCTTTAATTTTGACAAGTCCATCTCTGCTAATCTATTGTACAATATACACGGATAACTTATCGATACATGGATATCCTAACACTGTAACGACATTGCGGATAAAGGAGATAGTCTCCCTTTTTCAACTTGGAAACATTGCGCAATGTGTCCAATTAACGACTGCCTTGATATGATGGTTATGAGAATGAATTTTCTGGGAACAACATTTATTTCGCTGAAATACAGGTACCGATTTTCCATTTTAACATACATGTTACCCTGTGCCAATGCATTCTCTTACATATGCGAGTCGACCATAGATCGCCTCGCATATATAAGAGAATGCATTGGTCTAACAATTTTTTATCATGTTTTTTAAATAAATGTTTCTTACAATTTTTATGACATAAAATCAAAAACATCCATTACCCACACATATATAGAAGCATATAGAAGAGTGTCGTCTGCTCGTGTTTGTCTGGGGCTCTGTATGGTGAAATTATAAAATTGTTAAAGAATACAAGAACAAATTATTAAAATTGTAAAAAATAGTTAGGCCAATGCATTCTCTTATATATGCGAGGCGACATATGGTCGACTCGCATATATAAGAGAATGCATTGGCACAGGGTAAAATAATAACCTTGCATACTCTTGTGTTGCTCATATACACCATACGAATATCACTGCATATTACAAGAACATATGAAGGTTGTTTAGCACAATTTTAACCTTGCATATTGATAGTTGCAGTTTTTAGTGATTTTTACTATTCGGTTTCGTAACTTTATTGAAACTTCCGGTATTATCAAAATACATTATGTAAATGAAGAAACAGCAATTTTCACAACCTTTTGTTTGAATATGAAATGGTGTTCTTACTTACTATAATGGTTTTATAATTGGGCTCTTATTGGAGCATAGCAGGGTTCAATATATTTGGCATCGTAATTATATTTCACATTTACTCTGGTTATTGAAGTTTGTGCATTCCTAATGCTTTTTGCCAAAGTCTTCAAAAATTCATGGTAAGGTTGTAGGTCTATTACAAATCCAAGATTTCATTTTGATGAGTTCATGTAAATCAGTTTCAGTTTCAAATATAACATGTCTTGCTATAATAGTTCATATTGATCGTTCGGTATCTAGTCGAGTGGTGTTTAATATTGAAAACAAGAGAAGCAGTCGCTTTGGTTCTATCTGAAAAATAATGAGAGTTAGTATAAGATTACTAAGTTACTTTCGTTTTCAACTTGGTTCTTATATAGGTTCAATTTCAATATAAGATCCAATTACTTCCACGTGCGATCATTTTATATAGGCTTTTCAGTCACATTTCCAATTTACTTACAATTACTTTTTCTCGTTTACGTGATAAATGGCTATTTTCATATACCTTATCTAAGAAGATATCATTCAATTATATCATTCTCACATTACATTCAATTATGTCTTTCGTTGTGACAATGCAATTCTTGTTTAACAATTTTCCTAATTCCAACACTCATTACATTATTCCATTTCTTCTTTCTTCACGACAGGTAAGACACATTACAGTATTCCATTTTGTCTTTCATTATGACAAGTCAATTATTTTCACCCGAATCAGAATCGTTTTCATTTGTCTTATCCCCAAAGTACCCTTCAATTATACTTATTCATCTTTAATTATGACAAATGCTTCTCGGATAATATCCTTCGATTATACTATTCATCTTTAATTTTGACAAGTCCATCTCTGCTAATCTATTGTACAATATACACGGATAACTTATCGATACATGGATATCCTAACACTGTAACGACATTGCGGATAAAGGAGATAGTCTCCCTTTTTCAACTTGGAAACATTGCGCAATGTGTCCAATTAACGACTGCCTTGATATGATGGTTATGAGAATGAATTTTCTGGGAACAACATTTATTTCGCTGAAATACAGGTACCGATTTTCCATTTTAACATACATGTTACCCTGTGCCAATGCATTCTCTTACATACGCGAGTCGACCATAGGTCGCCTCGCATATATAAGAGAATGCATTGGTCTAACAATTTTTTATCATGTTTTTTAAATAAATGTTTCTTACAATTTTTATGACATAAAATCAAAAACATCCATTACCCACACATATATAGAAGCATATAGAAGAGTGTCGTCTGCTCTTGTTTGTCTGGGGCTCTGTATGGTGAAATTATAAAATTGTTAAAGCATACAAGAACAAATTATTAAAATTGTAAAAAATAGTTAGGCCAATGCATTCTCTTATATATGCGAGGCGACATATGGTCGACTCGCATATATAAGAGAATGCATTGGCACAGGGTAAAATAATAACCTTGCATACTCTTGTGTTGCTCATATACACCATACGAATATCACTGCATATTACAAGAACATATGAAGGTTGTTTAGCACAATTTTAACCTTGCATATTGATAGTTGCAGTTTTTAGTGATTTTTACTATTCGGTTTCGTAACTTTATTGAAACTTCCGGTATGATCAAAATACATTATGTAAATGAAGAAACAGCAATTTTCACAACCTTTTGTTTGAATATGAAATGGTGTTCTTACTTACTATAATGGTTTTATAATTGGGCTCTTATTGGAGCATAGCAGGGTTATGTTGGTGTGTACCCTGTGCCAATGCATTCTCTTATATATGCGAGTCGACCATAGGTCGCCTCGCATATAGAAGAGAATGCATTGGCCTAACAATTTTTTATCATTTCTTTTAAATAAATGTTTCTGACAATTTTTAGGACATAAAATTAAAAAAAACATCCTTTACCCTGCAGGGAGCCCCACACATATATAGAAGCATATAGAAGAGTGTCGTCTGCTCATGTATGTCTGGGGCTCTGTATGGGTGAAATTATAAAATTGTTAAAGAATACAAGACAAATTTTATTTTAGTGACACTTATTTGAGCATTCGGTTCACAAGTTTTCACTAATTTAACAGAACATTTAACACAAAACAGCATCACACCCTGAACACCCTAGTGTGGTGCCCCGAATATGCAACGACACATTTAACAGAAACGCTTTTTAATGCATTTGTGGCATATTTGTCACTTGTAATAATTTATTAGTTTCCATAACTAGCTATTTTCATCACTTGATTCTGACATTTAGAAGGACTTTTAATTATTTACCACCTAACACAACTTTTAATTTAATTCCTACACATGGTATTAATTGATGAGCTCGCACAGCCTCATGCGTTTAGGACAACCAGTAAATGAATGACACCGTACATGACTGAAACATAAAACAAATTGTGGTCCATATTGGATTACAACTTCCCAAACTCGTAAATTCCATATATATTGATTGTGTTCAGTCCATTAAGCACAATATCATACTATTCATTCATTACTTTGTCCTTTAGCAACACATGTGCGATTAACCCATATCATACCACATTAATAATACAACAACCACAATCAGATAAAAAAAACTCGAATTTGTCTCGTCGTGCAATCTGATCGTTAAACTGTCAGAAGGAGTTATTATATGGTTAATTTTAGATTCTTGTCGACAATTAATTGTTAATCAATCTTATGTTGGGAATTATGTGCTCTTAATTCTCGTTGTATTTTAATCAAGGGTATTTGTTCACTATCTATCAGAGATATGGCCTACAGCGTGGCGAATGCGATTTCGCAATTCACATGAAGGTATAGAATTTTCTGTGACAATGTCTTCAGTTGGCCTTTGTACTCAACGCCAATTAATTATTTGATTAATTGTGCCAATTTGCTCCTCATCACTTAACCTAATATCCTGATCGCTATCTGGGCATACCAGTTGTTGTTGACTCGTTCGGCTGGTTAATGTTCTCTTTGGAATTTTCCATATGTCTACCGATGCGTGTCTCAAATTCCTAGAATGTGCTTTTATGTGCGACCGGTAAGTTCATCTTTAATGATAAATGAAACCGGACCTTTATTCTCTAGAATCCCGTGATATGGAGCCCATTTTGACGACAAATTACCCGATGCATGTCCAAACTTATGATATACTTTATCACCAACATTATAAGTTACATCTGCTGTTTTTATTTGTTCTTTTTGTCGACATTTAGCAATTTTCATGTGATGGTGAACAGACCTCGAAGCCCTATACTGTACTTGAAGAGTAATTTGATGCATTTGGTTACCCATATATTTAAACCTGGGAGCTAATATATTATCCAAAGTCAAAACGGTGGGTGTCAATACATTAATTCAAAACTTGAATTTTTTGAGGAATCTAAAATCATGCATCTATGTGCCAATAATGCTTGTTTCAAATCAAGGTCCCATGTTCTCTGATTTCCCTCCATAATATTAGATAATATGTCATTTAGACAACGGTGTGATCTCTCATTCTGACTGTTAGACTGAGGCGAATAAAAACTGGTTAAAACTAATTTTATTCCTAGACGTTACAGACTTTAACATTATTTGAAATGAACTCCTTTGCGTTGTCGCTCAAAATCTGAATTGGTACATTAAACCTTGGAATAATGTCTTCCAAAAAACAATGAATAATAAAATCTGTGCTCTTGCTTGTTCTATCCAACCACTATACAAATATAACCATGGTAACAAGTATTTATTATTAGCTAATGTTAGTTGAATAGGTCCAGAAATGTCTATACTGCATTTTGCCCCTGTAAAAGCTGGTATGTCAGTGTCCAGTAATGGAGGTCGCAGTTTCACCAAATTCCGTTATTTACAAATCACACACTTCTCACAGTGTTCATATATACCCTTGTACATATTTTCCAGTATTATTTACGACGAATTATTTGGAATTCAATACCCAACTGTCCCAGTTTGTCATGATATTGCATAAGCACATTATCTTGCAAATGACTCGGTATAACTAATCTGAGCACAGGGCCATCATCTGCGTTTGAGATGTAATATAACACATCTTCGACAAGTAAATATTTATTAGTAATTGATGGGGAAGGATTATTGCTGTTATACGATGCAATAATTTCCTGAATTTCTGAGTCTTTTCCTTGTTCGAGTTTCATATTAAACTGAACCACTTATTCACTTGACAATTATCCTTGTGGTAGTGGATCATTGGTTATCACTTTACACTCTCCAAATTATTAGAAATTTGGAATTTGATTTGAATTGATCACATTTATTTGTAAATTGTTATCATGTATATCAATGTCAGATAATTGTGCTTCGGTTTCCGTGGTTTCTGGTATTCTACTTAATAAATCTGCTACACTATTTTCACTACCTGGCAGATATTCTATAGTACAATTATCTATATCTATATTTGCGAATGTCTGTCTGTCTGTCTGTCTGTGTTCTATAGAAATTCACAGGGGACCACCTAGATGGCACAAGAGGGGCATTATAGGGGTAACTTTTAACGAGAAAGATAATGGCGAGGGTTAGAATTTTATAAAGTGACACGTTATTGTCAGGGGCAGAAAAGAGGGAGGGGCAGAAAAAATTTGTCGCCGATTGCTACGACATTTATATATAATCATCCCCATAATATGAGGAATCAAATGGTGTGGTTTAAATATGTCAAAAGTCGTGCCGTTCGCGTCAGAGATGCCCGGAAGGGGAGAGGGGCACCAAAGTTGATCAAAATAATTTTAGCGCCGGATTCCACCATATTGATGCACATTCTTCTGAGATCTTCTCCGTGATACAATGAATCTTATTGTGTGATTTAAAGACGCCAAATTGGTGTTGGGATGATAGATTAGGGGTGGGTGGGTACTAAATCTGATAAAAATTGGTTTAGTCGCCGATTGCCACGACACTTATACAAATTCATCCCCAAGGTACGAGGCGTCTAATGGCGTGGCTTAAAGCTGTCAAAAGTGGCGTCATTCGAGTCAGGGGTGCACTGAAAGGGAGAGGGGCATCAAACTCGATACACAATATTTTTAGCGCCAATTTCCACCAAATTGATACACATTCTTATTCATGATTTGAGGAATCTAATCGTGTGATTTTAAAGACGTCATATTGGTGCTGCTTTGGTGAGAGATGGGATGGGGTGGGGTTTACACTAAATTTGATAAAAAATTGTTTAGTCGCGGATTAGCACCAAACTTACAAATAATAATCTCCATGATATCAGGAGTCTAATTGTGGTTTAATAATGTCAATAGGTGGGGCCATTCGAGTCAGGGGTGCCTAGAGGGTGAGAGGGACACACACATTGATAAACAATATGTTTAGCGCCGATTTCCACCTGATTGATATATATTCTTCTCCGTGATACGAGTAATCTAATCGTGTGGTTTAAATACGCCATATTGGTGCCTTTTTGGGTGAGAGATATGCAATGGTGGCCCTAAATTTGATACGAATTTGAATACTCGTCAATTTTCATAAATTTTATATATATTCATCTCTATAATGAGCCTAAGTGTGTGGTTAAATGATGTTAAAAGTGGCGCCGCTTTAAAGACGGAAATTTGTGCCGTTTGGGTGATAGCTTGGGGTAACAACTATGATAAGAATTTGTTTAGTTGCCGACTATCACCAACCGTATATATAATCATCTCCATTTATAATGCATGCATGAGTCTAATAGACGTGGTTTAAATATCACAGAAGTGGCGCGGTTCAAGTCATGCATGACGGGAGTTGCACCAAAGTTTATACAAATATATTTAGCACTAGCTGATGCTACCAAATTCATGCACGTTATTTAATGATATGATGAATTAAATCACATTTGGTGGCATTTGGGTCATGAATGGCGAGAGGAGATTCACTGTCATTTATAAGATTGTTCAATTCGCCGATATCCAACAAAGTTATATATAGTCATCTCCCAGGCCATCTCCATGTCGTTCTAAGGAGTTTTTGGCATTCCAATTTCACAATCTCGACAAATGGTGACCGAATTAAGTCACTTGAACAATTATATCTTTTCAACTGTCATATTTATATGGGGATGGAAATCAGGGAATTTCTATAATGATCCAGCAACACAGATACATAGAAGAAAGCATTAAAAGTATATTTATATCAATCTATTTAAGAGATACATATATTCATTCAAACTGAGGGACATTGAATCATCAGAGGATTGCATATTAGAATGGCTCTTGTATATATTATAACACGATTGAGTCCCATTCAATATAGTTTCCACCAAAAAAAGTTACAATTGCCAAGAGATATGGAAATGTAGAGCAGGCCTGTTCAAAAATAGTGGTCACAGTGTGCAGTTAAATACGGTAACTTCTGAGATAAAGGTAAACGCAGTCCGTAGCACATGATTTTTCAGGATCCTGCAATATTGACATCTGACAAGGGTATATCTGCCCGATACAGAGGATTTCTTTAATTTTCTAGAACATTGCCTAAGATAAACAACTCAAAATCTCGCTGTGTCGGCCACATTTAGCTGCTATACATGCATAACATCATTTTTTAAAACTAAAAATGATTAGCCAGTATAAAGCACCAGAACAGATGAGCTCCTGGACATCTTTTAAAACATCTGTATCTTCATGAAGATATGATAAACTTGTCGTCTTTTTTCGAACTAATGTGTTTATGATGTTCATGTTTCATGTCTGGAGTAAATAAATAAATACTTCTTTATTGGTGGGACGCATTAAACGCGATAAACAAATTGATAATCGCTCCGACCTGACAAGGTGAGCCACTACTTATATTCCATGTGTAAGAATCATGTTTTGTGATGCCATTTGGATATACAATTTTGAGAATACCTGTAACACTTTGAGAGCAAGAGTATTCTCTATTCCCATCAAATATCAACAGAGGGCTTCACATCACTTTAACCTGGGCAACGCCGGGTAACCCTGCTAGTAAGCTGATAAACACAACATCCACCTCTGAATTTTCGGATTATTATATTGAGTTGTTAATAAATTTTCTGAAGGTTAATGATCCATTTTAATAGTAAAGGTGGCTCCATTTAAATAATAATCCAGCTTTGTAAGGGCATAAGATATTGCATATGTTTCTTTTTCAATTACTGAAGGACTCAATTTTGCTGACAGAAAATAAATTTGCTTTTCATTCCTACATTGTGATATATTTATTCCCTCATTTTGGTCACAACTTTGAACTAATACCGCACCAATAGCATTTTGACCACTATCTGTATACAAAGTGTATGGTTTATTCAAATCTGGATAAGCAAGTTGAGGTATGACAACTAGACTGTTTCTGTAAATACTCAAAAGCATCTTGGCACTGTTGATCCGATTTAAAGTTGGCATATTTCTATTGCATATTAATGAAAGGAATAAATATTTAACTAAAATTAGGGAGAAAACGTCGGTAGTATGACATTGCTTAGATGAAGCCCCTAACACCTCTCACTGTAGTTGGCGCCGTCATATTCCTCAAGGACTTAATTTTACTGGGATCTGGTGATATACCAGAATTATTAACCATTAAACCCATATATTTTGTCACTGAAAATTAAAATATCATTGATATAGTTTATATTGTTAGTTAACCCTTTTAAAACAATTGCAATCAAAGCGCTATATGCTCCCGGAGCATTGTTTAACCCATATGCAGTGCGATTAAACATGTAGTTTCAATAGAAACAAGTAAATGTTGTTTTCTGCCTGTCCTCCTGGGCGATAGGAATCGCATAATATCCCTGTCGTGCTTCCAGTAACGTAAATATTATAGAACCCATTAACTCCGAAATTATATCATCAATTATAGGCAATGTATGGAGCCCGGGAGGTGACATGGTAAATATATTTTATAATCCGTGTGCATGAATTAATTTGGGATACTCATACTCTCTGTGACCACAAGGCATCGCGGGTCACTTCTATATGCACGTATAATTAAAGACTGTTAAGTCCAGAACTGGCTTACACATGGGTCTATTGTATTCAATTCACACCGTGAAAGGCACTTTAGCGCCCCCCTCCATCCCAATTGGCCCTCATTCCATCTTCCACAATACTAAATACTAATGCCTGTCTTCAGTATTTAGTCTTGCG
Source organism: Siphonodentalium dalli (assembly GCA_032622095.1). Taxonomy (NCBI): domain Eukaryota; kingdom Metazoa; phylum Mollusca; class Scaphopoda; order Gadilida; family Siphonodentaliidae; genus Siphonodentalium; species Siphonodentalium dalli. Next base: position 15,455,605 of record CP136069.1, on the reverse strand, counting down.
GAAGAGGGTATCCTACATCTTACACTCCATTTCTGTCATTCCTGATATCATATCGGTATGGTGCAGCCGTCACCGCGCAACAATCCATTATGTGTGTATACTTTAGAGTGAAGTATACTGGCATACTATCCGTGAGCATCACATAGCATCCCGGGTCATATATGTATGCATGTGCAGTCCGGGACTGGCTTAAACACAAGAGGGGGCACACTAGTTACCAAGGTCCATATGGGCATATAAGCCCATGTAGACACCACAGCCTAATATAATTTGTAACTAAGTAGGCCCTATTGGCATATTGTTGCATACCCCCCAGGAAACATCCACATATCAAACATACTCTCGTGTATAATTTGTTGTCACAACTGCATTATAAAGGAGTCTGCAGGCGTAAGGCCATTTTGACTGAATTGCCAATAGCACAGCATTTATATATGTTAAACCGTGCGCATGGATTATTAATTTGTGCGCACAGATTATTAATTCGTGCGCACATATTGTTAATTCGTGCAGACGGTTTTACTATTTCGTGTGCACGGATTATAAAATATATTTACCATGTCACCTCACGGGCTCCATAGCAATGGATACAAAATTGTCTTTGTTATTTTATTTAATGATCGAAAATCACAGCAAAATCTCCATGTACCATCATGTTTAGGCACGATAATGCAGGGATTCTGCCAGTTACTCTGGGATTTTGTTATAATACCCGCATTTTTCATTGAATCAATAGCATTTTTAAAGAGTTGTCTCCTATGTAAAGGTACTCGATAAGGTTTTAATGAGATCGGTGAATGTTCTCCAGTATCAATGGTCATCTTATTTGTTGTCTCACTAATTAGATATCGTTTGCAGCAAAAATATCCTCAGTATTTAATACCAACTCAGTGACTGCCTTTAAATATTCTGGTTCTACATTAATTTCTTTCACATCGACACGTTATTCGCTCACTTCAGAAGTATTTGAAATCTGATTAATTTCGGTTTCTTGCATTGGGATTATTCTCCCCACAACACAGTCGCGTTTCAAATTATAATGCCTGTCAGTTTGATTTTCAGGGGAATACAATCGTTTTTAGTTGTGGTTACTGACTCCTCCAAGGTGAGTCCTGGATGTTGGCTGGGATAACCACGTTCTGTAACAGTCACAATTATGAATGGAGAATTAACCATTTTAGTTCCCCCAACATTTTTTGCAGAAATAATCGCCTCCGTTCTAGGTTGCAGTTTACAATTAGTTTACAGTCATATTAAAGATGCTATATGTATATCAGGTACAAGGGACACTAATTGATTTCTAAATTTCATGGCTCCCAAATCAAAATACATTAGTACTCTATTTTCTCTTAGTTAGTTTATCTTAAAATCGAGGTTTATATAATACCCTTATATTTATAATGTATTGCTGCTTGCTGAAGTAACAGTTGCTTGTTTCTTAATAAGTTTGGGTCGATCCTGTAATTTTTCATACAAGTTTATATTAATTAGTTAACAATCAACTCCACTATCCAACAAAGCTCTTACCCTTTGTTTTCTAATCATTATTACAATGGAACATGGTACATTTTCCTCTAAAAGTTTGCCAGTGTCTCCAGGATAATTATAATTTGTGCTACTAATTTTAAACTCAGGTGTATTTGTTGCACAATTCATATCAATGTTTTTGTGTTTCATAGAACCCATATTTTTATTTTTCACTTCCTTTTTGATGAGTGCTATTTTGTTTCTTTTGTTCAATTATTATTTTCGGAGTTCTCTTATCTATTTTAGATGTTTGTCCACTAGTCAACTTCTGATTAATTTTGCCTCTCTTTAAATAATTTCTACCCAATTTTATTAAATTATACACTGGTGGCTTATTTTGATTTTGTATTTGATAACTTTTATTTCATTTCTAGTTTTCCTATTTCTTATACGAGATGTCTTGTCATCTTGTAGACTATTTGAGTTATACATTCCACATTTGTCTACTCGAAATATCTAATTTGCTCAATTATTCTGGTTGAAAATTGTCTATTAATTTCTTTTGATTTGTTTCGTTCCATTTTTGGCCACATTAAAAGTGGAACCACTTGGTTTAAATTTTTCCTTTGTTTTTCATTTGCCTGGCACAACCAACACAAGTCTATAGAATGACCTCCTTTAAGACAATATTCACACCAAAATGGCGTCCCAGGGCGTTGATTACTTACAAAACCCTGTGCGTTTAAAGGATTAACTGGCCTTGCTGTTTCATTTGTATCGCCCTCACATTATTTTGAGGTCGAGGCCACCTATTTGGTCCGACATAACGCGCGGCCCCTGATACCTATTTTGAACTTGCACTGGGCGTGGTCCCTGATACCTATTTGGATGAGAACGTCTCTGAACTCTGAACCCTTCTGCCAAAATGATCGACCTCCATTGCGATTGGTAGTTCATTATCAACAACATTTCTTTGGGATCTATCATATGTACTTTCACCATACCTTAATTTATAACTTTTATGTAAATTAGCCTCCCTCATTGGAGAATCTACTGCCCAGTTTAACAATGGATGATTTTCCCTCATTAATTTAAATCTTAACACGTTCACTGCCGAAAACCAATGGGTAATTCCATCCCATATGCCAACATGGGATTGCAGGTTTAGCCGATAGTAGGTGATATATTACGTATGTAGGAGTAATGGTTCGATCAATATATGATGCTGAAACATGTCGTAAGGCTACTACGAGATAACTCGTAGTCGGCACCTGGGATGGAATTAATCAGTGTTTCATCGCTGGTGCCAATACGAGTTATCTCGTAGGTAAATACAATTACGTTTTCAACGACTTGGATGGCGAGAGTACTACACAGGTACAAGCACATCGTATATACGACACGGTAAATGAATTTATATACAATTACCGGTACACTCTACGTCGCCTAAGACGTCGAAAACGTAATATTGATTTACCTACGAGATAACTCGTAGCTGGCACCAGCGATAACCGCTGGTAAATTTCGTCCAATGTGCCAACTACGAGTAACATCGTAGTAGCTTTATATCACGTTTCAACATCATAAAACTAGATTTTGGTCGACTAAAATACTATAAAACATGATGAATTAATTTATATATACACACTGGTGCACATAGAGCCAGGGAAACAAACCTGTGTGCATGATTAGACAAGCCACATGTATCCACGTGTGCATGCAGTTGATGTAGGGCTAGCTCGAGTTTCAACAGCCTCTGACACTATAACTGAATTATTCTACTGTCAAGATGTATCCAGTTATAAGAACGAGATGTGTAATAAACATAGAACTACAGCTGATAATAAGATTTGTTAGAATTGAGACCTACGAGATAACTCGTAGCTGGCACCAGCGATAACCGCTGGTAAATTTCGTCCAATGTGCCAACTACGAGTAACATCGTAGTAGCTTTATATCACGTTTCAACATCATAAAACTAGATTTTGGTCGACTAAAATACTATAAAACATGATGAATTAATTTATATATACACACTGGTGCACATAGAGCCAGGGAAACAAACCTGTGTGCATGATTAAACAAGCCACATGTATCCACGTGTGCATGCAGTTGATGTAGGGCTAGCTCGAGTTTCAACAGCCTCTGACACTATAGCTGAATTATTCTACTGTCAAGATGTATCCAGTTATAAGAACGAGGTGTGTAATAAACATAGAACTACAGCTGATAATAAGATTTGTTAGAATTGAGACATTAGATCACTCAAGCAGGATGCTCATTTCTAACTAATCTCAACATACATGTAAGTGTTGTTCTATTACATATTACACAGCCAAGCTTAGATATTTCGTGGACCTTTCAGTCACTTGCATGCCCATCCCTCTAACAATGAGGTGTATTGTCACGTTGTAGCCAAAAGCTTCCAATAGAACTTGAACAATCTAGAGCTAACTGATTATTGATTTATGCAACGAAAGTCCTCTATATTGTCCGGGAAATGTCTATTTGAACCTGTCTACAATGGGTCAGGGATGTACAGAAGAGGTCATGGTGAGTTGGAGTGTCCTAGCAATATTTCAAACTTCACCCCACCCCTTGATCGGGATGTGGCAATCGTTGTATCTTAAGCCATTTCAGTTATACACTTACAATCGATCAATGGAGTCGTTGGGCATGGATTGACGCATAGACTGACATTGCTCCCGGTTTATGTTGTTATTTCTGTGGTATGAACATCACTATGGGTTAATGAATCATTATATAACCCATCCAACAAGTATCCCACCAATTGCATTTCGATAGCTGGATCATGTATATGATCTTCAAACGCATCATCAGTGATCTCTCTTAATCGTTCAGCATATACCTGAATACTTTCATGTTTCTTTTGCCTAATGTTGCGTAAAATGGAGAGGACGTGTTGATTATCCGCTATATCGCCTTAACGGGTCCGTAAGTCCCGTTAAACTCAGCCCAAGTAAATCTTAGGACCCCATGGAGTGTACTTTGTTTCATAAATCTTTGAACAAATTCTGCCACTGGTCCACGTGTAGTTTTACTAGCTAACTTAATTGTATCCTTATCCGCTGCATCTACGGCTTGTACGTACCGTTCAATTTGTAAAATCCAATCTTTAAAACCATTGGGTTCACCAGTATAAGTCCCTATTATTGTAGCCGCGCCCAAAGCTGCTCGAACAACCGTTGACTGCCTCGATGCCTCAGACTGTTGAACAACTGCATTTTGAAATAACTACATTTGTTCAGTAGATTGACCTAGCACATTCTGAATATGCTGATCAACCTGTTCATATGCAGGTGGTCGATCGTTAGGGGGAAATCCCTGTGTCTATTCCTCTCTTCATCTCTACGTTGAGGCATTAGCCCCTCGTACTCCATCATTTGCATCTCCGCCTCATTTTCAACCATTCTCCTATCCGATTCGCTACCAAAATCCAAACTAGTCACTTCTTGTGATTCTGCCATTTATTTTCTCACCAAGCATACAATTATTAATTTATATTTAAATTTGTAAGCGTTTCTTCATCAATATACCTCTTCATTTTGGCCTATTTCACATGCTTTATTTTTGATTAAAGTCTTCAAATGAATTAGACACCCAAATCGTGTCGGGTATCCCAAAAATGGGAGTCGAGTGACAATTCGATTAATATTTAATGCCGGAAAATCTGCAAATGGCATTTTAATAGGTGTCCATATTGTATATCTATCGAAAACACAATTGTCAAATATATTAAAAATTAGAATCTCCTCCAAAGCGCTAATTCTATTGCAATGTACCTCTAATTTAATTTGAACCGAATTTAATTTGAAACACTTTCGGCGATATCGTACTAATGCGTTCCTTATAAAAATTACAATAATCTATAAATTTAGATGGTGCATCATATCCAATTAATGTATCTGGTATCACTGGTACTCGAGGTGCGGATTGAGGGATTCTACAAATGGGATTCTATCGTTTTCAACCGCTCGTCCTGACTCAATTACATCTGTAACGGACGAGATCCCTGCTGTTAGGGGTATACATGCAAACCGACATGCCATAAATTGAAACTACATTGGTATGTTGTTTAAGAATGCCGAATATGCATTCTATGGAAAATGTACTCACCCTAGCACAATACAATAGAACTTCTGTTCAATCAACTTGAATTGTCAGTGAACTTCGAAATGTCAAATTTGTATAACTCTTCTTGGATTTTCTGTTGAACTGAATGTTTATTTATGTATATATCTTCTTCCTGGATTTTCTTTTTACTGAATGTTTATATTTCTGTATTTATTTTCGTCCTTGATTTTCTTTTGAATTGAATGTTTATATTTCTGTATTTATTTTCGTCCTTGATTTTCTTTTGAATTGAATGTTTATATTTCTGTATATCTCTTCTTCCTGAGTTTCTTTTGAACTGAATGTTTATATTACACTGAATGTTACTGAATTCTGCCAAAGTGAATTTCTCGCTTTGTCTTCAGCTCTGTTTTTTAGAAGATTTTTCACTTTTCCTAATTCATAAACAGCTTTTCCAAATTTTCAGCAACAGCTTTCTTCTCAATAAATTAGGATTCTGCACACGGCAACCAAAAACGTGTGTCCTATAGTAGGCCGTAGATCGTTGACTCCCGTTGGGTAACGCTGTTCAGATACAGTTTAGAGGTTTCACATTCTTTATTGGATCCAGCATATAATGTACGAATATATGAATACTACAACAATTTCCGAAGACCAAGCAAGCTTGAAAGTATGTCGTGAGGCTATTCAATTATTCGAGACTGTACGACCAAACAGCACCTGTCTAAGGCCGACACACGTATTTATTCCACCCCGTACTTCCCTGTCACATGACAGATATAAAACCTACGATACGCTATACTTCTCCTTCCGGTAATAAAGCCTACTGCTTTCACGTGACCTGAATTGATCAGTTCCCACACACTTATTGATTTGGCTGTAAATGGTCCCAATAAATTACTCTGCTACGACTTTCAGGCAGAGTATTAACCCCGCTATTCCACTATGGTACATATGTCACAGAAAGGGGCATTGAATGCACACAAAACAACTTTGAACACAATGTTTGCGTCCCAAACAAAAAGCAGCCATTTCCAAGGCATGGAAGAGAAAAGAGTGCTCAATTTTAGTCTCTTCTGATAAGGCAGGGGGGGGGGTCGGAATTTTTTTTCAGGCACGTATGGCATTTTTTCCCTTTCGATAATTTTTTGTACCCACCCACCCCCACCGCCAAATTTGTTTCCGTTTTCGGCAGTTTTTTCCGACCATTTTTTGACACCCACCCCCCCCCCCCCATTTTAACACTAAAACAGAGATTTGCGGGGGGAAATTCACTGTAAACAGCTGTATATGAATTCTGTGCATACTATTTATCATGGATGTTAACATGGATATGTAAATAGGAATGAGTCATTTTGAGGTCATTCGGCCAAAAAAACATGGCTGCCAGCGGCCATCTTGGATTTCAAAATTTGCAACAAAATACAACACGATAACTGCCTGCAGTCAGTTTACAGTTAGAATTACATTATTTCTCTCATTCAAAGTGGTTTTGAAGCCCAACTCATTGCCAAAACACTGAAAAACAAGGAGGAATTTTTTTTTTTAGTTGCAGAAAAAATTGCATACGTGCCGAAAAAACAAAATTCACCCCCCCCCCCCCCCCGGATAAGGCAGAAATAAAGAAGAGCGTTTGTTTCACTTCTGTGCGAAAAATTTAAAACATCCAGAAAATGTCGGTGACCACGGAAAGTATTCTTCAGAGCATATGAAGTCGGTATATCAATATTTCGTGTATTTAATTGATACCGCCTTCCAACTTACGTAGACATAAATTGGAAGCTCGAATGAACCATGTCCATTTAAACAGCATTGCAATAGTTTTCTCTAAATAATCAGATAGGTAAACCAGGTTGTATGGTAAACCATGCGATGATGCCTAATTCCAACACATCAGCTTGCAAAGGTCAGGGGACCTCACCTGGTATCAAACTGGAAAATACAGCAATGCCCTAAATAATCGACTCCTTAACCACAGCAGAGTTGTTGGTATCTTTTCAGGATTTAGTCGGAAATATGGCTTGTTGCCATTCGTCGGATCACTATCAGTGTGGCCCGCGCCATAAAACGGAATAATGGGTATGAGTGCATTATTTGCTTATTTCAGAATATAATCACATTATGTACCCATTTCACATTATAGATCGACTATGTGCGTATTTGCGCGAGGATATGTTGCCACGACGTATCTGATCTACTTGACCTATTTTCAGATTTGAACGAGTGTTCGCAGGGACTTTGTGTTCACGGTAACTGTGTTGACTTGATCAATAATTTTCGATGTGACTGCCATGACGGCTGGAGCAAAAACATCGCAGGACTATGTACCGAGGGTAAGTTTGAATTAGTTTAATCTCAATAAACCGTACATCTGTTTACGTTATTTGAGACATATCATAAATATGAAAATCAATCTAATTCTCGCCATTAACATCGGCAAATATTGTCACGCATTTGTTCTGTACGATGCGACAGTGATACTCCCTGCTTGACTAAAACAAGATATTTAATAAAATATGCACGAGGAAACGTCCTGTGATATAGAGAGTAATCAATTGGTTTTGCAACTAATTGTTTACTCTATTTATATAACTTCTACATCAATGTGGTTCGCCAAATATGATTAAAACAAATAATTAATTCATGATAGTTCCGATGTGGAGAAAAATTAACCATGAAAATTCAGTATTGATGAGTAAGCGACGTAACGTGAATGATACGACATTTGTTATTATTATTCTCCATTCTATTTGATCACCCTATCGGAGTGTTTACCATCACTTTAAATATCATTTTCAGATATCACGGATTGCGTCTCCTCACAATGTGACCATGGAACATGCGTAGAAGGTACTGCTAGGTATGACTGTGATTGCCATCCTGGGTGGGCAGGCATTCACTGTGACATCAGTAAGTATCAGGGTCTGCGCAAGATTTAAACCATGAATTTAAATATATAATTTTCCTATATATCCATACATTGATTAAATGTTAGTGACCTTCATTACTGGAGTTGCACCGGTCCAACATTAATGGTCCTGTGCCGGTCCTTCCCCTCACATATGCGGGTCTCCAACGGGGTCCTGCATGTGTGGGGGGACACGGCTCGGGGTATATGGCGTTGGGCTGTTGTATTCTCACATATATGCGAGACCACCCGCGGGATGCTCGTACGTCTGGGGTTGCGCATTAGCGCAGGGTTTATGCAAACTCCCGGACAGCCCCAACCATGGAAGGGTCGATTTATTACTTGTAACGTGTAAATATTATAATGTATGTGTATGTCAAGATATTATAATATATGAAGAAATGAGTAAATATGAAAATGCATAAATCTATATCGACAAGCATCGTCCAACCCTCTCTATATTAAATGGATTTTCTCAAAATATAAATATCCTAATGGTCTATTATTGTTTTAGAGGTTATCGACAGACAATATAACAAAATACAGATAACAAAAGTACTGAAAATGGACGAAGATAAGTTCGGCCAATGACCTTGTTTGTGTAAATTATTATCCAAATATTTCCTACGGAAACTACTAAAAAATGAGTACTTCAAATTGAAAGTCATAATTAAGACTATAGACAGATATGTCAATACAGCTAATTTATCTTTTGTACCTTATACTTTTGAAATTTGAAGAACGCACGGATATCTACTCATCAATGAGCATTTGGTTTAGAAAGGGTTGGACGAAAATGTGACAATGTATAATTATATGTGTGTGTATTATCTGCAAATACCTTACCAAAATTATCGGGCCTTCATGGAATGGCAGTACAGCTAGTTTATTTTTTGCACCATATACTTTTGAAAGCAGAAGAGCACATTAGAAAGGAAAAATTAAATATCTTTGTACCAGCAGCCAAAAGTGTTAGTGTTGGATGCTAATCTAACACAAAAAATTATGAATAGTTTTTATGTAGGAAATAAACTCAAACGCATCTATCTAGGACAAGGGTGTTTGACAGTACCACCCAGGGCTATGCTTCCTTTTATTGTCTCTTCCATATCAACCTTTCGGGAAGAGATGAGCCATAGGGGAAGGCCTACCCCCCTGTCTGGGCAAAATTCCATCAAACCCAGACCGGATTGCTCTACAGTCCCACCCCACCCCCACTACCTATACATATATCCATACACAAAGGGTATAAGATCATGTTAAGACATCATCTTTAAAAAGTCATATATATATTACCTTTGGCCTCAGTAGTAAACTAAGTTGCGACTCGAAAATTCCATAACTACACCACTTATTCAGACAAATCAAATAAGAAACATTTATAAGCAGGGCTGACAGTCTGTATCTCCAGGGCTATGCATCCTCTTCTGCTCCTTCCATCCAACTTTTCAGGAAGGGAATTCTAGCGGATAGCCTACCCCTGGTTTCTTCTCATCACGACAAGATCAGCCTGTCAGCCCCCTGCCTCATTTCCTCAATAGTCTGTGGGAAAAACATCCTGGTTCATAGAAGATATAAACTTAGATATAATACCATTCTTTGCACTCATCACAAGATGACCAATGCAGGCAACACTACTATAGTATCTCATAATATCTTTTAGTAATATACCCCAAAACCAGTAGGCTATCTACAAACCAATCGATTATATATGGCAAAGGTATTTGCAGCAGAATATACACATTTATTTTCTTTGATTTATGACATTATGGAAACAAAACAATTTCCCGTACCAAACTTCCCAATTGAAAATTGGGACATGTGTTCATGTAGCAGTATACGCACAAATGAAATTACTGAAAGTCTAAACCAAGGGAGTAACGGTTGATTCATATCGTTCCTCACTATTTATCTAATAAGATGCCTAACATTCTATGGTTTAAATTTTTTACGCATACATGTATTCTCATTATTTACCAAAATACATGTAAGTATAAAAATGTCCCCATCCCAAACTTACCATTTAAAATATAATCTTTCAACGAGGAATATAAAAAAAAAAAAAAAAAAAAAAAACCCTACCATCCTAAACTGGAATTCAAGAATTGGTAAATTTTAAAAGTTGTACCTCTTCCCGAGCACTGTACATCAATGAGCACATAAGCTGCCATGACTCACTTTACTATAACAATATTGAGTTTAAAGTGACCATGGGTAACATGAATTAAAAAATAAATAAAAATAAAAATAAAATTAAAAATATATGGGACATAAATTGTTACTATATTTAGAACAAAAGCTTTTGCATGACAATCATACTAGTACCATAATAACTACATGTGTAAAATATATTTAAGTATACAAATCTGAAATTCCGCAGTAAAACATCAACACTTCCTGTACACATATTTAAAAATAAAAATCTCTGTACCCTAAGAACATTTACAAAGAACAGTAGTTCTGGTGGATATTGCTCGGAGTGTTTTCGGGAAGAGTTATAATATATTTTACCAATAATATTAAGCACCGAATGAATATTACATAAAATAGGATAAATTAAAATACCCAAAAATCTTTTATCGATGCATCCTAGGAACTAAAAAGAAGACAAGATGTTTACCAGCCCCACCCTCCACCACAATTGGTATTGAAAAAACACTATATCCGAAAGTATCTCTTTGTCCTGTTGTCTGTACTAGTTAATTGAGTTTAGTAGAGAGGAAAGAAAAAAAATATATATATAAATAAATAAATAAAACTCACATCAATTTGAACAAACTGACAAAATTCTGAGAAAATTACATTCCTCATGGTGCCAAAAATAATTTCTGCACGATTATTACTTTTAGAGAAAATTCCTATGAATCACTATTATTAATTGATCTGGCATCGAGACATTGTTTAGGGAAAGAGTGAAATCACTATTACTAGTGATCACTGTTCTTAGCTTTCCAACAAATGGCAACGGGCCGCATTTCCGACTGAGTCCTGAAGAGTTTCCCGTGGTTCTGCTGTGGCTGGGTGGTCGATTGCTTTGGGCATTGCTATAGTAATGCCCAAAGAGATTGACCACTTGGCCGCGGCAGAATTGTGGGTGGTTTTTCGGGATCCGGTTTGTGGTCACGTGTGGCTTGTTGCCATTCATCTGAAAGCTCCCGCCGTGTACCGGTAATAACGAAAGCACCAAATCACATTAAGATCAATGAACCGGACAAAATGTTCGATGCCAAGGATGTGATGCCACCCCCCCCCCCCTGAAAATGCCATATAATGATATATAGCTATCATGTCATCATCACTGCACCCAAATAATGATATTAATACCTGAATACCGTGGTTTGCTCCAATGACATGAGTCTGACACTGAGTTAACCAACATATTCTACATTCGGTAAACTAATTAATTGCATCTGCACTGACCAGTCAAGTTGTAAATGATTATGAATATGATAATTTCATTTTGAATATGCAGTGCATCTTCATGATCTCAGCACAGCTGTTGGACTATCACTATATCATGTAAGTTCTGGGAGACATATTCAATTTGTACATGAAATTGAATTTCTAAATGCTATCACTAAGAGCGATTAGTTAAATCAACTTGTAAATTCGTTTGGGGCCTTGTTTTTTCGGTACTTTTGACAAGAAACTGTGATTCTCAGACAAAATCATTGATGCTGATCATGATGGAAAACTAAAAATTCCAGAATAAACAATGGAATAAAACGGAAAAACAAAAACCTAATACTAGTAACATAACTTAGAATATACCACTGAAATTCACCGACCTGCCGCAGAAAAGTTTGCTCGCAAAAATGCATAAATAATTAGCTAGCCAGGCGCGAAGGCGAAGAGTCTTAATTACACAACACGATCAAAATCCACGAGGCAAACCTTACCAAAATACGCAATGGCTGCGTTACGAAACCACGTGATCACACCTTGCTGTAAATACTACAAACTACGGTAGACCACGTCGAGCTCAATTTGTGCCATGGTTTGCGTGGGAGTATTTCTTACCACTTTGACCTTTCTGACCTTAAAGGATTCAATTGATACTAAAATTTATATATCCAAAAACATGGACAAGGGGCTGCGTACCCGACGCACCATTAACGACGCTAAATTAATGCCATTAATGTCATGATAACGCAGACCTTCACAGTAAAAAGTCACGAAACTACCGAAACTCCAAAGCCCTATATAAAAGTACTGGAAACAAAATTAAATAAACTACAAGGTCGATTCAAAAACAAAAAGTTATATCAGATTGAGGACCGCAAGGAGCACATATCGCAACCCCATGTATGTATGAAACCACCCCACCATAATCATGACATTATGTATCTCTGTATATGTATATGTATGTATTATGTTGCACTCTGCTTTTTTCATGTTTCGTACATATAACAGGTTTCATTCATACCATCTCAACCTCCACAGTCATCCGTTGTTAAGAAATGTGTTACCAGATCCTTGTTCACTACCAGTCAAATCGATTTTCACGATGTGGATACCAACATGCAGCTCAATATACAATTGGAAATCCAGATTAAAATCTCATGCCTAACTCTTTGATTCAACATAGAGCTGCAATTGGTATCTTCGATCTAAATAAAAGATTACTGAATATAAAACTAATTATAAAACGTGGGCACGAATATGCTTTTTGGGGAATGAAAATCAACACTATTATATATTTCATGGCTTTGCTCCTTGTAATTGGTGGCGATATTGAGGTTCACCCCGGCCCACAAGATGATACTAAAGCTACACTCAATATATTACACTACAATATTAGAAGTATAAAAAACAAATTAGAAAGCATTGCTCACTTGATTTCCGACTACGATATTTTATGTTTTTCCGAGACTCATCTTGATGCATCTTATAGCTCTAACAAACTGAAACTATTTGACTTCTCTGAACCTGTGCGGAGCGATCGCGACTCTCATGGTGGAGGGATATGTGTAATGTTTGCAAATCATATTATATTTAGCCGGCGACCCGAATTTGAATTTGACACATCAGTACTCTGCTTTGAAATTACATCAAAACTCACCAAATTCCTTCTAATTGTTTCCTATAGGTCCGAACGCGAGAGTAATCAAAACTACTGGGACAACTTAGATACTTTGATAAATGACGTGCTTGATGCAAACCATAAACTAATAATCACTGGCGAGTTCAACTCAAATCTCCTGAACCCATTGTCAAAACTAAAGGGCATAATCGATTACTACGGACTGCGTGATGTGATTGAAAAACCTACGCGAATAGCAGGAACATCCCAAACTCTTCTTGATCCACTGATAGTTAGTGATTCTTTGAGGGGACTGGATGCCGATATATTAAATCTTGGAGTTTCAGACCATCTTGCAGTTTATGCCACTATATCATCTGACTATTCCCCAGCAACCTCATTCCATCGTACTATTTGGAATTATAAACGGGCTGACTTCGAAAAGGCCAATAATATATTAAATAGCATAGACTGGGAACATATCCTCCAGCCAACTGCAGCGACAAACATCGACCAAGCAGTTAGATCATTCAATGACAAATTTCTAGAAGTAATGAACGATTCAATTCCGAAATCTACTGTTGTAATCAGACCTAAAGACAAATTATGGTTCACTTCAGAAATACGTAGAGAAATACGGAAACGTGATAGGCTGAGATCCAAGGCCATAAAAAATAATACCCTATACCACTGGGAAAGATATAAAAAGACACGAAATCGCGTAAATAATATGAAAAAATATGCTAAAGCAAATTTTGATGAAAAAATCGAAGAGAAAGTTAGAGAATCGCCAACTCCTAGAGACTTTTGGCATCTTATGAATTATTTATTTAATAAGAAAAAAACAGCGACTATCCCGCCAATATATAATCAACCTGTAAGAAATAGTACCCATGCCGATACTTATGCATTTGATGATTTCGAGAAAGCGAACATTCTAAACGAGAGTTTCATATCAAACGCAACATTAGCGAGAGAAGACAGCAACCCCCCGTTATTTAAACTTCGCTGCTCAAACACGATAACGGAAATTGAAGTATCAAGAGAAAACATCATAACAAGTATCAAAACCCTCAAATTGAATAAAGCCCATGGCCATGATGGAATAAGTGCGCGAATGCTAATAAACACTGCCGAAGCCATTGCATCGCCTTTACGGATCTTATTTGAGCTTTCACTAAAACAATCTAAATTCCCAACTGATTGGAAAATTGCTAACGTAACACCAATCTATAAAAAAGACGACCCCTCTGATAGTAAAAATTATAGACCTATTTCCCTACTACCTTGCCTGGCCAAAATATTTGAAAATTTAGTTTTAAACGATCTAAATACTTTCTTTTTTGATAACAAACTCTTATACCACCACCAATCTGGTTTTCTACCAGGACGCAGTACCTCATACCAACTCATCGATTTATACCACAACCTGTGCCAGACTCTCGACAAAGGCTTATATACTTGTTCTGTATTTTGTGATATCTCAAAGGCATTTGAGAGAGTCTGGCACCGGGGGCTGGTGTATAAGTTGAGTCACTATGGAATTAGGGGACGACTTCTGGCCTGGTTGGAGGATTATTTACATAACAGAAAGCAAAGAGTCCTTGTAAATGATACATATTCTGACTTGAAACGTATCCCAGCTGGGGTGCCCCAAGGATAAATATTGGGCCCCTTCCTGTTTTTGGTCTATATAAACGACCTACCTGACGTCACCCAGTCCGATACGCGAATGTTCGCAGACGATACATGCTTGTCTGCCTCTCATTACGATATGGACATCCTAACAAGTGATCTAAATAACGACTTGAATAAAATTGACGAATGGGCTCAACAATGGCTAGTGTCCTTCAATCCACTAAAAACTGTAGCGCTATCTTACTCCCTAGTATCCGGAAATCCCCATCTCAACTTGAAATTCCAGGGAAACGATGTTTCCTTTGTAGATTCGCACACGCATCTTGGTCTGGAACTCCAAAATAATCTCAAATGGAACAAATATCTGGATAACGTAGCGAAAAAGGTTTCTGCAAGATTATCCCAACTCAGAAAACTAAAATATAAACTTGACCGAAAGACACTTGAATGTATTTATCTAACTTATATACTCCCCCTAATGGACTACGTCGATATTGTCTGGGACTGTGCGCCACAGCAACAGACTGAAAGACTCGATCGCCTTCATAAAGATGCAGCAAGAATTGTCAGTGGTTTAACGCGTTCTGCCCCCATTAAAGATTTAATGCTTGAAGTTGGCTGGCCCACACTGCAAATAAGACGCGAATTTCACAAATTACAAACGCTTTACAAAATAATAAATGCTGACGTACCTAGTTATCTAACCATACTCCTACCACCGCGAGCCGGCGAGGTATCGGGTTATTCCTTCAGAAGACCTGGCGACTTATATGCATATTATTGTGAAACAGAACATTTCAGAAAATCGTTCATGCCAAAAATGTGCCTAACTTGGAACAAACTCCCCGACATTGTAACCAAAGCTGAAAGCCTACATGAATTCAAGATATTCCTCAAAATTATATACTACATACCCAAACCCCCAAATTACTATTATACCGGTTCCCGAAAAAACAATATAATACATACCAAATTGAGAAATA
The DNA here is from genome assembly GCA_032622095.1 of Siphonodentalium dalli. Lineage (NCBI taxonomy): Eukaryota > Metazoa > Mollusca > Scaphopoda > Gadilida > Siphonodentaliidae > Siphonodentalium > Siphonodentalium dalli. The sequence continues at coordinate 15,439,491 of CP136069.1, read as the reverse complement.
AATGCAGCGACTTAAATCATGACAAATTTGAAAACCACATAGCTCTTAGCCCATTCTGTGATTGTGGAAACGAAATCGAAGACGCCCACCATTACTTTTTCTTATGTCCCCTATAACAGACACAACGCGTACGGTTCTTTAATAGGCTTAGAACGAAGGGTATCACTGTATATAATACCACCGGCTTCCTTAAAGGTTTAACAAACATTAGTAACAAGAAAACCATAGTCAGAAATGGTAACGCCACCAAGATCGTATTATTAGCCATAAATATAAATAATAATACAATTATTCTATAAACTAGCTTTCAAATTTTATGCGGGAAATTTGCGTACTTCCATATTTCAAGTTTTCCCCGTTTCTCGTGGCATACATTACTTTCATCAAACTGTCTTCTTTATTACACAAGCTGATAGGCCCGACTTCACCCGGGCTGTTTCACATCTGCTTTCCGGTGAAAGGTGCGATTTGACCTTCAATTGACTATTTCGAAAGTCAAGGTCAGGTCAGGGTCATGATTTGTCCAGTCCAAAACACCCCCACCCGTAGAAAAGTACCCATAGGTATCAAATTTCGTCGAAATCCGTCCGTTTTACCCAACTTGACCTTTAATTAACAATTTTGAAGGTCAAGGTAAGGTCAGAGTCATGATTTGACCCGTCCAAAACACCCCCCCCCCCCGACAAAAGTACCCATAGGTATCAAATTTCGTCGAAATCTATCCGTTTTATCCGAGTTGACCTTTGATTGGCCATATTGAAGGTCAAGGTCAGGCCGAGGTCACGATTTGACCCGTTCAAAACTCTCCTCAGACCAAAGTATCCCTAGTATCAAATTTCGCCGAAATTTGTCCGTTTTACCCAAATTGACCTTGCATTGACAGTTTTAAAGGTCAAGGTCAGGTCGGGGTCACGATTTGACCCGTTCAAAACACTTCCCTGACACAAATACCCATAGGTATCAAATTACGTTGAAATCTATGGAAAGCCGAGGAGGACATGTTGGTTGCTAATTGCTAGATATACGACGCGGTATTTTGAAGGTGTTTCAAACTAGGAGATAGAAGTATTCTGCCTTTCAAATGGTGATGAATTATAGTAGTTTATTCAAATTTTATGGCATAAATTGTTATTAAAACCGTATATACTATAAAAAATTAATGACTCGAAAATTAAGTGGGCCTTTAAACAAAGTCACAATTGCATTTAGGCTCATCTCATACTCGTCCATTCAGCGATATTCTACTGCGCAGTTTGTTATAGCCTCCAGTATTTATTGAGCGTTATACCCCCAACTGTTATAATTCGCCTTTAGCAGGCGTACTCTTGCCTCAGATTATTGAGATATTAGGTCACACATAATCACATTAAATCGCATCGTAACATAGCAATTGTGTGGGCTCCTTGGCGTGAATATGTAATGAGAAATAAGGTCATACGTAATGACATTAAACTCAAGAAAACCCTCGAAAACAAAACAAAATCACATTTAATGTTTTACGTTATTTCCTTCATAAAAAGAATCTTCGTGATAATGAACCCTCTCGTTACTTTAGAATATAGAATTAACCTTAAAATAAAAAAAATCTTTGGAACACAGAACCTTCGGAATAACGAACCTTCGGATTGGTGAACCTTCGGAATAGCGAACATTCAGAGAAATTTCGGAATAGTGGACCTTCGGGATAGTGAACCTTCGGAATAGAGCCATGCCCCCCAATATTCATATTATATGCCCAGAGTTCAAAGGTATGGACCCATAAAATTCTAAACTTGGCCCTTAAAATAATGAACTCCAAATTGGAGCACACACAGAACACCACTTAAGTCAACTGAACCTATGTCATGTCCCAATGCGGGAGGGTCCATATATACCACAACATTCATAGTATATGCCAAGAATTCAAAGGTATGGGCCCACGTAATGACATAAAATCTCAAGAAAACCAGCGAAAACAAAACAAAATCACATTTAATGTTCTAAGTTAAGTTATTTCCTCCTGTATCTGTATCGGTGTGCGCGCATGATCAGTTCGGATGTGAGCGCACACTCCATATAAAGAATCTTTGTGAAAATGAACCCTCTCAAATTAGTCTCAATACTTTAAAATATAGAATTAACCTAAAAATAACAAAAACCTTCGGAATAGAGAACCTTCGGAATAGCGGACCTTCGGGATAGCAAACCTTCATAATAGAAGCATGTCCCCACAATTACACCGGTGACGTAAACACATGTGCCAATCTTAGTTGTACTCTCGTAATTATCGGTACGATGAAACGGTGACGGAATCTGACGAGGTTTGCCGAATGTACAATCACCCAGTGAATTATCGATCGCCCATGCGATACAAAAAAACCAAAAGCAATAAACACCACACTACGGTGGCGTAATAACAAAAACAAATTAATATTTGCAGAAGTTCAAAAATATATAGTCGCTACTAACCGCTTTACCAATTAACACATTCACCACCCCTGGGTCAACGTCACGCACGAACGCCATCATCTTAGTACCCCATGCAGAGCTAAAAGATAACATTAAAACTAACAAACACATCTTCTCTATGTCAACAACCAGTAATCAAACTAAATGAACTCACATATTCGAACCCGGATCTGGTAACACACACACAAAAAATAAAAAAAATTTAAACATATATATATATACCATCTTGTTGTTATAATAACGTGTGTAATTATATGGGGAGAGGGGCTATCTAAGTTGTATAACTTGTGCCCCAATCCCATTTGTACATAAATGATACAATAAAATATGTTTAAACTAAGTATCAGGGTCGTCGATGTTCCCAGATGTTCTTATGCAAATTATTTTTTATTTAATTTTGTTTTTCTTCCATGACTGGAGCACCCTGAAATTTTGCGAACATCCTGTTCCAATGCATTTTCTCATATATGTGAATCTCACACAGTGATTCTCACATATATAAGAGAATACATTGGCCTAACAATATTGTTGACATTGTAAGGCGGTGCATTGTCTTGGAAAATGATCTTTAATGTTGCACCAGCACAGCTTCCGTCATGAAAGAGTTATCATAAGTTCATTTAGAAGTTGCCAAATGCTATCAGTTTATGTAATATTGAGTCACTGTCTGACGACCTTTGTTAACTTAGTCAACTTTCTGGATTGTTAGTTGCCTCTGGTCTTGTTTTATGCAGAGTTAATGGGTACTGTACGCCATTTTCAATAAATTCCCGGTAATAACAACGATCTAATTCGGTAATTATAGAAACATAAGAAATAGAATCGAAGATGTATTATGTAAAGGTTCAGGTTAATAGGTTATCTTAAAATAAAAGTTAGCAATTTGATATAAATTTAATTTATGCCTGAAGGCATATATTAAATTACGAATTACCGTGTACAAGACGTAATCATATTAATCGAGGGATAGTGGATTGGTAAACGCATGCCACACATGATCGTGTAAACATGTTGATACGGGGAGTAAAGTCAAGCCAAATAATACAATTATTAACTACATCTGATTTGGAAGACGGGGCTACTATCACAGACCTGGAAACCGACGCCATAATTTGCATGACAGTTGCGACAAGATGACAGTTTTAGCATTGGTTGTTTTTATGTACAGTGTATTGTCTAAAGATGTCAGCAAATTATTAGACCAACAACACATCTCGAATAATGCATAAAAACAAAAGCATGTTGAACAATTTTGTTTCAAGGATATGTTGGCATCTAAGTTCACAACATCGAAAGCTACTCAGGCGATATCATCAATACTTCGTTGGCTATACATGCGTGCGTGTCACAGATTATGTCTACTGTGAGCAAGGTTTGGGAACGTTATATTAACATAATTACTTGTATGGGTTGTAAAAATATAGAGATCCAGGGGGGGCTGGGAACACCGCAGAATACAGGGGTAAACCTGTAACATGGACACAGGTATACAATACCTAGGTACACAATCCGAAGCGTCACTTGAACAGTTTCATAGTCAGTTAAATGAAAAACAGGAGCATATTAGAAGTATGCCTGGGCCCTGTTTCATGAAAGCAACTTATGACATAGTTGGGACTTAAGATGGTCATAAGTTCAAACTTCAGTCATAAGTGCGTTTCACGAACAAGGTCTTAACTTAATATGGTCTTAACTTTGGTCTTAACTTTAAGACTGCTGTGAGGTGTCATAAGATAATCTTAACGTTAAGACCCACGTGATAAGTGGCATATCGATCACAAGTATGGCGGCCTATGTTATTTGCAATTACGGAGATATCTTTACGTTGTCTGTGTGGGCAATTCGTCGTCTGGTATACAGGGTCGTGGCCACAGAATGAGGGGGGTGTTCGCCTCGAAATGTCCAACTACATTTAAACAACACCAAATTCTCTTTGGGTTTAAACATTCCAACTGGTACCTCAAACATTCCAAATCCAAAGTTTTGAGAGGGCAACCCCTCCCCACCGTATAACTATAGGATTAATTTGGTAAAAACAATTCAGAGTACAGACTTATTATCAGGGACGTGGCGAATGGGGTTTGTGTGTTGTCTACCCCCCCCCCCCCCACACACACACACACTTTGGTCAAAATGTTTAGCAATTGGAAATTTCATGCCTGACAAAAACATTAATCGTACACTATATATAGGTTTCAATTGTTTGAATTTCTAACTAGTAAAGAAATGTGTTGTTTTAGACAAACAGCAGCAACCGACAATCACCAACTTTAGGGGCGTCAGGTTAGAAATTTCGAACTGTTGGAATATTTGAGATACCAATTGGAAAGTTTAAATCCAACGGGTGGGGTGGACATGGCATTTCGCGAACATGGAAGTTTGGCCCGGTTCAATTAAGGGGCGGGTGCAGTTGGAAATTGCACGATGTACCCCCCCCCCCCCCCACAGAGACCAACTAGCCACCCGAGCCTCGTCGAATGTAGGATATAGTCAATTATCAGCTGTGTATGTGACCTATAGATAATATATATTATAAAATAGCATTACCCACTTTAAACTTTTGATAAGAATTATGGCCTAGCTCAAAGCTCACAATCTCCTCTATGTTATTCCATGTGTGTGTGGGAGATGGGGTAAAATGAGATCAATTAATGTATTGATTCTTTCCTCTTTCCAAATTTCGTCGGCTGTTTACAAAGCAGATATGTCATATAGGAAAGGTAACACAAACGCTCTTTATCAAAATATGTTTTAGAAATAGTGACAGTTTTCTATAGAGAATATTATTTATATTGAGTTTATGCCCACGCCCATATGTCGTGATTTTCAAGGCTGTCCAAATTTTTGTGATGTTTTTTTTTTGCAGGGGTGGGATGACCGTTGTACAGCATATTGCATATATGATATACACACCCGTAACGATGACACCCATTAATACGAGTGTGCTAACGAAAACGTAGTTTTATATATATATCCATGGTATGACAACCGCATAAAACATCTGCATAAAAATAATAAAAAAATTACTCTAACAAATATTTTTCATTTCCCTTTGAATCGAAAAATGACCTATGTGCATGTGTCCTGATGACATCGCCGATTTATTTTGATTATTGTTACACGTAGAGAGCGGTTGTCGATAATATACGAGTTATGTCGGCTCACATAAAAAAAAATCGCCGCCTGATCATTGCTCTCAGTTGATTAACTCGGCGTGAATGCATGGTCGCAGTCATGCATCGATCCATATAATTATATTGTCTTATTTCTGACACCGCCACTCGTCAGCAAACGCAAAGCTCGTCATTTTAAGAGCCTGCGATGTACTCATGTTCGAATTCACATCGTGGAACTCATACAAGTCTAAGATCCATATGCGAATATAAGGCCATGCATTGACTATAGACACTAAGATACATGCGCTGATTCGCCCACCCCACCCCAGCCGCTATCCAGCATCCCTGTCACACAATAATGTCAACTCGGACTCGGCTCTTTCTCGATAACCTCTCAATGCCGTACATAAAGATTGCGCAAGCCCACATTTTTTCGTTCTTGACTGTAGAAAATTGTCGATAACCAGTCTAAATGAGCGGGAACTTAACTTACTACTTAAGTAGGACTTAATCTTGTTTTGTGAAACGTGTTCTTGAAATGGAAAAGTTACATCATAAGACCCACCTTAGATCTTAGATTAAGTCCATCTTAAGATAATCTTATGACCTTGCTTCATGAAACAGGCCCCTGGTGTTTTGAAATTTGGAAAAAAGAAGTAAACCATATGACAAGCGTATGCGTACCAGTATCGTAGAATCACGCACCATCATAAAGGAAATAATTATACGTAGGGAGTTCAAACTTTTAAAGTTTCACGATTCTCCCATACCCACTGATACCGGTAGTTTCAGTAAAAGATGGGAACGTGGTACATAATTAGGTTTTTTACAAATTTAGAAATTAGGAACGTAAGCATTTGCCGCGAATTATCAAAAGGGTTAATTATGAAATTTTGAATTATGTACATGAGTAAGTAGTTGTTGAATGTAAGTATAAGTGTAGGTCTGTAGTGAAAATGCAAAATATCACTGGAATCGTCGTCAGTTATGTACCTGGTGATGGAGTGCTTAAGCAACAAACCACCGCTTTATGGGTGTTATGTATCGCTGTTCAGTCAGGGTGAACAATCTTCGATGTTGCACCGAATATTTGCTGAATAGGTATTAATAATACCGGTTTGATGTATTTTTGGAAGTCTTACCTTGATTAATAATATTGGTACTAAATCAACTGATGTCATTCATTGAAACACAAATAACAATGGCGGATATTTTACAACGAAGCTAAAGGTCTTTGTAAAATATCCGCCATTGTTATTTGTATGTTACATGTACCTGAATGCCATCATGTGTTTTAGTCTGAACAATATCAACTGAAGAAGGCATAAGAACGAAAGCTTTTGAAGAGCGATTTATTTTATTTGTCAGAGCCTACATGATCCATCATCTACTGGACAATTTATGCACTACTTGTCATGATTAATTAGATGTACATTTACTTTCTAGATATAAATGACTGTGACCCTAACCGATGTATCCACGGGACGTGTCATGATCTGGAGAACGATTATCGCTGCGATTGTCATCCTGGATGGACATCGCGACACTGTGACGTCAGCGGTACGTATTCTTTTATTGGTCAAATACTCTACCATACGATATATTGAGACTAATGTTTTATTGACGCGTATTGTCGTGAAAACAAGTGATATACGTGGTCCAAGTTGAACGTGGTCCAAACTGATAATTTGACCACCACATCATGGTGAGAATTGACTGTTGTGGATATGAATCCCGTTAGCAATATAAAACTTGTGCCCCTAAATTAATGCTGAAACGAGAAGAGGTTTTTTTAATTCCGCATGAGATTAAAAGGGGTAACATAATGTGATTATTTTGTACCTGTTTCACATTATATGTCGATTATGTGTGAGGATATGTTGAGTATATAATATATACTCAACATATTATTGGGTGAGGCTCGGTGTATCTGCGATAGTCGATTGGATGTGCATCGCCTGGATTGAATTATCAAATCAAGGAATTTGAGTTTTGAATGGCGTTGTGTGGTTAGGAGTTATATAATAAAAATTCAATAATGCCCTAAATAATCGACTCCTTAACCACAGCAGAATTATGGGTTTTCTTTTCAGGATTTAGTCGATTATTTAAGACATTACTGTAAACCGCACATATAAAAATTCCTCTAATGAATATCGCTGCTCAGGGTAGTGGTGACAGGGGGTGATGTGATTAGGCTACTTCCCCATCCCTAAAATGTTCATCAATTGAAACATGCCTGAAAACAACATTAGTTAGAAATTTCACAGCACATAACTGTTGGTTGAAATTGTTCTCATTGTTTGATTTTCCAACCCGCTATCTGTTGGGTATTGTAGTTTTAGTCCAACAGTAGCAATCTAAATATGGCACGGCTTGGTGTAGACATATGTGATATATTATAGAGTCGAGTTTGAACAATGCATAATGTTATATCTACACTGGTCGGCCACATAAACACATTAAACGAGTTAAGTTAAATGGAAGATATGTGACCCGCCATATCAAATCCAGTCGTAAGTCGGGATTTTTTTTACCCTGTGCCATTGCATTCTCTTATATATGCGAGTCGACCATTTTACAATTTTAATAATTTGTTCTTGTATTCTTCAACAATTTTATAATTTCACCCATACAGAGCCCCAGACAAACATGAGCAGACGACACTATTCTATATGCATCTATATATATGTGGGGCTCCCCGCAGGGTAATGGATGTTTTCTATTTTATGTCCTAAAAATTGTAAGAAACATTTATTTGAAAAACATGATAATAAATTGTTAGGCCAATGCATTATATATGCGAGGCGACCTATGGTCCACTTGCATATATAAGAGCATGCATTGGCACAGGGTAAAAAAAATCCCGACGTACGACTGGATTTGATATGGCGGGTCACATATCTTCCATTTAACTTAACTCGTTTAATGTGTTTATGTGGCCGACCAGTGTAGATATAACATTATGCATTGTTCAAACTCGACTCTATAATATATCACATATGTCTACACCAAGCCGTGCCATATTTTATCGAAAAATAAAGGATTTTGTCAGATTTAGCCAATACTTACATGTAGTATATATGCCCTCTCGTCTGGCTACTTATTTACTGAAATTTAGAACAGCCAACCACAGACTACAGGTGGCGTAATACAGGTGGATTTAAAATATGCACAAAGACCCGAAATTTCCCATTATGTGGCAAAAACCCTGTTATTAAATACCATTTTGTTATTTTGTGTACATAACTTAACAACATGCGATAAAGCTATATCCCGAAGTATTGCTGGGAAAATCGCAAACAAATTAATTCTAGAGATTGTCGTCACTGCTAAATATTAGTATATTGAAAAGAGTGAGCATTTCCTTAAAATTGGCATTAAAAAAGTTACCATGACGCTAGTAATATATTATGCTATATATAAAATAAATATATATGACTTAACATATTCATGAATGTATTAGCTTTATATATTTGCCTTTAGTACTAATACCATACAATATGATGGAAGCATTTATTGATGTACATACATGTTATGTATTGTTTGTCATTATTTATACCATACAATATGGTGGAAGAATTTATTGATTTAAATACATGTTATGTATTGTTTTGTATATATGTGTATACGTTGTAGCTTGTTGTAACTTCGATGTTCACTTTGAAAATAAACAATCCAATTCAATATTCCAGTGTGTGTTAGTGGGTACTCGCCGGTCGGTAAAAATGCTAAGTGGTGCATAAAAGTCCATAACACTCAGCCTGCTTCATCTACAATAGCTCGGACCAAATGCACTCAAGATGCGCCCAACAGCCGATTGCTGAACATCAAAGGAGACAATAATATGTATAGAGAAGTCATAAGGTGGCTTATCGATAACAACTATGACTGTAAAGGTAAGATAAGATAACCCTTTACCCAACAGAACGCCCAGAAACGCCCGAATGAAGCTTCAACCGCCTAAATTATCTTGGGTCTGTGTCAATAAAACCATAAACATATGGATATCATTGGAACCGGCTCATTGACCACATTGTGATAGTTACAGTCAGCCCTGTGCCAATGCATTCTCTTATATATGCGAGTCGACCATAGGTCGCCTCGCATATATAAGAGAATGCATTGGCCTAACAAATTTTTTTTTTTTAACACTTTTTACCATTTTTTCTTACATTCTTTAACAATTTTATAATTTGTAATGTGTTAAGCCAATGCATTCTCTTATATATGCGAGGCGACCTATGGTCGACTCGCATATATAAGAGAATGCATTGGCACAGGGCCCTTCTGTTGGGTAAAGGGATAAGATAAGATAAGTGTAATTGGCAAAAACATCCATATAAGGACAGTTTGCATACATAGTAACATATACTTGTACATGGTGTATTGAACAGTATATATAATAAATGATATTAATATAAGTCAAGCTGAATGTGCAATGGATCATCTATTCTGTATTGTTCATTGATTTATGATACGATCCTCATCACGTACGTAGAATAATTTTCGGATCATATGACAAATTGAAGTGCATGTTTTGAAACATTGTTGGATACGATTTTGACAAGCTGTTCAGTTTGGGTCATGCTTTCAAAGTCTGAGAACTGTGTTTTCATAAGGTTTGTGAGCTCGAGACGTTGTGTGCGGTAAGCGCTGCACTCTAAAAGAAAATGTTTTCCGTCTTCAATAGCATTATCGGAACAAAATATACAAATCTTTTGCTCCACTGCCGTCGGCGGTTGCGTGTGGCGCCCCTTTTCAATAGCCAATGTATGATTACTTATTCGCAGTCTAGTGAAAAGGGTTCTATTTTCTGTTGATGTTGTGTGAAGAAGATAAGGTTCTGTTTCGTACTTAAGTTTGACAACACTTCTTACGTTCGTTACGATTCACAACTTCACGATTCGATTCGAATCGGTGGTTTTTGCATGACGATTCGATGAACATCGCGATGTAGTCACTCTGGAGTATGACACTGTTTCCAAGTTTTTCCGTGATACAGGCTGACAGCAGGTCAATGGAGTTGTACACATAATATTATCTTATCATTTTATTTAAACTGTTCAATTTAGAAATCCTTGTGTAATCATAATACAGTTCACATCTAAATTTGATAAGAAACATATTCAACGAGTGTTGTCGAATCATTTTACGGAAGCATTCTAAGTTGCAATAATTTAAAAATACGGAATCGAATCGGCAGGGAAACGGATCATGAATTTAATCTAGAATAGGAAATCGTGATTCATCGAAATCAGGATGAATCGGTTACGACCCTAACACTTACTACACTAGATATTTAGATATATATTTATTTATTATAGTGACATGTGAAACATATACATGGTAATTACAGCAACGGTAGGTACATTTACAACCGGTTCATATGACTAATTGATTTCTATATGCATTTTATATTAAGTATATTTGCGTTGCGTGGCGTAGATTGTAACGTTTGTGTTGTTTGATATTTTTAAACATGAATTTAACCAGTTGATGATTAAATTTTGCAAATAAATATTGTGCGACATTATACATAAGATAGTGAACACCATCGAATCTAGATTTATATTCGAGAACAAATGGTTGCTCACATCCGGTTATAAACGTATGCATTGGAACTGTGTGTTCCCCAATAATAGACACCCACTACTTTAATTTCTTAAATTTATTTATATAGCTTTTTGATTATTTATTCCCTTAAAACATCTGAGTGTATTCTTATTTATTTTCACAAAATGGCCGATAATTTGAGACTATCGCAAAGAGCACATGGAGTCAGCCCGATATAGGATTGAATTCTTAGCTACGATAACGTGATCGATATAAATAATTATTACCAATATGTTAGGGCGTTCTCTAGGCCATTGATAACGTTTTTCGGGGCGTTCCAAATGGCGAATTTACCAAAAACACCGGACCGCGGGCCGATAATGAAAAACACTGTCAACAGTTTTTAACTTCCTGTTTGTGATACACTCAAGATATCGCGGCATTATTGGGATTTTAACAATTGCATGGCAGTTGGCCAATCAGCAAACAAAATTTAGTGTATCGCGGACATGCTATGTAAATATTTTTGGTATGAATTCATATTTTGAGCTAACAAATTTCCGATTTAAATTTGGGGCCTGTCGAATATAATATGTATGATCAAATACCAAAATCTTTCTCATTGCAGACTATTTCTGGATTGACGGTGAACGATTTAATGATAAGAACCCTCAATTCTGGTCATACTATGCACCGTACTCCAAATTGATTGTGAAGAAAGAATTTTGGGCAAAAGGCGAGCCAAAAAAGAAAGGAAACAAAAGGTGTTTGGCTATAATTGCCGGTAGTTGTGGTTATTACTCTCGGAATTGCAACGATAAACTAAAATGGATGTGTATTATGCCACCAACACCATGATGTGACAGAATGTGACAGAATTAATGATATACGACCGGGAAATGTATTTTTATGCAAATGAGTGGAATGCACAGAATCAATGAAGTGTTCTAATCGTACCGGAAATATCAGAGAATAGAGTTAGGGACACCTCTGGTGCCCTCATTTTTTGCTAAATAAAATGAGTATATAAATGTCATGTCTTGAGTGTTCATGAATATATCCTTTTGCAAAATCGGAAATACAACAATTCCATAAATAATCGAATCTTAACAACAGCATAATTATGTGTAATTTATCAGGAGTTAGAAGGAGATATGGATTGTTGCCATTCATAGGAATGCTCTCTGTGAGAGGTTTCCGATGAATGGCAACAAGCCATATTTCTGACTAAATCCTGAAAAACCCATAATTCTTCTGTAGTTAAGGGGTCGATTATTTAGAGTATTACTGTACTTTGGATGTTCGTATGCTCTTCTCCAGCCGCACTCATTATTAGAAACTCTTTTTGGGAAGGGATTATCTCTCGTTTCGGCATACCCGAATATTTTCACCTTGCGTCGTTAGCCAGAGATGACCTGGTAGCAACCCTCCTCGGAAGTTCTCTGGAAACCCTAACAGAACACGTATCTCACTGCCTCAAGGAACTAGTACTATATTCTGCGAAGTTCCTGTACGTTCTCAGCACAATGATAAGGAATGGCGTACAGCAACCCGTGTCTCGTCCATTGTAATTATCTTCTCAACACCCACGCATGTTGTAACGACTAACTGTCATATCTGTTGGACAAATAAGATTTTCCTGCAACAAAAGCTGTTGTGAACATTCAAATGCATATATGCTTCACTCTCGTGGTTTCCAACACCTCTCCATACTTGTACATAACGGCCCACCACATTGGTCAGGGGAGCCCACTTTAATCCAACTGTATTTATATGTCATGTGTATCGATCTCTCCTATACTTGGAGGTAATAAAGATATCTCTTATGGCAAAAGTCTGATTCGGATGCCGGGGCTACTATCACAGACCAGGAAACCGACGCCATAACGTGCACGACAGTTGCGACAAGATGACAATTTTAGCATTAATTGTTTTGATATGTTGTCCAAAGATGTCAGCAAACTATTAGAAATATGACTTGTTGCCATTCATCGGAAAGTTCTCTATGAGAGTAACCATAGGGGATATGGCACAGTAGCATGTTATATTTACGTCTCTCGGTGGCCGTGTGGTATAGACGTCGGACTTTAATTTGAGTGGCAAGGCGCGCTCGTCGTCTGGCCGGGGTTCGTATCCCATGTGCACCCAATCAAAAAGTAAAAAAATTGCACTGTCTCAAACATTAAATTTACTTCTCAATGAGAGGTTTCCGATGAATGGCAACAAGCCATATTTCCGACTAAATCCTGAAAAATTACCATAATTCTGATGTGGATTATTTAGGGCATTACTATACAGATATCAAGACACGATAAAGATGCGCTACTCGCACTGACACATACCGTCACATTCTCATATACAGTTCTATGTCAATTTTGAACTGATAAACATAAAATATGTAGCTATTGTCGTTGCTTAGACTGTTTATGTCCGTGGGGGATTTGAGTATCTTTTGGGCGAGGCTCTGCCCTTGTCCAATAGATGCCAAATCCCCCGAGTGGACATAAACAGTTAACCGACGCCACTAACTACTTATTTTATTTAGTAATCCTGAAAACTATCGCCCAATCTCACTATTAAGCTGCCTGAGTAAGTTGTTTGAAAAATGTATTACTAAACACTTTATGACTCACCAAACATCAGTCAGGGTTCGTGCCGGCCGATTCAGCTTCGTATCAATTATGTGGCAGATGTTAGTATATCATTAGAACAGGGACACGATGTACGGTTACTATTTTTCGACATAAGCAAAGCTCTCGACAAAGTTTGGCACGAAGGCCTACTCTTCAAACTTTATTTTATAGGAATCCGTAATAATTTACTGCAATGGTTCAGATCTTATCTATCTGACCGTCAGCAACGTGTTGTTTTAACCTCTGGCCAATCTGCATGGGGAAAGATAACCACGGGAGTGTCCCAATGATAGCTCCTGGGGCCTGTACTCTTTCTTGTCTTTATCAATGACATAGTCGAATATATGGATGTGAGTTTCGGCTTTTCGCCGACGACACTTCACTCGTACTTGTCATCGACGGCCCAAAACATAGGAGCGAATATTTCACTGCATAATATCAATAGACTAGAATCGTGGTCCTATAAATGTCTTGTCAAGTTTAGTGCTCTGACAACAGAAGCATTGACATGCATTCTGAAACGTACGAAGCTTGTTCACGAACAAACAACCTATTGAAGAAGTAGATATCCATAAACATCTTGGGAGTTATTTTGAGTAAAACAGGAAGTTGGGGACACCATATCGAAAAATTGATGAAAACCGCATGGAAACGCATTTCTATATATCGATTCTATCTCGACAGAGCAGCTCTCGAAAAATGTTGTTTCACAATGATAAGGTAAATCCTTGAATAGTCTTTTGATATCTGGGATGGTTGTCTCCAGCAAGAATCTGACAACATCGAATATATATAATACGAGGTAGCTCGTATTGTGCCATGCGCAACTAGGTCTGTCAGTAATACATCTCTTCTCAGAGAAACTAGTTGGGGAACCCTTAAATCACGACGGAAAAAAACATAAACTAAAATTATTTTATAAAATGGTAAATGGTCAATCACCTGTCTATATATATCAGACACCTAGTTCATCCTACCCACGGGCAGATATCAGAACGTGAAACTAGATAGTCTAACAGATTTGACTATGACTATTACACAAATTCGTTTCTCCCATCAACAACAATTTTGATGAATAACCTATTTATTATTATTATGAACACAATTACCTAATATTATGTCATCATTCCCACAGCGTGGGCTTATTCACACGTCATCGGGAAATATTCTTTATGCTTGATGCCGGATCCCCTCCATAGACCAATATTCATGATTCACATTATGTAACATATACTCTATTTGAATTATATGGAATATATACTGTTTAATCAAACATGGCGGCTACAGACGGCGGCCTCCCTCTTAACTACATCTACATTTAGCAGCGGGAGCCGGGAACGTTCTGGAGATATCTACTGTATTTGACATATATCGCGAATTGGCAGCTGGGGCCAATGTGGATATCCCAGCTTCATTTCTAAATAGGAGAGCGTCATTCACTGGCAGTGGCGTAGGAGCGGGTACGGCCGGACGGTTTTGGCCGTACCAATATTCGCAGCTGTGAAGTTTTTTGTTGTTACACGCGTGGGAAAGGTGCGATTGGCGATAGTCATAAAACACGGAATGTGAAACTTCTACGATGCCATGCTGCTTAAATTATAGTTCTTATCGAAGAAACGTCGTTGAATATATCATGTTATCCGTCTTCGATAATTAAGACCCCGGGCCATAAATTCCCAGCATCACATATAATATGTATCTCAAATTCCCTTTCCCCGCTTCTCCCATAATTTAATTTAACTTAATTTATTTATATTGTACTACTCTTTTACTGTCTCAAGTTAGCAGATATGTGACTGTGTCAAGTTAGTAAAAATGTCAAGATTAAGATAGAAGACATGTGTACCACATTGCGGCCATGATTCCTGGAACCACCATACATGTATGTCTCATCTATTATTCAAGCTCTATACATTCATTGGTATGATATATATCTCTTCCATTCAGCAAAATTAATTATCCATCGTCGTTCCTGTATTCGTGGAATTTTCTTTTAGAAGAGTAATTTTTATAGTGGAAAACCGCTTTAAGTTTTGCAGAACATTGGTGATTAATTTGTGCTGCAACATTGTTTGTCTTATTTGTGTGACACGTGCGTCGGGACATGATTCGTTCAGATGCTATACATGCATGGTTGTTATACCGGTGAGTATTGATGCATGTTTCATTCTTTTCTCCCAGCATGTGTAATGTAACTTTGGTTACGCCAAAATGCACCAGAAAGCGCCATTTCAATATTGAATATTAAAAAAATTCCCAATTTTGGAAGGGGGGACACCCCACTTCCATACCATCCCCCCTTCTCGGCGCTCCACGCGCCTCGGACCCGCGCAAGCGCGGCTATGGAATTATACCTATGGGCCGTATCAATAAACTTATAACCTTCCTACGCCTCTGTTCAGAGAGAATATAGAACAGTATGTAAGTTGTGACTGAGTTTGTGGTCACGCGGAATCGTCCTATAGATGAGCGAAATACACTTCTTATTCCTCATAAATTCAAGCACGTCCCCAAATAGGCATGCTGCTCCAAGTAAATGACCGCGACGATGATAACGATGATGATTAGTGTTTTTCTATGAAATATCGCAACTTATTGAAATATGCAATGAAGAAATCGGAAATTATGTGCACGAATTTGTGAAGGAGAAGAAAAACCTTAATTTTGAAATTTGGTGGACATACATGGAGATGGTTCAGATTCTACTCAATTTCACACTTGCGCAGAGAGAAAATTTTGGGAGCTTCATTTGCCTTTCTTTCGTGATATGCTGCCAATATTCATGAGGTATGATCATATAAACTACGCTCGTTGGGGAACGGTCTACTTAAATGAGATGCCCCAGCTATCAAAAGTAGTTTTGAGCGAATTCAAGAATGGGAATTTTGTGGTAAAAGGTTCAAGCAGGCCACTCACAGAGGTTGACCCTGATCAAAGCCAAGAGTGGCTCAATGGTACAGGCAAGAGGCGCGGATGTATTGTAAGAATTCCTAAACACCCCGACAGCACTTAACAGGTGGGCTCTCGTATTCAATTCGTGAACGTGTCTTTCTAACTAAACTCGTGAGATTTATAACCTCTGTGAATCTGACGAATTAAAGCACAGTGAGTCCTATACAATGAGACAGAATCGCGACAAATTCGACGAAGATAAGTTGCTTTCAACACTCGAAAGATTCAATATCTTTAAAAATGACAACGATTCGCTACAGAATATCGCGACTAAGGATTTGGAGACTTCGGAAATTGACGAATATTTACTTTGTTGTTTTGTAAAGGGACAGGAGCAGTTGAAAACAACGGTTTTCCGCTGAACCAACTGCTAGTTTGAGAGATCCGTTGACTAAAAACAAACCACGGTCATTTGCGTCATTGTTTGGTGTTTCTCTCCAGAAAGACAAAGCTCCAAAACAGAAAACTCTCAAGATTTTATCGATTGACAAGCGCTGGTCGTCGGAATGGGAAAGCTGAAATATGTGGACACTTTTGGGATTATTGGAGAGCGAATTTTTTCAATAATGTTTTTGCTTTTGCTCACTCAAATTTTCGAGAACATCCACCTACTAGTATAGTTCTTGGGCTTCCACGCTGCCAAAACAAATGCCGGTATATAGTTGAATCTGTCAATGAAACATAGTATTGAACAGAATTTAAAAAATCAGCGTCGTTCTCAATATCAGCGCGATATGGAGGGACCACTGTCGGCCCAGATAGATGTCAACGTCGCAGACGAAGGTGTGACCAAACGCGGATCTTCTATGCAGTGCATATTTGGCAGGATATCGCGCGGATATTGAGAACGACGCTGATTTTTTTAAATTCTGTTCAATACTATGTTTCATATGCTTCATTGACAGATTCAGCTATATACCGGCATTTGTTTTGGCAGCGTGGAAGTCCAAGAACTATACTAGTAGGTGGATGTTCTCGAAAATTTGAGTAAGCAAAAGCAAAAACACTGTTGAAACAATTCGCAAAAATATATTAAATGGTTTCATTTGGGAAAACTGATTGACTGCGGGTGGATAACTGCTCCTGCTTCATGTGGATATACACATACGTTATTCGGTGTCTGCTTCATGTGGATATACACATACGTTATTCGGTGTCTGCTTCATGTGGATATACACATACGTTATTCGGTGTCTGCTTCATGTGGATATACACATACGTTATTCGGTGTCTGCTTCATGTGGATATACACATACGTTATTCGGTGTCTGCTTCATGTGGATATACACATACGTTATTCGGTGTCTGCTTCATGTGGATATACACATACGTTATTCGGTGTCTGCTTCATGTGGATATACACATACGTTATTCGGTGTCTGTTTTACGATGAGAAACAAACATATCCCCATATCATATAAGTGAAAATTACTTCCCCATGTTCTCGGGTTTGGCGATACCCTCGGGTTTTCGATACCACATACACGGCGGTGGGGATACAGACATGTTGATTCTTCTTATTATTCACTTTGCACGGATACCATGTAAAGAACTCTGACTGAAAGCTGGAACTGCCAGTAAAAGGGAATACATAGCAAAACATGAAATCGTGGATAACCTTGACCGTGAATCTTCCATCTTTCAAAACATGCCCGCCTTCCATGCACTCCCTGGTTGTGATATAACATCATTCTTCGTGGGACGTGGGAAGAAAACCTGCTGGAGCGTGTAGCAAAACACCCCGATTTGCTCAATGGACTGGGCATTGACACTTTAACGGAGATACTTCTTTGCACGTTATGACATTTGTGTGTATGATCTATTGTGTTCAAGTAATTAAGGTGGATTCAGCTCGGGAAGTCATCTTTCTGAAAGCTAGGTCACCTGAAAGCTTACCTCCGACCAGTGATGCTCTTGGTTTTCATATAAAACGAGCGCATTTCCCACAATGTCGACAATCATACAAGCCGTACCCATCGTTACAAAGCCCGGGTAGAATGGCTTGGAAATGTGTTGACAATAAATATGTCCATGAACTGATGTCACGACCACCTGTTCCGACTCTTGCATCCAATTGGTGTTTTATGGCTGTTCATCCACCTGTTCTACCTCTCGTTGTGGTTGCAAAAAGGCTAATCTTTTTTCACCCTACAGTCCATTTCACTCATCCGATCATCACCAAACTCCATAATGACATGAATATCATAAACACATTATAGTTCGCAAAAATAAAAGACGACAATTGGGTTTTACATATAGAGATATATCAATCAATCTAGTGGGTTGGACTAAGTTATATATAACGGAGTAGGGTCTGTCTATCTGTCTGTTTGTCAGATGGTGTCCGATTTCAACCAAATATGGTGTGGTGACTCGGGGTACCCTGGTGGAGTTTATAACGGCGTTGAACCGTAAAAAATACCACGGCCTGACAGTTACTTGTTACAGTCTGCCAGTTATTTTAATACCGTTTATACCGTGTAATATGCTACGGCCTAACGGTATTTTACGTCCCATGTTGGCAGCGATGTTGGCGCGGTCGTTAAACTGCCGGGCATTATCTAACAGTGTAGTTACCATTGATTTGCTGGTCATCGCTGAGCGACATCCGATGTGTTTATCCACAATACATCGAGCGTGCTGTAGTCACAATACAACCTGGCGCCGAATATAATATGCGACGCTTTGAATGTGTTGGGGCATTTAAAACATAGCTTAACACGATTTGCACAGAAGATGTTGATTTGCACAGAAGAATGTTGATTTGTTTCATGGGAATGTGTATATTTTCTAACAATGTTAGACCCAATTGATAAGATGTGGCTGTTTCCATTTCTTTTTTTTTGGCTGTCGTTGGAAGTTTCTATCGCAGCGAACTTCAAATCAAAACGTTATACATCAGAGATTAACAGCAATTGGGCTGCATCGTCGGGTAACTTGGAATTGACGGGAGAATACCCGCTCGTGGGACACTGTTTGGTTGCGTGCAGTGGAAGACGTGACTGTGCCGGTGTGGCTTACGGCAAAATCAACAAACACTGCATCCTGAGGAACGCTCCGTATAACATAACAGGCGCGGATATTGTTTCTGATACTGAGTACGATGTGTTCCATACAAACGGTAGGTTTTTATTTTTTATAAATGTATCATTCCTTGAAATATCACACAATTTTCAATTCAATTCAATTGTTTAATCTCAATAAACCAATACATGGCATCTGAGATATACAAAATTAAATACAAATACATGACAAAAGCACATTTAACAGGTATATACATAATTATATAATAGTATATGTAATATTAATGTATTCATTGAAGGCACATCCACCAAAAGCTTATGTTATGAAACCTTTAAGTGCGAATGAGACTCTTCCCTATTCGGCAGTACTGTGAATATCGCAACGTTTAGTTGTTGACATGGGATCATTGGAAATAATAATAAAAATAGAAACAAATCATTGAATAAAAAAATAAAGACCAAGCCAGGGTGGATGTGCCCGTTTCTATATACAGACTATCTATTTATTTGATATACTCGCGTCATTCACACAGGAATACTGTCATAGCGACATGCATGTACTTAAATGTATAAATGTTGAATTTTACATCACTCTCACACTCCCACGTGGTCAGTATTAAGGTGTTCTGGATATCTGAAAAACAAAACCTATACATATACTAATATCTTTGTATATTTTTAGTCCATTGTAATCACTGTTTTGGTAATATTGGACATAATATATTTGCGATTCAGTGAGATGTGATATCGAGACTATGATTAAAGAAAATATATTATTATTGGGATAATTGCATTTAACTTTCTTGAACGAACAGAGGTTACCGAAGTTCAGTCTTACCGAAAGTTGAACTTTAGATAACGATTAACTTGGGAACTGCGAGTTATCATTTAATTATCAACAAGTAATCACTGACAATTAAGCCATGTAAAATTAATTCCTTTATTTGTACTGGTACATCTAGAGTGAAACTGAATGCTCGGAATACATGGGGCTGGATGGAACGAAATCAAATATGGTAGAGACTCAGTGATCTAGCTTATTATGGGGATTACTTTCCGGACTAACGCACTAGGTTTGGCGGACAATTAATATAAAATAGACCAATATATTGAATTTTTGTCCCAATGACCTTGATCTTAGCCATTGACCTTGATCATATATGTCCTAGTGGCCCAGTTCGTTTCATGGGACATTGGTGTCACTATGAGCTCACTTCATTTATTCAAACACACGGCTCATCGGGTTGCCAACAGAGGGTTTTTTCAACATTTCTACAAATATTTGATGCCGTTGCCATGGAAACCATATTATATAATTTATATCCAGAAACATGACCCCTCATTCGGGCACCCCTATCCAAAAAGTTTCCACTAAAACTTAGCTACATATATCTGAAGTATCGAGCGTTAGTTACCAAAGTCACAAAATCGTGTTTATTTTGGTCTGATGGTATCTTGACGGTAATGTATCTTGACTTATGTTAAAAATTAGTACCTAAAATGTGATTATGATGGGGATTCTTTATTATGACTAAGGCAACAGGGGTTGCGAAATATGAGACAATTAATACAAAAATGGACCAAAATATGACATTTGTCCAATGACCTTGACCTTAGCAATTGACCTTGACCCTATATGTCCTAGTGGCCCAGTTCGTTTGATGTCACTATGGGTTCATTTCATTTATTCAAATACACGGCTCATCGGGTTGTCAACAGTACTTAAAATGTGATTATGTATAAATTTAATGTCGTCACATTTTGACATTTATCATCTTATATCAAGTGTGTCATATATCACATTGAACATGGTGATGGAGCCGTAATTTTTTGCATTATGATGGGGATTCTTTTTTATAACTAAGGCACTAGGGGTGGCGAAATATGAGACAATTAATAAAAAAAATGACCAAAATATGACATTTGTCCAATGACCTTGATTTTAGCAATTGACCTTGACCCTATATGTCCTAGTGGCCCAGTCCGTTTGATGCACTATTGGTGACACAATGAGTCAACATCATTTCTTTGAATACAAGGCTCATTTATTCCCAACAGTGGGCTTTTTCAACTTTTCTCGAAATATTTGATGCCGTTGCCATGGCAACCTGATTGATCCTGACACAGGTCGTCCCACCCGGGCACCCCCCTCCAAAAAGTTTTCCTTATAACTAAGCATCAACTATTTGAAGTTTCATGCTTTAGTCACTAAAGTCACAATATGGCCATTGTTTTAGCCTAAGGAGCCCCCTATGAGTATGAAGGATACATGTGCTATTCTTCTGTGAAATAGCCGAGAAAATATCCCAATCAGGGTTGGCGCTGGACCCAAATTATCTCTTGCCAAAAGTTTTGCCAAATGAGATTTTTGTTTTGCCAAATTTCAAAATGATTTGCCAAATTTAATTGAGGTATATAATTGGGGAAATTGAAGGAAGTTATAATCTTTTTATCGTTATATAATGTAAAATCTAACCACATAAACAGTGAAGCAAGCTAGTATTATTAGTATATATCAAAGTAACAATAAATATCTAAGCAACACCAGAAATTACATTTAATGTTGCTAAGGCGGTTATTTGAAGTATATGTCATCACAGCAGACATAATATGTCTTCCTGTGTCTCAGTTGTCAATAAAGCCGAACCACCAATTAATTTAATCCCTCGCTCGGCATTCACATTCGACTGATTAACCTATTGTCTTATAATCGCTGGTCACAATCGCTGGTAACTTACGGTTCTATAGAAATCCACTCACTGCTGTTACGGTTTAAAACCTGATAATGACCGTAGTTTATGTAATTTACATAAATCAACATGAATTTTAAGAGATACGAGTATACATATCTACTAATATGAGATTATGGGACTTTGACAGAGACAAAATATTGAAAATCCCTTTTGGTATATAGGAAATTAAGTATTCCCGCACATATAATGGAGCAATGTGAATAGAAATCTGGTGCCTGAATATTATAAGAGATTGTCCCCACATCCAGTTGTAACTAGCAATCTGATTGGCTACAACGCAACGTTTAAATCACCATGCCCCCGTCACCATTGGCAGCGGGGTTAAGAGAACGTGCGCCAAGCATCGGGGTATATGAGCACGCGAACCATCGGGGGTATATGAGCTCTCGAACCATCGGGGGTATATGAGCTCTCGAACCATCGGGGTATATGAGCACGCGAACCATCGGGGTATATGAGCACGCGAACCATCGGGGGTATATGAGCACGCGAACCATCGGGGGTATATGAGCACGCGAACCATCGGGGGTATATGAATGACCCTTGAACTGGTAGCTTTCACCAATGGTGGCGAGTTTGACGTCACATGACGCCAGATCCATATATCTGCTACTGAATTATTCTTATTGGTATGAATTCATCAAAATCGACATCCGGCTATTAAATATCCATGTACCCCTGATGTTGCCGAAGACAACTAACATTAAATGTTCATTTTAATTGACGCAGGTCCATTTTTGAAAATTATATATATAGTTGGGATGCTATCACCATCTTGTTTCCTCATCGAAAGTACCACCTTATGTGGGTATCACTCCCCCCCCCCCCCTTCGGTATGCGGGATTCCGGGTGTTTTGAAGCCGAACGCGGGATTCATACTCCGGAATTAACTGGTATTCGGGTTCAAGCAAAACATATTGGACCCAGGTTTTGATGGCGATAAATAATATTTTGTGCTAGTTATCTGTATGAATGAGTGGGTAGAATAGCTTCTTGTGCATATTCGACCACCATGTCATCATAAAGTATCATTAATCGTATCATAACGGTCTCATAACGCCCATAATACTCTACTCCAATATCATGTCAGGTATAATGGATCATAATGTGTCTATGTAACTTCTGCTTGTATCTGTCTGATATTAAAACAGTCAATTTGTATGTCATTTATCGCATATTATTTCTTAACATGTATTCAGGATTCACCCCCCAAAATTAACTGGTATTCAGGATTCAGGGGAGGGGGTGATACCCTCCATTATGGGTCCACATTTACAGCATAACTGTCGCCCAGACACGCAACTATAGTACGAAATGTATTTAGGATTCACCCCCCCCCCCCCCAAATTAACTGGTATTCAGGATTCATGGGGAGGGGGTGATACCCTCCATTATGGGTCCACATTTACAGCATAACTGTCGCCCAGACACGCAACTATAGTACGAAATGTATTTAGGATTCACCCCCCCCCCCCCCAAATTAACTGGTATTCAGGATTCATGGGGAGGGGGTGATACCCTCCATTATGGGTCCACATTTACAGCATAACTGTCGCCCAGACACGCAACTATAGTACGAAATGTATTTAGGATTCACCCCCCCCCCCAAATTAACTGGTATTCAGGATTCAGGGGGAGGGGGTGATACCCTCCATTATGGGTCCACATTTACAGCATAACTGTTTGTCGCCCAGACACGGAACTATAGTAAGAAAGCACGTTCAATTGAATCATTGATAATCCACATATTACATTCACTGTATTTTGTCACTGTTGGTTTAACCCTTTACCCAACAGAAGGGCCCTGTGCCAATGCATTCTCTTATATATGCGAGTCGACCATAGGTCGCCTCGCATATATAAGAGAATGCATTGGCTTAACACATATTAAAGAAAAAATGGTAAAAAGTGTTAAAAAAAAGTTTTTTTTAGGCCAATGCATTCTCTTATATATGCGAGGCGACCTATGGTCGACTCGCATATATAAGAGAATGCATTGGCACAGGGCATAACTGTAACTATCACAATGTGCTCAATGAGCCGGTTCCAATGATACCCATATTTCCATGGTTTTATTGAGACAGACCGAAGATAATTTAGGCTGTTAGGGCGTTTCTGGGCGTTCTGTTGGGTAAAGGGTTAACAATATGATACCGTTGGTTTGCCTACGGTATTATACCGTTGCTAGTTTTGACGGCCAAGTACCGTTGCACAAACACGAGGTATGGATAGGATCACCTCCCTTGTGAGATTCGCAATGCATCTCGGGTAAATTCGCCATTAATTGATGTCTCAGTGTCTGTCTCCGTCATTCGCGGGAGATTTGTTTTATAATTTAGTAGGCCTACTTTTTAATATGTTTCAACAGCTTGGGACAGGTTCCAAGCCGTTTAAATAGCACTAACGGTCTACCGAACGGGCTAAAGAAAGTGTAAACAAGCCCTATTTAACCACTTGCGATGTTTTAATAGCGACCGCGAAAATAGGTCGCCTAGTAAAATTGGTTTGCACTGCAGTCATTCACTCTATAAGTATTAGCTATAACGGATCACTTTTCACATTTTCGCTAATTTCTCTACTAATAAACGAATCAAAGTAATTATTTTTGTTGGATCTTCTAGTCAGCTATATTACTACTTTGTACCATAAATAAATTTTAGAAAGATTGCATGTGTGATTCCAACAGTACAATGTATCGACGGTGTACTGTTATTTCAACAGTATCCTACCGTGTATTCCAACAGTACAATGTATCAACGGTATACTGTTATTTCAACAGTATCCTACCGTTTACTTCAACAGTACAATGTATCAACGGTATACTGTTATTTCGACAGGGATTGTACTGGCAACTAAGTTGACGGTGCATTACCGTAGTTATAACGTTATTAAATTTTACAGTGTTCGATGAATTCTAATTACTTAGTATTATGGAGGTTATAACTGAGCCCTTGTATTGCATAATACTTATTGGATCACAGCAGGCCTGTGTTGAGATGTAAATTGAAATAGTGTGCCTGTCATTTGCAGAATGAGGTCCCCAGAGGGTGAATTTAGTGATGCTACCCCGCATAGCGGGCTAGCATCAACAAATTCACCCCTGTGAACCTCATTATGCTGATGTGTAAGCAGAATGAGGTCCCCACAGTGTGAATTTGGTGATGCTAGCCCGCTATGCGGGGTAGCATCACTAAATTCACCCTCTGGGGACCTCATTCTGCAAATGACAGGCACACTATTTCAAGGTTTGGTTGAAATGTAAATTGGACTTCAGCCTTTATGACGCCTCCCTGATTGCAGTACACTTCTCCCTACTAAACAGATAGGATAGGGAGAAGTGACTTATCCCAATTCGAAACCTCTAGGCTGGTCCATGGCAATGGGTGTAATTTTAAGTGGTGTACCCCTGAACAAAGACATACTTCATAGCCACGTCCCTGGACGCATTTTCTGGTTACGATGTTATGTGATGTAGAAGGCTCAGCGACATCAATATTAGGCTGTTAGGTTAGCGCACAGCGTAATACTGATCTTAGTCCGCCTCACATGATATCCAGCAGCGAATCGTATCATATAGAAGCTGAACAATTATTAACTCGTGTGGGACCTGATTCTTTTGGGAAAACATTACTCACAGACGAAATTGTTTACAGAAATGCTTACTTTTATATCATTTTATAGCAATTAAAATTTTATGCGTTTATTTAAATGTTGCGTCAGGCCATTTTTCATGGCAGAATTCTCCGCGTGCCAACTCATGCTATATGGGTGATGATCCGAAGTTTATAAATCTTAAAACATTTGGGTAGATTCCACCAAATTGTGACCGGTTGTCATGGAAACTGATTTTATGCGTTTATTTAAATGTTGGGTTAGGCCATTTGTCATGGCATAATTCTCCGCGTGCCAACTTATGCTATAGAGGTGATGATCCGAAGTTTATAAATCTTAAAACATTTTGGGTAGATTCGACAAAATTGCGACCGGTTGTCATGATGCTGAGGAATAATGATGATGATGATGATGATAAAAATGATGACGATGGGGATGTTCATGATGATGATGTAAGTGACCCCATTGTATTATGTATATATCCATGTTCTGCATTAATTTGCAGCGTTGACAATTAATGCAAAAAACAAACAAAAAAGATTTTCTTAAAATTATGCATTTGGAGCCTGAAATTTAGTTATATGGCGAGATCTTTGCGACATTTTGAATCAAATGTATTTAGTTTCCAAAGTTATGTGATCCATGAATATATACTTAAATATCTCCCGATTCTGGTTTCTTTCGCTGAAGGGGTCAAGATCCATTTGCCATGCATGGACCAATCTAGCAAGTCGCCAACGCGCAATTAGCGCTTTTATTTATTGTCTGGCGCATAAAAGTTTATTACAGGAGTGTAGTCTGGCGCGCATGTACTTTGAATTTGGTTATTGACAACCAATGCCCATGGCATTGTAAAACGCTAAACAACACAAAGAAACGACATGCAGTTTGACCCAACTACATGTACAAGCTGAACGCGATAGTAGTAAGCAAATGTGTCACTCAGATCGTTGCCATGTGGTTGATTACCCAGCACATTAATTTATAGTTACTTCCCATTGAGTGCATGCGGTCAAATGGCGCCGAATTTCTGGGTAATCAAGCCTAGCAATATAATGTGCAGCAATAAGAGGTGAGTGTCAACCGAAAACAAATATACACGTCTGCGGCTTAATGGGCGCCGCCGCCAATGACGTCACGAATCATGGCACGCAACCCACACGTGGCGCCAAAAATAGGTTACATTGTCCTTGAGCTATCGGCCAATACGTTGACAACATGTTAGTTATCTGCTAATTATAAATGAATCATTCGCTGATAACAAGTGCATGAAATGGGAAACGGATATATCGTTTCCTGTCCTGTTGGTAATGTTTTGGGACATCGATATATCCGGATATATCCGTTTCCCGTCCTGTAGGGTAATGTTTTGGGACATCGGATATATCCGGATATATCCGTTTCCCGTCCTGTAGGTAATGTTTTGGGACATCGATATATCCGGATATATCCGTTTCCCGTCCTGTAGGTAATGTTTTGGGACATCGATATATCCGGATATATCCGTTTCCCGTCCTGTAGGTAATGTTTTTGGGACATCGGATATATCCGGATATATCCGTTTCCCGTCCTGTAGGTAATGTTTTGGGACATCGATATATTCCGGATATATCCGTTTCCGTCCTGTAGGTAATGTTTTGGGACATCGATATATCCGGATATATCCGTTTCCGTCCTGTAGGTAATGTTTTGGGACATCGATATATCCGGATATATCCGTTTCCCGTCCTGTAGGTAATGTTTTGGGACATCGATATATCCGGATATATCCGTTTCCCGTCCTGTAGGTAATGTTTTGGGACATCGATATATCCGGATATATCCGTTTCCCGTCCTGTAGGTAATGTTTTGGGACATCGATATATCCGGATATATCGTTTCCCGTCCTGTAGGTAATGTTTTGGGACATCGATATATCCGGATATATCCGTCTCCCGTCCTGTAGGTAATGTTTTGGGACATCGATATATTCCGGATATATCCGTTTCCCGTCCTGTAGGTAATGTTTTGGGACATCGGATATATCCGGATATATCGTTTCCCGTCCTGTATGTAATGTTTTGGGACATCGGTATATCCGGATATATCCGTTTCCCGTCCTGTAGGTAATGTTTTGGGACATCGATATATCCGGATATATCCGTTTCCCGTTCTGTAGGTAATGTTTTGGGACATCGATATATCCGGATATATCCGTTTCCCGTCCTGTAGGTAATGTTTGGGACATCGGATATATCCGGATATATCCGTTTCCCGTCCTGTAGGTAATGTTTTGGGACATCGATATATCCGGATATATCCGTTTCCCGTCCTGTAGGTAATGTTTTGGGACATCGATATATCCGGATATATCGTTTCCCGTCCTGTAGGTATGTTTTGGGACATCGATATATCCGGATATATCCGTTTCCCGTCCTGTAGGTAATGTTTTGCGACATCGATATATCCGGATATATCCGTTTCCCGTCCTATAGGTAATGTTTTGGGACATCGAATATATCCGGATATATCCGTTTCCCGTCCTGTAGGTAATGTTTTGGGACATCGATATATCCGGATATATCGTTTCCCGTCCTGTAGGTAATGTTTTGGGACATCGATATATCCGGATATATCCGTTTCCCGTCCTGTAGGTAATGTTTTGGGACATCGGATATATTCCGGATATATCCGTTTCCCGTCCTAAACGAGTTAAGTCCCCCCAGGTGCTCGCTCGTCACATTTGGCTGCTATGAAGAAGTCACCAATGTGATTTTCTTACGCGATGGTTTGGTTATCCAGTACTAACTGAATGAGAATCCATCTGTCGCTATTCGTAGACATGTACTGAATTTGCGTAATTGCTATAGCCCTGGTGTGTTAATTATTTATGAATCTTTTAATGAGCCAATATTTGTGTTTCATTTCTCTCTTATTAATTGAGAATCGTCTGGTATTCTACAAACGTAGACTGAAATGGTTTTAAATTAATTATGACATTAGGCCATTAGCTCATTCTGAAGTCTTAATTATAATTAAGATTACTTGCGACAATTGAATCGAATGTCTTGGGTAAATTCGTTGTAATTCAAAGAATCTTCACACATCTGTCACACTCCCATAGTTCGTTTCAAGCTAAGTACATTAAATCACGTAACCCTGGCCCTTTGAAGCATGAATAGTATGGAAGTGGTATATGCGAAAAAAGTGGCTACCCAGAAGAAATTGGCATAGAAGTAATTTTGTTGACATTAGACGCATACGAAATTCCCAGTATAACACACAAAATATTTGTATGTTTTGAATAAACTGTATTAAGATAACAAGGATGCCAATACTTCATTTGATCTCACAACCTGGCACGATACTAGCGCGACAATGTATCATTGACACGTATTCATTTACTTTTGGATAGTGTCTCCTCTGTAACTAGTCCGAACTGTTGAAGAATTATTATTATGAGAGAATCATTCGCTGAAGTGGGAAACGTATATATCCGTTTCCCGTCCTGTGGGTAATGTTTTGTGAAACGGATATATCCGTTTCCCGTCCTAAACGAGTTAAGATAAGATAAATCAATGGGTTTGAATACATTTGAGAGGTTGCAAATATGACCCCCCCCCTGTAGATACCAAGAACTGCTAAAAAATAATTAATAAGTTCATAAAATAATGCAATCACCAAATAGCTTGTTGGCTTGGATCTATAATGATGCTTCATTTGGGTCATAATGTTAAGTAAAAAATTTAATGCATGATATACGTGTAACATCATCATACCCAATATATTATGATGAGTAATAATGCGGCCACATCTGTGACCCGCCATATCAAATCCAGTCGTAAGTCGGGATTTTTTTTACCCTGTGCCAATGCATTCTCTTATATATGCGAGTCGACCATAGGTCGCCTCGCATATATAAGAGAATGCATTGGCCTAACAATTTTTTTTATCATTTTTTTTAAATAAATGTTTCTTACAATTTTTAGGACATAAAATAAAAAACATCCATTTCCCTGCAGGGAGCCCCACACATATATAGAAGCATATAGAAGAGTGTCGTCTGCTCATGTTTGTCTGGGGCTCTGTATGGGTGAAATTATAAAATTGTTAAAAAATACAAGAAAAATTTATTAAAATTGTAAAAAATTGTTAGGCCAATGCATTCTCTTATATATGCGAGGCGACCTATGGTCGACTCGCATATATAAGAGAATGCATTGGCACAGGGTAAAAAAAAATCCCGATTTACGACTGGATTTGATATGGCGGGTCACAAATATTTCTGCATAATGAAAACAGATATTGTTTGCATACTTAAAGGTACTCAATCCGATAAAACTCCTCTCAATTACTATTTCAATGGCTTCGGGGGTCAAAAATATTTGATTCGAGTCGAGAAAGTCACCAATCAAAGCTCAGATTTGTTAGATATCGATTTTAGAAATCTATTATTTTTCATTATCGGGAATACTTTCTGGCCCAGATCTCAGTCAAAATTGCGTTATTATTACCACTTGATTTTAGAGTTATCCATCCTTGTCTGTTGGAATAGAGTTTTGGTGTACAAATCTCGAGCAGGAAACGAAATTGACGGCAATTATTAGTACTCATCTCGAGAACATAAGAATTTTCAAAAATCAATATCTAATAACTCTGAGCTTTGTTTGATGGGTTCCTCGACTCGAATCAAATATTTTTTACCACCAAAGCCAAAGAAATAGTAATATAGGACCCTCTGATCGGATTGTTGTTGTTGTTGGAATCTGTTGAGATGGGGACCCTCTGGTCGGATTGAGTACCTTTAAGTCTCCTCTCATATTCAGACATGATTTATAACATACATATTGTTAAAACCGTGCGTATATTGTCTGTATTCACACATCTCTTGGAGCGAAGAGATACGCTCGTATATATTTGTGATCTGATTGAAAACTTGGACAGGTCAATCCTTGCATGGCAGTCGTTTGAAAATCTAATATATATTTTGGGACTTCTGTTTGTTTGTTTGTTAGCTATGGCCGGGAAAACTGCCAGACGGATTGAACCCAAACTTCCTATCTAAGGGTAAAATACCGGATGGAGTGTCATCGCACCGCTTCTGAGAACGTCAGAGCACTAATTATCCAATCCCCCGCCACCGCAATGGAAATTCATGGGTTAATCGCGTGATAGTTAAAGAGCGTTCGTATCCACAGTGTCGTTGATAAAGAGCGTGTGTGTGTCCAGACATGAGCGTGTTGTGTCTGTGTACAGACATGAGGGTGTTGTGTGATTCTTATATATGTGTTCGTACATAGGGGTTCCTGTGAATGGGGGAGATTTTCACCGGGTCAGTTTTTCCGCCCGATGTGACCTTCACCTTGAAACGGGTACCCACAAATGATCTAATATATATTTTGGGACTTCTGTCTGTTTGTTTGTCTGTTAGCTATGGCCGGGAAAACTGCTGGACGGATTTCGACGAAATTTGATACCGACGGCTAATTTTGTCCGGGGAGTGTTTTGGACGGGTCAAATAGTGACTCCGACCTGACCTTGACCTTCAAAATTTTAAATTCAAGGTCAAAGTCCGGACGAAGTCGGGTCACCTGCTAGTGTTATATAAAGATGGATAAATACCAATATAACGTCCGATCTTTGAGCGAGACGTTCCATGTAGCGCTCTACACTGCCATTTTATGTGTTTCGACCTATTTTGTTTGCCAATTTAGGAATTGGTGAAACCCACCCCCTGTGAACCGTTCCTGTACAGCGATGTAGCAGGGTTAAGCTCCTGGTCGCAGGAAACAGTTTGGGTAACACAATGTAAGCAAATGCCACACGGAGATGGAAGAAACACGCGGCGAGGACAAGCTATCGATATATCAACACATGCTAGCGGCTGAGTGAACCACAAAAGAACATATGCAGGATATACTGCTTTTGTGTTAACATCCATTTAGATATAACGTTGACAATTTATGTATTCATATCCCATTTTTAACAAGAAAATACTGATTATCTTTGACAAAAAATTATATATTAAAGACATATTATGGACTTGTTCGGGTGCATGAAACTTAAAAACTTATAAGTTAGTACTCAGGCGCTATGCCAACTATGGGAATGCAGCATTCTACTAACATCGCCGAAAATCTCAAAGAAATCGACCATACGAATCCATAGAAATAATTGTCTGAACTACGCTCAATTGTAAATATTTACATCTCGATTCGGGACGCAACAATCGACGACAAGCTATTGCAAATGACTTCGATATCGAAAGTCACTGCATATATTTAATTAATATATAATAATGACCGTGTGCTGTAAATTTGTATTAATATTCGTAAAAATAACTACTTTGAGCAAGATTATTCTCCATTTCTATTTGGTCACCCCACCGGAGTGCTTCACATCACTTTAAAATTGTTCGCATATACTTGTAATCTGAACGGCGAGTAATACGTTATTATTTAACTGCTCTATTTTTAAATTAAAGAGACTGTTGAATGGTCCTGCTCGTAGTGTTTATGGATCATGATTGCAGTGGTTGCAATCTGTGAAATGATAATGACTGCAAGTAGTCTTGCGTATTTATTTGTTACAAGGAATTGGGACACAAGTTATAACGACTTAATGCAGCCGCTTTCCCAGCAATAGTTAAACGACTGTTTACATTAAATAGCCACAATCCAATGTCAACCACAAATCGATCAACATACACCAAACACAAACATTCCGTTCGCCACATCCACCATTTGTATACACATCGATAATTTCTTCCAGCGTGACTGCCAAGTGAGTCATCGGGCCAATCGTCAAATGTTCTACTTTATATAACTCAAATTAACCTTACAGTCAAATGTTTAATACATATATAGCCTTGAAATATATATTTTACATATCCAAATAGATATAGATATGCATAGATTTATGCTAGTCCTGATTGTAATGCATAAACACATACGCTGAAAGATGTTATTCGACATAATGCAAACTCAAATTGTTTTCTCACCATGTTTCTGTTATCGCCTTCTTTTCATTTTATAACAATGTATTCTCAATTTTGTACGGGAGAGGGGGCTACCTAAGTTGAAATAACTTGTGCTCCGAT
Source organism: Siphonodentalium dalli (assembly GCA_032622095.1). Classification (NCBI taxonomy): domain Eukaryota; kingdom Metazoa; phylum Mollusca; class Scaphopoda; order Gadilida; family Siphonodentaliidae; genus Siphonodentalium; species Siphonodentalium dalli. The sequence goes on along the minus strand of CP136069.1, from coordinate 15,406,320 downwards.
CCCTTTTGTATATTTATGTACGAATAAAATATGTTTAAAGTAAAGTAGTGCATCTTTGCGAATGACAGTTTATTCGATCACTTCAATCAATTGTCGGGTATGGCTTAACTCTTTGAGTGCCACTGACCGATCCCATCGGCCCTAATTTACGGTCTGTAAAATCGGCCCTAAAAAAAAAAAAAAAAAAAAAAAAATTTGGTTGAATTTGTTTTGGGTATGCTTAAGCATGCTATAGCGAATTTAAAAACAAACTGAATATAACCTTAGGGACATGTTATAACTCAAAACTATTACCAAGTGTTCATAGTGATAATTTTGATGCCCATGAAAAACGTAAGATTCCCTGGCACTAAACCTACAAAATAAGTCTGTTAAAGAATATAAGAAAAAATTATTAAAATTGTAAAAAATAATAACAAATGATGAAAAATTGTTAGGCCAATGCATTCTCTTATATATGCGAGGCGACCTATGGTCGACTCTCATATATAAGAGAATGCATTGGCACAGGGTATATGGGTTGATACAAAAATCGGAGCTGGCACTCAAAGGGTTAAGTACGTCTCCTGTAGGCGAACTATCGGCTTTAGGAAGTAGTCTAAAATCGTCATATCTTTTCAGTGCTTTTAATGTATTTCGTTGCATTGTGAAATAATAGGACTTCCTGGTAGAACGTTCTTTTTTACCGCTATAAAAGCTATAAAAGCGGGATCTATCCCTTATAGTATAGCACATAATTTGTGAATTTTCGGGAGTACATATAGATTATTTATCTACCACAACATCTCATACCAGAATTGGTGAAATTTAGGACAGCAAACCATAAACTGCCAAACGAGCTTTCAAGATGGCGAAAACACGAGAGTTTACTATGCAAAATGTGCGGTTCCGAAACATGTGACGAGTATCATATTCTCTTGATCTGCGATAATTTGGTCACACTCAGGAGAAAATACATCCCTGACTATAACTTGTTAAACCCTTCACTAGAAAAGTTTTATGGACTCCTTGCGATTGAAAATATATCAACATTGAAGAACGTAAGCATTTATTTGAAACATGTTTTAAAGAATACAACTAAGATAGTACACTGATCTATAGAGTTATCCATGTGAATTTATATACACGCATTTCCGCATACATAGATATATGCTTGTGTGCAAATATATGTATACAGTATGCATATGATATATTTATATAAGTATTACATACAACTTATTATGTATAGACATGAAATTCTGATGAAAATGTTATTATGCATGTTCCACATTAATTTGTGGCTTTTCGCATTAAACTCATTCATTCATGGTGTGCTAATCTCCTCACGTTTATTAAACAGATATGGCTCATTCGAACCTCCAATTTTTTTCTACGTAATTTGGAGCGACCGATATGATAGGTCGACAAATAAACGAACTTTTGATATACCGGCTTCATACGCTCTGAAAAACACTTGCCAATGTCACAGCCATTTTCAACTTTTCGCCAGAAGTCACAAAAACGCTCTTTATTTATACCATATCAGGAATAGACTACCACGGAACGCTCTTTTCTGTACCATGTCGTTCAAATGGCAGGGTTGTGTTTGGGACCCAAACACCATATTCGCAGTTGTATTTTTCATTACTTCAATGCGTCTTTTTGTGTTACATAATGTTCATAGAAAGGTAGTTCAGATATGGATCGACCTATTTCGATAGTGAGAAAAATTCAAAAGCGACTAATAGTATGTGCGTTTGGAGCGCAAACCGTCATGTATGTCATGTACTAGAGTAAGTTCTTTGGTATGAATATTTTTGATATCAATAGATATTTCCTCGTAGAGCAGGGGGGGGGGGGGGGGGGGGGGGGGGGGTAGGAAAACAAATTCAGGCACGTATGGCATTTTTTCCCTTTCAATCATTTTTTGTACCCACCCACCACCAGCTGTATATGAATTTCTGTGCATACTATTTATCATGGATGTTAACATGGACATGTAAATAGGAATGAGTCATTTTGAGGTCATTCGGCCAAAAAAAACATGGCTGCCAGCGGCCATCTTGGATTTCAAAATTTGCAACAAAATACAACACGATAACTGCCTGCAGTCAGTTTACCAGTTAGAATTACATTATTTCTGTCATTCAAACTGATTCCAAGTGGTTTTGAAGCCCAACTCATTGCCAAAACACTAAAAAAACAAGCAGGAAAATATTTTTTAGTTGCGGAAAAAATTGCTTGTTGGTGGCTTTGATCACCCACCCACCCCGGCATACGTGCCGAAGAATTTTTTTCACCCCCCCCCCCCCCCTGCGTAGAGTACCCCATCTTGAAGCTGGGTATAAGCCCTTCATTTATGTAATCATCAGTATTCAAAATAACAGTCGTGTTGATTTTGTCTGCTTTCAACATGACAAGGTTGTCATTTCTCTTAAAACTAGTATTCGCAGTCGAAGGCCTGGCTTAATATTACCATTGAACATTAATCGCGACTTGAGTTCCAAAAGTCCTAAGTGCACTTTTTATGATTTTGAGTAAATCGATTTTCAAAGTTTGTATTGCTGTCACGACTAAAATTTATGGTTTACAGTGAAAAACTTCACATCGCTTGATACCTTAATGTCTTAACTATTCATTTTTATTAAGATCAATCCGCACAAGACTATTATATCTCGAAAGTTTTGAGAAATGTAGACCTATAGGTGTGAAATTTTGCACTTAGAGCAAACTAGAACTAACTATATGGTGTTGAATAAGCAAAATATGTCATTTTGGAACTTAGGACAAATAAGAGTTAAACAATAAACTCTATTCACCAAAATAACAAATTGATTTTCTACACTTTCGGAAGCCCCTTTTGTCCCAAGTATACTACGTTTGTCATGTTGGTTTCCAGTATGATGTATTTAAATGAGTACCAACATCACTGTAAACACAATACTACATATAGACATGTGGACTTTACATATATAGCACACACCATAATAAATACCACTACTCATCGACAAGCTATTCATCGAAATGTGTCTCCTTGGACAACATAGCCACTAATAACGGAAAAGGAACAAAACATTTATGTTATTATGCTTTTCTTGTGTTCGACGTCTACAAAGCTACACAGTAATAATTAGTCCTTGTGTCGCGTGCTGTGTTTTGGGTTGGTCTCAATAGCTGTTCTCTGCAAGTGTCCTTGGGCACCACACCATTAAAAACCCATATCGATAAATATAAAAAAAAACGATTGAGAAAAAAGGACGATCGGTTCTTAATTTCACGCTTGGAGTTCAAGCCAGTGTCTTGAGGTAGATGATGACGTGGTGATGGCCTACATCGTTTATAATTAATCAATAGATGGATGGATCGATAAATATACTCAAAAAGACGACATTTTTCCCGTCAATTAAATAGACCCGATATATCAACCAGCAGTTAACACGTCAAGTCGACTCTTTATATAGTCTCACTGACGTCGACACCTTCAAGTAACGATTAGTGAACTACCATTGTCTTGTGACCTCTATCGGATTCGTTTTCATCCGGGGTAAACATTTTTCCGTGGAAGAACTATACTAAAATGCAAAGTGCCATTTTGTTATGGAAGTCAAAGCAATTTTGTGAAATAAACGAAGAAATAGTTTGAAAGGGAATAAAGGTAATCGAAGTGATGATTCGGGATCGTTCCGTTTTGCAGACAACTATTGTTTTCGGTATGTTGTGGTTATATCTTACCACATAACAAAAAACTCCTGGCATGTGGTAGAGAACTAAGAGAAGTTGTATTGAGCACAAAAGATTACCGGATATCGAAATATTTCATCGCGAAAACAGGTGTATGAGGGTTAATTACTGCCAGCAGATGGCCATCGTTTTAGATATCTAACAGGGCGGTTCTCACTTACGATAAGTGGTGTCTAGATTATGCCGATAATAAGGTTTATACTCTAACTAAACAATTGTACCATTTGTAAAACTGTTAAAAATGCCTAGTGGAGAAAAAACGTACCGGATTCATGTAATATAATATTATGTGTCCTGGATACAACACTTAGCTTGGATCGGCCTAATTGTCAGCGTTGTAACAACACAGTCGATCACACGTTCATGTTAACCCCTGCCGCATGTCTGTAAAGTGAGACCAACCCCTTATAACGTCGGAAGACTGACGACTTATACACATGTGTGTATGTCAAACATAAATAACCAGTTATGTCACTGCATGAATAATATAGAAGAGTAACATCTTAACCCTTTACCCAACAGAACGGCCCTGTGCCAATGCATTCTCTTATATATGCGAGTCGACCATAGGTCGCCTCGCATATATAAGAGAATGCATTGGCTTAACACATTAAAAATTATAAAATTGTTAAAGAATGTAAGAAAAAATGGTAAAAAAGTGTTAAAAAAAGATTTTTTTTTAGGCCAATGCATTCTCTTATATATGCGAGGCGACCTATGGTCGACTCGCATATATAAGAGAATGCATTGGCACAGGGCATAACTGTAACTATCACAATGTGGTCAAGGAGCCGGTTCCAATGATATCCATATTTGTATGGTTCCATTGAGACAGACCGAAGATATTTTAGGCTGTTGAATCTTTATTTGGCCGGTTTTGGCCGGTTTGTTGGGTAAAGGGTTAAATCTGATATGAACCTTTTTTGGGAAACGGAATATAGCCACCAAGCTACTGGGTGGTTATCCATCCAATCAATTACAATATTATATTCTGTTTTGCATTGTGAAGGTCGGGGTAGTTTCAAATAAACCTGTCTATACTGCTTAAATATGATAAGGTGTCGGCTTCGAACATATTTTAGATCTATATTGTTCCATGTGGCAAGAAGACTTATATACAGAACGATTCAGACATTGCCAATATTGAAATAGAACAAGACGGAACTAAGAAATTGTATCCATTTGAGTTATTGACCACTATGGTTCCGGTCCCCAATGTGCATGAAAGCAGATGGAACAAGTCAGTTCTTAACACAACTCACTTTCGCGTACATGTACTTCGGACAATAAATAACCGTGATTTACGGTGTTATTGTTCGAGATATCGCTTCGGTGTTGTGACCATCTTGTAGAGAATTTAATTCCGTTCCAACAGTACCCCAACGAACGTTTCGTACCACAACGGTACTTATGACAGATCGCGAACATTTATACAGTCGATGAACTCACGAGCGAAGTCGCTTCTATGCAACGTAATGCCAAGATGGGTTTTGCGATCAGTTTCGTCAATATACCCGTCACCAAGTTTCCATCTCCTTGGATGCACAGGCAGTTTCTTCACTTTATCATTGAATACAATGGTTTTACATTTCTGTGCGTTGTATGTAAACCACCACAATCGGTTATACTGCGTTCAAATATCACAAAGACGTTGTAGGCCCACGTTTATGAGGGACAAAAGTGTCATATAATCCGCTTGAATTGGCGACCCGCAGTTTGAGACAATCCGAAGACCATAGTTCGATGCTTCGAGATTGTTTATTTCTCGGCTTATTTATTATGCGATTGTTATGGTAGTTGGTTCATTGTTATCATAATAGGGGTGGCTTTCCGATAGTGTTTTGTTGTATTCATCAGGATAACAATCCTTTGATTTTAAGACATCGAAGAAATGTGCATGATTAATGGCGTTTTTATGGGGAGGGTTATGCTTTTTGGAAATACACAGACGTTAGAAATGGAATGGCATATAGTACCTTTAATTATAGGAGTACATTTCGAAAAAAATTGATATACATTTGAATACGAATTATAAAATATGGTTTTATTATCATCTTTCTGAAAAACCTTTTTGAGAAAGCGTAATTTGTTTTCTTAAAATTGCGATATCTGTCATCATGGAGGGGAAGTTATAATACAAATTGCCGATAGCATGCTTTTGTTTCATTAGGATAATACCGAAGATGATTTATTGATATTTTTGGGAAGCTGTCTTCAAAATTGACTTTTGTGTACCCGAGTTACAAGCCTATTATACAAATAATGCGAAAAGCTGAACACTTACATGTAGTAACATGACCCTGCTTGTCTTACTTGGATCAGTAGATTCTACATGCAGTGGCTTGGTTTCATAATAAAATTAGCCCTTTGCACTGTATTTCTTGCACAAATAAATGCAATATCACGGTACGGTCCATATATTCAGGAATGAAGCGAAACCCCAACCCACCATTAAAATGCCATTATGAGAACTGCAAGTCAGTAAATGTTTATGTATGGAATACCAACCATATAAATGGTCCTGATATTAACGTAAAATCCTAGGATGATTTAAATATTCATTTTATAGGGCCCTCAGTGATACATGGGGAGAATGACACCGGAAATGATACCATATATAATAACACGTTAATGAAAAGAAGTGAAAAGATATATTTTGGACGCTTTTGCGACACGAAGTTTATTCTACATGTACATATCTGAATCTATACAGAAACATAGGGAAGAGATACACCATCATTATCTATAAACATTAATTTGTTCTTCATGCCTATACACAATTACACAATGCCATTACCTGACGTACATATACACACCCCACCTCGCGAGAGTAATAATCGGCTACATGGAACAACAGTAATAAAAATGATCTGGATTAAGGATAGTATATCGTACGACACAATATTATATAAATCAGACAGTCGCTCTCTCGCTGGTGGGATGGATAAAAACTTATTCCCGGAAACGACTCACATAAGCACATACGCTTGATGTCGAATCCGGTCCATGATGTTATATTCTGATATGTTGTAATTTATGTTTTATTGTTCATGGAATAAATACTGTTTAAACCGACACCTGAAAAGCCATGTTTGTTTTTTGGTTAGGATTTTACGTCGTTTTAGCCGTTAAGCCACATCATGACTGAGAAAACTGAATCAGAATTAAGCGAAGCAACTGTGTATAGACGTAACCGTAAATTGGGATAAAATAAAACTAAATATAGACAAATAAAAACACCCAAAAATCAGAACGAGAGTGCTCAATTGGGATGGGAACCATTAACCCTTTACCCAACAAACCGGCCAAAAACGCCCAAATAAAGCTTCAACAGCCTAAAATACCCTGTGCCAATGCATTCTCTTATATATGCGAGTCGACCATAGGTCGCCTCGCATATATAAGAGAATGCATTGGCCTAACAATTTTGTTAAAATAAATGTTTCTTACAATTTTTAGGACATAAAATAAAAAACATCCATTACCCTGCAGGGAGCCCCACACATATATAGAAGCATATAGAAGAGTGTCGTCTGCTCATGTTTGTCTGGGGCTCTGTATGGGTGAAATTATAAAATTGTTAAAGAAAACAAGAAAAAATTATTAAAATTGTAAAAAATTGTTAGGCCAATGCATTCTCTTATATATGCGAGGCGACCTATGGTCGACTCGCATATATAAGAGAATGCATTGGCACAGGGCCGTTCGTTTGGGTAAAGGGTTAAGAGACTGACCACTGTGCAAACACATATAAAACAGAATATCATAAAAACAGCAAACTGCTTTGGGAACAGCCAAGTTATAACACCTGCATAAAATTAATCAGCAAAAATAAATAATTTAATTTTAATAGCAAGACCATAATATTTTAAGTAGCTGTCCAACAAGCACCATGAATGATTGATAAGATATTTATAATATCTGTTGACTCTGGCGTGAATCTTAATCAATTCATCAAGTTGACTGTCATACCTGTTGTTCTGAGAGTCAAAACTTTTGACGGATTTTGGAGATTTCTGTTTTGGAACAATGGAATCATCTTCCTAAGTTGGTTTTGTAGCAAATGACAAAACCGCAGGAGCTGTATCCATTGCCTGTGAGACATGATCTGGAACAGGAATAATTTAATTATCTTGAACTTGAGTTGCTAGTGAGATACTGACAAGTTTTGTTTGACCCTCTGTCTGAGTGCCGGCATCAACAAACATTTTTCGAGAAAAGGCAGCTGAGTATGTGACTTGAGTAATTGATGGTCTGGTACCAACTATGTTCTTAGTATCTATATACGATAAATGTTTTTCAGCCTTACATCTTTGTATCTTGAATTCATTGTCCCATATGGGACATGAAAGATCCATTGCAGCGTTTGAACCTTGACAATTCGAACTATTTTTTAGGATTTGTACAATCCTTATGATCATGACCAGAAACAGAACAGCATGCACAAATGGTTTCTTTACTTCTACTGCCTTGTCATTTAATACATGGATTTGGAACATATGTACTTATATCTACCTTCATATATCCAACCTACAATGTCGGTGGATGTTCGCACCGATTGAAAGTCAGACAATAGTCAACAATAATTATCTTTGCGACCAAAATGTCAGGGTTCACCCATTCTGCTGTCGGATTACATGTAGATGCTATTGCCATTCTGACGATGGTGAGTAATTTTCATTTTCATTTTGCTAAATTAACTTCGGATATGTGTACTACTTTTGTTGTCAAATCTGACAGTGCATCTCATATCGACCATGATTGCTATTATTTCAGAATATTGGATCGGTATATTCTCTGCAAAAAAAGCAACAGGCAAGAAAATAGGCCCCACGTGGACCGATGACACCTATCTTTGCCCGGGAAACCCAAACTGTGGAGACATGTACCGAAGTTCTGTTCTCACAAACTGGACTGCAGCAAACATCAACAAGGTAAGTATATATACGTAGCATGGCAGTGTGGATACTATACGTCGATAAGGTAAATATATATACGTTGCATGGCAGTGTGGATAATATACGTCGATAAGGTAAGTATATATACATAGCATAGTAGTGTGGTTACTACACGCCCATAACTGTAACGATATATAGACCACATACATGTGTGCTCTGAACCACTTAAAAATAAGTGAGACATTCGCTCTTCATTTATCGTATTATATTATTCCTGCTTTCATAATTCGTATGTAGGGATAGTTTGAAGGTTGAAATGGACCATGTCTATTCAAGTAATATAGTGGCCGTTTTCTGTGTAATAATTTAACTTGGAAGGATGGACAGTGTTCAATGAACAGAGTATGTTTTGGGTTTGACTTCGCCCACGAGTCATGGATTTGCGTTGTTAACATCAATATACATGCTCTAGTCATTATATTTGAGCCATTTTAATGACTATATATAAATTTTATGGTTACCAACCCATTGTTGTCAAATTTAGTACCCAAATCTCTGAACCAAACTGGCACCAATTTGACGTCTTTAAAGGGGTACTGTACCCCAATTTCAATAAATTCCCGGTGACAATAGCGATCTAATATGAATATTATATTATAAAATAACTAATATGAGTCGACGATGTCTACTGAAAACGATCCGGTTAACAGGCTATCGTAAAAGTAAAATTTAATTATTTAATATAAATTCATTTATGGCTGGAGTCATAAAATGGAGAATTATGCCATTACGAGTTACCGTTCTTGAAATCGCATATGTTGCGTGTCTTTTATCGACGGCCGTTCACGAACATTATTGAGTTGCAAACAAAACATGTTACCTTCAAAAGAAGGCCCGTTATAACCGATTCGGAAAAAAGGAGAAAGAAACAAGAGCCATAAAGCGTCAAGTATTTTATAGGGAGTGAGATTGTTCGATGGAAGAGATTGAATGCATCAATCGAAGCTGTGAGCAATGAACTTCCGGTTCTTCCTGCGACCTGCGTCTTCTCCGGTGAAGGTCAAAAACATGGCGCGTAGTTTGAAATCGTAATATTTTTGTTTCCAACAATCAATATTTTTTTCGCTAAATTAGGTTTATACGAAACTTTTAACACGAACACAATCTAACTTGAAAGTTATTTCAATGGGAGTAAATAAAAAAAATCGCCTATCTTTGTGTACAGTACCCCTTTAACCCTTTACCCAACAAACCGGCCAAAACCGGCCAAATAAAGCTTCAACAGCCTAAAATATCTTCGGTCTGTCTCAATAGAACCATACAAATATGGATATCATTGGAACCGGCTCATTGACCACATTGTGATGGTTACAGTTATGCCATGTGCCAATACATTCTCTTATATATGCGAGTCGACCATAGGTCGCCTCGCATATATAAGAGAATGCATTGGCCTAAACAAAAAAAAAATTAACACTTTTTACCATTTTTTCTTACATTCTTTAACAATTTTATAATTTTTAATGTGTTAAGCCAATGCATTCTCTTATATATGCGAGGCGACCTATGGTCGACTCGCATATATAAGAGAATGCATTGGCACAGGGCCGTTCTGTTGGGTAAAGGGTTAAGACACACGATTAGACTACTCGCATCATGAACAAGAATATGTATCAATTTGTTGGAAATCGGACCTAAATATTTGTGCACAATTTGCGACGTAGTTGTTTGTGAATTATATGAGCTTTACGGTGTTTGGAATAACTATAATCTACATTCGACTGCTTCTGTCGTAAACCAGAGTTCATTTTATACTTAAACATTTACAAAGTATCAGAGTTTTTCATTTCGTCAGTGAGTGCATTCCATTCCATTTAATTTGTGCACAATTTGCGACGTAGTTGTTTGTGAATTATATGAGCTTTACGGTGTTTGGAATAACTATAATCTACATTCGACTGCTTCTGTCGTAAACCAGATTTCATTTTATACTTAAACATTTACAAAGTATCAGAGTTTTTCATTTCGTCAGTGAGTGCATTCCATTCCATTTAGTTGCGGGTAAGGACGAGTTGATATACGATGACATTTCAGAAAATGGGGGTCTCAAGTCTATTCTTCTGAATTCATACCTGTCATCTCCTGTATGCTGATGGTTAACTGTGTTGTAGAGTAGAGGTATTACATTCACGAGTTTTCACTCAGAATATTCCCCTTCGATAAGTCTTTTCACGAATAGGAAGAAATGATTCTATTAATTTCAGCAAGTCTTCAGTGATGCATATTCTTTCTAATTTATATAAGAGACAGGGTGCCAAACGTTGTCAAACGCCTTACTAATGTCGCAAAAACGCACCGTATATCTTCCCCATATCCAAGATGAACAAATGTGGTCGTATATATCGGTGAGCTGAAACACGATGGAATCCCCACGAACAAATACAGATATGATATGAGTCCGTTTGTGGACAACAATTCCATATTTTGTCAAAAATGCACCTTTGATATACAACTAAGTATAAAGCGATGGGTCTATAATTTGAAACGTCCGATGGGTTATCTTTTTTAAGTATTGGGGCAGTGTTAGCTCGTTTCCATGCTTGTGGGAAGCGGGGCTCATCTATACATGCATTAAACAGCTCAGAGAGGGGGATACTTAATGATTGTTTGGTACTTATCACATCCGGACCAGAAACCTTTGACGCGTTTACTGATGCAAGTCCTGTTAGAACATATTCCGATGCAAATTTAAGTTTAGAGGTTGTTTACATTGCTGTAGATCTGTATACAGATTTGTGTGAAGTCACGTGTCGCAGATTACTGTGATCACAACATGATTACTGACAGTTAACGCGCGCTCATCAGTACTCTGGTAATTGCCAATTCACTATGAGTCGTGTCAGTTTAGGCCAGACAAAAACAAATGAATCAACTACCAGCAGACCAAAGCAGTTATTCTTACACCAGTTGATAATGGTTCGAGAAAAGCATGAAAGTCGCATGAGAACAAATCACATAGGAATACACAAACAACAGCGTACACAAATAGAAATAGGGCTACTTCGTCTCTACGACACCTATCACAGAAATGTGCGGAATTTCCCCATCTAATCACAACTTTGTGAGCATATAATAACAGCACGACCTAGATTATATGCTGCGCTTGACAACATCAGTGATAGCGGCCTTGTAATGCTATGCTTTTGCGGTCGCCCTGTTGTTATCTGAGTGTACTTAGGTATTACAAAACTCCAAGGAGAACAAATATTAATAAGGTATACTGTATATAGTAAAAACGTTACTTTAAGTACTGTGTCACCACACGCACCAGCACACAGGTTCTCGCATACACAATGTGAAATACATGGGTTGAAATGACAAAGAAAGATTAAGCACATTCGCCAAGCCAGAGTAACAATTAATCGAATCAGATTTGCTTGTCGCAATGCCTCGGTGTTGACCGTGACTTATAACGGACACGATTTTTGTGCACACGAACGAATACCGTTTTCTTTATGTGTGCATTTCTATATCAACCTGTTTACACTAGTATGCGTGTAGAACTGTATACAGATATACAGCAATGTAAATGCACCCTTAGTTAGTCTCCATGGCTGAACAGTTTTTAAGGGTGACGTGACAGTAGCGATATTGCAACATAATTGTCGAACAGTTCAGCTTTGTCTACGTTATTGGGGACTGCTTGACTACTTACCAATAGGGTCGGGATAGATTTACTTTTCGATGTGAATAAGATATTACGAACAGATTTCCATCTATGGATGAGTCAAAACAATTTCGGTCATTAAAAGTCCTTTCAGTTTTTATTATGTGGTCCTTTTTAGCTTTACACACTGCGGCTATAACTTCGTTACGCTTTTGTCGATATATTAACCAGTCCTTTTCATAGACTTGTTTTAAATTTTCAGGTCGTGGTTGAGATGTACCTGGATGAGAAATCAGTGGCATGGGTCGAATTTGACGGAGTAGGCACGGACCGTCTGAGTTGGTTCAAAAAAGAGAAAATATTGGCAAGCAGCTATAGTGATCTACCGGGCCCAACAATCAAAACAGTCAATCTTCTCGCGTAAGCCTATTTAACAATAAAAATATAAAACATAATAAAAAGTTAAAAGTTTTTAAAGTTTATAAAACAAATATTATTTTTGAAAAATTTGAAGTGTCTTAAAGTTTTTTTAAATAATTGAATTTTTTTTTTAAATATAAATTAAAATTTTTTTTGAATATTTGAAGTTTTTGAATATTATTTTGTTTTTAACTTTTGTAAAGAAAGGAAAGGAAAGGAAAGGAAAGGAAATTCACATTTATGTATTTCAAAACTTATCACCCTGTAAATACGTTTATTTCGTCATATTAATGACTTGTGTGTTATCATATGATATCGGAAGACGGCTTCATAGTTTGCCAAAACATTTGCCCCAATCTAGTTGTTTGAAAATTATGTAAATAAAATGTTCAAATGAAAGTTTGGTTGCTTAAATCTGGCCAGATTTGTTGATCCATTAAATTTTTTTATTTCAATCCGGTTACCGTGTATACCGAGCCAAACAATCACAATAAGTAAATCTTCTCGAGTATGTCGTCTGCTCCAGGCTGTGTGGGGCTCTCTATGGGTTAATAGACCCGCCATATCAAATCCAGTCGTAAGTCGGGATTTCTTTTACCCTGCGCCAATGCATTCTCTTATATATGTGAGTCGACCATAGGTCGCCTCGCATATATAAGAGAATGCATTGGCCTAACAATATTTTACAATTTTAATAATTTTTTCTTGTATTCTTTAACAATTTTATAATTTTACCCATACAGAGCCCCAGACAAACATGAGCAGACGACACTCTTCTATATGCTTCTATATGTGTGTGGGGCTCCCTGCAGGGTAATGGATGTTTTTTTATTTTATGTCCTAAAAATTGTAAGAAACATTTATTTATAAAAAAATGTTAGGCCAATGCATTCTCTTATATATGCGAGGCGACCTATGGTCGACTCGCATATATAAGAGAATGCATTGGCACAGGGTAAAATATTTTACTCTTTTATAGATAACTTGGGGATTATCCTTCCATTATCATATTTGTATCATTATTTCTTACATTTTTATAAGGCACAGGGTTGTCGCCAAAAAGCTCCAGTCATATAAGGGTCCAACAATCAAAACAATATTCTCGCGTAAGCGTATATTTTACAATTATAGAGATAATTATGAGATTGTCAGTCCAGACAGGCGGTGAAATTATTGTAAACAAATATCCGATGGCGCTAGTTTTAGGAAGCATAAACATCGATATAGTGGGATAATTGTCGTATTCTTGTGGAGAATATTGTTCATTCGACGGCCATGTTTCTGCTGTGCGCCGCTGAACGCATACAACGAAAACGAAACATAGAAATAGAAATAATTTCACAGATATTTTGAACGGTTTTCGAAATAATAGATTTTAGCTACATCTCCCCCCCCCCCCCCCCCCCACCGGGACAAGTTTTGGTAGAACAAATACATATCTATGATAACATCACATACTTTTATGAATGATTATAATGGGACCAAATCATGATTCATGCGATGAAACCCGGATCCGTAGACACCACGAGTATGGTCAAAGATGCACTCAGTCTTCCAACCCCCAATTACAACAACAACAACAACAACACATACTAATATATACAGAACAACTTTTACCCTGTTCCAATGCATTCTCTTATATATGCGAGTCGACCATAGGTCGCCTCGCATATATAAGAGAATGCATTGGCCTAACAAAATTTTATCATTTTTTTTAAATAAATGTTTCTTACAATTTTAAGGACATAAAATAAAAAACATCCATTACCCTGCAGGGAGCCCCACACATATATAGAAGCATATAGAAGAGTGTCGTCTGCTCATGTTTGTCTGGGGCTCTGCATGGGTGAAATTATAATTGTTGCTGTCATAGAGATGGATAGTGTCACTCTAAATCGACCAATATATAGAAACTAGAATGCACTCAGAGAGATGCCAACGTGCGCAAAAATGTAATAAACAATAATTTTAAAAATAATTTCACTGTATTTTACTTAATTTATTTAATTTAATGTTAGCAAAAAAAGACAATTACCATTTCTCATTTCATCACAGATAAAAGGCAAATTACTATATTAATCATTTAAGTAATTAAAACCAATTCCATGTTGCCGAAAGGATGAGACTTTAATATCGAATACATTTTTTTCAGCGGCATTTTTTTCATTTTCATTTTCCGATAGTCAAAGTTGACCAAAGGAGCAACTGATGCGTTTGTGTTTTGTGTTACATCATTCGTCGAATTACGAAATCGCGTTTTGAATGTCTCTCTTTTCCCGCACGATAAAAAGAGGTCTTCGCACGAACCAAAAATGATAAAACTTCCCAATTATAAGTAAAAATACCCTATGTAGGTCTATGTAGGTCCCGAAGGAGTGTATAGACTCTTTGATGTAGGGTTCTGATGGAGAAAATGTAGGTCGATCTATTATTGTCATAACTCTGACGTATTTTGACCTGGGAGAAAAAATCGAAATCGAGGCTCACTATGAGTATGTCAGTTTTAAGTATAGAAACAGGGAATCCCGACAAATGGCGATATCGGCGACAAACAAATAATCGAAAACAACACATAAAATAAACATATCAAAAACGCGGCACAGTAACAATGTCAGAACGCCACGAGGTTTTACGTCGTTTTTGGTGACGTCATGGCGTGAAACGGAGTAGGGTGACACCAAGCTACCAAGCTACGAATCTGTCTGATCGCCATACTGTTGCGCGAGCGCACGTAAATATGGATATTGTATTGTATTTTATAACTAGTCTGACCAAGGTGGCAAATGTTAGCTCAAACATGTTCTATATTTCGAGGTCCCCCATACACTATTATATGTCACTGAATGGACATGATCTCAAAATTAACTGAAGGTGTGGACAAAGTGTAGTTTTATAAGGAAATACGCAATGTTTATGGATGGATTGTTTTCCGAAATAGTACACGTGGCACTTTACAAACGCGGCTGCATGGAAAATATAGGAGAGGCGAAATTTCTATTTCTCAAGAACACTCTACCCGAGTTAAAGTCTTGAGCACAATACGAACTGAAAATATGTGACCCGCCATATAACCCACAGGGAGCCTCACACAGATGGAAGCATGCACTACATAGTGTCGTCTGCTCCAGGCTGTGTGGGGCTCTCTATGGGTTAATAGACCCGCCATATCAAATTCAGTCGTAAGTCGGGATTTCTTTTACCCTGCGCCAATGCATTCTCTTATATATGCGAGTCGACCATAGGTCGCCTCGCATATATAAGAGAATGCATTGGCCTAACATTTTTTTACAATTTTAATAATTTTGTCTTGTATTCTTTAACAATTTTATAATTTTACCCATACAGAGCCCCAGACAAACATGAGCAGACGACACTCTTCTATATGCTTCTATATTTGTGTGGGACTCCCTGCAGGGTAATGGATGTTTTTTTTATTTTATGTCCTAAAAATTGTAAGAAACATTTATTTTAAAAAAATGATAAAAAATTGTTAGGCCAATGCATTCTCTTATATATGCGAGGGGACCTATGGTCGACTCGCATATATAAGAGAATGCATTGGCACAGGGTAAAACAATCCCGACTTACGACTGGATTTGATATGGCGGGTCACCTATATGCTCTCTATTGTGTTATTTTCTATCAGGGACTACATAATATAAATGGGTGGCTTGTTTCTCAAAAGCCTGTGTCGCTTTACACAAAGCGGCTCATAAATATAAGATAGACCAATGTGTTGTATTGAGGACCCCTACCCAACTGAACGGTTGTTGTTGAGCACACCGCTGACTTAAATGATTGATCTCACCATTGACTAATGACGTGGACGAAGGGTAGTAATATACAATATTTATGGGTTGGTTGGTTTCTAAATCATTTGGCACTTAACAAGAAGCGGATAGCAAACGACAAATGCGAATATATTTGGTTCTGTGGGACCCCATAACTCATTTAAACTATTGGACACACAATACACTGAAACTGTATGCTCTTCATATTAACCCTTTACCCAACAGAAGGGCCCTGTGCCAATGCATTCTCTTATATATGCAAGTCGACCATAGGTCGCCTCGCATATATAAGAGAATGCATTGGCTTAACACATTAAAAATTATAAAACATTTAAGAATGTAATAAAAAATGGTAAAAAGTGTTAAAAAAAATTTTTTTTAGGCCAATGCATTCTCTTATATATGCGAGGCGATCTATGGTCGACTCGCATATATAAGAGAATGCATTGGCACAGGGCATAACTGTAACCATCACAATGCGGTCAATGAGCCGGTTCCAATGATACCCATATTTGTATGGTTCTATGGAGACAGACCGAAGATATTTTAGGCTGTTGAAGCTTTATTTGGCCGGTTTTGGCCGGTTTGTTGGGTAAAGGGTTAACTGACAGTGTGAACGAATGGTAGTGCTATGTAAAGGTCGAAACGTTGATGTTCATACGTTTAGTATGGCACGTGATAGCAACTTGCAACTTATGAAGATCTTATTGACTTTTTTCTCTCTTCCTTCTTTGATGATCTCATTTCTGAAATATAAATTTTGACCTTTGGATTTTATTAATTGGTGCGTACGTTCAAAATTATTTTCCAAATTTAGTAAAACCGCTCCGTGCCACTGCTCTCCATCCTAAATTTATGACAAATGAACGAGGAATCAGGTATCTGCACAAAATTGGGTCACTGTTCCATTATTTTTTGTTTCACCCCCCCCTATTTTCATATGCTTTGCAGATTCCCTCTTCTTTCTCTTGTTATCCATACATTTGACACCAACTTCACTTTGTGATTAAATGTATATGACTAATTGGTTTCAGGTCATTTTTCTTTCAGCTTATCCTAATTTGACATATCAAAAAGCCTTCGGGCCGTCATCCAGCATTTCATTTTGACTTTATGCTGTCATCCCTGGTTGGTAGGTGTGATTATCGCTAACCATACATGATGTGTTACCTGGTCAGACACCCACTTACCACTTATTGGTTACCCATAAAACAATAACTGAGAGTTCTATCAGGCAATATACAACTTATATCGGTAATTTGGTTCCCAAAATAATAGAGGGCACTTTATAAAAAAGGCGGCTGGTAAATAAGAAAATTGAATTTTCTGTTTTGAGGGCCCTACCCATTTGAAGTCATTAAGAACTGAAAGGATATGCTCCAAATGTTAAATGCCGGTTTAGAGAAGTATATCAGGAAATACACATATTTTATGAATGGGTTGGTTCCAGAATGTCTGGGATACTTTACAAAAAGCGGCTGGAAAACGAGAATGGCGAATTCTGACTGTTTTTGGAGCACATCCTAACCTATTTAATATTTAATAACTGAAGTTATATGTTCTCAGAATTAGCTTCGTGTGTGAATGAAATGTAGTGCTATTAGGAACATACAATTGATATGGGTGGTTCGGTTCCCCCAAATCATGGGGCATTTTACAAAAGGCGGCTGCCAAATACGAAAGGCCAATGTTCTGTTTTGAGGACCTCACTATCCCACTTGAAGTCTTAAACACGCCACGAGCTGAAAGAATATGCTTTTCATATTAACTGAGGGTGTGTGAAAAATGTATTATTTTTTATAGATGGCATGGTTCATGGAAGCCTGTGGAACTTTACAAAAAGAGGGCAGAAAACGAAAAAGGCTAATTTTCACTGTCTTAGAGGTTACCCAATATCTATTTAACCCTTTACCCAACAGAACGGCCCTGTGCCAATGCATTCTCTTATATATGCGAGTCGCCTCGCATATATATGAGAATGCATTGGCTTAACACATATTACAAATGATAAAATTGTCAAAGAATGTAGAACAAATGGTAAAAAGTGTTAAAAAATATTTATTTAGGCCAATGCATTCTCTTATATATATGCATTGACACAGGGCATAACTGTAACCATCACAATGTGGTCAATGAGCCGGTTCCAATGATATCCATATTTGTATGGTATTATTGAGACAGACCCAAAATAATTTAGGCTGTTGCAGCTTTATTTGGCCGTTTTTGGCCGGTTTGTTGGGTAAAGGGTTAAAGTCTTGAACACACGACTAACTGAAGGGATATGCTCTCAATATCACCAGAGATTGTGGTGGAATATCAGAAACGATGCAATATTTATTGATAGGTTGGTTCACGAAAGCAAGTGGCTGACAAATAACAAAAATATAATTGTAACTGTTTTTGTGATCACTTACGCTATTTTAAGTCATGAAAACACCACGAACTGGAGGGATATGATCTCATACATCTTTAAATGGATCTTGAATTGCATCCACACCATCCTTTATGCTTTATATATCTCCAGGCAGGGGCAACAGGAAGACGACCAACCAAGATAATAATGTTCCGGCCTATATCATTTGTTACTTTACATATAAATAAATAAATCAAACAATGTCAGTTTTAACTGAGGGTGTGGACAGAGGGCAGCGGCCAGGAAGTGAACAATTTATATTGATGGGCTGGTTCCTGAATCATGGGACCCTTTGGAATAATCGGCTGGGAAATACGAAGGGCGAATTTCCACTGTTTTGGGACCCACTACCCGATTTGAAGTCTTGAACATTCTACGAACTAAAGTGATATGCTATGCGTTTTAACAGATTGTGTGGGAAAATGCTACTCGATCAGGAAATATACAATTACTAATGAACAAATACAGAAAAGCAAACGATAAATAAGATAGACAATTTAAATTTGTTCGATGGGTTGGAGATTACCTACCCTATTTTAAGTCTTTAGCATGCACCCAACGAACTGAATATATGACAATGTTCTCTCATCTACACACATGGGTAACTAGCTAGGGTTCGATGGGTTCGGACGAACTCGCCCTGGAAAGGACAATGCTCTATTGTCCGGCCATGCACTGTCTACACTAAGCACGTTATCGCAACATACATGACATTATGTGTTACCAAAATGACATTAATGTCGGCCATATTCGAGAAAGGTAGCAAATAATAATGGAAGTTTTATATAGCGCTTAACGTTGTTATAAGATGCTTTCAAACATTACACTATTATCCCACTCAAGTGTACAAGCCAACCAATGAACCGGCTGCAGCCATGGTATTGTGTACATGTGCTGCGATCTGATACTCATCAGTATGACAATCTTTAACGCACGAATGGTGCGAAGTCGACACAATACGAGCGACCTCGCACGTCGCTCAAAGCGGCCAAGCCACTGTTGTGTGAAAATACAAACCACCGGCGGACTACGAACTCATCTCTCTGTGTTGATAGCGAAGACGCGCTGACAACTGGGCCACCGTGCTCCACGTGATATATTTTGATTTACAGAAGAGACAAACATTATCCAATTCAATATCGAAGAAATTTAATTACGTTTTCTCTGATCGTGTTTTTCAGTAATCACTGGAGGTGTGGGGTAATATTATTAGAAATGTACTTAGATATTTTCGTACGGGGATTTGACGATTGTATAAGAAAGTTAATTCGAACATGGACCCTTCGAGCTGTTTGTTTATATCGGTGTTTAACATGTTATTTAATATCGTTTAGTGAACTTTTCATTTAGTTATACGCGACAAATATCGGTATGTTATATTCTAAATGAGTTTGGATGGTAATTATTAACAAACTCCCACGTGACTCCTTCGTACTGTTTGTCAATATTGACTTTTCATTTCTTTGTATGCCGAATATATCTAAGCTATGAATAGAGATGCTATTAAGAAAGGTTCCAACACTAACTCATCACATTGGTTGTTTAACATACAGTGTGGTCTAATTCTAAACATCATTTTTATTTATGTGCGCGGGGCATATATCATAATGCTATATGAATTGAAGAATGTTCAGAAATTATCCCTCCCACTCCTGTGACCATGTTTTAATGATCCTCATGGGGAGCGACCATATTTTAATTGACCCTCATGGGACTATATTTTATTTCACCCCAGTTGGACCGTAGTTTATATAACACTGATGACACCATATTTTAATTTCAATTAACCCTCATAATGGAACCATATTTTAACTTTAATTAACTCACGTTACCATATCTTAATTGACCTTAATGGGACCATATTTCAATTAATCCAATGGGTCCATATTTTATTACCCATCATGGGACCATATTTTAATTAACAATCAATGGGACTATATTTTATTTAACCCTGATTTGACCATGTTTTAATTTACCCTCATCGGACCATATTTAAATTAACCCTCATGCAACCATACATGTATTTTAATTAACCCATAGGAGCGGCCATATTTTCAAAGTTGATATCAGGAGTACAGTACCTGAGGCCATTCTTTGATCATCATTACGCCCTCCTATGGTGTATATTGTCAAGTATATATGACCCTGTCGCGGGGGATGATTGTTTAAGTGTGATTAAAACATACTCGGTATTTGCGTAATTGGGTGTACTTGAACCATGTTATGAAGATCGTAAATTTTTGCCCGATTATTATTCTGCATGCTATTTCATGCGCTATTCAGACCACCATTCCAAATGAAATTAGAACTGGTATTTGCGTAGTTGTATATGGACTAAATGTGATTAGAAAAGTACTCGGCTTTTGCGACTCGAACCATGTAACAAAGATCGAGAGCTTTTGGCGTAATTATTATTTTGCATTTTAAGTCATGCACTATTCATACTTTTATTTCAATAGAAATGAGAACAAATACAAAAGAAAAGATACATGCCAGCCTAAAGCAATTCAAATGTCGTATAAGAGAACTGACAATCCGGCAGTTTAGTGTATTTGCGCAAGCTGGCAGCGCGTCAACATAATAACGTGTCAATCGTGAAGGCGTTCGTCAATTGTTTTTTGCAATGGTTATTGGTGTATCAATGGAATGGCCCTTGCGTGTTTGGCGATGAAAATTTCAAGCAATTGGAACGTATGCGCCGTTTGTAACACATATCATACATATTTGAAATTAAACTTAATATTGGCACGTCAGATTTTAAAAATGTGTGCACATCCATTCTCACCGAGTGCACAGTATACCCGCATACACAAAATATCACATATAAATAACTACATAGGCGTTACCTATATACACATTTTTCACAATCACCACAATCAAGTTGCTATATTGTATATATGCCTAATAATATGATATTGGGGGCATTACTATTTCTGACTATGGTTTTCTTGTTCTACTCAGTAGGGAATCGCGCTGAAGAATCGGCAGGCGTCCACAACGTATTGTACTGAACTATTGGGAAAAAATATCCAATTTAGAACAGTTGGAGTCTACTATTGTGAAGCTTGCTCTTAGTAGGGGGTCGAAAAGCGGTGGTCTGTTGTTTAAACACTCCATCACCAGGTACATAACTGACGACGATTCCAGTGAAATTTAGCATTTTACTTCAGACTTACACCTACACTTACATTCTACAACTGCTTACTCGTGTACATAACTATAAATTTCAAAATTAACCCTTTCGAAAACTCGCGGCCTATGCTTACGTTCCTAATTTCTAAATTTGTAACACCTAACTATGTACCACGCTCCCATCTTTTACTGAAACTACCGGTATGGGACAATCATGAAACTAAAGAATATTTTAATACTCTACGTATAACTAGTTCATTTATGATAGTGCGTGATTCTACGATACTGGTACGCATACTCCTATATTTTCCAAATTTCAAAACACCAGGCATACCTCTATTATGCTCCTGTTTTTAATTTTACTAACTATGGAATTGTCCAAGTGGCGCTTCGGAATGTGTACCTAGATAATGATCACCTTTGTCCATGTTACCGAAGACAGGTTTACCCTTGTATTCTGTGGTGTTCTCTATATTTTACAACAACAGTTGGAGTCTACTATTGTGACGCTTGCTCTTGGTAGGGGGTCGCGCTATTTGGTTCTCGAGCTGAAGAATCGGCAGGCGTCCAGAACAGTTCGTACTCAACTATTGGCGTTAATCAACTTAGACAATACCTGCATAGTATATACATGTACATATGTCGCACACGAACCACCCGTGCAGTTGTTCGATTAAAGCTCATGGAAGAGAAATGTTATTGATTAATAATGAAGTTAAGAAGTCTGAACGTATTGTTGTGTGATGAGTGCGTCATCAGGTCTTGCTATGCTAATATCGCCCCGCACAATGCCCTCCCCGCATCACTATGCCTTTGCAATCACACGACTAACCCGCCTTATGGAAAAACTGCCTACGCCTGTGGCTACACACCATACTATTTTGCTTTTGATGTATGTACACTGGTATATAAAACTGAGCGAACTGCCATCTTGGTGACACAATATTGGGAATTCATTTGATCATATATGTTCTATATTTCTTATTATTTAGAGGGACACTAACAATCACTTTCATCATATGGTACTATAAATTGTAGTGCCCAGAAAATAATTATGTCCGTTACCAACCACTTGTGACGGTCTTACCACAGTAGTTTGGAACTTGATCAATAACAGTTAATAGGCTATTTTTTGGCCCAGCATTATGACAACAAATTGCTAATTAGCCTAATTAAAGCAGTTATTTATCAAGTTCCAAGCTCCTGTGGTCTTACAAAATGCCTAGTGGTGGGAAAATGTAAATAAAACGAAAAAAAAAAGTTGTGTAAGTTTAGCCATGCATTTCGTTATAAAACGTTGCAATATGACAACAGTTGGTCTTTTTGGACAGCTTGGAAATGTTCAATTCATTGGGGCATTGTCTTTATTTGGATATTTATTTGCTATTCTGTTGTCGGCTTTAATGCCGTTCGTGAAATAAAAGTGTTCTGCGAAGCGAGTGCTGGTTACTATACAACGAATACACATATCATTGCGCTAGTACTCTTGGGTCAGTTTCACTGCACTGATAAAATCTCGACCTAATGTAATTATCCTATATAACTACATTAGCTTTGATAAACGCAACGGAAATTTACTATAGAGAATGAAGTGGGTGTAATTATGATGTTGGTTAACCCTTTACCCAACAGAACGGCCCTGTGCCAATGCATTCTCTTATATAAGAGAATGCATTGGCTTAACACATATTAAAAATGATAAAATTGTCAAAGAATGTAGAAAAATATTATAAAAATTGTTCAAAAATGTAAGAAAAAATTATAAAATTGTTAAAGAATGTAAGAAAAATGGTAAAAAGTGTTAAATTTTTTTTTTAGGCCAATGCATTCTCTTATATATGCGAGGCGACCTATGGTCGACTCGCATATATAATAAAATGTATTGGCACAGGGCATAACTGTAACCATCACAATGTGGTCAATGAACCGGTTCAAATGATATCCATATGTATATGGTGTTATTGAGACAGACCGAAGATATTTTAGGCTGTTGAAGCTTTATGTGGGCGTTTTGGCCGTTTTGTTGGGTAAAGGGTTAATTTGTGCATGACCACGCATGTTATACGTCCGAGTAGATATTCACGATTAACATTTAAATTACGGAGCAAATACCAGTTCGAAATGACACGAAACACACCATGAAACGACATTACTTCAAGTCCATTATGAAATTGTCGTAATATATATATCAATCAGCCGAGTTTAGTGGGTTATCAGCCGAGGTCGATCATATGTGATATCTAATTAATAATGTCAGTTACAGGCGTGGATAATTGAGTTGTTTGTGTGTCGACATCTGAGCTACACATTCGGCGTGGTCGAGGGTTCGAATCCGACGTCGTGTATGTCAGACTGTGTGTCGCCAGCTGCATTCCCAGTACCATCACGAACCAATCATCGATGTCTCGAGCGGTCGAGGGTTCGAATCCGACGTCGTGTATGTCAGACTGTGTGTCGCCAGCTGCATTCCCAGTACCATCACGAACCAATCATCGATGTCTCGAGCGGTCGAGGGTTCGAATCCGACGTCGTGTATGTCAGACTGTGTGTCGCCAGCTGCATTCCCAGTACCATCACGAACCAATCATCGATGTCTCGAGCGGTCGAGGGTTCGAATCCGACGTCGTGTATGTCAGACTGTGTGTCGCCAGCTGCATTCCCAGTACCATCACGAACCAATCATCGATGTCTCGAGCGGTCGAGGGTTCTAATCCGACGTCGTGTATGTCAGACTGTGTGTCGCCAGCTGCATTCCCAGTACCATCACGAACCAATCATCGATGTCTCGAGCGGTCGAGGGTTCGAATCCGACGTCGTGTATGTCAGACTGTGTGTCGCCAGCTGCATTCCCAGTACCATCACGAACCAATCATCGATGTCTCGAGCGGTCGAGGGTTCGAATCCGACGTCGTGTATGTCAGACTGTGTGTCGCCAGCTGCATTCCCAGTACCATCACGAACCAAGCATCGGTCTCGATCAGTACTCTGAAAACGATTTCAGAAGCAAAAGAATCTCAGGCAAAATTTGAAAATACGAATTTCGTACCTCCGCTCCTCTCGTAATGTCATAACCGGGGACGACACTGCGCTTGGCACGCCGTCGGATGGGGAGCCGACTCTAATGGCCACCCATTGCATTGTGTGCACCATTTGCGCACCTTCAATATTCCTACCGTGGCGAAGAAGTCACAGGTTCGGCAACAACAAATTCCTGGACATATTCAACAATATGGATCTACTTGATCCGACTCCCTAATGCCAGTAAGCCGGGTGTGTGAGAGTACATGTAGATATATGTATTCGTGTAGTTTTTATCGTCAGAAGTTCATTATTCGAACTGTGTCCATTGTTTACACATCAGGTCGAGTCAGAGGAGATTCGAGATGAGAAAAGCTGGTAATGCTGATTGCAACTCAAGACACATATGGATTTGCGCATTGGACCGATTCCATTCATGCTCGTGGTCGAAAGGATTGACTAAACCACAGTTCGGCTACTCAAAACAGGACACAGCAGCATTATTTGATGCCGGTAAGTTTACACCTTTCGATACAGCATTATGTGTAACAGAAAGACGCATTAAACAGCATTTTGTTTGGCGTGGAAATGAAAAGAGCGTTTCGTGTTAGCCAATGCCTGATGTTGTATAAATAAAGAGCATTTATTTCACTTATGTGTGAAAAAACCTATCGTTTCCCTCCTCCCAAATCACCTAGACCGAATTTGGAAGCTCGAATGAACCTTGTCAGTTTAACTTTCAAAAAGAGCACTTGTCTCCTGCATCCGGTATGTCTATAGAGGTGGACATGTCTATTGTGGTGAATATGTCTATAGAGGTTGACATGTCTATTGTGGTGAATATGTCTATAGCAATAGGAATGCGACAACTCCCGATATTTTACCGATTAGTCTGAAGAAAACAGGGCATTAATGGTCGCGTTAACACCATTATGATCTCATTTATATAATGGACAGCTGTCCCGATTCTTTGGATACAATTTAGATGAAAAAACTGAAGCAACTGTGTAGGTCATATCAGGAGATAATGATAGTCCTATAACAGTTTATGATATGTCTATACCACCTGTATAAGAATATCGTTATTTCCTATATACACCACTGTGGACCTACCCACAGCTATAGCCACACCCGGAAGCCAGGGAGGTTAACTTTAGTTAATATACTAATTACTGAAAATTTACAGCGATATTGGTTTCCGGATGATAACTTCAGTTAACTGAATGGAATGAAATTTTATATGCAGGTTTGAAACCATCAACTTCAGGTCAAGGTCGATATTCAGTTTCGTGTGCCCATTTTTATGAGAGGTACTGACACTTTCTACTTTGAATTTTTTTTTTTGGTTTCCTGATGATAAATTCAGTTAAAGATACGGTAGGCGTTGGCGGTGTGTATTGCTGATAAAAATAATCACC
The DNA here is from genome assembly GCA_032622095.1 of Siphonodentalium dalli. Lineage (NCBI taxonomy): Eukaryota > Metazoa > Mollusca > Scaphopoda > Gadilida > Siphonodentaliidae > Siphonodentalium > Siphonodentalium dalli. The sequence continues at coordinate 15,379,843 of CP136069.1, read as the reverse complement.
ATTAGTCCAGAGCTATTCTTGTTATGGAACCCTGCTTTCGCTTGCTCTCTCGTGAGATACATTAGAGAAATGTGCCTTGTACTCTGCAATCATTATTTCTCGCTTCATTGGAGCGTTTGTGTGCTCTTACATGACTAGCTAATTAATGTTGTACAAATTTTAAATTTCATGCGATTTTGTTATTTTGGCGGTCAATTTTGGACAGACATACCGCCCGATGACCATACTTAAAGGTACTCAATCCGATCAGACGGTCCCCATATCATCAAGATAAAACAAGAAAAACATTTCTTCAGAATACGCTTTAGTTATAAAAATCGATATATTGCAACCAAATAATGCTAACCACTATCAACTATGGTATCAAATTTCCCAAAACATGTTATTTTTCAACATTTTGTTCAACAAAATATGGCCGTATTATCACTCAAGTATCACGAAATGTGGTCGTATTACCGCTTGATTTTAGAGTTATCCATCTTCATCCGCAATTTTGTCCGAGACCGTTCGTTTGACCACGTGTTTCTGATTTACATATAGTTACACATCTCAAGAAATAACGAACTTCAAAATTCGATATCTGATAACTCTGACCTTTGATGGGTGGGTTCCTCAACTCGAATCAAACATTTTTTACCCCCGAAGCCAAAGAAATAGTAATTTAGTAGCGATAATTCGGATAATGCATCTTTAACTGTCTCAAACAAAAGCTGTTGTTGAATCAGGGATTTGTCAAATGAAAGACGTATGTGACGTTTTTGACTCAGATTGTTAATCTTATTGGTTTTCGACTGATAACACTGATAATTTATGGAGTCTTCTGAAATGTGATTTGAAATTTGGCACATTCACGCCACCGTGTATGTGTTGTTGTTATGCACCCTGTTAACGGGCGTAGCAATGCATGGCATACAGCATTAGTCCATGAGCCAGGCTCCCCAATAATGAAAAATGGTACCAATTTGGTGGGCAAATTCTACCAAAGGTTTTCACAAAGCTCCTAATCTGAAGTTTATGTCAGTGCTGGGGCACACTGGGGCAGTGTAGCTTAGTGTGGAATATGTGTGTTTCTATGGCAACGGAGTGTTTTGGCCAGTATAAAAATATGCCTATAATGGTCTATGCCAAGAGTGTTTAATGCGGTAACTCTATGTTGGCATTGATATGGGGTGCTAACCTTGGTGGGCTTTCATTTGACACTGAAGATTTCACCTCTAGAGGTCAAGGTCATTGACCAAAATATTGGCATTTTTCATATCGGGTCATACATTTTCTACCCACTGAGTTTGTATATCAGTTTTGAATACGTTATCTTTACTCGGAAATAATCTAGAGTATAAAGACTACACGGAGAACTATTGTGTTATTGTTGCAACCGATAAGGCAGTCTTGAGATATAGGCCTCTAAACTGTGTGGCCATTTTCCAAAATGGGTCAAAAACATTTATTTCCCAAGGTATCCTGATTTTGTGTATATCATAGAGTTATTTACTTATCTGGGGTCCTTTAAGGGTTGAATTGTGAATTTATTGACTAAAGCATGAAACTTATATAAATATATGTTGGTTAGTTATAGGGAAAACTTTATGTGGGTGGGGTCAAATGTCGTTATAAATTCAGGTTTCCATGACAACGGCACCATATATTTGAATAAAAATTAAAAAAGGCCGCTGTTGAGAATCACCGAACCTTGTGTTTGAAGAAACTATGTTAACTCATAGTTAACTCATTAATGGTCTGGGCCACTAAGACATATAGGATCAAGCTCAATTGCCATGGTCAAGGTTATTGGGGAAAATGTGATATTTTGGGCAATTTTGTTGTTAGTTGTTTCATATTCTGCTACCCCTAGTGCATTAGCCATGAAAGTCAATCGCCATCATAATGCAAAATAATTAGGGTCCAATCACTATGTTCAATTTGGTATATGGCACATTTTAATCACATTTTAATCTGAATTTTAAGTACTACCTTGTTATGGTAATTGTAACAGTACATAAGCCACGATGTATTACCATCAAGACCAAAATAACTGCAATTTTGTGACTTTAGTAACTAAAGCATGTAACTTCACATATGTGTTGCGTAGTTATAATGGACACTTTTTGGACGGAGTCCCCAGTGAGAGGTCAAGCACGATACTGCACTTAACTGTTTCTTGGTTATAGTGGAAACTTTTTAGAGGGGGTGCCAAGATGAGGGGTCACAGTTCCAGATAAAATATAGTTCCCATGTCAATGACAATAACTATTTGGGGAACAGTTGAAAAAGCAAAAGCTTACAGTTGACAATCTGACGAGCCTTGCATTTATACAAATACAAAAGTCACGATCAAACCCGACTTAAGGGGTTTCCATACCTGAGCTATCTCAGGAAGTGGAAAGTCCAGACGGACCTACACATAAATATAGTTAATTGTTAAACCACCTGAAGGAATCTATGGTACCTGGGTTCACATCAAGCATATTATATAACAATAAAATGTCACAAAGTTGACTTTAATCATATTTTTAGAAGGGAAATTTTTCGAGGAGGGTTCTCCGCAAGTATAAAAAATGATTGGAAATGAATAATTGCCATAAACAGTACATGATCTGAACTAGTAAAAGGCTCGAATGACTATTTAATAGAGAGTAACACTGCTTCAATGAGTTTAACAGAATGTTAGCTGTGTGCTGGAAAATTGAGAGCAGCCATTTGGAACAACAGTTACATCCAATAACCAGCCCAATGAATACAGAGTCGGTATGCAGACCATTCACACAAGCAGAGAGCAGTCAACTGTAAATATGCCACAATATTAGAGACAGCTGGTTAGTTGGGGAATTTGCGATGGAACTATGACCTAAAACTATCAAAGTCCACAGGTTTGTATCAGTTCTTGCAAAATTAATGCTTACAATGTTCCAACTAACATTCTGTTAACATTCCTGAAGCAGTATTTGTCTCTATTGAATAGTCATTCGAGTCTTTTACTAGTTCGGATCAGATACTTTATATGGCAGTTATTCATTTCCAATCTATTTTTACCTCAACTTGAAAAAGTCAAATTTTAACTATAATATTGCCATGGGTTGGTCGTCCCCCCGTGCATCAGTGTTTTCGTCAACAGATTCCTTTAGCAAACCCAACAGGTCACGTCTCTCATCCGATCGTCACCAACCTTCATATGGATCTTCGAGTTGACATCCAGATGGGAGTCATCAATATTTTCTGAAATTTGTTAAAAACATGGCCGCCAGCAGCCATTTGGAAAAGGGCGCAAAATTAATTTGTCATCAGGTTGAGTGTGAATATAAGTAAGGGCGTTGATTTTGCCGTGGAATTGCATGTGTTGTAGGGTCGAACGTGCAATCATCGTTAGAACTGAGTGCTATTTTAAATATTAATGTTGTACCCCGAATACCCTCGAACTGAAGAATTGGTAGGCGTCCAGAGGACAAGAACATTTGGTACTAAACTATTGGAATTAATCCACTTAGACAATACTTGCAAAGTATATACATATGTCACACACGAACTACCCGTGCAGTGGTTCGATTATATAGCTTAAATAGGGAAATGAAAGTTAACTATTCATACTGTTCGTCATGAAGAATTCTGAAGGTGTTGGTGTGTGAGGCGTCCATGATATTGGATATCCACCCATCTGCTGGGCTAACCGCATTAATTATGCCATTGCTATCTGCTGACGAATCCGCCTAAGAGCAAACTGGCTACGCCCATACATGCATACCTGCTGAAGCGGGGGTGGTCAATACATTTCTTAGTGAAATACAATGTTCCCACGCCGCCATGCCGTGACACGAGAAGCATACTATTAGCCATTCCATTTCTAATATAAATAAGAATTTGATCATGCACGCGAACACCAGTAAGTAACAAAGGACATTTATTTACCAGTCATTTTAGACGGGAAATCCCCTAGTGAAACAATAAACACCTTTGATACCAAAGATAGTTCCATTTTACTTGAAAAAAATGTCCAAACCTGAAAAGTGAAATTTTGCCGATTTTGATGTCAAATCTGTGATATAAAAATCGAATAATTCTATTATGTCAGCGGTAAAAATAGTAACAATTAATCAAGGTGCATCAAAAATGTTAGTGTTCAATGTATATAAGGCAGAATAGTAAATTTAGTTCATCAGCCACAACTTGCGTTATGATCATTGGGCCCGATAAAATTTGATGTAGTTATGGCCCTTAACTCTTTCAACCCGGCAGCCCGCTTGAGTTGGTCTCTTAACCCTTTACCCAACAAACCGGCCAAATAAAGCTTCAACAGCCTAAAATATCTTCGATCTGTCTCAATAGAACCATACAAATATGGATATCATTGGAACCGGCTCATTGACCACATTGTGATGGTTACAGATATGCCCTGTGCCAATGCATTCTCTTATATATGCGAGTCGACCATAGGTCGCCTCGCATATATAAGAGAATGCATTGGCCTAAACAAAATCTTTTTTTAACACTTTTTACCATTTTTTCTTACATTCTTTAACAATTTTATAATTTTCAATGTGTTAAGCCATTGCATTCTCTTATATATGCGAGCCGACCTATGGTCGACTCGCATATATAAGAGAATGCATTGGCACAGGGTCGTTCTGTTGGGTAAAGGGTTAAGAACGATCGCAATGATACCTTCCAACCGCAGAAACTATCAATCTCTATATAATATACACTATGTGATGTATTAGCATATGTAAAATGTATTTAAGACAAATCTACCATCTATTCTGGTCCCAAAATGCCATCCAGAAGAGAGCGAATTATACATTTTACTGTCCGGGTAGCTGCATATCAACGGTTGTGGTGGACATTATGATAGGAAACAAGGTCACAAGTCTGTGTAATTCATCCTATGTCATAAATATACCTCAAATATGCAATTCAAAAGAACTAAAGTTGAAGAAAATACTGTAATACCTCCTTACATGTATATGAGCATTTTATATTTTCGGGTAGTTGCCTAGTAACCGTTGCTAAGTAGGGCCAAATCTCGACTGCGTCTATATCTGAAAATGATCAATAAGGTCCAAGGAACATATGTTGCAAGTTTCGTGCTTTTATCATAATCTGTGCAATTCTTACATTTTCATGCACCAATCGCCTGGACTACACAGAAGCATGATATATTGGGAAATAACTGATTTTGACCCATTTTGGAAAATGGTCACCAAGTTTAAAGGCCTATATATTATGACTGACACGTCGGTTTCAACAATAATGCAGTTCTCCATGCAGCACATACGTTACATATTATTTAGGAGAAAAGACAACGTATTCAAAACTGATATATAAAATCAGTGTGTAGAAAATGTATGACCCGATATGAAAAAAGCTAATATTTTGGTGAATGACCTTGACCTTTGTGTATGACCTTGACCTCTAGATATGAAATCTCCCATGCCAAAAGAAAGCACACCAAGGGTTTCACCCCATATCAATGCAAAGATAGAGTTACTGTATTAAACTTTCTAGTTGTAGACCATTATAGGCATATTTGTTACACTGGCCAAAAAAAACCCTCCGTTGCCATGGAAACACAAATTTGCACACTAAGCTACACTGCCACAGAGCGCCCCAGCACTCAGATAAACTTCAGATTATAAGCTTTAAGATAAATGTTGATAGAATTTGCCCATCAAAATGGTACCATGCTCGGTCCTGGCTCATGGACTACATTATGATGCTTAGATGTACATGATCACATACGTGTTCAACTATTCAGGAAATGTTTGTATCTTTCAGAACCAGAGACAATGGGCTATGCAGATTCAATGTCCGTGTTTATCGCATGAAGATCAGATAGGTGGGAACAAATCACCAATGAACATGATTCATAGAGCATATAATAGCAGCCGGACACGTTTGCATGTGTAGATACATTGTGATAAACTGAATATGCGTTCTGGAAATTATATAAAAGTCTGTAACACATCACAACGAAAAAAGAAACCATGGAAAAATAGATAAACTATGCATATATATATATGTTCTTATATTCATTATTGATAGTTCTCCAATTCAATTCAATTTATTGGTATATACTCGTCGTCGTTTTAACATATAGAGTGGAACATATACAGTGTTAAATTTCAAAATATTTATGAATTGTGCATGCGTGCAGTAAATAAATATACGACAATATAATATGGGATATGTGGGCAGTAATCAGTGGGTTTGGGTCGGTTTTTGGTTGTTGTTTTGGTGTGCCTCAGGAGATCCTCGTTATTGATTGGGCTTTCTTAATAAATAGCCAACTTTCGCGTGTTCAAATCAGTGTTATGTAAACAAAACTGTTACAGTGATTTGTCAACAAACATCGCTAATCGTTAGTAAATGTAAGTTAAATTATTTTCAGAATATGTGTCAATGCTATGACGTTATCCGATGTTTAGCAGTGTGTTTACCGTCAAGATTTGATAAATGTTGGTATATTATTAGGACAAATTGAACTTTTATCGGTAAATCCACTGTCTATACTATCTGTACCAATGGTTTTATCGGCAAACAATGGTTTTATCGGTAAATGCACTGTCTGTACGTACCATAACAATGGTTTCCACTGTCTATGCGTACTGTGGCAATGGTTTTGACAAGCGAAATCTCATTTACTTCTTAACCCTTTACCCAACAAACCGGCCAAAACCGGCCAAATAAAGTTTGAACAGCCTAAAATATCTTCGGTCTGTCTCAATAGAACCATACAAATATGGATATCATTGGAACCGGCTCCTTGACCACATTGTGATAGTTACAGTTATGCCATGTGCCAATGCATTCTCGCATAAAAAGAGAATGCTTGGCCTTTTTACCATTTTTTCTTACATTCTTTAACAATTTTATAATTTTTAATGTGTTAAGCCAATGCATTCTCTTAGATATGCGAGGCGACCAATGGTCGACTCGCATATATAAGAGAATGCATTGGCACAGGGCCGTTCTGTTGGGTAAAGGGTTAAGATTGTGGGATCTTCGTGAAAAATACCGATCTGAGAGAACACAGATTATTAAAGCTACTCAATCCGATCAGAGGGTCCCCATATCATCATACGACAACAACAACATTTCTTCAAAATACGCTTCAGTTATCAGAATCGATTAATTGCAACAAAATAATGCTAACCACTGTCAACTTACTCAATTATGGTATCAATTTTCCCAAAATGTGCATTTGTATTCAATGAAATATGGCCGTATTATCACTTGAGCAGGACAGCGTGAACAGATGCTGACTAAGACATTGAAATCAGAACACATGGAAGTGTTTCGCAATGATATATTCAATGACGATAGACCGACAGGGAAAAATAAACTACGAACCTATAGGATATTTAAAGATGAATACAAAATTGAGCCATATGTCATTCACACACGATCACAAATTACTCGCGAAATGTTTTCTAGATTGCGAGTGAGCAACCACATATTGGCAATAGAAAAAGGGAGGCATAGACAACCAGTAATATTATTAGAAAATCGGCTGTGTTCCATGTGTGACAAACAATGTGTCGAATCTGAAATGCATTTTATTATTGAATGTAACGCATACGATGATTTAAGATCTAATTTATTCAGCGAAATTGAGAAACACGATAGTGAATTCTATAATTTGAATGATGCAGATAAATAAAACTGATTATGAGAAATGATAATATTAAAGGTACTCAACCCGTAAAGAGGGTCCCCATCTCAACAGATTCCAACAACAACAATCCGATCAGAGGGTCCTATATTACTATTTCTTTGGCTTTGGGGGTAAAAAATATTTGATTCGAGTCGAGGAACCCATCAAACAAAGCTCAGAGTTATTAGATATTGATTTTTGAAAATTCTTATGTTCTCGAGATGAGTACCAATAACTGCCGTCAATTTGGTAACCTGCTCAAGATTTTACGCCAAAATTCTATTCAAACAGACAAGGATGGATAACTCTATAATCAAGTGGGTAATAATAACGAATGTTTGACTATCTTCTGGGCCAGAAAGAATTCCCGATAATGAAAAATAATAGATTTCTAAAATCGATATCTAACAAATCTGAGCTTTGATGGGTGACTTCCTCGACTCGAATCAAATATTTTTGACCCCCGAAGCCATTGAAATAGTAATTGAGAGGAGTTTTATCGGGTTGAGTACCTTTAAATTAATTAACAAGGTTTGCAACATAGTCCAGCATAGTCCGGCTATTCTTCCTTCGGCGGAATAATAAAACTTGAAGAAATTGTTGAGGGAATGTTGATAAGAACTGTGTTTGTTATAATAATTTTGCTTTGTATTGCTTATTTATGTATATGATATTCATCAGTATATTGCAGCAATTGCACGATAGGTCGTCCAGAATTGTGTTTGGCCGTGGCCTGGTGGCAATTCCTCATTGACTCACATATCATTATTGTGGTACATTTTTTTTATATGATCTCAATGCATGCATGTTTATCTACTTATATTAATTTCATTAGTAAGAACAATCATGGCTGTTGAGATGGGTTATTCATTAAGTTATCAAGTGGACTTGTGTGTTAGCATGCAAAATATAACACTGCGTGTTGAGTAAAAATCAACAGCGACAAGACATTCAGGTAGATACATCCTTGGGAGATCGACCGTCGCTTGCAGAGCTTGGTAGACTCATTGTGCGAATTTTCAGAGGGCGACATAGCTTGCTATGGCATATTAATTATGACAACCAATTGTCACCAAACTCCACCATAATAAATTGTCACAACTACTATGCCATCGCTACTGTGGTACGTGTGTCCGCAGCCATTATTATAGTTTTCAAAAATATATATGTTCTTGAATGTTTCATTCACATTTTTTCTCAAATCGCTCGGAGTAGCTAAACACCGCGAAAATGACAACTTTAAACAAAATTAAATGTACGTTTTCGTTACAGTATCAACTTGCCCTACCCGCATCATAGTGTGTCGTATTCATTGTCTGGCACTTCCGCCGATACCCCTAACTTAATTTTAATAATGATACTATATCCTTCGTTGAGACACATGGACACATCGGTCTTGAACTCCAATCAAATATGTCATGGAACAATCATATCAATGCAACTATTAAAAGAATAGCCTCGCGTTTATCACAACTAAGAAGATTTAAATACCAGCTCGATAGGAAGACCATAGAAAACATATATAAAACGTACATATTACCACTATATGATTATGCCGATGTAGTATGGGCAAGTGTGCCAAGATATCAAATGGATAAACTTGAACGTGTACACATTGATGCAGCCAGAATATTCAGTGGACGCACACGACCAGTCTCTGAGAGGCTCATGAGGTTATGTAAATTGTGCCCCAACACACTTTGTATTATTACACATAAAATATATTTAAAGCAAAAGATTGGATGACGCTGACGTAATGCTTGCTGTGATTGGCTGACACTGACGTAATGCTTGCTGGTGGTGATGGAAAACTCACCTAATTTCGTCAGAGTCCGTAACGCGGAGCCGTTACAGTCTGATGTTGGCCCTTCCATGGCTAGAGCTTCCTGCAATTTTACGAAAACCCCGTGCCAATGCATTCTATAATATATACGAGTCTCCCACTGTCCCACATGGATCCGCGCATATATATGAGATTACATTGACCTAACAATAATTACCTTGACATTGTAAGCCTCTGCGTTCTATTATATATGCGAGGTACTGACACAAAAACTTTAATGCTGCACCAGCACAGCTCTCGTCACGAAAGGGTTAATCAGAACTGTGTTGTCAGCTGCCAATCAATTTATTTATGGTATTTTGTTAATCCAGTGCTGTTTAGAGGCAAATTTGGCAAAGACCATACAATGGAACACACATTTTGCCTTCTCAGTCATAAATGCATAGGGTGATCATTTCTGTTCACAACTGGTGAGAAAATTACCAAAACTTCGAAAAGGCTCGTCACTTTACTCTAGCTGTTGGAATACCAGATCATATAATTTATGAGGCACATAACTCAACGAATCTGAGAGAGGATTTCTGTTCTGTAATCATGTAAACAGACTGGTGTGCCGAATGGGTGTACAAACGGAAGGATTCATGAACTGGAGTTTTTTTTAAGAAACACCACTGACAAGCCATAAATTGAATTTGAAACCAAATTTCGCAATTTTTTTCCAACAAAATTCACCAATTATCATTTTCTTGATTCTTTCTTTTTTTATTATTGTGTTAGTAATGTGTTAATATACTTATTCCTGTAAAGAATACAGTGATGCAATTAATTTCAGGTAAAACCATAAATGCACTGGACTACTATTGACATGTAGTGATATATTGCACTGGACTACTATTTAATAAATAGAGCATGGCTTGGAGTGAAATACGCCGATATAGTGCATAGTGAGGTTGTGTAGTTCACGACGCGAAGCGGAGTGAACTACACAACCGCACTATGCACTATATCGGCGTATTTCACGACAAGTCATGCTCTAATTATTATATTGTATCGAACAAATGCAGAAATTACAAACCTCATTATAATTTACTGAATGTAAGTCTCTCTAAACCTCATTATAATTTACTGAATGTAAGTCTCTCTAAACCTCATTATAATTTACTGAATGTAAGTCTCTCTAAACATCATTATAATTTACCTTTGTAATTTTGATTTAGCAGTAAGAAACTACTATTTTCAACTTTTACTAAGTTCAGACAATTGATGTTCGCCTTACTGAAGCTTTAATTTGGATCAGCGGCGAAATAACAAGTAGTTTCAGAACAAAGTTTGATGTAGTGTTCGTTACTATTTTTAGTAGTCAAAACTACATATGCATAGTGCACGATGGGAGAGACTTGAAGGCGTAGTATACAACTACGACTAATAGAGTCGAGAAGCCAACCAATCGGAAAGCTTGATTTCAATAACAAAGTCACGTGAGATACAATATTGACATGTAGTGATAGATGGTAGGGCTTCTTATAGTGTGAATTGTTGCCGATGATATAATTATAATGTGCTTGCATTTTTTTTATTAAATCCTTAATAAATAGATTTCCATTTTATTCCCTCGAAGTGAGTCGTGGCTCAGCGAATCGTTACACTATATTGCTCGAGCAAACATGAACACGAGTGTTTATTCCAGGCAAAATGCCTGTATAGTTATTGTACTACGATATGTGACCCGCCATATCAAATCCAGTCGGAAGTCGGGATTTTTTTTACCCTGTGCCAATGCATTCTCTTATATATGCGAGTCGACCATAGGTCGCCTCGCATATATAAGAGAATGCATTGGCCTAACAATTTTTTACAATTTTAATAATTTGTTCTTGTATTCTTTAACAATTTTATAATTTCACCCATACATAGCCCCAGACATGAGCAGACGACACTATTCTAGGTGCTTCTATATATGTGTGGGGCTCCCTGCAGGGTAATGGATGTTTTTTTTATTTTATGTTTTATTGTTAGGCCAATGCATTCTCTTATATATGCGAGGCGACCTATGGTCGATGCATATATAAGAGAATGCATTGGCACAGGGTAAAAAAAATCCCGACTTCCGACTGGATTTGATATGGCGGATCACATATGTTTAAGCTTTGTGTGACCCACATTATGTGAGTAGAGGGGGGGATGCCCTGTAGCAGAAGAGTCCACAATTAGAGGTACCATGTCTTACCCACCAGAAGCTGATATAAGCTAATAATAGGTAGAGCACTCTGCTGTATGGGCAGTTTCTGATATAGTCATAAAGAGTAGGAAAATAAAAGATAGCAGAAACCCAGAGAACACATACAAATTTCGTGTTATGATTTATATTTCATAATAAGATTTAATTTAATCATTGTATGATCAACGTTATGTGAAAAAGAGATAATCAAAAAAGAGAGGTCCTCTGGTCATTTCTGTAAATTTAGTACCCATGAGGTCTCCATGTCGTTACTGTACATTTATTAACCATTACTATACATTACTACCCACGAAGTCCCTATGTTATAATTATAAAATTGTTAAAGAATACAAGAACAAATTATTAAAATTGTAAAAAATTGTTAGGCCAATGCATTCTCTTATATATGCGAGGCGACCTATGGTCGACTCGCATATATAAGAGAATGCATTGGCATTCTATGTGCTTCTATATATGTGTGGGGCTCCCTGCAGGGTAATGGATGTTTTTTTATTTTATGTCCTAAATATTGTAAGAAACATTTATTTAAAAAACATGATAAAAAATTGTTAGGCCAATGCAGTCTCTTATATATGCGAGGCGACCTATGGTCGACTCGCATATATAAGAGAATGCATTGGCACAGGTTAAAACAAATCCCGACTTCCGACTGGATTTGATATGGCGGGTCACATATGTTTAAGCATTGTGCACTTTTGTAATTATTACATTAGTTGAGTCGCTTTTGTCCGATTTTGGGCTCCATTGGGAATATTTTGAATAATTATAGAGATCATGCTCATGCGCCATTACATGGTCTCTACTTCAGAAACAAGAAATTCAATTAATTGAGGAAAAACATCCACTGTCCTGAGTGGTATTGATAAGCTATCGGGGAGGGGGGGTCCAACAGTTTGAATTTGGGAATAACCCACCATTTATGATAGATATTCAACCAGGCTGTGCTTAAGTTTCTCAATTGATGGCTGATGTACATATACATGTACAGTACACACAAATAGTAATAACAATTAACGTTATGATTTTGAAACTAACCATGCTAGAATATTAACGGTAAGGTGGTATTAACTACTACGAGCACTATTAATAATAATAGTACTATTCTATTATAATATATGTGGGCATGATGTATGGAAATATTAAAGGACAAACCAATAGTTACAATACAATTATAGCTTCTTTTTTTTAATTCAGCGCAAGAAGAGCTAATTGTGCTTAAGCACAATAAGGGAATCTCTATTGTGCTTAAGTGCAATAAGGGAATATTTAATTGCGCTTAAGCGCAATGAAGAATATTCAAATTTCGCTGATAAAGCCCAATAATGAATCTCTTAATAAGGAATAATATATTATATATAGTACATAAACTCCTTATAATTCAGGTGGAGTAGTCCATCTCCATGGTACAATGGGTGGAACAAATATAGGAGTATTCTACTATTTGCAGAAGGGTGATCTAATGAGAGAGATATTAATTGTGTTTAAGTGCAATGGGAAGTAATTGCGGTTAAGCATAATAAGGAATATCTTATTGCATTCTAATTGGGCTTAAGCGCGATTAGAGATTCCTTAAGTTATTGCGGTTAATCGAAATTGTCTATTAAATGTCAATTTTGTTTCCCATAGAGATCATCAATGATGTCTATGCGCAAGTGACCGACGCCAATCTTCTCTGTTGGGATTCCAATTGTTGGCTTATTAAAGATGCACATATGCTGAAGATACAGTCGCGCTCGAAACGCGCTGCCATACATGTAGGTCGGCTTTTGGCACCAAGTGAATTAAATTGTCATTGAAATAATCGGTTTCTCCCCATAAACATCCATATATTCAAAATACATGTTTTCGGAGCAGAATTAGGTAGTCCATATTGGACGCCATCATGGAATTTAATTTTTTTGGTTTAATTTTCAGACATATTTAGTAGTTATGTGGATGGAATTATCATTAACCTCACATCCTTATATTGGTTATGCGGATGGGGTTATCATTAAACCTCACATCCTTATATTGGTTATGTGGATGGGGTTATCATTAAACCTCACATCCTTATATTGCAGGTTATGTAGATGGAGTTATAATTAAACCTCGCATCATTGTATTGGTTATTTAGATGGAGTTATCATTATACCTCACATCCTTATATTGGTTATTTAGATGGTTATCATTATACCTCACATCAGTGTGTAGGGAATTTTGGACCTTGACTTGGGACCTTTGGTTTTGGTGAGTTTGAAGCCTGTTTACATTTCAAAATGTTGTCAGTTTTGTATCGTCTGCAGCGGAACTCGGCATGTTGAAGCAAATGTTACAAGGCATTGCACCGTTATGATTTTGGCATTGTTGAACAGAAGAGAAATACAGCATATCAGTATCAAATGATAAAATGTATATGTAACTAGTCTATAATACAAATGAAAAAATTGGGGAGGGGTGGGCGATACGGGGAAATATGGTTTGATACCGATATAGATTTGAAGAGCGATAATGACCAATGTTGACATATTATGCATCTCAACTCTATTGTTGCGACAAGGCTATAAAATAGGGGGGTGTCAGAAACTTATTTATCTCTATATAGTGCCAGAATAGTTACTTATCGACTTCTATAGTGGTACAATGAAAGTTAGAATCAAATTATAAAATATGTACATAACACAACTATACCGATGAAAAGAAAAATAATAATTTGGGCCGGGATTAGATGTTGGGTTGGTTATATGGAGTAACATACGATGAACTGACATAATTAGTAGAGCTATAGTGATCAATGTTGCCATGTAATGCATCGCGACTGTACTGTAGCAACAATTGTATAAAATTGGGGGGGGGGTCTGAAATTATCTCTATCTCAAAATATGGCACCAGAATGATATAGAAAGGAATAGCAATTGATATATGTATACGGCATAGTACACGTAATACCATAGACATAAGTATTGATCACATGTTTAAAATATGTACATAACTCCACTATACCGATGAAAAAAATAATAAATTGGACCGGGATTAGAGTTGGGTTGGTTACATGTGGATAATTGGATATGCGGTTAATACTGATGAAACAATATAAATTAGTAGAGCGATAAAGACCAATGTTGACACTTAGTCAGCCTATATGCGGGGAAAATAGGGGTTGATACGATAGACCGAAATAAATTTGTTGAGTGATAGTGACCAATGTTGACTTATAAAGTAATGCGACTGTACTGTCGCACCATTATCAGGTAGAAATTGTCAAATAGGTACCCTGGTGTCCAATATGGAGCACATCAGAAAACATTCGCAGGGCCCTAAAATTTATTTAACACAGGATTTCCCATTCAAATCGATTTATGTCGATAAAACTCTTATTTTTCAAAATTTTAAGCTGAGACTTGGTGTGTCTGGGTGAAATACTTATATATTCATAAAATGACAGGTTCCAGCACGTAATTATGTTTTAGATGGCAGAAAGAATTTTTTTTCGATGATAAATTTTAATATAGGATTTGCCATTCAAAACGATTTATGTCCATAAAACTCTTATTTTTCAAAATTTTAAGCTGAGACCTGGTATGACTTGGAATACTTATATATTCCTAAAAAGACAGGGTCCATCGCGTAATTATGTTTTAGATGGAAGAAATGAATTTTTTTCGATGATAAATTTTAACATGGGATTGTCCCATTCAAATTGATTTATGTCGATAAAACTGTTATTTTTCAAAATTTTAAGCTGAGACTCGGTGTTTCTTCGTGGAATACTTATATATTCCTAAAACGGCAGGGTCCAGCATGTAATTATCTTTTAGATGGAAGAAATTGATTTGTTTCGATGATAAAAATCCAGGGTAAACAGGTAAACCAGCGTAACAAATTTAACAATCATTTTCTCAAGTGTCGTTTTGGTAAAAATATCGCTCTCTCGACGGGGAGATCTGATCCGAACAATAGCTAAGATGTATTTAGATAGAATTATTGAGAGAATTTGACAGATTATGGCATTTGAGAGAATCGAGTGGAGAAAACATTTGCTTTAAACACGCGAATTCAGCCAATTACAGTTGCAGACGAGCGCTGTCCCTGTCAGAATCAGATTGACAACACATTGAACAAATGCAGGCCTTAAACTCACCTTTTTGGGAGGTAAATCCAATAAATTAGATATCAATACAATCCTTCCTAAGCACATTCAAAGATATCCCGCAAGTTTTTAATATCTTAGGACACAGAAACAGTCAAAATTAATGATTTAAATCAGCTTCCGAGACGAAGCGAGACATGTACATGTGTACGATTTGATTTTGAGGCGCCTTGTTTACGATGACGTCATTTGCGTTGCTTCCAAGCCTTAACCCTTTCCACTCCCAATGACATTTCAATTGGTTGAAATTAAAAAGTTCTCAAGTTCCAGCTCAACCTGAATCTAGTTACTCAATTGGTAGAAATACTTTAGCAGTAATTCTTAGTTTTATAAGTTATAACTCTAATTTTATTGACGATACGAGCTCAACATCATAATATGTCACTGTTTATGGCGGTGTTATCCAAACGTGTGCTTTGATAATGATTATAATTTTATTTTGCGATCAAACGTCAGTGCAGCTCAGCAGAAACGCATAGGCACTAGTTCAATTCAGCAGAAACGCATGAGTCCTACGATTATAGACACCCACTGGACGCGCTTCGCGCGTCGGTCAGTGGGTAAAAAAAATTGCCAGACCCTCTGGTGTCGCGACTGGGTGGTCTGATGACGTCACAAAAATGGCAGCCATTATAAATTTCTTAAGTTCGCTATTTTTGTCAGTGGGAAATTCACGTAAACCTATCGACAGTGTAATGTACTATTCATATCCTAACAGGGCCATTTCGATCAGAAATGATAATTAGTTCTGGATAAGGCATAGAACTTTATTGGACCCAACATACATACCACAATTTAGTTTGCTACTCCTCACACTTTCAGAGATTAAGGCGTTGAAAATTGATTAAGTAAAATTTAAAATATATTAATCTTAAAAGGGCGATAACTCCGTAAAGAAACATTGGAACGAAATCCCCTGATGCCTTTTTTCCGGTATAGCTTAGATGCCTACATTCGCGTTCTACTGCCATTAGTTTCTGAGTATTTCCAGTTAAACGGAAAAGGCCCAATAGAAAACAATATCATTCCTTGGTTACACCATGGAAGTATAATACGAGTGAAAACAGGATTTTTCCTAAATCGTAGTCATGTGACAAATTTTCAGGTTTCATCCAGTTTTCGTTTCTGCAAAACAGGCAATACTGATTGTTTTTATGAAATAATAATTCAATGTGAAAATATAGACATAATGTGAAGTAGACCTGAAGTTTTCATATAGATGATGCCCAAAACGGACTGCTGAATCTAAAATGCATGAACAAACCTAGCTTTAGATGATATAGCCTTGATACTTGTGTGACGATACCACAGGTGTTGTTTATCCCGTTTTCCAGTTGTAAGTGTGAAGAGGAAGTATCTTTGTCATCAAATTAAAACAAATTTAGGTTCCTTTGGAAATTTTCTTTTCCTTTTTTAGTTTAATTTCTCTATATCCCCAAATTGCAAGAAAACACAATGCATAATCGAGGAGCCCAATGGGTGTACATCACCATCTTCATAATCAAGGGATCTAAAATCTTTGTCTAGGTTTACCATAGTGTCCATTCCGTACAGCAGTATCCTTCACTGATTTACCATAGTGTCTTAGTTCCACATTTGTTTTTAGAATGAAGCTGTGGGTGTGTTTTCAAATGACATTGTAGCATGCAACATATCCTCGTGCAATTAAATCACATTATTTCCAACCTCAGGATAGGTGATGTGATGTTCACCTCAGGAGACTAATAACTAATTTAAATTACTTGATGAGGCACTAATAATTAAGTACCCCAGTTAGTATCCAATAAAAAGCTGATCTATTTTTTCAATTGAAGAATATTATTGATGGTTTTATACACAAGTAGATATTCCAAGAGTTTGGGTGTCATGCGGCCAAAATAAGGTCTGAGATATCATGAAACCCTTGTCTATGACGTGTATCATACTATTGTTTACTATAGGATGATACCGATTTGATCATTCATCGATTATACAATGGCTACTACCAGTCATAACCAATTAAGAGCATGATCTTGTTAATTATGCTTGTATGTTCTTTTACTATATAATTTATATCTCCCACGCATTGTACTTATATACATTTAACCTTAGCTATTACAATCACTGGGGAAAGGAAGTTTATCCTAGATCCGGGAACATATCAAACTATAGCTATACTATCTATTTTATGCACTACCGGACACTGTTTATGGGGGACTGTACACTAAATCCGACAATTTTTGGGACTATCTCCTTTATACTCAACATAATATATGCAACAGATGGATGAATTTGAGTCATGGACTAATGGAAAATACATTCATTTCCTCTATGAATGATGCAAACAACACCGCAATTACAATAAAAATGAATTTAAGAATTTATTCATTTCCATTATAATTACCATGTTGTTTGCATTGTTCATAGAGCACATGAGTGTATTTTGCACTAATTCGTGGCTCAAATCACAGGGGCGTGTAACGCGCTCCGCTGTCCGCCCCCTTTTGCACTGCCCATATACGCCGCTTCTATATACGCGCATGCTTCACGTTAATGGTAGTATTATAGAGACAAGGGGAACTGTAGAAATTCACCTTTTTACCATCGCTCGGCAATCGGACAAATTTAGCCCATTCACCCCATTAATGCTAACGATATAGCTACGGGTGTATCGGAGGTATAAAAGGTGTATCAATACCACACACTCCCATCAGAACCATTCATATACATAGCATTTGATAAATGTTTAACCACCGAATATTGTCTCCGAAGAGCGTACATTTTCGGATTGATCCGGCTCAAAAAACAATGGCTGATATGTTCCTCTAAATTCACACCCGCACGGTTTACTATAATTAAAACTCGGCCAAACGATCAACTAAACATCTGGAGCTCAGTGATTTCTTGTCGGCTAAGAGTTTATTTACTCATATAAATCAAAACATCGGCAGTAAACAATTTTTATAGAGGCGAAATCTGTCGATAATTCTAATTTTGTTTTTATTATTTTTTTACGATCCACGCATCTCCCAATTTTAATATTCATTATGACCTGTCCTCGATTCTAATACTGAGCGGTGATTGGCTGTTTCTAATATTGCAGTCATGGAAAGGTCAGGTCATAATGAATATTAAAATGAGACGCTGCGTGATTCGTAAACAAAAAATGGAAAAAAAGTTGGAATTATCAACAGATTTCTCCTCTATAGAAATTGTTTACTGACGATGTGTTGATTTGTATGAGTAAATCAATTATTAGCCGACAACAAATCCCTGAGCGCTAGATGTTTAGTTGATCGTATGACCGAGTTTTAATTATAGTAAGCCGTGCGGGTGTGAGTTTAGAGGAACATATCGGCCATTGTTTTTTGAGCCGGATCAATCCGAAAATTTACACTCTTCGGAGACAATATTCAGTGGTTAAACATTTATCAAATGCTATGTATATGAATGGTTCTGATGGGAGTTTGTGGTATTGATTGAAATATGAATTCTTCGCCGATACACCGTGGCTATATCGTTAGCATTACTGCGGTAAATGGGCTAAATCTGTCCGATTGCTGCGCAATGGTAAAAAGGTGAATTTCTACAGTTCACTTTAATTGTCTCTATAATACTACCATTAACGTGAAGCAGGCGCGTATATAGAAGCAGCGTATATGGGCAGCGCAATAGGGGGCGGACAGCGGAGCGTGTTTGAATGTTTGAATGTTTGAATGTTTATTTGCACATTTATACAATACAGTGTTATATAATTATATGTATACATATTTACATGTGCAGGGGTGGCATGGCCAGTACAGGCCGTCTTCCTGCCACCCCTGTAATATAACATTACATGTATGATTGAGATAGCGTTCATGCCCCTGTGGCTCAAATTCATTCATTTGTTGCAGATATTCTGTTGAGTATAAAAGGAGATGGTCGCATACATGGCCGAATTTAGTGTATAGTACCTCTTTAACCAAACTGATAAAACTGTTGGTAAAAACATTATCTTATGTCCCGTTTAAAATATTTTTTGCCAAATCATTCAATAACATCATAACAATGAAAATCGAGCTCACAAGTTATGTTTACCCTATATGATTTTATCACATAATCAGCCCATCAACCCGCCTCATATGTGTTAGTAAGACACACGTGTATTATCGGCACGCGCGGTGAAGTAAGAGCTTAGCGCAATGATGTCGATGTCAATGCCGGGACTTTGTTATCATTCAAAATTAGAATATAATTATGGCATTCGATTTGTGTTGGGTTATTTGATATTAATTGGTGTTGACTGTGAAATAAACATGGGTGATAAGGGTGCTTGAACAATTTAGTCATCACGAAAAGACACACTTAAAATGGAACTATAATTTTTCTTGAAGGCGTCGTTACTTCCTCTTTGGTTGTGATAAGGAAATCAATACTAATTTTGTTTAACCCCAGCCGAGGTAGTTTTCCCTTGCTAAAATGTGATTATGTGATAAAATGGATCAAATATGTCGCAATTCCGTACGACATTTAATAACCTCGCCCACATAGCTCGATTCGAATCGAATTTAGTGCACTCGGTTCATAAATTTCGAATAGAAAGGCGACACATTAGAGATTCTCTATATATAATGGGCTCCCAGTGACCAGTTTAATTTAACAATTGTTGGGTCGTCGTTGAAATATGTTGAAAGGATCCGCTCTGTCTTGAATGGGTCGCTCCCTAATGGAGTTAATTGTTTCCGACCGCTCGATGGTTTCAGCTGAGGACATGGCTCTATTTTGAGGTATTGCCGTTATTATGAACAAAGTGTCTTTCATAGCACTCACAATGTCATTAAATGCCGTACAGAATAATGCTCAGACCATCACACAAACGAAAAAAACGCGATCGATGAATATCAACATGTAGTTAGAATTTTGTTTGGACGAAATCGCTAGGCAACATACAATGTCTTAATTCAGAATACTTCAAACGTATATATTCGAATCACAATGCCGCTTGGCGCAGAGTAATATACGACGCCTTGCACGTGACGAGACATTTAAAAGCACGTGACGGTGTATTTCTAAACAGTGTTGTGCCCCATTAATAAGATGATGTTGCTGTTGCCATTGTTGTTCTTCTGAATGCGGTTGGAATTTATTTTCGCAGAGAATTTTCCAACAGTATTTTTCAACACTTTTACATCCAACTAGCAAGACAATGTATTTACTGCAATTGTTTTTTTGGCTACAGTTGGGATTTTCAGTAGCCGAGAATGTCAAAACAAAACGGTATATAGCCGAGATTAACAGAAATTGGGCTGCATCGTCTGGTAACTTGGAATTAACGGGAGAATACCCGCTCGTGGGACAATGTTTGACTGCGTGCAATGGAAGACGTGACTGTGCCGGGGTGGCTTACGGCAAAACCAACAAACTCTGCATCCTGAGGAACGCTCCGTATAACATAACAGGCGGGGATGTCGTTTTTGATGCTGAGTACGATGTGTTCCATACAAACGGTAGGTTGCTTATAAGGGGCCTCCTACACTGACGCATGTTCAAGGCACGGGCGGCGTTCATTGCAGAAATATTCATGTTTGTTCAAATCGCCATCAACAGAAGGAATATTAAAATATATATAGTTTTGCTCATATGCCAAACATAATCAGCGCGTAAATAGTATATTGTCGTCAAGACGAACGAAGGTGGACGTAAACAAGAACCTGCTCGACGTGTTACAGAAGTTTTGATTCTGCTTACATAACACAGCGCGATTCTATTGGTTAATCACACACAATTGATATAAACGCTCTTTATTATTTCCATATCAGGAAAACAGTAACAAATAACGTTATTTATGTTTACCATATCCGGATCTAAATAAAAGCCAGGTTCTGTAACGTGTTTTGCTCCGTTTACACAACAAAGCAAAAATATTTGACAATAACATACTGTTTATGCCATCTTTCTGATTGGTATAAGAACACATATTTTACTATTCTTTCTGTTTATGGCGATTTTTGACGGAGCTGATTATTTTAACAGCATACCCATCGCCAACGCCGCCCGTATCTTTAAATGCATTACGACACAATATAATACATAATTCAAATTGTCTTCAGGCAGTCTGGTCCGGGGTAGCTTTTTGTAATTTAAAACCCAGCTCTGTTGTTCTAGCTCGACCTTCTCTGAATGGGCAATTTTACCATGCTTTGTACCGCAAGTCGACATTCATAATCTAGAACGTTCACGCTTTGTACCGCAAGTCGACATTCATAATCTAGAACGTTCACGCTTTGTACCGCAAGTCGACATTCATAATCTAGAACGTCCATCTCCCCAACAGTTTCTGTATGCACAATGAGCAGATTGAATTGCGTCGACAGTATATATATGACGTATATATTCTACGCTATGGTCACCCAAAACAAATATTGAATCGTGTTTGCGTACACCGACGTCTAATTTTAATTGTAATACGACCTTGCCAAAACCTACATACAAGGCTCATTCTGATAGGTTAGTATCATGTATTCCCATGGAGACACGACCGTCGATACAATCAGTGAAATGCTGTCAACGCCTCAAACTTTCAGAAGTCAAACAACACGAGCATGTGTTCATGTCATGTTGTAGACTGAAGAAAGAGACATGTAATGACTACCTACTGTATTATACTGAATTTTATTTAAGATAGAACAAAAATAAGTCTTAACTGATTTTTGTTTTTTGCCAAAAAGGCAATAAAAGGGGTCGCCGTTCAATAGTGACGTCATGTGTGAGGTAATGAACACATAGATATAGTAGGTACAAGTCTTTATTATGTTGTGAATAAGATATGCAGTGTGTACAAATATCATGATCAAGAGTCGCCGCGAAGTGAGGTCCCCGAATGGGTGATGCCTGGTGTGGGTGATGCCTGGAGATAACCTCGAGATGAGATGAGTCTAATGAAAGCATGAGGTGATGGGATGTGGTTGTCTCTTATATACTATTTGGGACGCATATTAGATGATGCGTTTGGCAATACACATCGGGATTGGTTCCTTCGTTATGGTCATTTCCCTTGACCATATTTGGGAGCCATCTTCATTGTGTGTATATCTTCGCTGAGAGTAAGACGTGTGAGGTTTCGAGAACCGAACACGAATATCTGAGTTTGGGGTTTTATATATTGGGACATTCGTATAGTTTGAATCAAGTTGTGAGATTATAATGGGTAGTTATCTCACATATGTCCCCCCACCCGTGTAAGATTTTAGCGCAAGGTTCAATAATGGAATTCATACCCAACAGTGCCGTTATTGTTGTTTGTGTTTTTAAACTATTTGTCTGATCGCGGATAGAACTAGTGAAATGGCTAATTTCATGGGTAAGCCGTGACAATAGCAAGTTTTGAGTATCTTTGCCCATTTCATTAGTAATGTATGTGTGGGGCGGGGGGTTTTGCGGTTGTTCGGTCCGTTTCCCGGTAACATTGGCTTGGATGAAAATAATCGCTGCTCTGCTGAGGTGGTGACTCCATTGTGAGTAAAAAAAATACTAAAAAATAGGGAGTGTGCAATTTGACAGCAAATGGGAAAGAAAAGATGGTCACTCACCA
Organism: Siphonodentalium dalli; assembly: GCA_032622095.1. Classification (NCBI taxonomy): domain Eukaryota; kingdom Metazoa; phylum Mollusca; class Scaphopoda; order Gadilida; family Siphonodentaliidae; genus Siphonodentalium; species Siphonodentalium dalli. The sequence continues at coordinate 15,356,501 of CP136069.1, read as the reverse complement.
ATTTCCAAGAAGAATAATGTGCACGAGTCTGTGATGATGAATGATGTACAGAATGTTCTTGTAGTGTTTGTTGGAAACAGAAGGGTGTCGAAATCATATGTTAATGTTTATATATAGCTGGATCTGGGCTGCAAGAGGCGTGAGTAATGTTTTTAGCTGGATACACGATGTGAGCTGGTTGTATGAGAACAATAGGTTGATTCGTCTATATCAGATGAGTATGGTATGCGGTCCTGTGTGTCCGAAGGGTTGGTGTGCGGTCCTGTGTGTCCGAAGGGTTCCTGTGTGTCCGAAAGGTTGAGTTATGGTTGACTGATGCAGGGGTCTAGTGTGTGAGGCTGTCTCTCCGTGGCTGGTGTGTAAGGCTGTATCCCCGTGGTTGAGTAGCGGTTTGAGATTGTTTCTGCTCTGTAGTGATCGTTTAGTGGCCGAGACTTCAAGTTGTGTGGTGAGACGTAGAACTGTTCACGGTACCATTAATACTATGTGAGGTAAAGAACACATAGATATAGCAGGTACAAGTCTTTATTATGTTGTGAATAAGATATGCAGTGTGTACAAATATCATGATCAAGAGTCGCCGCGAAGTGAGGTCCCCGAATGGGTGATGCCTGGTGTGGGTGATGCCTGGAGATAACCTCGAGATGAGATGAGTCTAATGAAAGCATGAGGTGATGGGATGTGGTTGTCTCTTATATACTATTTGGGACGCATATTAGATGATGCGTTTGGCAATACACATCGGGATTGGTTCCTTCGTTATGGTCATTTCCCTTGACCATATTTGGGAGCCATCTTCATTGTGTGTATATCTTCGCTGAGAGTAAGACGTGTGAGGTTTCGAGAACCGAACACGAATATCTGAGTTTGGGGTTTTATATATTGGGACATTCGTATAGTTTGAATCAAGTTGTGAGATTATAATGGGTAGTTATCTCACACATGTTTGACGTTACAATTCTAAGAGCAGAACTGTTTGATGGAAAATCATACCACGCAGAGCTAGAACCTGGGCTATTACATATCAGGTTGAACGTATGTCATTAGAGTCTCGATCAAAACATACAGTCGAATTACAAAAGAAATAAATACACTGCGCATCGGCGTATGTAGTATAATTTGACCACAGAAACTGATTGTAGGACCCCGCTTCGCGTCGTCCTACAATCAGTTTCTTTGTGGTCAAAGTCTACAATATATACATGCCGATGCGCAGTGTATTTATTTCTTAAACAAAGTTTTACCGTATGGTATTGTGTTGTGTTCACGGCAAAGTCCACAGGCAGTAACCTCTCACACGAACCGGGGAACTTTTTCTCTATAATTTCATAATACTGGGGCGTGATATTCTCTGCTAACAAAGGGACCCTCGTAAACATAGGTGATACATGGATAGACAACTCATATAACAATTCTTTATGTATTTCCATTTTCAATCTATCTTATGTATGTAACATAATTATATATTTGGTGGATAAATCGACAATGTTTAACCCTTTACCCAACAAACCGGTCAAAAACGGCCAAATAAAGCTGCAACAGCCTAAATTATCTTCGGTCTGTCTCAATAGAACCATACAAATATGGATATCATTGGAACCGGCTCCTTGACCACATTGTGATAGTTACAGTTATGCCCTGTGCCAATGCATTCTCTTATATATGCGAGTCGACCATAGGTCGCCTCGCATATATAAGAGAATGCATTGGCCTAAAAAAAACCTTTTTTTAACACTTTTTACCATTTTTTCTTACATTCTTTAACAATTTTATAATTTTTAATGTGTTAAGCCAATGCATTCTCTTATATATGCGAGGCGACCTATTGTCGACTCGCATATATAAGAGAATGCATTGGCACAGGGCCGTTCTGTTGGGGAAGGGTTAAACGAAATGTACTGTACATGTACACTCTGGTCGTGAATTTACGTTTATACATTGGCAGATGACTGTCACAGTGAGATTTTTCTCCAAGATTCCTGAACCGATTTCAACCAAATGTGGTGTGTTGACTCAGGTACCATGGCGAATGTTATAACGGCGTCAGTTTTTTTTCAAAATTTTGATGTAATTAAACAAATTGAAAATACAGTTATTTGTTAAATGGAGCAAGGCGTTCAATCTAAAATAAAAAAAGGTTTATGTAAGAAATAAAATAAAATTAGTGCCGTATACCATAACGAACAAATTGGAGGCAGGCCCCCTCCGACAATGAACAAAGGCTCCCGAGTATGTTTCAGATAGTCAACAATAATTATCTTTGCGACCAAAATGTCAGGGTTCACCCCTTCTGCTGTCGGATTACATGTAGATGCTATTGCCATTCTGACGATGGTGAGTATTTTTCATTTTCATTTTGCTAAATTAACTTCGGATAATGTGTACTACTGCCAAATCTGACAGTGCATCTCAGATCGACCATGATTGCTATTATTTCAGAATATTGGATCGGTATATTCTCTGCAAAGAAAGCGATGGGCAGGAAAATGGGCCCTACGTGGACCGATGATACATATCTTTGCCCGGGAAACCCAGACTGTGGAGACATGTACAGGAGTTCAGTTCTGACAAACTGGACTGAAGCAAACATAAACAAGGTATGTATATATAGGTAACCTGCCTACAACTCTTGCTATTTCTAGCTTACTGTTCTCATAATCTGTCTGGAATTTCTCTTTGGATCAATATGGCCACAATCTAAGGACGGTCAATCAGTTGGAAATGGAAATTTCGCATTCTAGTATTTTATGATTATAATTATATTTTAAATCCAATACCGGTTTTCAGGTGCCAAGAACTGTTCGTGCGAGCAGTTTATATATCCATGATATAATATTTGAAGATCACGTGGGAACTTATTTTTTCTTGATACAAGAAATTTCATCATTATTTTTACTTATAAATACAACTAATAAAGGCATATTTGCGATTTTTTTATGTCGTGCCTGTTGATCAATGAAATCTTAGGCTGAGATGATTTCTAGATCATAGGCCTACTGCCAAATCCTAGCATACCACCATATCTCTAATACTGTGATCAATTTGTAGTTGATTTCTCCCTCTTTAAGTGGTCCAGATAACATATGACAGTTTCTGTTCATTGGTCTCAAATATTTGTGGCCACTTTAATCTTCCTTGTAATGTAAAATATGATGTGTGATGTAATATCGTGTAATTAAACAATATACAAATGAAGCTCCAATTCACAAAGCGAAGACAATACGTTATTGTGTGAGATTCTTGTTTGGTGTAATTATAAATTTTCCCAATGGAGAACTCTTTCAACGTGATAGATTTATATATATTTATTTGCCAAATTATATTGGGGAGCGTAATAACTAGCTCCCCAATATACACATGTCTATATAACATATTAATGATAATAAATTATTACAAAATCTCAATCCAAGTACTATTATTTTCAGTTAATTGGTTTACAGTAAATAGTATCAAGATTTCCACGTATGAGAATACAATAATGGAAGAGAATTGGAAAAGTATAACATGTACATGTATACCGTTCAATTTATATTGAATTTTTGGCTAAACAGGCCCCTGTAGTATGTATTAGGACAAATAATTGGAATAAAATCCTAAATTATGTGGGAGATATGGGGTGGGCGGGTAAAAATAAAGTTATTGATACGTCGAACTCCATATAGTTCGACCAGTCGTCAGTAAAAGTCAATTCAGTATGAAATAACCGCGTCTGCATGTCGACCCATGGTAAGAAGAGAACAACTCATTACGTGTTATTAATTGCCAGGCTATTGTGCGGCATGCGTATTGTGGCGCATGAACGAAGAATGAATTAGGCCATATGAATTATTTATTGGGATACGAAGACATATAGGCGAAGGCATGTTAAACTGCCAAAATCAAGCATAATTACTTTATTTGTAGGACAAATGAACGCCAATACAGACAAGAAAACTAAGATGCATGCATCAGGTCGGCCGTGAACTATCTACCATAGAATTGTTGTAGCTATCGATTATACATTTTGGAACACCTGTCTGTATGTATGTGTGTATGCATGAATGCATGTGTGTATGTGTTATAGACTCTAACACTGCTCGACTGATCCGACTCGGATTTGGTATTTAACGTGTCAACTTGACCTCGCTCATAGGCATGTTTCTGGACCTTGACCGATCCGACTAAAACTTTGTGTGTAGGACTACTTCGATCCCGGGAGCAATATTGACGGGTCCAATTTCACGTGGGACCATGTTCTCGAACGTGCTGATGTAGGCATGTTTCTGGACTATTTGGACGGGTCAAATCTTGATCCCGACCTGACTTTGACATTCAAAAAGATCAATTCAAGGTCAAATCTGGTAAAACGAAGTATTTCAACGAAATATAATACCTACTGTTACTTTTGTCCCAGGAGTGTTTCGGGTGGGTCAAATTATGACCCTGACCTGATCTTGACATTCAAAATTGTCAATTCAAGGTCAAATCGGGTAAAGCCGGGCGGATTTCGACGGGTACTTTTGTCGTGACTTTTGTCCGGGGAGTGTTTTGGGCGGGTCAAATCGTGACCCGACATGACGTTCACCTTTAAAATGGTCAATTCAAGGTTAAATCGCGCAATTCTCCGAAAATCAGAGGGGAACATCCCGGACGAAGTAGGGTCCACCAGCTACTATTATATATTTCTAGATTTAGTTACAAACTAAATACCTGTCTATTGTACAAAGAAATGTTTGACAAATATATCTGTATCAATATTTCCATACGGGTCATTAAAATAGATACGACGAAACAAATTTTGAAGGGTGCATGGTATCAGGTAAATTTTTATATTTCAAATGATGACAGGAATGCGGAAAGTTGAAGTACCTACGTAATACTGGCTATCCGAATGAAGAGATATACATGTATATAAAAACAAAAATAGAAGATGACTGCTGGCGACAATGTTTTCAAAAAAAATTCAAAGCATTCGATAGCTCCCATCTAGTTGTCAGCCCGAAGATCAATATAAAGTGTGGTGACTATCAGATGAGGGATATGACTGTACAGTTGCTAAACAATTCAGTCACGCAAAAGAGGATCAAACAGTAAGATACCAAATTGCTGCCTGTGGTAATGTTTTTTAACGAAATTCGGGAAAATTAAATTACTCTCCCCCTGGTTATCCAGAAGATCATTGTGGAATCTGGTGACGATCGGACAAGGGGTGTCGTCTGTAGGATCAACCAAATTATTTAGCCATAAAAATAGTAAAATTCAAGATCACCGCTGGCAGTGATGTCTTCACAAGGACAGCTTGAGAACAAAACATGGCTCACATCTAGCGGTGACCCAAACTATCCACATGAGAAAAAGTTCTCCAATAAAAGCTGGCTGTAGGGTGCGCCAATTGATTCAAATTCGAAATTTAACAGGGTGTACTGCTTGTGGCCATGTTTTCCCCGCAAATTTGATAGACTGATGGACAAAACCACTGAATCCGTTGAATCAATATACATGTATACATGGATTAATGTATGTGCATTGTTATACACAGTACTGGTATATAAAGGTACTGAAAATAACAATATTACTAGTATACACAAAATAAACCATATATCATGGCTATGGGTTCTAATATCCGAATATGACAGCTGATAACTTGGTGTGAATTGAAGAGTGGTGGTGTCTCACGCATATCTAACCCTCCATGTTAGAAACATGCCATTAAATGTCATAAGTATAATCTAGCTTGAGGACAGAAGTTATCCATAAAAACCCCCCTTAATTCAACCAGGTCCTCGCGCGATGTATGGTCGATCACATGATGATCTGGGGGGGGGGGGGATTATAATTGTTGTATAAAAACAGCACTGCATGTAAATATAAAATAAAATAGTGCTACATCTTATTACAGATTATTGCCATATATAATCAGTGACTATACAGACAATCTGACAAAATAAAGTTTCAGTGACACTCTATCCGAAGAGGGGAATAATTCCATCTGTTACAGTCAATGGAGAAATTATGAATCTGGAAAGGTGAAATTTCTAAGTAATACTAGATATCGACATGACGCGATAACATATAACGTAAATGCAATATGGCCGCTGGCGACCATTTTTTCCTATAAAATTAAACAAATATTTGATAGCTCTCATCTGATAGATCAATATCAAGATAAATATGAAGTTTAGTGATGATCGGATGAGTGAAGTGGGCTGTGCTAAACGGTTTAGTAATGCTTAAAAAGATTTTTACCTTAATATTTTTATGTTCACTTTATAAACTTCACTGAGTCATCTTTGTCATGTATTGAGTTTGATATCTTTTGTTAACAGTTTATAAATCATGTATGTCTCATGTTTGTTATTTTAATTTATGTGTTTATTATCATTACATAAAGTTGAATTCCTTAAAAAGATTCTTACCTCAATGTTTTTATGTTCACTTTATAAACTCCACTGAGTCATCTTTGTCATGTATTGAGTTTGATATCTTTTGTTAACAGTTCATAAATTATGTATGTCTCGTGTTCGTTATTATATTATATACACTTTATAGTGTGTTTCAGAACGAAACAAAAATGAATAAAATCAACAAATTTGTAAATTTAAAAACAATTCAAACGTTGTTGTATTCCATGTCCCAGCCCGGACATATACACCAAATTTCAATAATATTCATTGAGAAACAACGGACAAAACGCCATATAACACCCCGTATGCATCTTTTATTCCGAGTTGGGCTTTTATTCCGAGTTGGCACGCGCCGATTGGGCGAGTTAGCCCTGGTGCGAGTACGCCGATTCCGACACCTTTTCTATTTGCAGCAGGTTAAGTTTACGCGTAATTTAATTTACAAAGTTCCCCAATTGGTATCGTAAATAGAGCGACCTTATTTGACAGAGAATGCCTCTGTTATTGATTATAAAGTTGCTATACATTAAAAACGACAATTCACATGCTCGTACAAGCGCAGTAGTCTATTTTCCCCATGTTAAAGGACATCCACAAATACTAAATAACGCTAACTTACTGCCGAATGTTTTAGACGACAACTGTTAACATATTTGGGCTGAATTCATCTGACGCGGTATTATTCCTCAAAATAAACAACAAAACCATCGTTACTTGGAAATGTAGTTTGGGCTAACATTTACATAAATCCTCCACATCATTATTCCGACACACACGTCAGATGAAAAACTCACATGAAGTAACCGGCCAAATTGGCCGAAATGATTAATAGTTACTCCGAGAAAATTAAATCTTTTAATATGTTTTACAAACATAATAAAAGTAACCAATTACTAGCCATATCAAATCTAGTCGTAAGACGGGATTTTTTTTACCCTGTGCCAATGCATTCTCTTATATATGCGAGTCGACCATAGGTCGCCTCGCATATATAAGAGAATGCATTGGCCTAACAATTTTTTTTAAATAAATGTTTCTTACAATTTTTAGGACATAAAATAAAAAACATCCATTACCCTGCAGGGAGCCCCACACACATATAGAAGCATATAGAAGAGAGTCGTCTGCTCATGTTTGTCTGGGGCTCTGTATGGGTGAAATAATAAAAGTGTTAAAGATTACAAGAAAAAATTATTAAAATTGTAAAAAATTGTTAGGCCAATGCATTCTCTTATATATGCGAGGCGACCTATGGTCGACTCGCATATATAAGAGAATGCATTGGCACAGGGTAAAAACAATCCCGACTTACGACTAGATTTGATATGACTGATGTGCCCGACTTCGTCTCGATATTTAGGGGTTTCTTTGTGATCGCCTCCGTCTGGGTAGAAGATACACCGTCTTGACCAACTATTTTTCGATCGGTCCAGAAACATGCTTATATGAGCGTATATGAGCGAGGTCAAGATCAAGATCAATGACACGGTCGCACGTGAAATTTGACCCGCAGATGTTGAGATTTCGCTGAATAGACAAGAGAAATAATGTCAAATAATGTCCAACGTGGGATGAAAATCATAATTCCGCTTCGTGTTGTCACTACATAAGTCTTCAAACTTTCCAAAAAGGTATGATATGGTCACCTGCGCTTTGTAAGGTTTGATCAATCTTTTCTAAAAAATTAAATTGATGTGAAACACTCTGGTATGGTGATCAAATAGAAATGGAGAATAACCTTGTTCAAAGTAGTTATTGTTAGACATGTTATCTCCAAGTTGACAACACACAATTTCATTCTTATATATCCAGTAAATGACAGTAATACAGTGACTCTTGGTGGCGAAATCATTTTCGTTAGTTTATCGCTAATAATTGCGTCCCGAAGAAGTAAATAAGTACAATTGAGTATAGTTCGGACGATGTTTTCTATGGAGTGTTACGGTCGATTTGCTTGAGATTTTCGGCGATGTTAGTAGAATGCCACGATCCTACAGTTGACACAGCACATGAATACTAACTTGTTATTGGCACACACCCGAACAAATCCATATATAATAAATATGTCTTTAACACTGAATTCCCCATTCAAATGTTGCCACTTTACCTCCCTCTTAACATGCAGTAGTTTGAATTGCAAAGCTATGTGCCACTTCACATATTTTCTTCAATTGCAGGTCGTGGTTGAGATGTACGTGAATGAGAAATCAGTGGCTTGGATTGAATTTGACGGAGTAGGCACGGACCGTCTGAGTTGGTTCAAAATAGCGAAAATACTGGCAAGCAGCTACAGTGATCTACCGGGTCCAACAATCTATCAAGTCAATCTTCTCGCGTAAGCCTATTTTACAATAACAAAATAATAAATCATTTTTTTAAGTTTATTTAAAAAAATGAATTTTTAAAATTGGAAGTTGTTTTTAAAGACATAGTATGGACTTGTTCGATTGTGTGAAACTGACAAGTTAGTATTCATGAGCTGTGTCATCTGGATGATCGTGGCATTCTACTAACATCGCCGAAAATCTCAAGAAATCAACCGTACCACTCTATAGAAACATCGTCCGAACTTATACTCAATTGTACATATTTATTTCTTGATTCGGGACGCAACCAAGAGTCACTATTACTGTGATTTACTGGATAAATATTAATGAAATTGTGTGTTGTCAATTTGGAGATAACATGTCTAACAATAACTACTTTGAAGGTATTCTCCATTTCTATTTGATCACCCTACCAGAGTGTTTAACATAACTTTAAAGTTTTTAAAAATTATTTTTGTTTTAAATTATTTTTTTGAACAATTTTAAGATTTCGAATTTAAATTTTTTTTTTTTAAAGAAAGAAAAAGAAAGGAAATTCATATTTTATATTTCAAAATTTATCATCCTGTAAATACGTGTATATCGTCATATTAAAGGTACTCAATCCGATCAGAGGGTTCCCATATCATCAAGATACAACAACAACAACATTTCTTCAAAATACGCTTCAGTTATCAGAATCGATTAATTGCCCAAAAATAATGCTAACCACAGTCAAATATAGTATAAAGTTGCCCAAAATCTGTTATTTATCAACGTTTTGTTCAAAGAAATTTTGCCAGTTGTCAAATATCTGACGCAAAATAGCCACTGGATTTTAGAGTTATCGATCTTCATCAGCTATCTGGTCAGATAAGTTCTTCTCGTCGACAGTTTACTGGGCCATTTACAATTAAACAAATATATTTCAAACATCGATATCTGATCACTCCTAGCTTTGATGGGTGGGTTACTCGACTCGAATCAAATATTTGTTACCCCCCGAAGCCAAGGAAATAGTAATTTGCGAGCGCTAATTCGGATTAAGTACCTTTAATAACATGTGTGATATCATATTATATCGGCAGAGGGCTTCATAGTTTGCTAAAAAAATTGCCTCAACCTAGTTGTTTGAATATTATGTAAATAAGATGTTTAATAACTAGAGGAATATCCGTCCAAAATGATTGTGACGCAATTGAAAAACAATATTAAAATTAATTTGTAACCCTTTCATGACGGGAGCTTGGCTGGTGGTGCGTTGTTAAATATCATGTGCCAGAGCATTCTCTTATATATGCGAGTCTCCTATATGGAACTTCGCGTATATATATAAGAGAATGTACTGGCTTACATTGTCAAGGTAAGTATTGTTAGGACAATGTATTCTCTATATATGCTAGGCTCTACATGGGAGACTCGCATATATATATATATATATATATATATATATATATATATATATATATATATATATATATATATATATGCGAGTCTCCCATGTAGAGCCTAGCATATAAACCCTGTGCCAATATTTACATTCTCACACACACACACACACACACACACACACACACACACATATATATATATATATATATATATATATATATATATATATATAGCTATATATATATATATATATATATATATTTTGAAAGTGTGGAGAGCGCGGGCACAGGTCGGAATCCGATTTCTTATGTAATTATTTCTATGGAACTAGCTAAATTTTGTTAGGTTGTGTCGGAAATTGACATAAATTTTGTTAGGTTGTGTCAGAAATTGACATAAATTTTGTTAGGTTGTGTCGGAAATTGACATTGAATAATTTGTTGAGCATTGTTGCCATTCAAAGATAGAACTAGCTAAATTTGTTTGGGTTGTGTCGGAAATTGACATAAAATATTGTGTTGAGCACAAACTAAGGATAATGGTGTTGACATAAGCTAAAAGCTAATTGAACTGCGTGTTAATCAAGGTCTGAGTCTAGATCGAACGAGCATATCTCTCAAACTGGGATTTTTCTTGTAGGCAATAATAACCCGTTTGTCGAGAGGCTCGGTCAATTTAGTGTTTAATAATGCAAAGTTTTTTCTGAAAATGTTTGCGATTTCAACATTTCTACGATTGTAGATCAGAGGAAAGCACAAGAAATTTCGAGAAACACCTTTGTAGTCAATGTTAAGTCCGAACGGAAGATATGTTTTAAGTACGCCCATCCAATGATTTTCGCGTTCTAGGCGTATTGAATCGGTTTGGTCTTCGTCGGCTAGAATTGGTGTCTGTTCTATTGGCTGAAAGCTGAAATGGGATTTAATGTCATGATTAGATGAGTTGAAATGATCGGAAATTTGCATGTCGAGTTTTTTGCGAACACTGGAAAGATGATTAGACATTCTAACTTTGAGAGAGGTTTTTGTTTGTCCAACATATTGTATACGGCATCTTTTGCATGTGATTAAGTAAATTACATTTTTAGAATCACAATTAAGTTCGCTATGCATTTGATACGATATGCGTGTTTGTTCGCTGGTGAAAGTGTTACTAGTATTGATATATCCTATTGTATTGATGTAACATCGTTTTTTGTGACAAAATGAGGCTGAACCATTACCCAACACCGGCCGGTTGTGCCGTATCCTTGTTGGTTCAGTCGATGTTGGGTCATGGCGTGACGAGTTCAATTCTCTGAGAGTTTCGGACTTTACTTGGCGCAGTAATCTACTAGAGTAGCCGCGCGGTCGTAAAGCCTGGAAAAGCACTGAACAAGCTTGATTTAGGTCGCTTCTGTTCGTGCAGTTCCGGTGATATCGAATGATTTGAGATTTAATCAATCCATTGAAAAGTTTTGGCGGATGGAAAGATTTACGATGAAGTAGCTGGTGAGAATCCGTTGGTTTCGTAAAAAGTTTTGTATCTAAAATGTTGCATGATGTAAATTGTGGGCCCTTAAATATTGTTAAATCAAGGAAATCAATGCTGGTTTGCGATATTGATTCTTTGAGTTTGATTGATTCGTCATGACTGTTCAAGATGTCCAAGAACACCCTAAACTCATCCAGACCATGAGTCCAAATGATAAATATGTCGTCCAAGAATCTATAATAGGCTAATGGTTGTTTATCAGATTTGGCCAGGGCGCCTTTCTCCCACTCTGCAACAAAAATTGAGGCAAAATTAGGACTAAACTTCTTGCCCATACTGCAGCCGGAGACCTGTAAATAATATCGTCCATTAAATTCAAAGTCATTCCCTTTAAGAGAAAGTTCTAATAATTGAAGTAGTTCATCTCCAGGTCTATGAGGATCATGGTGGAAATCAAATGCATTCTTAATTGACTTTAATCCGGCATCGATTCCAATATTTGTATACATAGATTCCACGTCGAGACTAATTAGGTAAGCAGAAGATGGAACTTCAATTTTCGACAATTTAATGAGGAAGTCCTCCGTGTCTTTTAGATAGCTCGGATGGCGGGTAGCAATTGGTTTCAAATAGAAATCAATAAACTCCGAAATGTGGTACGACTCCGAAGCCACGTCGCTGATGATGGGGCGACCGGGTGGTGTGTATGGATTAGTCCAACAGCTCAAAGGTTTGTGTATTTTAGGTAGCAAATAAAATGTCCTATTATTGGATTCAGGTTTTGCAATTAGATACTGAACATGTTTTTTCTTTAAAACGTCCTGGTCCAGCAAGCTTTTGAGAATGAGATTGAATTTTAAAACATTGGATTTCCAAATTGGCTCATCGCAAAAAAACTCGACATGCAAATTTCCGATCATTTCAACTCATCTAATCATGACATTAAATCCCATTTCAGCTTTCAGCCAATAGAACAGACACCAATTCTAGCCGACGAAGACCAAACCGATTCAATACGCCTAGAACGCGAAAATCATTGGATGGGCGTACTTAAAACATATCTTCCGTTCGGACTTAACATTGACTACAAAGGTGTTTCTCGAAATTTCTTGTGCTTTCCTCTGATCTACAATCGTAGAAATGTTGAAATCGCAAACATTTTCAGAAAAAACTTTGCATTATTAAACACTAAATTGACCGAGCCTCTCGACAAACGGGTTATTATTGCCTACAAGAAAAATCCCAGTTTGAGAGATATGCTCGTTCGATCTAGACTCAGACCTTGATTAACACGCAGTTCAATTAGCTTTTAGCTTATGTCAACACCATTATCCTTAGTTTGTGCTCAACACAATATTTTATGTCAATTTCCGACACAACCCAAACAAATTTAGCTAGTTCTATCTTTGAATGGCAACAATGCTCAACAAATTATTCAATGTCAATTTCCGACACAACCTAACAAAATTTATGTCAATTTCTGACACAACCTAACAAAATTTATGTCAATTTCCGACACAACCTAACAAAATTTAGCTAGTTCCATAGAAATAATTACATAAGAAATCGGATTCCGACCTGTGCCCGCGCTCTCCACACTTTCAAAATATATATATATATATATATATATATATATATATATATATATATATATATATATATATATATATCCAAGTGCTATGCCAACTGGAGGGATGTAGGATTCTACTAACATCGCCCAAAATATGAAGCAAATCGACTGTACCACTCCATAGAAAACATCGTCTGAACTACGCTCAATATATATATATATATATATATATATATATATATATATATGTGTGTGTGTGTGTGTGTGTGTGTGTGTGTGTGAGTGTGTTAACCCATCTCTGTGAGGACATTCATATAGTAAAACAATGTCCTCACAATGTTAACAGTTTTTTCCCTTAAGGCGACGGAAATTTGTATTTTTAGAAATTTTTGATATTTTTTCGTCCGCACTAGGCGGAAATGATACTACGCATGCGTTACAAAGATTGCCGTTATTTCGTTAAAGGTACCCTCCGAGTTTGTAATATTTACGAAATAACGAGGTCCTCACAACTACGGTATTGTTTGAATTTCTAAAGAAATGTCCCCACAACGTATGTAATACAAACAAGGGTGTGTGTGTGTGTGTGTGTGTTTTCGCAAATTTCAGAAAGCCTCATACAGTGATAAAAGGGTTGGGGATTTATTATATCCCACATATTTACAATGCTTCTAATGGTAGCGTCAATAGAGATGTAACTGTATTCCTCTGACACCAGCCAAAAGCCGGCGGAACTCCTCGGCCGAATGTGTCTCTTGCTTCTGTTTTGCTCTCAGATGCGTCCGCGATTGGGGTGGTAACGGAAAACACGTGTACACAATTTGTGAAACACGTTTTATCTCATTATTTATTTTACCAATCGGTCTGACCGTTTGTGGTATATCATCTGCAAAGATACACTACTGGACCGGTCAACTGATTTATACACTACTCTACCGGTCAACTGATTTAGTGATGCAAAGAGTAAAATCATAAATTGGTTTTTCACCGAAAATCGTTCAAATTTGAAAGCTTCCATCTATATGTGATTCTACAGATGCCTACTATATTTCAAAAAATAATTATCCAATAAATTGGGGCTGCATGGTGTGTCGATGGATTCAAATATGAAATCCAATATGGCTGCTAGTGCATGACCAAGTTTTAACGAAGTTCGGAAAAAGTTGATGGCCCGCAGTTAGAGGGCACCCGAAGATCTGTAGGACGTTTGGTGACGAGCGGATGAATGATGTGATATGTAGGGTGTACTAACGGAAATTGTTGACGGACTCACACACGAATACAAGCACAGACGCACTGACGCACACACGGGCGACAACCCATGGTAATAGCTCAAACTTTACTTTGTCAAGATGACTTAAAATCGAAATAAATTTGGGCATTTTTTTGTCTTGTGCCTCCCAATGTGGAAGTTATTTATTTTGAATGCGCAAATACACAGAACCGCAAAGCTAATTCAACAGAATTATGTTCTTTAATTTTGTTTTTGGTGAACCCCAAAGTTCTGGTATGTAGTGTGTCGAAATTTGGTTCACAAAACTGTTCACATTGACACATGAAACAACATTGAAAGTTCCATTAAAGTAATTGAAAAGTTATTAATTACTTTCTCTAAGTCATTTTCATTAATTACTTTACTATTTGAAAGTAATTGTAACTGCATCTGAGAGTTTTTTAAGTAATTGTAAGAAATGGACCCATCCCTGTTGGTGGCATATTCATACAGGAAATACTATATACGTAGATAATGAATGGCTTGGAGTTGACTATGCCAAAATAGTGGTCCGAGAGTAGGAATAGTCCACGAGCCGCAGGCGAGAGGACTATTCCTCCTCGAGTACCACTATTTTGTCATAGTCAACGACAAGACATTCATTATTTATTATATCGAACATTGGTGCTAATTCTCACACAATTTCTGTCTGATTTGTCACAATTTTATTTACCATGAATATTGGAAATCAGTCTCAGATTTTACATTTTACGGCAGTCTTTTGACGATAGCAGGGGAGCATAATTATGTTATTAGTTACATCTAACATCATCTCTTCGTCATTCATGCATTTATTTCTATAAATACGTCTTTAGCAGACATTTTGACGAAATTTTAGAAGTTAACTTGCTTAACTTCGATTAAAACGGAAATAACGTCCACTGGCATTACAAAATTAGGACTTGCAGACTTGCCGCTTGCCAACTAAACGGACAAACTATTAGATACACTGAATAGCAATGCTCGGGCATTTGTATGATCATTATAATTCACTAATAAATCTATTGATATACCAATATTGCAACAGTTATCGAACAAGGTATAGTTTAAGATTGGCCGTAACTTCAGGCGGCAACCAGATTTCGCGAAATGAGTTTGTTACTATAAATAGAAAAGAAAAGTAGTATCGTAAAATAGTATAGCAGTGTGCAGCCAATCAGAATGCAAGAAAGTCACGTGAGATATAATATTACCGGATATATAGTTTGACTGACATGATATATGTGTGTATATTGTTTAAATGCCCACTTAATTTTCTATTATATTTGTTATAGTGCCTTGATATACGGTTTTAATAATAATCTATGCATAAAATATGATTAAAATACTATATTTCATCACCAGTGTCTCAGAAGATGCCCAGAGAAATAGAAAACAGCTAAAATCATTGAAATATTCCACCCACCCCCGTTAGTGTTCCCAGAATGCAACATAATTCAAACTAAAAATGTATTTTCAATGGAAGTGAAATAACTATATCTTTAGAATATATGGGTTATCCCCTCCACTGGAAATAATACACTTTGCACCAAAATCCAGAAAAACACGTCGGTATATAATATGGAACATATTTTATATATGTGATATGGGGTTCGAAAATTAAGTGGGCCTTTAACTTTTCAGATCTAGTAAGAGGATATTCGAGATAAGAAAAGCCGGTCAGGCAAAACAGCTGATTCAAAAGTGTGTCAATTATGTATATCGCAAACTGGTGATGAATACCAGTTCATAATAGTTTGCCATGAATTCAGATTTTTAAGATGCAAATATTTGCCAGGGAAGTATTCCCAACTAATGACAAATTATATGCACTTGATTGGGTGCGAGAAACTGATCAGTTAGTATCCAAGTGCTATGCCAACTGGAGGGATGTAGGATTCTACTAACATCGCCCAAAATATGAAGCAAATCGACTGTACCACTCCATAGAAAACATCGTCTGAACTACGCTCAATTGTAAATATTTACTACTCTATTCGGGACGCATCTATCGGCAATAAACTAACGAAAACGATTTCGCCACCGAGAGTCACTGCATTTAATTACTATATAAGAATGACGGTGTGTGTTGTCAATTTGGATATACTATTTGTAAAAATTACTACTTTGAACAAGATTATTCTCCATTTATATTTGATCACCCTACCGGAGTGTTTCACATCACTTTAATGAGGAAAATGAATATATTTTGAAGAAATTTGCGATTTTTATCAAATTAGGTTAGCAGAAATACCTATGATGGATAGTAGAGGCGACGATTAAAGTTACTCAATCCGATTAAGCGCCCCTCAATTACTATTTATTTGGCTTCGGGGGTAAAAGATATTTCATTCGAGTCGAGGAACCCACCCATCAAAGCTCAGAGTGATCAGATATCGATTTTTTAAATCTATTATTTTTCACAACCTGGAATATATAGTGGCCCAGTAAAAGTCGACGAGAAGACTGTCTTGCGGATGAAGATAGATAACTCTAAAATCAATTGGCTTTTTTTTGTGTCAGATATTTGGCAAACCGGCAAAATTTCGTTGAACAAATATTGATAAATAACAGGTATTTGTATTTTATACTAAAGTTGACTGTGGTTAGCATTATTTTTTAGCAATTAATCGATTCTGATAACAACTGAAAAAATGTTGTTGTTGGAATCTGGTGATATGGGGACCATCTAATCGGATTGAGTACCTTTAAGATAATACTATAAGTTCATTGATGACGAATACGATAAAGAAGACGAGGACGACAACGATGTTGGATTTTCTGGAAATCACGACGATTAGGGTGACGAAGATGAAATGTTGGGCCGACAGGTATATGGCAATAACGATGATTATGATGACGATGAGGCGACGAAGATGACGATGTTGACGACAAAGACTATGATGGGCGGTGATGACGACGTTGATACCGACTATAATGACGATGGCGATAACAATGTGGACGATGAAGATGATGACGATGACGACGATGATGATGATGATGATGATGATGATGACGATGACGACGATGATGATGATGATGATTACACAAACAAATGACCTCGAATTCGAAGGCCAAATGTCACTTTATGTACATACACTGTAAATATGTTACATAACTCTATATTTTGTGCATAATAGTACGATTGAATTATCAATAAAGCATCAATACCGACTGCAATGAGAAACAGATAAGAAACAAGAAAATCATAGTCAGAAATGGTAACGCGCTCAGGATCATATATTATATACACATGATTGTAATTATAGAATATAAAATATATTGGTTTTGCGAATGATCAACTCAGAATTCCGTTAAAATAACAATAACAACCATCACCTAATTAACGAATCGGCGGCCGACTCGACCGTCTCCGACCACAACCATCAGTGGGCTGCAGAACGAAAAATATCTATAAAAGTAGAAATATAAGACTTACAAATTATCTTTTAAATTCCTTTTATGGGTAATTGACATAGCTTGTCACAAACCAAAAATCAACATTATTGACATAATAATGTAAAGGACAATAAACGGAATTGAAATTCCCAACTACACCTTTTACCGGACTCGGCCTCCTGGTCGCGTAGTTCGATGGTTGTGGTCGGCGATGGTCGAGTCGGCCGCCGGTTCGTAATTAGGTGCTGGTTGTTATTGTTATTTTAACGGAATTCTGAGTTGGTCATTCGCGAAACCAGTATATTTTATATTCCATAATTACAATCATGGGTATATAATATATGATCTTGAGCGCGTTACCATTTCTGACTATGATTTTCTTGTGTATATTTTTTAATAATACCTGATAGTTTCACACGATATATTTGTGTATATTGTTTTCCCTTTTCAGATCAAGTGAGAGGAGATTCGAGATGAGAAAAGCTGGTAACGCCGATTGCGATAATAGACAGCACTGGATTTGCTCATTGGATCGTTTCCACAATTGCGATTGGTCGAAAAACTTGACCACACCACAGTTCGCTTACTCAAAAATGAAAACTGCAGCATTCTTTGAAGCCGGTAAGTGTCCACCGATTCAGACTCATGGTGGGGAATCACGTGGTTTCGTGGCTGGTGAGTACCACGCATTCAAAATGTGCAAACGCACACAATCATAATATACGAGGAACTGACACAAAACATAGCAGTTTGACTGTTACGAGCATATGCTGGTTTATTTTTTAAACAAGTTGATACCTTATTTGTTCGGAAATACTTAGTGGTTTGCTATAACATTCTGACCAAAGTTGGCAGTCGGAGGTGCGTGGAATACACCAGTCCATACATTTTGAGAAATCCTTCGACTGTCAACTTTGGACAGAATGTTAGAGCAACCAAATGTGAATTTGGACATAAATGAGTTATCAGCTTGTTTGAAAGATAGTATAGCATCTGCTCGTAACTGTCAAAATACTATGTAATATGTCATATCTTAGTTTATTAACCTTTTCCTCGCTTCTGGTCGCGTTTTAGATCGCCTCGGCCATTTTGAATGCGTGATACTCATCAACTCGAAACCACGTGATTCCCCACCGTGAGACTTTTTTTTCTTTTTTTTCATGGGTGGTTTGGGGGTAGCTAGCCCCGGGATTGTCGAAAGGGCCGAAGGGCCCTTTCCTTAATCCCTCATGATTTTGATTTTATTAGAGAATAAGGGGGGGGAAATGAAAAAAGATAGCAATTTATAGATTCTTTGGTAGTGTTCATTTTCTTTTTTCTGGTGGTCGTGGACGCTTTGAATATTCTAGTGTGTATTGGCCATATGTCGGTGTTTGAATTGCTTTAACTGTGCCAGAGGTTCTCTCATCTTTGTCTTGATGCCAGTAGACCTGGCGATCCCGCAGCAGGAAGAATTCGTATTTGGTGAGATGGTACGTCGTTCCTGCTGCGTGGTGTGTCACAATCGCTAACTTGATTTTGTCGCGTTGTTTTTCCATCTGTTCTTTGGTGATGGACGTCGCCGGCTTCTCTTCATACCTCGGCGTTGGTAGATTCCGCCCCTGGTGGAGAATGGCTGGGTGGTGTTTCCATCTCCACGTCGAAACTGGCGGCAGAAACATCGGGGGTGGTATCCGCGTCCCTGTCTCCGCTCGTCTCTGTGCCGACAGCAGGGACCTCCGGCAGATCTACAGAGTCCCTGCTAGCTGGTCTAATGTCACCTGTCTCCATGCAGGCCGGGTCGTCTGTGCGTCTCTCAGACAACTCCGGCCTACCGGCTGTGACACTGGATGGCTGAACCACACGGGAGGGGCGACTGGCCGATCTACAGTCACCCCCTTCTGCTTCTTCCATTTAGCCCGTCTGGCTGCGTCCCTTCTCCTTCGAGCTGGCGTCTTTCTCTTAGGAGGCTCCTCTTTCATTGTACGGCTGGTCTTGGCTTTCCTGCTCCGGGTAGAAGATTTCTGGGTACCAGCATCCTCCGTCCGGAATTCAACACAGAGTCAAATAGCCCCTGTTAGACTGCAGATTCCAGCTAACAATGTCCGCAATTTGAGATCTCTCTATTGCTGCCAACGCGGCGTCAGGGATTAGCTCCATTGTCCGTCGCGCTAAGACTAATCCAAAACAGTCTCACTCGCCGGCATCGGCACGAGGGCGGTTGCTTCCAATAAAGGTTACAGACCGCTCAAATCACTCGTACCGACGCTCTAGCAAACGAGGAACTAATTAAGCCAAATGAAATCTGACTTGTTCGCTCCACCCGCTGCCGTGAGACTGACACATGAAATACCAGTAGTTATTGTCATAAACAGCACATTCGATTGGTCGAGATGGTTGACCGTACCACAGTTCACTTACTCAAAAGCGAACACAGCTCATTATTTGACGCCAGTATGTTTTCAAAAAGCTCACACTGACGCATTGTGAACAGATTATGATTCGTTGTGAATAGATTGACTGTGTTTAATTAACCCTTTCAGTGCCAAGTCCGATTTTTGTATCGACCCATATTTCCTTGATCATTTTTCAAATGTATTGATTATAATAATGTGATACATTGATGGAAAGCTTAGGGCTACATTATTATAATCGATACATTTGAAAAATGGTCAAGGAAATACGGGTTGATACAAAAATCGGACTTGGCACTGAAAGGGTTAATCGTAGGTACATGTAATGAGATTTGATAACCCCTCACATAACCGTTTTTGATAGTGTATCTCCTCCGAGACACAAATCTATGAACATATTTTTTTTAATAAAACCCGATTAAAACTATACAAACAGGGTTTTTTTTCTGAATAAAAAACAGACACAACTGACTTGAGTAAATGATTTTCTTGTATAGGCACACTATAGTCGTTTATGTATAGGCACACTATAGTCGTTTATGTATAGGCACACTATATTCGTTTATGTATAGGCACACTATAGTCGTTTATGTATAGGCACACTATAGTCGTTTATGTATAGGCACACTGTAGTCGTTTATGTATAGGCACACTATAGTCGTTTATATATATGCTAATGGCTGAAAACTGTACATTTTTAAAGGTACTCAACCCGTAAAGAGGGTCCCCATCTCAACAGATTCCAACAACAACAATCCGATCAGAGGGTCCTATATTACTATTTCTTTGGCTTTGGGGGTAAAAAATATTTGATTCGAGTCGAGGAACCCATCAAACAAAGCTCAGAGTCATTAGATATTGATTTTTGAAAATTCTTATGTTCTCGAGATGAGTACTTATAACTGCCGTCAATTTGGTAACATGCTCGAGATTTTACGCCAAAATTCTATTCAAACAGACAAGGATGGATAACTCTATAATCAAGTGGGTAATAATAACGAATTTTTTACTATCTTCTGGGCCAGAAAGAATTCCCGATAATGAAAAATAATAGATTTCTAAAATCGATATCTAACAAATCTGAGCTTTGATGGGTGACTTCCTCGACTCGAATCAAATATTTTTGACCCCCGAAGCCAATGAAATAGTAATTGAGAGGAGTTTTATCGGGTTGAGTACCTTTAAGCGAATGGGTCGACCGAGGCCGCCGCAGGGATGTTACAACCTGCCACCCGGAAACGGATTATTATATTCTAGAATGTATAATGCATATACTTTCTGTTAGGTTTTAGCACCATTTTACTTGAATATAGTATGGATACATGCATACATTATGGTACCATACATGCAAGTCATATAAAATTAAATAGTTCCCATTGAAATGACTGTCCAGTTAGTTGGGTATTGCATGATCGTCCGTTAGTAAAAATAATGGATTGTTTGTAAAATGCATCTATAATGTACACTCTATTCATTATATTTGCATCTCGGTGTAGCTTCCGCTCTTCATTTTGCATTCATAAACCAATGACCATGGCTGACGTATTTCAGTTTGTTTGGTATCATGGAACTCAGATGAGAGGAAAATATCTACTGAGGAGTGTAGATGCAACCGAAATTCGTCAGCTCTGCTAAACTATAAAGTTATCATACGATGTTGTGTACAGTATGAGTTTTTCTTGTACGAGTCCAGGTTGTGGCGAAAAGTCATATTGGACGAGACACGCAGTGTACTGGACGAGTACAAGAAAAACTCATACTGTACGCAACATTGTATAATGACATTTTTGTTATCCATCTGTATTTTTACCCAAATTTTGGGAATAAAACTTTTGTGGTTATTTTTGGTATTTGTCGGCACTAAACTCTATAAAAACCTGTATCTGATCATCAGAATGCATGATTTGGAACAGTAAACACGGAAATGAAAAAAACTCATTGCGGACGTGAAATGTCTGCTAAATCCACCAATGTTACGCGCGCATAAAAATTTCACCGCTTCATTTCGCAATAGTTAATTCGTGACGTCACAGAGTCCCTATTAAAAAGTGATATTGCACACTTGGGAGTCCAATATGACATTCGGGAGTACAATATGACTTTTTCCTGGACTATCACGTGGCGGCTTTTGCCCAATCGGAAATGTTGTTAGTTAAGGGATGGATAATAATATAATTTTCATTGTTTATTCGAGACTATATATACAGAATCACACCTGTGAAAATTGGCGGTTTCGATGTTACAAAATATTTTCATTTGAATCTGATGCTGGAAATATCACAATGGACGAACCGTGTAGAGATGGAAACAAGTTGTTGGATGTTGAGACAATTTTTTTTATCGTTTATCAAGAGCTATGGGTCTGATAACACCTTTATTATGTCAGTTTTTGCGAATAGCCAATCAGTGTCGACAAAGAATGACGGCGTATGAACCCATAGTAGGTCAATGACCCCCATACGAAATTAATAATTAGGTGCTTCTCCACCATCTTGTTTTTCGTTAAAAACTCGCCTCGGGGATATTTTTGGTGTACTTTAGCGCCAAAAAAGGGACATCTGTCTGAAATAATTTTCTGCAAATTTAAAGACATCGTACCATGTACCAAAACCTGCATGCGATATATTTTAGGAATTCTAAAGACTCATAAATTGACAATCAAACTGAATGTGTTGCCCTACTTCTGGTTATAAGCCATTGACTCAATGCGTTGACGTTCAACGCCCATGCATGGCGCGTCATGTGACGTTACGTAAGTTAATAGCCATAGACGACACATTTAACTTACCCAATTAAAATAAATTACATTGACGATTAATTAAAGGGATATGCTGGATTTTGTCTACTGACATAACAAATACGTTACGGGGTGCTTAGTGGTCGCCACTGGTCGGATATGGTGTCACGTGAAGCTCAGCGAAATCAATATTAGGCTCGGCCATATTGTTCTCACTTCGCCTCGCTTGACACCATATCCGACTACTAAGCGTCCCGTAACTTATATTATTATGTCAGCTCTTGCTCTTAGCCAATCAGCGTCGATATATAGTGTCGGTGACCTAATATGGAAGCAATATTAGGTGCTTATCTGCCATCTTGTTTTTTCAGAAACTCAGTCGCCTCGGAAATAATTTTGGTGTATTTTGGCGCCAAGAAAGGCGATATCTGTCGGAAATAATTTTCTGTGAATTTAAAGACATAGTACCATGTACCAAAACCTGCATGCGATATATTTGAGGAATTGCAAAGACTCATAAATTAAATATCAAACTCAACAAGTTGTCCTACTTCTGGTAATTAGCCATTGACTCAATGCGTTGACGTTCAACGCCCATGACGCGTCGGGGTTCACGATTAGATGGCTAGTGCATCAAATCGCGAGCACATGTGGCACGTGATGTTCGATTGAATATCAGAATGTTGGATTAATATAATCCCATATCCCATAATATGTCAAATATAGCGAATTATCGAAATATGAAATACAACGAAAAGGCGAAATAGGAAAATACAGCGAAATAGAGCGAAATAGGAAAATACAGCGAAATAGCGAAATAGAGTGAAATATAGAACGAAATATAGAAATATGAAATTATTTTTATAAACGAAATAACCGAGATATTTGAAGCAGTTTTTTTTGTTTACGAAATAACGGACATATTTGAAGAAGTGTTTTAAAGAGCGTATCCCAAACATCCCCCAAGCCCACCCACACAATAGAAGAATTTGACTTATATTTCACCAATCGAAACCACGCGTGCCTCCCGTGGTCGCGATTATATGCCAATATCCATCATATCGTGAACCCCGATTGACTATATTTTGGTAGTCAAACGTGTGCGTATTAGGTGACAATTCTATCACTTCAAAGTATACAAAAGGTTTATATCGCCATTCCACTGGCTTGTGCATGGTAAAAGTTTTCTATCACTTTTGGAATAATAAATATAAGCGATGTGTCGCTCGCAATTTTGTCCGAGACAGTCGCTTTGCCGATTTTTTTCCAGGCCACAAATAAGTACATATCTCGAAAAATAACAAATTTTAAAAATCGATATTTGATCACTCTGAGCTTTGATGGTTGGATTCCTCGACTCAAATCAAATATTTGTTTTATCCCAGAAACCAAATAAATAGTAATTTGGGCGCGTTTATTCGGATTATGCACTTTTAAAGTGTTGTCAGCCTAGAAAACGTTCCAATTATCGCATCATATAAAGAGCGTCCACACTTGTAAAGGCGGAAGATAATAAAGAGCGTTTTCATTTCTGAGTGATGTGTATTTTTTCATAAAAATAGTACTGCGCGAATTTAAATAAGAGTAAAAGTATTGGTTTGGAAATTCTGAACCGATTCTTCTGTCCGATATTCTAAAATAGTTTCTGTATTTTTCAGAACCGGAGACAATGGGCTATGCAGATTCAATGGCCGTGTACATCTCTCGAACATGAGTCACGTGGGAACCTTCTAAGAGAAATCACAAATCATCCTGATTCTGAGGGCATAAAATTGCAACTGTACTGCATGTGCGATTGTTTCAAGCACACATTTTGACATTCAGCCTCTAATAAAAGGGATTTTATATGAGTTTTATTCGTGTATCTGGTGACGGAGTGACAGATGTTAGACTGTAGAATGTTCATGACAAATATGGACTTCGATGTCACAAAAGTTAGACTGATTCAAATAATAACAGCTCATGCACATGTGATTCAAAATAAATAAAACATTGTTTTAAAGACATAGTATGTACTTGTTCGGGTGCGTAAAACTGATAAGATAGTATTCATGTGTTATCACGACTGGAGGAATGTAGCATTCTACTAACATCACCGAAAATCTCAAGCAAATCGACCGTAGCACTCCATAGAAACATTTTCTGAACTACGCTAACTTGTAAATATTTACTACTCGAATCGGGACGCTTCTATCGGCGATAAACTAACGAAAACGATTTCGCAATCGGCAGCCACTGCATTTAATTAATATATAAGAAAGACGGTGTGCGTTATCAATACCGATAAAATATGTATATAAATCACTACTTTTAACAAGATTATTCTCCACTTCTATTTGATCACCATACCGGAGTGTTTCACATCACTTTAAGGGGGAGGTCAAGTTTGACCAATTCTGAATGGGAATTTCCACGAACTCGTTTCATAAAACAGTCTTAAGTCCTAGAAAGTTAAGTTTCCCGCGCTTTCAGACTGGCCGACGACCATGCATTATAGCTATGCTCAGAACATATTGGTTCATTGTATGATATAAGCCAGGTAGGTTGTCTGGTGATAGTTAGTAGGGTGTATCTAAGCATAATTAGGAGATTGTAATGAAATGCTAATAATCATTAGTGACTGGTCCATACTGCAATGGGTGCGCCTTTTAACTGCATCCGTTTTCGCGCCAGTTGCCTCGACCGATAATAATCTCACTTCGCATCATGTGACACGGCAACAACTCGCCTGTAACTTATAACATATGATCCAAAATCCCATTGGATACAATTACCCACCACTCCGAATAGACTTAAAGGCGCACTTAATTTTCAAGTCACCGATTATCTTTTTGTAGTGCCTTAATATACAGTTTTAATAAGAATCTATGCCATAAAATACAAGAAAACCATAATCAGAAATGGTAACGCCCTCAAGATCATATTATTAGCCATAAATATAAATTATAATATAAAATATATTGGTTACATGATGAATGCACCGCCTCAGAATTCCGTTAAAACAACTAATCCTTCAAATTATAAAAAAAAAACTACGGCTTACTACTGCAGGTTTCTCATTCACCAAACCAGAAAGCTTCTAAATGCGGATACAAAATTGGGTTCCCACCAGGGGAGGGTCCGAAGAGGCCCGAAAAAATGAGTTTGTTTTCACATTTTTGTCCTTGTTTTAAGTTGTTTTCAAATATATTCATTAATAATTGTGTTCTAAGGCAGGTTATGGCCTTTACAGACACTTATGAACAGGGTAGGTATAAGATATAAGTAATACAGGGGAGATCTTCCAAAAACATACCTATACCGGGCGGGGTGGGTGCATCTCAGAGGCCTGAAAAAAATTGTTGGTGAAATATTTTTTCAACCCACATTATGGACATTGTTTTAAGTTGTTTTCACTAATAAATGTGTTCTAACATAGATTATGACCTTAACCAACACTTAAGAACATATGTGGGTATAAGATAAAGCACTCTCTGGTGCCAAGTAAAAGTGATGACTGATATAGGAGTGCTGGTTTGCATTTCACCTCAAATTAATATTGAATAGTGCCTGATAGTGCTGGCATTTTCACTCTGGCATGTCTAATGACCAAATAATACTAGTGCTGCAGAGTGCTGGCTAACAAAATACCTCAAATTAAAAAATAAACATGCCAGCCTGTTTATTTGGCTCCAAAGAGTGATACTTATATACTATATAACTGGCATTGCAGGTATGGCTATAATGTGTTCTGATATGGTGGTTGGTGGCACCTTTTTGGGAACAACAGTGAAGAAGTCATTAATTAGTAACTGGACTATTTATGTAAAAATTAAACACAATGTTGGCTTATTGGCACTATAAATATTACCTCACAATATATGTGCATACTGTAGAATAAAACACTTTTTATTTCAAAATGTATTTTTCAATGTCGAAAACAACATCATAACCGTTGATAGTTTTTCAATTGTTTGAACACTTGGAATCTGCCAGAAACGGACCAATTTAAAACTTACCTTTGATTCTGTTTGATTTGGTCTTGAATAGATTTAAAATGATTTTTTTCTTATTTTAGGGGGTGGGTCCAAAAAAATCAGGCGGAAAAAAATATTTTTTTTGCACAAAAAGGGTGGGTGGGTAGCAAAATTAAGGGCTGCAAATTTTTTTTTGGGCCCTGTATGTGTAAATTTTCTCACGACCCCTCCCCCCTGTTCCCGCCATAAAATCTTCAAGTGTGCATGGCCCAGCCATTGTTCATACCTAAACATCGAACGCAATTAACGCGGTCATAATAGTTACATATATACCGCAACTATAAGACATCCAGCGAATACACACCCCGAGGAAACCAGAAAAGTGTTGTCCTGCGAGATATCCCATCGCTATAGCTCAATTTGACACGGCCATATTAGCCTTTCTACAATATCCTAAAACAATAAAGCTTCTCAAATGATCTACATATTTTTATAATTTGCCCAGCAGTATACACCGGTGGCGTTAATAACATATGATCCATAATCCCATTGGATACAATTACCCACCACTCCGAATAGACTTAAAGGCCCACTTAATTTTCGAGTCACCGATTATCTTTTTGTTGTGCCTTATTAAATATACAGTTTTAATAAGAATCTATGCCATAAAATATGATTAAAATACTATAGTTCATCATCATTTGGAACGTCTGTGTATCAGAGGGTGCCCATAGATTAATAGAAAAATAGGTAAAATACATAGTTATTCCCCTTCCATTGAAAATAATCGATTTTGTGCCGAACCTTAGCACAGAACAGACGTCGGTATCGCAATAAAAACAACATGTTCACAGTTTTTTTTACATCGGAATACTTGAAAATACAATGTTTTGGAGCTTCCTCTTTCAAATGGTATATAATATGGCATATATTTTATATAATGTGATCTGGGGGTTCGATGGTATATAATATGGCATATCTATTATATATTTTGGAAGATCAGTGTGTGTGTGAGGGTGAGGGTGTGTGTGTTCGCGATGGACTCGAAAACGGCCGAGCCGATTTCGATGAAACTTGGTATGTGGGGGTGCTTTCGGCCGGAATATCACGGGATTTCGATGAAACTTGGTATGTGGGGATACTTTCGGCCGGGGAATGGCATAGGCCTATTAATTTGCCCGTGCGACGTGACCTTGACCTTAAAATCGGGTCAAACGCCCGAGTATCACGGGATTTCGATGAAAATTAGTGTCTGGGGATACTTTCGTATGGAGACTGTCGTAAGCCTATTCGTTTGCCCGTGCGACGTGAACTTGAAATCGGGTCAATTCAAGGTCAAATCGCGAATTTTGATGGGATTTCGACGAAATTTGATACGTGGGGTTACTTTTGTCCACTGAGTGTTTTGGACGGGTCGAGTCGTGACCCCGACCTGACCTTGACCGTCAAGATGATCAATTCGAGGTCAAATCGGGTAAAACCGGATCGATTTCGACAGGTACTTTTGTCCGGGCAGTGTTTTGGACGGGTCAAATCGTGACCCCACCTGACCTTGACCTTCAAAATGGACAATTCAAGGTCAAATCGCGCAATGCCGGGGATTGGCATGGGCCTATTAATTTGTGTTACTTTTGTCCACTAAGTGTTTTGGACGGGTCAAATCGTGACCCCGACCTGACATTGACCTTCAAAATGATCAATTCGAGGTCAATCCTTCAAAATGATCAATTCAAGGTCAAATCGGGTAAAACCGGATGGATTTCGACGGGTACTTTTGTCCGGGCAGTGTTTTGGGCGGGTCAAAATCGTGACCCCACCTGACCTTGACCTTCAAAATGGACAATTCAAGGTCAAATCGCGCAATTCGCCGAAAAGCAGAGGGGAAACAGCCCGGTCGACGTCGGGTCCACCTGCTAGTACTATATATAATTGTTCAATGCCATGTACATTTTTTTTCACTTGAGTGTCTGGTGATCTGGAGAGAAGTATCATATAAGTGGCCCGCACTTGTTCTTCAATCCCATTGCCGAATGTACGTATTTATATGCATATATGGCGAATAAATATGTTTAAACCAATAACAACCAATATCGCCATGCCGACATCCCGAACACGCCCGAACATTTCAAGGTCACGGCAAATTAATAGGCATATGCCACTCCCCGGCTGAAAGTACCCCCACATACCAAGTTTCATCGAAATCCAGTGATATTTGGGCGTTTGACCTTGAAATGACCCGATTTCAAGGTCAAGATCACGTCGCACGGGCAAATTAATAGGCCCATACCATTTCCCGGCCGAAAGTACCCCCACATACCAAGTTTCGTCGAAATCGGCTCGGCCGTTTTCGAGTCCATCGCGAACACACAGACAGACACCCTCACACACACACACAGATCTTCCAAAAATATATAATAGATTAAAGTGTATGATGTTGTTGTTGCTAGTCTCTCCCAACTTGTTCAAATTCATATAGTTCCGCCAAAATGATCGAATTTAGTTGATATTTCCAGGGCTAAGTTTGGAGGGTACCTAGTACATACGTGTAGCGCCATTATAGTGGGATATCCACTTTAATAACACTACTTGTGACTGCCGTAAAGTGCGGCTAATAATCGATCAAGGTAATATTGAGTGTGTCTTTCTAGGTTCAAGGATCTTGTTTACTGGATATGCTTTGACCACAACAGACAATACACATTGATTGTGTATTATTGATATGAGCCATTGCGGTAGAAGGACTGTTTTCAGTTCCATCTATGGTGCTTACCACATCGTCGGCCCATCATCCGTGTGTATTGAACTGTTTTGTACATTTTGTAATGACGAAGGTGGTATATATAATCGTTAAATTGATGTGCTTTGTTTGAAGTGACCACGTATATGAACGTATACCTGGTATCACCAACACGGAAGGTATCACCAAACCGGCCGGACCATGCGGTTTCCCTCAGATGAATGTATTTATCGCCCAGTTGAATGATGATATCCACTATTCAAAACATAATTTCGTAAAGCGTAATGTTCCCTCAATGTTATAGCAACCATAGCTTGCTCTCATCCCGCTACATTTAACTGAAATTCCGGCTCATAATATATACTAGACCTCACACCGTATTACCGATCCGGATTACCACCGGTCACGATGCGGATCACTACCGGCTGAAAGTGGCAATTTATGTAACGGTAAGTCGACTAAAACGTTAATTATATTATATATCTGAATGTAACCCACACAAAGTTTGTTGCCGCCGTCTTTCTTACATACATTAGAAAATGGCCACGCCAAGAAAATATAAAATAATCGCCTACGATAACCTTAGAGGTAGCATATGTTACTAGGATCTAGTTGCACGTGGCCCATTATTTATCTTCATTGGCACAATACATGATGCAAATGCATGGAATTTTCTCTTATTTCTGTTGCGTATACAAGAATGTCCATAACTGTACAAAATGGCAATATGGTTTGTCAAGTTGAATGTAAATTAAACGCGTAGTATCGATTTCCATACTCATGGGTTCCAAAAAACAGGATGCGGATCGGCACCGTTCACTATTCCGAATCACCCCAATGTGTGCTGCCGGTACACATCCGCATCACCTGCCGGTACAGATCCGTACCCGTTCATTTCATGGGTATCTATGTTCAAAACGTCCCAGATGGCCACAAATCGAACATACAAACGTGTACATTAGGCGAATGACTTAGTAAATGGTCTATCTTTTCGTACCACGAGAATACCGCATAAAGAAATAAAACATGAACCATCCATATCAGCTACTGCTAGAAATAATGAAACACAATGGTAAACATGCGTTACAAATATAAGAATAAGTGACATATATTGTATACTTATCAGATTTAGCGGCGTCCTCCGCTAGCCCAGTTACTCCAATACACGAAGGGACAAAAAATTCACACCTTCCACAAAATGTAGGGCGAAAATGATCCAACTACAATGATGCCACGTGGCACGCTTTTGTCAAAACAGCCGGTAGTGATCCGCATCGTGACCGGTGGTAATCCGGATCGGTAATACGGTGTGTAGACACTCTTTTACGTTAGGTAGTTCGTTTGAGGCATAAGTGTCCGCCGCAAACGGCGGAGAATGCGTGTATCAATATAAAATATATGTTCGAGTAACCTTAAGTTGTTCACGAACATGACAGTTGGAACTTATTCCCTATTCCTTATTCCTTATTTTCAAAAATGTCGCTTTCGAACGATTTGACGGCATGGGTGGGTGGCCGGCCCCAAATACCCCCTAGAAACACCCCGACCCCACCCATCACCCCCGGGGGTGAAAATGGGGTATGGAGAAATTTCGAGAACGGTAAGGATTTCGGCCGATTTGACGGCATGGGTGGGTGGCCCGCCCCAAATACCACCTATAAACACCATGACCCCACCCATCACCCCCGGGGGTGCCACCCCGAGGGGGTGAAAATGGGGTATGGACCATTTTCGAGAACATTGTAACTACTCGTCAATGACTATTTAGTAGAGATAGGGTTAACTTATTATCTGAACATTCCTAATGTAACTACTCGTCAATGAGAATTTAGTAGATAGGGTTAACTTATTATCTGAACATTCCTAATGTAACTACTCGTCAATGACTATTTAGTAGAGATAGGGTTAACTTATTATCTGAACATTCCTAATGTAACTACTCGTCAATGACTATTTAGTAAAGAATGGGTTAAAGCACAGAAGTTGATATTTTGTTGACTGTAATAAAAGAAATTATGTGTCAGTTTTACTAATTTATTAACAAGTTGGGTGACATGTATTCAAATGGAAGATCCCCCTAAAAATATTGAAACTCGCTCATGGTGGGGAATCACGTGGTTTCGACTTGATGAGTATCATCAAGCCTTGAAATAATGTGCCTGTCATTTGCAGAATGAAGTTCCCAGAGGGTGAATTTGGTGATGCTAGCCCACTATGTGGGGTAGCATCACTAAATTCACCCTCTGGGAACCTCATTCTGCAAATGACAGACACACTATTTCAAGGTTTGAGTATCATGTTTTCAAAATGGCCGAGGTGATCTCAAACGCGACCAGAAACGAGGGAAAAGGTAATAGACTATAGGATAATAATATATTGCACAGTAATTTGGCTGCTACGAACATATGCTATATTATTTTTCAAACATACTGATGCCTCAGTTGTGTCCAAACTCAGTTGTTTGAACATTCTGACCACAGTTGGCAGTCGAGGGATTCTTCTAGATGTATGGACTTGTGTATTCCACGAACCTCCGCCTCGCAACTTTGGTTCAAATGTTAAAGAAATCTACTGCGTATTTCAGCGTATTTCCGAACAAATAAGTATCAACTTCTGACCACAGTTGGCAGTCGAGGGATTCTTCTAGATGTATGGACTTGTGTATTCCACGAACCTCCGCCTCGCAACTTTGGTTCAAATGTTAAAGAAATCTACTGCGTATTTCAGCGTATTTCAGAACAAATAAGTATCAACTTGTTTTTAAAATAAATTAGGATATGATCGTTAGTCAAAATGTTATGTTTTGTGTCAGTTCCTCATTTAGTATGTGCTTGTGCGTTTGCACATTTTGAATGCGTGGTACTCACCAAACTCGAAATCACGTGATTCTCCACCCAATCTCTTTAAAAAGACGACGATAATCCTGATGGATAAACGTCTCTATATGTGTCCACTAAATTTCATTTCTACAATGACGAGGCATTTCCAACATGACGTAATAAACCATTTCCAAATATGGAGTGCATTCCTGGCACAGTAAATGTTTGTGAGAATTGTAGTATTTTAGATATAGTTATAAATACAACAAGATGCGAAAGAATAATCAGTCACGAATATCGTCGACTGATAAAAACTCGAAGATGATGTTGCCTATAGTGCGATGAGTAAAATGAGTTATAGATACATCGCCTGTATTCAGTTTTCCAACAATTAGAGTTGAGTTTGACAATGCGTGGGAAACTTGTCAACACGTCATTGACCTCTGATCTTTGAAGCGATGTGTTATGCCATAAACCAATGAAATCACCCGCGTGCTTCAACATTCTCCAATGAAATGGAGGGGTCAGCTTTTTAAAGAGACTGTTGCCACCCTGTTAGCTGTTGCGTCGTACAGTGCAAAATATACGAGTGACTATCATAATTTAAACACTGGCTCCAAAGATTGACCGTTACTGATGAGCCAAACTACCAATTAAGTCATGTTTGTCAGTATCAATTGCCCTAGGACAGAATTATACAAATAATGGGAACTTATCG
The DNA here is from genome assembly GCA_032622095.1 of Siphonodentalium dalli. NCBI lineage: Eukaryota > Metazoa > Mollusca > Scaphopoda > Gadilida > Siphonodentaliidae > Siphonodentalium > Siphonodentalium dalli. The sequence goes on along the minus strand of CP136069.1, from coordinate 15,323,366 downwards.
CTCATTGGTGCAAAGCTGTTAGCCGGATGTCTTCGTCTGTACAAACAAATGAATTATTACCTAAATTATATTGCATATAATCGTGTTAACGTTTACCAATGCATTGGTAAAATTGCAGAGTTCATCTAGTGGTGTCTAGATAGTCGTCAGAGGGAAAATTTACTTCTGTGACCTCATGGGGTTGTGTCGATTTTCTCAATATGGTCATTTTTTTTATGGATTTTACGTTATACTGAACATATTTTATACAATTTACGTCAAAATTCTGGAAGCGGGACAAAGCGACAACGAAACCAATTTATAAATTCGATTAAAACCTTATTCTTGGGACTTTATGTCCAGTAACTGTGGTTATAGATTTAAAGTGCGTTAACAGACGTGTGTGATCACTCATCAAATAGGTTTTCTGATAATAAGTTTTTGAATTATAGAATTTATCTTCAAACTTTTCAGTTATAACTGCATAACCTTAATCGAAACAAGAGTTATTTGTTTAATAAACCTTAGTATTTTCCATTTCTGGCCCCCGTCGTTTCATAAACTAATCCCAAGACAGTACCTGCATTTAAATTATATATTTGGTGGTATGTGTAGCAGCATCATTTTAGATTCCTTCCATTAACACCCTACTCTATTTATAGACAAGAGTCCAACTAGGTTCAAAACTTCTAACTCAATCTATATCACATGCTGTTTTAGACAGGGAAACGTGGTCGATCACAGCTGGACCTGAATAACATCTATGATTTCTGGCTATACTGCTACACAGAAGGAGGCCCATATTATCAATCCACAGCCTGTTGCAAGTATTTTCATAATGACTGCATCATCCCGGATCAACAACATCCACTGACTTATGTATTCCTGCAATCTCATCAAAGTCAACTTGTCCTCTCTCGAACAGCTTAGCTTCGTTGTCTAACCATTCCTGCGCATTGAATTGTGGAAAGAAAAACTTTATTTCTCTTTCTGCTGTCTGCTCAGAATCTGGAAGGTGAATGTTTTTTGAAAAATTCAACAATACATTTGTGAACAGTTTCTTTGGAAATGTATGCGTGTCTGACATATGCAGAATGAAGGCCCCATTAACATGTTTCTGACCAATCAAGACTTGGTACCCTTTTACAGGTCAAGCACATCCTGAATTCCACTATAATAGTGGTATAAGATCATAACATATTCATCTGTCCTTTTATATTTGTATCGGGAATAGAAGATGGTGCATACCAGTGCACATCCAAATTGCACTCTTAACACTAGCGCAGCACTTCCGATAAAATTTGTTTTGAAATCATTTGCACCAGCTTTGTTATTCAATAATATTACTAATATATGCCTTTCTAAATGACAATAACAGGATGACTCAATTGCTCCTTCATAACAACATTTAAACTAATTGAATGCTAATTGAGTTGCTTATCATGTGCCATGATGCCATCATGATTAATCATCATACTGGACAAAATATATGTGTGTTACCGAATTAGTGCGACACTGATTTTGAATAATTTGGGTGAAATATGATTTTGGATTATCGCTCTTTGATCAAATTCATAAAATGGTAATGGTTATATACCACTATAATAGTGGATTTCAGGATGTACCTGACCTGTTTTAGATAAGAAACTAATTTTTATATTGTTGGAAGGGAAAAAATGGACAGGCATTCTAAGTTGACCATACGCTAGCGTAATTAAGGAACCATAGCTAAAACACATGCATAAGCTCAGTAGGAATATCTGTCTTTTTTAACCCTTTACCCAACAAACCGGCCAAAAACGCCCAAATAAAGCTTCAACAGCCTAAAATATCTTCGGTCTGTCTCAATAACACCATAGAAATATGGATATCATTGGAACCGGTTCATTGACCACATTGTGATGGTTATTGTTATGCCCTGTGCCAATGCATTCTCTTATATATGCGAGTCGACCATAGGTCGCCTCGCATATATAAGAGAATGCATTGGCCTAAAAAAAAACTTTTTTAACACTTTTTCTTACATTCTTTAACAATTTTATAATTTTTTCTTACATTTTTTAACATTTTTTATAATATTTTTCTACATTCTTTGACAATTTTATCATTTTTAATATGTGTTAAGCCAATGCATTCTCTTATATATGCGAGGCGACCTATGGTCGACTCGCATATATAAGAGAATGCATTGGCACAGGGCCGTTCTGTTGGGTAAAGGGTTAATCTTATAAATTAACTTCATAGAAGCATATTCAAATCAAATAAGATTAACTTAGGACTTATATCGTGGTGTGATTATGATATATTACACTCCAGACATACACAAGGGTTCATCGACAGAGTGGGTCGTATAGCAATTTTGTGTATAAATTAGGTCAATCATATCATCAAGGCATGCGAGAAATCAGAGATTCACAATGCAAACAGACTACGAGCTCACCGACTCGGGACTTAAAACTTAAATAAAAAACTTTAAAAGCCATTCCTTTTGTACAAATTATTATAGAATATAAATTACCAACATCAAACTGAAAGTATTCAAAAGTCAAGACTGTTGGTTGTTGTCTAGAGGGGAGTATTTTACTGAAATTAACCATTATATTATTGACGCTTTGTGCACAATCCGATTGAGATCTGTGTACTACACGAAGAAGCTTGTCGATTTCATCATTCATAAAATGTCATCATGTCGATTTCAACAAAACTCGATGAACAACGTCATCATATAGCTTTCACCATCGACCAAATTTTTTATAACCTGAATGTATCTTCTGTTTGTTCATTCGTGAAAATAGAAGGATATCTGAGGATTATCATATTCACGTATGTACTATGTAATATTAGGATAATTTAAACGCGATATAATAATGTTTACTTGCATCACGAATTTCGATTTCAATTCCAGTATTGTCTCCAGCCCAGCCAGAGTGATTGAGATTTTCCCATTGCAACATTTATATTTTAGGCCACTCCAATGCAAATATTTGACAGTCCATAATATGTTTTGTTATCCTTCATCCCATTTTCCTCTCTTCTGATTGGCTGAGAGTGCGTCACATGGCAGGCCGTAAATCACTTATTACCCTCGAGGGTAACATTTTCTCAGTTATTGACCACTCAGCTGTTACCAGTAAACATAGAACTACTAAGAACTCAACGCGCAGAGATTCTCTCACAGCTCTCTGATACTTTCCGAAAACACTGTTTTTATAAACCCCACTGTTTCATAACAACCGCAAACTGTGGTGTTTGTTAATTGCATAATTGTGTGTTTTTAATTTGCAATTAAAGCACGCTAAGAATAAATGGTGTTATCACGGACACAAATCTGTTATAAGGTGTAATGTTCCTATTGGACCTTTTTGTATCAATAATAAATACCGTGGGACAAATAGATAAACCTTATTAGGCAGTTGGTATGTGCTGCAGACAATTGCACATACGATGTGCATACATTACAAATACGTTTATGTATAAGCTCTAAAGATCAAATAGCCACTCTTTACTGTTTATCAATTGACTATTTCTTTTCGGCAATACATTCCTCAGACTTAAGAATACACTTATGTTGCGTAACAATCTGTAACATATGTCAATTTCGTTTTGCACAACTACGACGTGTTAGTTTCACATTTTAGCGTTCTGGAAATTAACACGTGTGCCTGCGTCTTTACGCTCATTTGAATGAAACCGAACATTTCGCTGCATGGCTACTCAACTTCAAAATTGCTTTACTCCTCTTTCCGTGAACCGATCCCCACCATGCGACCAGCAATCTGACCGGAGAATAGCTGCGCAAATGATGGGTGTGTTAATTGATCCAGAATGTGAATGTTTTATTTTCTGAAATGCGAGGATTCCAACATAAAATTAACTCTTCGAACTGGATTAAAGAATATACGCACGCACTTAAGCCTGCTATTAAGGAGGTTCGTGCGTACTCCTTTGTCAGATAACAAAACAGTTATCACCCTTGTTTTCGTGAGACACGGGGATTTGTCGCCGCTCTCGACCTGGAATGTTACCCTCGGGCCTAGCGGCCCTCGGGTGACATTCCAGGTCTCGAGCAGGCGACAAATCCCTGTGTCTCACTCAATCATGGGCGATAACTGTATAATAATTATGGTCTCAATAAAATGTAAACCGCGGCTACGAATGAACTTCACAGTGCATAATTCCGATAGTAACTCCTCTCATTTTGGAATGGCAGCCATTGAAAGACGCAGACGTTTATTTCAGATTACGACATTAATGCTTTAAGCCCACCAATCTACTGTGCGACAAAAGTGCTCGCAAAAATTCAAAACATGAGTGTCGTATTAAATAATAATTGGTGACGTCATAAAATCAGATATAGTCTATATACGACCCAAAGCGTCTGGCTTTGGTTCGTTATAAATTCTTCACACTACTTCATTCCAATTATTCAAGAGTTAACTGTGCATAGTGTAATGTCCTAAATAATCGACCCCTAAACCCTTTAACCACAGCAGAATTATGGGAAATGTTTCAGGATTTAGTTGGAAATATGGCTAAGCTTGTTGACATTCATCGGAAAGCTCTCATCGAGAGCTCGGTGTGAGCTTTCCGATGAATGACAACAAGCCATATTTTCGACTAAATACTGAATAATTTCCCATAATTCTACTGTGGTTAAAGGGTCATACACTTCAGGAATTACTGTACATTCAAGCCTTCCTGATGAATATAAACTGGTCTGTGCAGCCAAATGCTCCTAACACATGTATTAATTCATCATTAACATATTTCATATACCAGATCCATGTACTCAACATTATCATATATTAATAACTATATCAATGCCATGTAAATCTAATTAGATATGTACATGTATGCTTATAAAGTGCATTCGGAAATATAATGTCTCAATCTGCTTCCCATTCTCAGTGTGAAAAAGTAACTAAAAACAATGTTAATTTGAGACTATATATATATATATTTCCCAGAAGATGATGCCTAAGCAGAATGAGGTCCCAGATGGTGAATTTGGTGATGCTAGCCTGCTGTGCAGCATGGTATCACTAAATTCACCCTCTGGGGACCCCATTCTGCAACTGTCAGACACACTATATATAACCATGCTTGAATGTAGAGTGGTGGGTTGTTGATTTTGTGGCCGAGTCGAATAACAAAATCAAGAAATAAACAGCAGAATTATAGGTTATTTTTCAAGATTTAGTCAGAAATATGGCTTGTTGCAATTAATCAGAAAGCTCTCACTGAGAGCTTTCCGAAGAATGGCAACAAGCCATAATTCCGACTAAATCCTGCAAAATTACCAATAATTCTGATGTGGTTAAGGAGTCGATTATTTAGGGCATTACTGTAGCTACCTGATCCATGGGTGCAGTTCCGGGTGTCTGTAAGCCCATATCTCCCTCTTATACTGTCAGGTTCTTCAAACACTGTCCTATAAAGTAAAATAACGAGACTGCAGAAAACAAATAAGACATGCCACATGAGAACATTTTCAAGGGCAATCTTAATATTACTGAATGGCATGGTCATTCAAGTCTGAGTTTAGTGTGCCTGTCATTTGCAGAATGAGGTCCCCAGAGGGTGAATTTAGCGACATGTAGGTGGATAGATTCACTAAATTCACACTCTGGGGACCTCATTCTGCTTAGGCCTCATCTTCTCAGGAAAGTTTCTATAGAACCTTCTTCACATAGATTCTATTTCTTTTTAGTTTAGTTTCTCTATATCCCCAAATTGGCAGACGACACATTGCATAATCAAGGTTCCTAATGGGTGTACATCACAATATTCACCATTTGGGAACCTCAATCGGAGTCTATGTCTCTCATAGCAGATAAGGACATGCAGAATGAGGTCCCAAGAGGGTGAATTTAGTGATGCTAGCCTGCTATGTGATTTAGCGTCACTAAATTCACCATCTGGGTACCTCATTCCCAGTGAGACCTTTCCGATGAAAGGCAACAAGCCATATTTCCGACTAAAAATCCTGAAAAGTTACCCATAATTCTGCTGTGGTTAAGGAGTCGATTATTTAGGGTATTACTGTAGTATCTACCTTAAAACCTTGGTTGGTCCCATTAGTTTCCTCCAATCTTGAATGGCATTCTCTTTAGCTAGAATCTTGACAATCACATACCCACTGCAAATAAATATTGAAAAAGATCTTAAATGTGACAATAAACACTTAATATGTCGTGCTCTATGTTAACCCTTTACCCAACAGAACAACCCTGTGCCAATGCATTCTCTTATATATGCGAGTCGACCATAGGTCGCCTCGCATATATAAGAGAATGCATTGGCTTAACATGTAAGAAATGTAAGAAAAAATTATAAAATTGTTAAAGAAAGTAAGAAAAATGTAAAAAGTGTTAAAAAAGAATTTTTTTAGGCCAATGCATTCTCTTATATATGCGAGGCGACCTATGGTCGACTCGCATATATAAGAGAATGCATTGACACAGGGCATAACTGTAACCATCACAATGTGGTCAATGAACCGGTTCCAATGATATCCATATTTGTATGGTGTTATTGAGACAGACCGAAGTTATTTTAGGCTGTTGAAGCTTTATTTGGGCGTTTTTGGCCATTTTGTTGGGTAAAGGGTTAAATCAATTAATTTGGTAACTATGAGACACAGACTTAGCTTGTAATTTTTCTGTGTGATTTGCATGATTCTTATGACTGAGTGACTCAGAGTGAGGGAAAAACAAAGAGTAACCAAGAAATATCTTTCAACTAAACAATCAAAGATATGGCATAACAATTAGGAGGAGCAGATAGCTCAGTTGGTTTGTGGGCTGACTGAGCTACACCTTCGACACCAGTTGAAGTTTCAAAATCCGATTGTCGGTCGTACTTTATGTTGCCATCTGCATTCCCACTACAATGGGCATCACAAATCAACAATCCATGCTACAACAAGTGCTCTGAGAACGATTCCGGAAGCAAAAGAATGTCAGACAAAATTTGAAAAACACGTACTGTGTGAATTTCGTACATCCGCTCCTCTCGTAACGACATGACCAGGGATTACATTAGATTGGGAATACTGTCGGATCGGGAGCCAATGCTAAATGGCTGTCCTGTTTGCAACAATGTGCGCACATTAAAGATCCTACCATGGAGAACAATTATTTCATCTGGTGAATGAATAACAACTTAATTTCACAGACAGCTGGATTGGAAACTCTAGATACAAAACACAGAAACTTGAAATCCCTTCCACAGGAATCACACAATTCGCTCACTTTGCACACCATCTTAAAAAGACCTTAACCCTTTACCCAACAAACCGGCCAAAACCGGCCAAATAAAGCTTCAACAGCCTAAAATATCTTCGGTCTGTCTCAATAGAACCATACAAATATGGATATCATTGGAACCGGCTCCTTGACCACATTGTGATAGTTACAGTTATGCCCTGTGCCAATGCATTCTCTTATATATGCGAGTCGACCATAGGTCGCCTCGCATATATAAGAGAATGCATTGGCCTAAAAAAAAACTTTTTTTAACACTTTTTACCATTTTTTCTTATATTCTTTAACAATTTTATAATTTTTAATGTGTTAAGCCAATGCATTCTCTTATATATGCGAGGCGACCTATGGTCGACTCGCATATATAAGAGAATGCATTGGCACAGGGCCCTTCTGTTGGGTAAAGGGTTAATTGCAATACATGTACTAACATTGTTAAATTAATATATGTAAGCTGTTAATATCAGGGCTTAAAATCTGTTGGAAGTGAGGAGAATCAAAATCATTTCGGTAGTTATTAATTAAATTATCAGCATGATGTGACAAAATCAGATTACGAGAGCCACAGCCCCGAGCGAGTGTGGGTACAGAAGCTGGTAATGCATGGATTCCCATACTGCACTTTTTTTTTGCAATTAACACGACTTCCTTCAACCTAAATGTACATCTATCACTGTTTCAGCTGAATTGCTGCTATATTTTTCCACGATAAATAGTTTTTTTTTACACCAATCAGATGCTGCCAATTGTGTGAATCAATTTTGATTCTCGCCAGTGTTTGTCACATGAATCTTTATGCGAGTCGTTTCTGATATTCCTGTGGAAAATTAAGCACAGAATATATGACACAAACAATATGACTATATGCAGTCATATACATGTACAGTATCAAGCTGGACTGGATGAAGGGAATTTTGTCTAGCCTATAGGTTGGAGTATAAAATGAAGAGAGGTCACTGCCTGGATGAGTTGAAAAAAACTTGGTCCCATGATTCTAATGTCGACTATACAGTAATGCCCTAATTAATCGACTCCATAACCACAGCATAATTATGGGTAATTTTTCAGGATTTAGTCGGAAATATGGATTGTTGCCAAAATCAGATTACGAGCCAAAATCAGATTACGAGCAACAAGCCATATTTCCGACTAAATCCTGCTAAATTACCCATAATTCTACTGTGGTTATGGAGTCGATTAATTAGGGCATTATTATATTTAATTTTTACCCACTAGAAACATTAACCCTTTCTTGAGAGGAGCTGTGCTGGCATAACATTAAAGACCCTGTGCCAATGCATTCTCTTATTTATGCGAGTTTCACCATAGGTCGCCTCGCATATATAAGTTAATGCATTGGCCTAACAATTTTTTATCATTTTTTTAACAATTTTTCTTACGATCTTTAACAATTTTTATCATTTTTCTTACATTCTTTCTGATTCTTTAACAACTTTTGATAAATTTTAATATTTTTTTCTTTATCAATTTTTATCATTTTTTCTTACATTCTTTAACAATTGTTATCATTTTTAGTCATTATTTCTTACATTTTTCAACAATTAAAAATAGATTTTCTCAATTGTTCTTTAATTCTTTAACAATATAAAATTTGTTAGGCCAATGCATTCTCTTATATATGCGAGGCGACCTATGGTAAGAAAATTGATCGGCACAGGATTTCGCAAAAATTCAGGAAGCTCCTGCTATGAAAGGATTAAGTATCTTTGAATTTTCAGACAGTTAATCATACGGTACCTCGTCATGTAGCTCACAAGCCTGGTGAAGAAGAACTTCCCTGTTGAGAAAAACAAACAAATGATTAGAAATTTTAGTCACAGTACAACTTCAATATCTAGACTCTCATTGAATGCAAAGGAGCTACAGTAATGTCCTAAATAATCGACTCCATAACCACAACATAATTATGGGTAACTTTTCAGGATTTAGTTGGAAAACCCCGAGAGCTTTCCGATGAATGGCAACAAGCCATATTTCCAACTAAATCCTGAAAAGTTACCCATAATTCTGGTGTGGTTAAGGAGTCGATTACTTTGGGCATTACTGAATTATCATTATTGGCATTCCAACAAGCTTCAGTTAACTCTTTCATGATGGGAGCCAAGCTAGTGCAGCATTAAAGATCCTGTGCCAGTGCATTCTCTTATATATGCGAGTCTCCCATAGGTAGCCTTGCATATGAGAGAATGCACTGGCTTACATGTACAAGGGGGTCAATGTAAATAATGTTAGGCCAATGTATTCTCTTATATATGTGAGGCTCCCTACCTATGGGAGACTAGCATAAAAAGAGAATGCACTGGTACAGGGAACAAGAGACACACCGTCTAGTGCAGGTTTAACCCTTTCTATACTAAATATTCATTGACGAGTAGTTCCCATAGGAAATGTTCAGATAATAAGTTCAACTTTGTTGAACTTATTATCTGAACAATTCCCTCCAATAAACATGAATCCTTGAATTATCCTTCAACACTTGCTTTATATTTTCATCTTACTGTCATCTGCTAATTTATTATGAACACCCCTCCAATGGAATAATAGACCATTCCAATGTATACCTTTATAACTAAATGGGAGAATCCATTTAGAATAAAAAGGGTTAATATTAGCAGAGTAGATCTGATAATGCAGAGAACATGATTGGATCCCTGGTGGCTCAGTCAGTAAGGTGATAGTCAGTATAACCTGATTTATGTATCTGGCCAAGTTTGTTAGTTGTTTATCAGGGCCATAATGATTCATTGCGATTCCGATTTAAAGTTCACGATGCAATTCATCATATTGGGATGCAAAAAAAAGTCATGTACATGTACATGTCTGCAGAGTTATCAATAGTCAGAGATCTAAACTTTTCTACTAAAAACTTCCCATCTGGGCAGATCTGGGGACTGTATTAGTTATTATAGTCTACTTGTAATACCTGGCCATGTATTTTGGTCATTTTAGTTACATGTAGGTCTTGTAAATAAGTTTACTTCAATGAATATGCTGAGGTGAACACTGATGAGAATATACATACTAAAAATGATTAAGTGGTTCATCTAGTTTTCACAGCAGTCAGTTGCCAAAAAATTGCATCTTGATGCGTATCGTATCGTGATAGCAAAATCGCGATTCACATCGCATCGTGAAGGTCAATGTTTTCTACAAAGGAGGGATTTCCCAGTAAAATTAACTCTTTCCTACGATATAGAAAACTCGGAACATCGTGTTATGCCTCAGCGGCCGAAATAATGACAGACAAAAAATAATCAAAACCAAATCAATAAATGCAATACAATAATGACTTTTTTATATTGGACTTGCCACCTATATTAATCGACTTAAATAACAAACCCAATGGTAATTATGTTACTGGGGTTGAATTGTAACCTTCAATAAGCAATCGCAATTAACATTTTCAGTCAATCACACAAAATTGTTTCCAAACAACAGTTCAGTGCATAATATGCTACATGACAAGGTGCATTTATGTGAGAATCAATAGCCAGATAGGATGGTTTGTGTGACCACCGGACCATGTTCACGCATTCTATTCACTTTGTGCGCTTAGATCAACATTTAGTAGCTACATGTACATGTAAGAAAGGTTCATGCCATGGTTTGGATTCATTGTGTTATCTACCGGGGCAGGGGCGCCGGAAGCATATAAGGGCAGAGCCTACAAAAAAGGCACTTTCCGCAAAAAGGGCATTTTCTCCGCAAACTCGGGAAAATAACCACAAATTCATTGTGGCAAAATTGACAAAAAATTAATATTCCTTGTGAAATTGGTGGTATTTGGACCAAAAAAGTCACATTTTGCTATAAAAACACGAGATAAACACACAAAAAGCATTTTCTGTCTCCAGAAAAAGGGCAAGTCCTGCCCCCGCTCGCCCCCCTTGGTCAAGGGCAGGGGGTCAGCTGCCCCCTCTGCCCCCCCCTCTTCGGGCGCCCCTGTACCGGGGCAAACCCCTGGCTTTTTAGAAACATATTCAGATTTCTAGAATGATACGATAGGAGAATAATGAATCTGATTAAGAAACATGGTTTGATATAGTGCTCACATACTGTACATGTATCTAGTTTTTGATGTCGCAAAAAATTCCTTGTTCACGATTTTATTTTATATTACTTGGTTTACGGATTATTTTGGCTCAAAGGTAGGGGAGGTGGGAGGAAAAAATAATAAAAATAAAGCAGCTATAATTTTTTTTTATATATAAAAATGTTTGGGGGAAATAAAATATTTGCTGTATAGTATAATCTCATTGTCTAAACCAAACCATTGTATCATCTATGGTTATGCCTTTCCAATGCCCACTTGCACAGACAATATATTTTTTGTATTTGGAAGATAAATAATGATACCGGTAGATGAAAAAGAACCAACTAATACAAAATAAAATGCCTTAGCTACTGAAATGCCCTAAATAACCAACTCCTTAACCACAGCAGAATTTTTCCGACTAAATCCTGAAAAGTTACCCATAATTCTGCTGTGGTTAAGGAGTCGATTATTTATGGGCATTCTGTAGCTATTTTCAATGGCCCCCAGACATCACCTTCACAGTGGACACACATCATCTTCACCGTGGACACACATCATCTTCACCGTGGACGCACATCATCTTCACCGTGGACACACATCACCTTTACCGTGGACACACATCACCTTCACCGTGGACACACATCACCTTTACCGTGGACAGTCATCACCTTCACCGTGGACAGACATCACCTTCACCGTGGACAGTCATCACCTTCACCGTGGACAGACATCACCTTCACCGTGGACACAGGATTGTTTTTTTGTTTTTGTTTATTTATGGGCATTCTGTAGCTATTTTCAATGGCCCCCAGACATCACCTTCACCGTGGACACACATCACCTTCACTGTGGACACATCACCTTCACCGTGGACACACATCACCTTCACCGTGGACACACATCATCTTCACCGTGGACACACATCATCTTCACCGTGGACACACATCATCTTCACCGTGGACACACATCACCTTCACCGTGGACACACATCACCTTTACTGTGGACACACATCACCTTCACCGTGGACACACATCACCTTCACCGTGGACACACATCACCTTTACCGTGGACACACATCATCTTCACCGTGGACACACATCACCTTCACCATGGACACACATCACCTTCACCGTGGACACACATCATCTTCACCGTGGACACACATCATCTTCACCGTGGACACACATCACCTTCACCGTGGACACACATCACCTTTACTGTGGACACACATCACCTTCACCGTGGACACACATCACCTTCACCGTGGACACACATCACCTTTACCGTGGACACACATCTTCACCGTGGACACACATCACCTTCACCGTGGACACACATCACCTTCACCGTGGACACACATCACCTTCACCGTGGACACACATCACCTTTACCGTGGACACACATCATCTTCACCGTGGACACACATCACCTTCACCGTGGACACACATCACCTTTACCGTGGACACACATCACCTTCACCGTGGACACACATCACCTTTACCATGGACACACATCACCTTTACCGTGGACACACATCACCTTTACCGTGGACACAGGATTGGAGCAACATCACAAACAGACCTCAAAATATGAGGCTGGACATTTGCAGAATGAGATCCCCAATTTATTAATGTTATCCCACACAGCAGAATAGCATTGTCAAACATCTGGGGACCTCATTCTGCATGGCCTTATCTGCTATGGGAGTCCAAGACACAGATTTAAGTTCTCAGATGGTGAAGATGGTGATGTGTACCCATTGGGCACCTCGATTATGCATTGTGTCATCTTCCAGTTTGGGGATATAGAGAAACTAAACTAAAAAAGAAAAAGAATCTTTCTAAAGAATCTAAAAAACTTCTTAACTTGATAATAAAGATACTTTCCACTGGAGTAGCATCACCAAATTCGCCTGCTGGAGACCTCATTATGCGAATGTCTCCTACCATATTTTGAGGCCTAGTCACAAATTTTTATTGCAATCCTTATTTTGTTTGACACAATTTCCCACCATGTACATGTACTCTTATTCCACAATTATGGTTATTTAACCACTTCAGTGCCAGGGGCCGATCTCATCGGCCCTAATTTACGGTCTGTAAAATCGGCCCTAAATATTTTTTTTTTTATAGATTTTTTTGGGTTGAATTTGTTTTGGGTATGCTTAAGCATGCTATAGCGAATTTAAAAACAAACTGGATAAAACCTTAGGGGCATGTTATAACTCAAAACTATCACCAAGTATTCATAGTAATAATTTTGATGCCCATGAAAAACGTAATATTCCCTGGCACTAAACCTACAAAATAAGTCTGTTAAAGAATATAAGAAAAAATTATTAAAATTGTAAAAAATAATAACAAATGATGAAAAATTGTTAGGCCAATGCATTCTCTTATATATGCGAGGCGACCTATGGTCGACTCGCATATATAAGAGAATGCATTGGCACAGGGTACATGTATATGGGTTGATACAAAAATCAGACCTGGCACTGAAAGGGTTAAACCCAGGGAGTAATCATTCTTGGCTACAAACCTGTGTGCTCTTTGTAGAACTGCATAGCTTCGTCTGTGGTAAGTCTCATTTGTTTATGCTTCACAAAGAAAAAACCATGACTCAGCACCAAATCTTTGGTAGCCTATGGAAAGAAATTATAATTTGAGAGAACCATCAATGTCCAATTTAATCCAATAGGGTCAGTATTCGCGCTAACAATTTATGCAGGGAAGAATCCAGAGATAATTTGGGGACACCTGTTTCCAGCAGAGGATACATACTAGTACATGTATAATCCCATATACCTGTAACTTAATAAGGCTTCTGCGTCAAACCAACACAAATACATGCACATACATGTACATGTATACATGTATTAAAAATATGAAATAATATTTCTGATTTCAAAATTAAACATGCAAATAAAGGCTCTATATTGCAACTGCAGATTTTTTACTGTATCATATTGTTGAGTTACCTTGGAAAATTCAGGTTGACTCAATACTGTCCACTAGGAATTTGGGCACCCATACCTGTAACAGGTATCAAAACAGCCCTGGAAATTTCCCTGTTATGGGTCAACACTTGGGCCATTTTCAATATTTTTTGGGCAATTTGAAAATTCCTTGGGCTAATGTACAATGTATTTATATTTCAACAATTAAACTATTAGTAACACCAACAACAATTGGGTGTAATCACTGTAATGCATGTACATGTATATTGTATTGTAACAGAATATAACATGAATTTATACATACCGGTACATGTATACATGTACAAAGACAATCCAAAATATGTACATGTATCAACTAGCCAATATACACCATTTCTTTGATGGTGTTGTTTTGCCAATTTAGAGTGACCCCCCCCCCCCACGAATTATGCATGCAAGTTGAGGTCTGCAAACTGGGATCAACCTACTGCAAATCGTCACACTGCTTTATGTTCGAACCATTGAGGAATGGAACAGCCTAGAAAATAATGTATGCTCTAATATTACAACATACCGCTATACTTAAAGTAATTGACCACCAATAACGTGGTGTCACCCCCGTTAATATGGCGGTACTATACCGGTACCGCGGTATCCTCCAATACCGCGGTACTGATACCGCTTGTTAACGCGAACAAGTATGTGTGAGTAAATACCTCCCCTCAAAGAGTTCCATGAAAATCACCGTGGTATTCAACAAAATTAATGCGGTGCCCGCTAAAAGACTGCGGTATCATTATCGCCCAATACCGTAACTCCACCACCATGACCATCTCGATACCGCTACCGTTTATTACCGGTATCACCGCGGTCATGACCGGGGTATCACCCTGTTTTTCTGGTCAATTACTTTGAGAATAGCGGTACATGTACATGTAGTCCTCAAACACAATTGAAAGGCTCCGGCGCATAAATTATACACTATATGACTATGAGGTTTATACCCGGTACATGTAGTCTAGACATTTTTCATTATGAATCCAACAACAAGTTGTAGTCCGATCAAGCCGAGTCGGCCCCCGGTTCATAACGTGGATTTCGGAATGAAAAATGAAGATAAAAGTTGAAATATAATACTTATAAACTATCAAAGTATCATTTTAATTGATTTTATTTGTAATTTATGATAAGCCAAATTGACATTTAATAAATAATTGAGCTTAAGCGCAATAAGGAATCTCTAATTGCGCTTAAGCGCAATAAGAATATTTCTTATTGCGCTTAATTGCAATTAGAGACTCCTTATTGCACTTAAGCGCAATAATATATTCCCTATTGCGCTTAACCGCTACTAGATATTCCTTATTGTGCTTACTAGTAAGCGCAATGCGATCTTCTCTTATTGCGCTTAAGCACAATCAGATATCCCTTATTGCACTTAAGCACAATTACATCCTTATTGCGCTTAAGTGTAATTAATATCTCCCTCATGAGATCACCCCTCTGCAAATTGTAGAATCCGAATTAGGCTACATGTGGACAATCACCTCACCAAAAAACTCCATCCATCGCACTATGGACATTATATGAATAACAGGGAGTTTATGTAATTTGGCTTATTGCGTTTAAGCGCAATATTAAGGAATATTTTATTGCGCTTAAGCGCAATAAGAGCTAATTGCGTTTAAGTGCAATAAGAATATTCCTTATATTATTATAAAGAGAATCCTTATTCAATGCTCAATTATTTATTAAATGTCTACCGTTATACTTAAAGTAATTGACCACCAATAACGTGGTGTCACCCCGTTAATATGGCGGTACTATACCGCGGTATCCTCCAATACCGCGGTACTGATACCGCTTGTTAACGCGAACAAGTATGTGTGAGTAAATACCTCCCCTAAAAGAGTTCCATGAAAATCACCGCGGTATTCAATCATTATCGCCCAATACCGTAACTCCACGCCATGACCGTCTCGATACCGCTACCGTTTATTACCGGTATCACCGCGGTCATGACCGGGGTATCACCCCGTTTTTCTGGTCAATTACTTTGAGAATAGCGGTATTTGGCTTCCCATAATAATTGGCATACAGTTAGTATGTTATCACAAACCAAAAATCTAATTTTTTTTAGTGTATATTAACAACAATAAAGGAAATTGAAAAGCCCCAACAACAAGTTTTCCCCAACTCGGACTACAACTTTTAGTGTGTCCCGGATTTAGTGACCATTATTCTTCAAGCGCGAAAATTGGTAATTGAACTGGTTTCAAACCTGTAAAAAATCTGGTCTAGCGACGAGATCTGGCTTGAATATAGCCAGAGTGAGCTGCAGACTTCGCTTGAAATGCATATCCAGAAGTAGAAAGCTCACATATCGTCTGAAAACAGTATTTGTTACTTGTTTTTGGAGATCATGACATTTAATTTACAATTTCCGAATAGCATTAGCAGACGAAATGGAGTTATTCCTCCTTCGTCGCGGGCACCTGCGAATGGATCAGACCATACCAAATAAGGTAAATTATCAACTGTCAAAATAAATACACCTGCGTATCAAACTTATACTGATGAGTTTTGGTTTATGCTCTTATTTTATCCATAGCTAAATATTAGTATTAATTGATGCAACCATTAATTGGCTTTTAGACGTTAAATGTCTGTTTGAATTTGACAAGTCAGAAGTGGACACCCCTTAAAATGACATTGGGGCAGTCTTCATTATTGTCATAAAATGAAAGCCACTGAGCGAGCGTCGCTAATTTGACAGACGAAATTGTCTGTTTTCCGTGCGAAGTTTTCCGTTCGAAATACATTTTTGATGCAAACAACGAGAGTTGAAATATATCGGAATGATCGTGGAATGTACTCCAACGATTTCAGAGCGCAATAATCGAACGTTTGCATTGTCGCGGCTGTGAAGATCAACAACATGCCTCGAATTTCAGGAAGTTGAAAAAAGTCTGAATTAGACCATCCTGGTTTAGTTGCTCTCAACAAAAGGCAATCATGCAAAGTTGTAGAACTGTCATCTTAATTTTTATGTTAAGTTTCGGCAAAGTTTGCCAAACAGGGGATGTTATTGCATTTTTTCAAGGTGAGTTTTGCTTTACATGTTACGTTGTTGTTTTCCAGTACATGTAGACTATTGTAGTCACTTGAAGCACATACTCTTCAGAGGAGTAAATTGTCATAAAAACCAATTTTTGACACAAATTCCAATACCTGTGCTTGAAGTTTGCTTTACCGGTACACCTTGCGGTACCCTGGTTGACACAACATGTGTCTACTTAACCGTGGTGCGGTTAGCATTGTCATCGCAGCTACACAGCGGTTCCACTGGCTAATTGCAGTTGGGTCGCGGTGTACATACCTTTCGGCCACAGTGTACATGTCCCTGCAGCTCGGCTGTGGTGTACGGGTCCGTGACTACCCGCCCCCAAGACAACCCGCCCCCTTTCACTCTGAGACAACCCGCCCCCGGACAACCCGCCCCCAAAAATCAATTAGCGGTAATCAGTGGCTAATTAGGAGGTGTGAGGGGATTATGAGATGTTTGTTTAACGAAACTGCATTGTTTTTATGTTTACCCATACCATAGTATGGTAAACATAGTGTCGTTGCCCGGATTGACCACTCGTCGTTGGTCTGTCTGTCCGTCTGTCTGTCTGTTCGTATGTCTGTTTGTCTGTCTGTTCGTCTGTCTGTTTGTCTGTCTGTCCGTGTTTACTAATGACTACTTATGTGGCTAAGATTGTGTAAAATGGATATTTATGTGGATAACTTCCGTTGCGTGGCTAGCCACGTAAC
Source organism: Siphonodentalium dalli (assembly GCA_032622095.1). Lineage (NCBI taxonomy): Eukaryota > Metazoa > Mollusca > Scaphopoda > Gadilida > Siphonodentaliidae > Siphonodentalium > Siphonodentalium dalli. Next base: position 15,305,313 of record CP136069.1, on the reverse strand, counting down.
AGCTTTCAGATGGACGTTCAAAAATGATCTATTTGGCCTAATCAGCTTATTTAATTTTGTAGTCACTCAAAATTTGGAAACAAAAAGTCCATCGATTTAGACATCCATGACCTGCCAATAGGAGATGTTGGACACTGACTGACATTTATGTGGCTAGCCACCCAATCACGGACCTGTCAGTTTCTCCTATTCCACTGTCCCAGTTGCTGTTTGCAAGATTTTGAGTTTTAATCAGCTTCTTCTGCTATAATTCCAACATGTTATGAATCCATAATCTGGAGTTTTATCACTATCTACTACTTGATAGCCACATAAAATTTTATGGCTACTTGAGAAGCCACATAAAAACTAAAGCCACATTACCATTTCTAGCCACATAGGTCGGAGCCACATATCTACCCATTTGTTCGTCCGTCCGTCTGTCTGTCCGTAGACACTTTACGAGTAATGCGATAACTCTAACATTTTCTATCCGATCGGAACCAACTTTTGTATATGGGTTTCTCAGCCCAAAATACGGATCGAGTTCGAATTTGGGTTTGATTCGAGTTTTTGTTACAGAGTTATGGCCCTTTTTCGACTTAGAATTGACGCATTTTGCCATAACTCGAACATTTTCATCTGATTGGAACCAAATTTGGTCTGTTAGTTTCACAGCCCAAAATACAGATCGAGTTCGAATATGGGTTTGATCCGATTTATTTTAAAGGAGTTATGACCCTTTTTCGAAGAAAAAAATTGATTTAAAAAAAAATTTACTTTTAACTTTTATAATAATAATAAAAAAAATGTCATTTGTTTTCATTTAGTTATTGATGATTATGATAAAAGTTGATAAAAAGATTTCCAATGTGGACCTTTAATTTTTTTAAATAATTAAAAAGTTTTTAAGTTAAACAAATTTGAAAAACTAACACCATTATAACTCTGCCAAGGGTTACAGGGTACCCCGAATCACCACACCAAATTTGATTAAATCGGTCCAAAATCTTGTGTTATGTACTGGTAAATCTGTTTGGAGCAACATTAAATCCAATTCACCAATTGCCTTTGGACAACTTACATGTAGCTATTGATAAGGCTATATTATTTTCTGATGTCTCTTATGCCAATGTGCAAATAATCTGATAAAGAAGGCTATGGTATCTAATTTAAAATAAAGATTCAACAATAAACATCACATGATATTAACAGTAGACATCTCTGCTGCAGAGTTATATCTTCAGATGGTCTGATATCATTATAATTGTTATTGGTTTAATAGAGGTCAGTGTTCAACATAAACAATTCCTGTGATATTTTGACAGCTCTGCTATATAATTGATATTAATGGGTCAGTGGTGAGGTTGCTTATCTGTATACTAGGACACATTATTATTGTAAATTTAAATTGGACTCTCTTAACCCAAGTATTCCATGTCCAGGTCACACCTACACATTTAACCCATGGGCTTGCTGGCTGTGGTGGTTTAGCATTACAGATCCTGTACCAGTGCATTCTCATATATAAATGCCATTGACCCATAAATTCCAATAATTTGTGTTATGTTCATTTGTCTATAATAGTACATAACAGTATACTCTATAATTCAACACCAAAACTCTCATTTATCCGATCATATAAAATTTTATCGCCAAGGTATGGGTTAACATCTGCCGATCGTGATCGGCCTCTCGTTATAGATTTTTATTTGATTTAACAACATGGACAACAATAATTTATACACATGTAATATAATATAACTTATGAACACAAAAATGCATCAACGATAATATGTTTATTTATTACGAAGTTTAATGAACGAAATTTAAAAACGGAATGAATGAATATGAACGAAGATTAAAAACAAAATTTAATAAGTTTAACAAACGAACAATGATTAATTTGGGGCTGTTGCTGCTGCTGTTGTCTGTAAAATGTTATAAGACTGAATAAAAAAGTTGAAAGTTGATGATCGGGATTCTGTGTAGAGATCTGCCGATGTGACTCGGGTAGTCACCGTCTGGGCCTGCTTCTGCATGTTGCTTTGTTCGGACCTCTACATCGCAGTGAATGCAAGGAAACATGCTTGCAGAATGAAGATAACCCATACTCAAGAGTTAATATACCCAGTTCCGTCGGCATCGTTCAAAGGCTGTTTGTATACTCACCTCCAGTTACATCAGTGAGATGACTCCCGATCACTATAAGTGTTGTGGTAACACACTGTGATAATGAACCATTTGTATCAAATGTTTGTTTTGAAAGCACCCCGTTCAGTTGTCAAAACATCGTGTCATTCTTTACTCCAGACCACGCATTGGCATAATTAATGAATAAACACATGTTTAGTTGGTCAAGATCTTTAATAATATAACATCAAAGAACATAAAAGAACATACGGTACATGTAATCACTATTAACAATTTCGGGACAACCCGCCCTCATTTATCGGGACAACCCGCCCCCAAAATAGCTGAGGGGTGGGTTGTCTCAGGGGCGGGTAGTCCCGTTCCCGTGGTGTACTAGTCCAACAAATTAGACTATTCGGTTTAAGATATATTTTAATATTTGGACATTTACGATTATCTTAACCCTTCTAAACGTCAAAATATTAAAATTCATCTTAATCCGAAAGTCTAATTTGTTGGACTAGTGGTGTACCTGCCATTCATCAGCAATATACTTGCATGCTGTCCAGCCGCGGTGTACAGAGGTTGATTTTTTTTTTTTAATTTGTATAGTATTTTCATTGTAAATTGCTTAGCAGAAATTGGAAATTGCATATAAAATTGTGATGCGAATCCTGTTAAATCAAGCCTTGGCGGTGTACATTTGTAGGTGCCATTTTTAATTATAGCACAATAAATGTAGTTTGATTGAGCCCTTTGTTTAAATACCGTCAGCCAGACCATCTATTGTCTGGTAACGAAGGTGTGATAATCTTACAGGTATACGGTAAGTAGTCAACATCATAAATAAAATTAGTCATAATCATCAGCCTGATGATGGTGGACTGTAATCGGAAGAAGAAGTCATACACTGTCGTAAAATCTAGGAGTCATAATCCATCCTGATTAGAAGAGGTCACCATTGTCAATTATTAGATGCATGTATGACACAGATGTGTGATGTTACTGACAACAATTAAGCGCCCTAACTACATGTACATGTACTAGTATATGTATATTTGGTAACACCTGGTTATTTGGGAAGGAACCATTGGAACGCCCACAAGTGACAGCTTCATCATTTGAGAATTGGCTCATCAGCCTGTCATTCAAGACTGATTACATGTACATGTAACTGTAGTAACAATGGCCGTTATTTCGTATTATAACTTGCTATTGAAATGTACGGTACATGTAAGCCTGAGTTGTGTGCCATGCAGACTCTGTTAATAAAAATCAGGGCCAGAAATTTCTTCAGAATGAAACAATAAAGCAAGGGCAGATCAAATGGGGGCACACCCAGCACGCGCCCCCTATTTTTGCCAGAGCAAGGAATTTTTGGGAGGTGTCCTGGCACCATTTGTCTCGGGGCGCTCGAAGATTCTGCACTGAATTTGCTAACATGCATGTACATGTAAATACAGCAATTGACATGTTTTACATTACTCAAACGTATACCATACATGTAGAGTTATTTTAACTGTGGGTTGAAATTACTTCAATTTGGTATTCCATGTAATATGTACATGTATACCGGTAGCTAAGCAAGCTACGAATGTAACGAATCCAACATCCCGAGACACTAACAATATAAAGCTTGTATGCCTGCCATTCTCTCTAATGTCTCCTGTGTATGAAATGAGAACTTATCTGACAGTTAGAAATTTCAAGGTAGACACCCCCATATCCCCTCCCACCGTTCAACGCTCCCACTGTGTCCCTGTTTAGAACTACTGTACTTGTTTTAAAGTGATTAGACAAGTACTGACTAGTGTACCGATAGTCTTCAGAGTCCCAGCCTTCTCCATCTTTACAGTCTGGTGAGCGACCTACAGGCATTGACTGTCTTGTTTGTTTTTTTGAAATAATTGAGTTACCGGTACATGTGAATGTGCATATGATCTTATATATGGAATTTCCACCTTGATTATATTTCCGATAACACCTACCGGTACAGGTAATTCTTACTAGTACTTGTATCCTATCACTGTAGATTTATCATAAAATTAACGAATTACCGGTACCGTACCAAAGGACTGGTAATTGTGTGGGAGGGCTACTTTAACTAAGGGCACTTTTTCAAAATAAAGGGACTGCTGTACATGTAACTGTGTAAACATGACTATTATACAATGTATAGTGTATACACAATTGATCAACCTGTCTCAAGTGGAGGATAATGGAATCAGATTAATTCTATAGACTGATAGAGGTGTTACTTTCTCTAAATGTGGCTGAAATGGATACCTGTACAACGACATCCGTGAATTGTGAAATAATGCAATTTTTGTACATGTACTAGTACCATACTGTATATGAACTACCGGTAATAGCTACCGGTACTTACAGGTATACAATTGCCTGAACTTGCCTCCCTGCATGTACATGTACTTTGTTGTCAGTTATGGACTACCGCTATACTTAAAGTAATTGACCACCAATAATGTGGTGTCACCCCGTTAATATGGCGGTACTATACCGCGGTATCCTCCAATACCGCGGTACTGATACCGCTTGTTAACGCGAACAAGTATGTGTGAGTAAATACCTCCCCTAAAAGAGTTCCATGAAAATCACCGCGGTATTCAACAAAATTAATGCGGTGCCCGCTAAAAGACCACGGTATCATTATCGCCCAATACCGTAACTCCATGCCATGACCATCGCGATACCGCTACCGTTTATTACCGGTATCACCGCGGTCATGACCGGGGTATCACCCCGTTTTTCTGGTCAATTACTTTGAGAATAGCGGTACATACATGTACAGTGCATTGTATATGCAAACTATACAGGTACCGTTAGTTACTAAGTTCTAACAAGTGCACGACACAGTCAAGTTACAGACAGTTTCTCCCGCATAGGTGGCTTTTTGATTCGGTTTATTATTTTCTAAGTAGGGCCCTGTGAAGCTTCGATATTTGATTCGGTTTGCGAATCAGAATGCTGAAACAATGTGTGATACATGTGATACATGTGATACATGTGTAAAATGTGCTTAAATCTGCACAGAGGGGACACATGAATATCTGAAAATGTGAAACAGCAATATACATGTATGCTATAATGATGACCACCATTCGATATAAACAGTACAGATAATTGGTAATCTCGAAAGTTTTAGTTTATCTTCTGCAAGAAACTATTGGCACGCCAAAAACAAGTATTGGACCAGGGTGGATGCATGAACTACAGTAGCTGCCCTGGTTTGTCCAGTCCACAACCACCAACTTCTCTGATATAATGTACATGTTGTCATGTACATGTACATGCAGCTACTAGTATGATCTATTAATTGACCCCTTTAACGCAGTTGTAGGCCGGTAATGGTTGTAGTCATGCGGTACATTATACATGTATCTCCAGTCAACCTTCAGTCAACCACAGTCAAGTGGTGCATTGTATCACCACGAAATGCTAGCTGTTGTCATGTATTAACCATCGGTAGTCTTACAGCGGTAATAGATTTGAACTGCGATAACCAAATAAATAACTGCCCCATTTTTTTTTGCGACCGCAATAACAGCAAATTCAGTCTAGAAATTATTAAACACGTCGGCGCTTGACCTGCGCCATTTTCAATCGCCAAGTTTTTAATTCACTAATACGATATCTACACCATCAGGAGTATATTTATTTTCAAGTTACCGTTAACTAAACATACTTCATATACCGGTACAATTTGTTTCAGTTGAGAAATCTTTTATGGTTTATTCAACGTACAAAGTTGGTCACCGACCGTCATTGCAACTGCATCAACAATGCAGCTGACACCACGCCAGAAATAAACACTGCATGGTTACAATGCCGACTTAAATTTTTTTTTAAATCTTATAAACATTGCATAAAGAATACTGTATAACTGGGATTGGGAGGTGTTACCGAATTTACCGTGGTTGGCATCAGTATAATTGGTTGCGGTTGATCGCATGAACGTGGTTGAGTACATGTACATGTATATGTACCACGGCAATACCTGGTCGATTAATTAGAGCAGTACTTCTTGGTATTCTGAGTTTGCATGAACATGTGCTAATAGCTAGGGCAGTCTACCAGGATTAGGGGTCAATCTGAACTGATTAGGCACTTTAAAGATGCATTATCCAAATTAACGCTCGCAAATTACAATTTCTTTGGCTTCGCGGGTCAAAACACTTCTCTGATATACAGTAATGCCCTAAGTAATCGACCCCTTAACCACAGCAGAATTATGGGTAACTTTTCAGGATTTAGTCGGACATATGGCTTGTTGCCATTCACCGGAAAGCTTTCCGATGAATGGCAACAAGCCATATTTCCGACTAAATCCTGAAAAGTTACCTATATAATTCTGCTGTCACATGTTAAAGAGTCGATTAATTAGGGCATTACTTCTTGATATTCTGGGTTTACATGTGCATGTGCTAACAGGGCAGTCTACCAGGATTAGGGGTAAATCTGAACTGATTAGGCACTTTAACTATTAATAAGGTAAGAACATTAAATGAGATGGTGGATGATCAGAACCGATCCAGCATGATACAATCAATTGGGAGCGGCGAGTATACAAGTCTGGATTTAGTGTGTCTGTCATTTGCAGAATGAGGTCCTGAGAGGGTGAATGTACATGTAGTGCCCCTATCCCGCATTAGTGTGGTCGTAGTACGCAAAAAAAGGGGTCAACCCAGAAGAAATTGGTATACAAGCGATCTCGGTGTCATTCAACGCGGGAGAATCTCTGCTACAACATATCCAAAATCCGCTAAAATCCGCTTTGGGCAAAATCCAGGATCCAAGATGGCGTCCAACATGGCCGCCTTTAGTCAAAAGAGATTCTGACTGAGATTAATTCGACATAATGAGAACAAATGTTGCCATATTAATACAAATGTATACATTTTTGCGAAGGTAAAGTATTATGCCACATATCTATAGAAAAAATTGAACCCCTCGCCCCAGATGGCTGCCAAAATGGTGGCCTAAACTCGAAAATTTGAAATTTTTGCCTAATATCTTAAAGATCAATTCCTGTTGTTTGATAATGGTTCAGACTGGCGACATTGATTAGTCATATTCATCATCGGAGCAATGAAAGATACCATAAATGGGGTCCCAGTCTCATATACACCCTCAAAAATTTGATTTTACAGAACGCGGTATAAAATTCCACAAAAATCGCCATTGGGATTCCAGTCATATATCAACAAGAAATGGACAGAACTGTACAATGTAAGTTGGGCATACCATTATCTATAATTACTCCAATTCAATGAAACCCAAATTGACGCTTTGTCTTAAAATGGCTGCCAAAATGGCGGTCAAAATATGGAAAATGGCAGATATTTAGAATGGTCGTCAGAGGGTTAGACCCAGAAGAAATTGGTAAAGAAACGGTTTTGTTGTCATTCGACGCGGGAGAATCTCGTGTATAACATATCCAAAATCTGCTAAAATCCGCTTTGGGGAAAATACAGAATTCAAGATGGCGTCCAACATGGTCGCCAATAATAATGAAAATGGCAAATATGTAGTTATTCACGAAAACCCATTCGACAAAACGCCAATTCGGCACCAATACACATCATTGATTGAAATCAATGTTTTTTGTGGGTATGAGTAGCCAATCACGATTCAAAATGCTAAGATGGCTACCAAAATGGCCACCGAAAATTGTCGAAATTTAAGTTCTGCTCAGAGGAAAGCCGAAACAACACTTCGGTTGTGAGCTAACGATGACAGACCTATTAAACATGTTGCCAATAATCTACTACCACAATCAGTTCAGCCCGAAATGTTCCAACTAAGCAGTATCTACTGCAGGATCCAACACGATGTCCACTTATTACGAGGGACTATCTGGGAATTAATTAAAAAGAAATTAAATTGCTACAAATCTGGATTATTTGAAAACACAGTGTCAACATTTCTACTTATAACGACTATTCGGAACATCAAATATATGGGCATCGGTGGTAGTCCGGAAGCATCAGGCTATAATAGGTTTTCCAGTGCTGGCGAAAGTGAAAAGGACAGGAGGGAAAAGCGAATAATCTGGGGTTTATTTAATTGGTGGGCAAGTTGGTTATCGGAGCTGGGGAGTTTCAAAGTAAAATTATTTTCTTCAATATCAAGAGGAAAAATGAAAATTCGCACGTACATTGTATACCCTTCACACTTTATGTGACAATTCCGTGTCATGCGATTGTGGGTATATACATGTGGATAGAAACATTCTAGTACATATATAGACGCACCTATATCTTCTACACATTTAGTGAATTTCATCAATGATATGTAGACACAATGTGCGTCACGGCTGGATCTGACCCGTAGGCGTAAAGGTATCAACCATTTAGCTTGATTAACTGGCATTTCAAGGTTGTCATTGGATAGAAATGCCACATGAACATGGTGATTAACAACATGTTTGTCTAAGAAATGTGAACAATGAACATGTTATTTTCCGGATGTTAGACAATCAAACTGCCACATAAGGCGTTCATCCATGCTCATCAGAGCACGAAATATGTGCAAATTAATGACACGAAAACTATTTCATGCGGACGACGTACTCTAGACCTACATGTACATCCAACGTCATTTCCTATTAACTTTTATTGTTTGGACGGACGGTTTCGAGGTTTGAAAATCCCGCTTGTCCAAGAAAACCTCCACATACTTACGGAGTCGATGTGTAAACAATGTATGGGGATAGTTTCTTCATACATATATGTATTTGGCACACGTATTTTCTAGAACATAAGAGATCACCATTTACCGGAGAGTTGATATCTGGGAAGAGATCAGAGTAAAACTACTTTTCTTACATGTCGAATGGGGAATCCATGGGCTACATTTAGTTCCAGCTTGAAACTTGAAAATGATGGCCGAGCCCGAATAGTTAATATTTCGTCGCATCAGTGCTATAATGTAACCCACATTTTCAACTTTCCGAGAAAATGAAGGTTGAAGTTTTTAGACAACATTTCTCCTAATGTTGACAAAGCATGACGTATTGTTGTATTTATCCCAATGAAAACTGACATTAGCTGTTCATTGAACCACATATTGTTTTCTGTTTATTCCCTCGATTTCTTTTAAAAAGCAATAGCTTGTTTGGAGATATGACATGCCAGCGACGATTCGTTTCCGTGCTATAATGAAGTTGTGCTAATAAATGCAGATTAAGCTAAATATGGTGGCAATCGCATGTGTCTATGAACTAAAAAGTGCATATTCTACACTATGAAAATTCACCCATGTGCATCATCATACAGAAATGTGTGGAACAATCACAAAATTTAAATCACCAAATGATCACGTGACTAACATGGAGATACTGCCATATAGCACACATTTTAGAATTCACAAACACAAAACAGAAGTCACGTGGACAACCTGAAGCGTCCGCTTGGCTGCTGTTGGACATACGACCTCATAGCACGAATAATTGTAAAGATCGCTGGAGATACGACATTTGCTTCACTGGTTTGTGCGAATATTTGTCATCCAATGCAAGGACAGTGTGGCCCATCGGATTGGATTTTTTCTCACGATTCGAATGGTATCAAATACTCATTTCCCGCCAAAATGGATATACGACATTATAGCACTGATGAGTCGAGATTTTGTCAACCCGCGGGAAGCCACCAAAAGATTGAAAATAAATAGTTTTGACGTATATGAGCCACATACATGTATATGAGCCAACTATCAACTGCATCCACCACTCACAACTTCCATTATGTGATAAGCTGGGCAGAGTCTACCATTTTCGTTTTGGAACCATATTAGATAAAATTTATTGTTTCTTTTTGTCTATTTGGTCTATTTGATCAATTATTTTGTAGACAAGATCTGTTTATCCCTAAATATCAAATGTGACCAGAACCCCAAAGTCGATTTTGGTTAAATTTCATACCACATTCGTTATAACTTATTAGTGAAGGACCAGAGTAAACTATGATCTAATCTATTAGAAATGTCATCGCTGTAATGATCAGTTGACACGATCATTGAAAGAATATACCCATTGTTTCCCAGTTCAGAGAGCAACAAGTGATAAACAGATGTGATAGAAAATAGTATTTTTCACATCGGGTGGCCATTTTGGCAGCCATTTTTGTTACTGATTTTTAAGTTTTTACATAGAGCTAGCATAATGGCATCATAAAGAGGTATACATTCGTATTTATTTAGTCAATTTTATTCATCAACCACTACTTATAATGGATTGAATGACACTGTGATCAATATCCGCCATTTTCCATATTTTGACCGCCATTTTGGCAGCCATTTTGAGACAAAGCGCCAATTTGGGTTTCATTGAATTGGAGTATTTATAGATATTGGTATGCCCAACTTACTTTGTACAGTTCTGTCCATTTCTTGTTGATATATGACTGTAATCACAATGGAGAGTTTTGTGGAATTTTATACCGCGTTCTGTAAAATCGAAATTTTGAGGGTGTAGATGAGTCTGGGACCCCATTTATGGTATCTTTCATTGCTCCAATGATGAATTAACATGAATATGACTAATCAATGTCGCCAGTCTGAACCATTATCAAACAACAGGAATTGATCTTTAAGATATTAGGCAAAAATTTCAAATGTTCTAGTTTAGGCCGCCATTTTGGCGGCCATCTGGGACGATGGGTTCCATTTTTGCCATAAACAGGTGGCACAACATTTTACCTTTGCAAAAATGTATACATTTGTATACATATGACAACATTTGTTCTCACTGTTATCGAATTAATTTCAGTCAGAGTATCTTTTGACTAACGGCAGCCATGTTGGACGCCATGTTGGATCCTGAATTTTGCCCAAAGCGGATTTTAGCGGATTTTGGATATGTTATACACAAGATTCTCCCGCGTCGAATGACACCAAAACCGCTTCTATACCAATTTCTTCCGGGTCGAACCCTTTGACGACCACACTACATGGCGGTCTAAAATCACCATATTCACTCTCTAGGACCTCATTCTGCTTAGGCCTCAACTGCTATGGAGACCTACTAGTAGATCAGGTTGAAGTTCCCCATTTATTAAAAGTTTGTGATGTTCCCCAATTAGTCACCTCGATTATCGTGCATTTTATCTTCTGCAAATTTTGGTTGATATAAAAACTGAACAGAAGGGAAAAATTAAGTAACCAAAAACAATGTTCATTTGAGACTTTAAATACTTCCCAGAAGATGAGGTCTAAGTGAAATGAGGTTCCCAGAGGGTGAATTTTGTGATGCCAGCCCACTGTGCGGGATAGCTTCACTAAATTCACCCTCTGGGGACCTCATTCTGCAAATGTCAGACACACTAAATTCAGACTTGCGAGTCCAGTAATGCTCTAAGTAATCGACTTCTTAACCACAGCAGAATTATGGGTAACTTTTCAGGATTTTGTCGGAAATATGGCTTGTTGCCATTCATCGGAAAGCTCTCGGGGAGAGCTTTCCGATGAATGGCAACAAGCCATATTTCCGACAAAATCCTGAAAAGTTACCCATAATTCTGCTGTGGTTAAAGAGTCGATTACTTAGAACATTACTGTATATGAGAACTGCTTCCTCAGGGAGAAGATTATTAGATTCGGTCCATAAGGAATCAATATTAGCCATATTGTATGACTGTCTGCATGGCTAGCCTAAAAGCAACTGTCACCTCAGCTACCGGTACATTGTACACTGTAGTCTATTGTATTATTCAGAGCATATGTAGACCATAGGCTATATGGTCATAGACACTCCTCGTCAGTCAATATTCGTTTTCCACAGATTCATGATAAATTAACCCTTCCTATAGTAAATACTCATTGATAAGTACTGAGTAAATGGTATACCACACTTCAATTACTAGTAGGTCACAGCTGAATTAAATTAATTTTTTCATGTTTTATTCAATAAAACAATAAATTACATTACATGTATGTTCTAATATTATGTACTAGTACATGTACTAGTACATGTATTTAGTTTTATTATTTCATAGTACATGTACATTACAATCAAGGAGAAGAAGTCCCGGGATGTGGGGGGGGGGGATAATCATATTTATTTTGAGCAAAATTGAAAATAAAATGAAATAATAAAATAAAATGAAAAGCCACCAGCCCACCCTTAATTTTTTCTTGCATGTCACCAGAAACACAGGAATATATATTTTTTGGCCTTATGATAAATACATGTTTATATATTGTACATGTACCGTATACTGTTATGCCCTAAGTAAATGGCCCATCTACTGTTATGCCCTAAGTAAATGACCCATTAACTGCAGTTATAATCCGTTTACAACTGCGGTTAAACCGTAACCGCACCGCTGTTATTTGCCGTAACTGCGGTGGCATCGCAGTTACATGCGGTTAGGTTACCGCAGTTAATAACCCTTAACTGCGGTTACACTGCACGTAAACGTTAACCTTCCGGTATTTGAATATTTAATGGGAAAGAGAGGGGTACTACCCATGCATCTACCAGTGTATGTTATCGTTTTGTGTTTTAGCGATCACGGCAAAGTGGTAACTTCATAATCGACCAGGAGTTGATTGTATGTTTTTGTTATCACCATCGGTACTCAACACGATATATTTTATGTTTTAATCCCGACTTGTTGAAAACTGTATAATTTGACGTATATGCTCTAGTATACAAATGTACGTCCGTTGTTCGGCTTGAGAAAAAATACATGCTTATGTTTGAAGCAAAGTAGAGTGCTGAATTTAGCTGGCGTGTCATGTTTGTAGTTAATTATGATTATATAGCAACGAATGCAAGATCGGAAAACTTAAATGGTTTCCGATATCCGAATAATGCCCGACATTTGAAGAGTGCGGTTGTTCGGTTTAAACGCATTTTTCTTTCCCTCACTTTACATTTATGATGCATGTGTGGGACTCTAACCCCCACTTTATATTTTTATATAATTATCCACTCGAATCCATTTGAAATTCAGTGGCCATTTGATCCGTTTGAATGCGTTTTTTCCGTTTTGCGGTTGTTCCATTTTAAACGCGTTTCCTTACATTGAAAGTGAGCGGCACTCGTCAGCTAAATTGTCGAATAATTATATTTATTATATAAATATTTATTTTATCGATGGTTAAAGTTGAAAATGGGCCGTAAGAATTCTGATTACCCGTCGGGGTTAGCCCAACTGTTATTTTCACCAAAAGGCTACTATAAAGTATACAACATTATAATAAAAAGAAATCGAAAAATAAATAAAACACACAAAAACACTTTTATTTTTTCACACCATACATCACAATCTTCCGTTGACCCATAACATAAAATATTGGTATATGAATGTCTGTTCTATTTATCCAAAATAAATAGAAGATCCACAACAAAAAATATTGATATTGATAGGGACACTGCCATGTTATGTGTGCTAACTTGTCTAACGAGCATGGCAACTAAAACATGACATGCCATATACGCCATATGGTATCTGTTCCATTAAGAGCTAGAGGTGCCACGATTATTGATTTTGATAATCGATAATCGGTCGTCAATAATCGACTATAATCGATTAATCGTACCTAATGACATCAGTACCGGTAGGAGTATTCTGTAATATGGCCTAATGGCTGGGTGCTGGTTAACTGCACTGTCGCTGGTTGTTTGAGGCATCGGCTGATGAAATGTTTACATTAATAAGTGCATCAAAAACCACTGTTAATGACCAATGAACACAATGTATTGAAAGTAGGAATGCACAACGGATGGCCGGCGGTTCCTAAAAAAGGGAAACGATTTCATCAAACATCCAGAGCGTGGATAACAATCACAAAGATGTGTCCCCACCTGCAAATTGTAGGACTTACAACAAATTAAACATTTTGATAATAGCGAGTTTCATTCAGCATTCACCGCATGATATGTGATAGCCTGTGCTAGTATCATCTTATTATAACAATGCAAACAAAGTATAGTCGCAAATGACATCGCGGAGAACATCGATGATTAAAATGCTGTAGGTTCCGTGGTTTCCAGAGAATGTCAAACAACTCACCATTGGTCCAATCAGATTCAAGGCTAGTGGCGTTCATTTCATTGAACACGGTACCAGTCGGAATATTTCAAAGATATAGTGCCGCCTTTCAAGTATAGATATACAACGACATCGCCATAAGTTCAAAGCTTTGTAGAATATACAACGACCCGAAGAGTAGCCATGTCACATCACCAATTGAACTGCCGACTGTTTGCAACATATTAAGTTAGTAGTACTCATGTCGGAATCTCTTTGATCTGCGATCAAAGGTTGTTAACCCTTCAGTTGTAGATAAAACTGTGTAAAACAAACAAAGTACTAGTATTCAATAATATCCAACATTTTCCGACGTCCGAAATAAATAACGTAGATTAATCGACTATGGAAATGGTAATCGATTATCGGCTTTATCAACGGTTCATCGATTATACGATTAATCGTGGCACCCCTATTAAGAGCGACATATACCGGTTTAACCACGACGTATCCATTTTAACCGCACAATTTATTCGGTTCTCTTGCGTTTTAAACGCATCTTATAACCGCGGTTAGGTTAAAACGGAACGCAGTTAAACTGGGGTGCCACTTCAGTTAGATGGGCCATTTACTTAGGGCATAACAGTAACTGAAGTGGCACCCCAGTTTAACTGCATTCCGTTTTAACCTAACCGAGGTTATAACTTATAAGATGCATTTAAAACGCAAGAGAACCGAATAAATTGTGCAGTTAAAATGGATACGTCGTGGTTAAACCGGTATACCGGTATGTCGCTCTTAATGGAACAGATACCATATGGCGTATATTTTAATGGCGTGTCATGTTTTAGTTGCCATGCTCGTTAGACAAGTTAGAACACATAACATGGCAGTGTCACTTTCAATATCAATATTTTTTGTTGTGGATCTTCTATTTATTTTGGATAAATAGAACAGACATTCATATACCAATATTTTATGTTTTGGGTAAACGGAAGATTGTGATGTATGGTGTGAAAAAATAAAAGTGTTTTTGTGTGTTTTATTTATTTTTCGATTTCTTTTTATTATAATGTTGTATACTTTATAGTAGCCTTTTGGTGAAAATAACAGTTGGGCTAACCCCGACGGGTAATCAGAATTCTTACGGCCCATTTTCAACTTTAACCATCGATAAAATAAATATTTATATAATTATATATAAATATAATTATTCGACAATTTAGCTGATGAGTGCCGCACACTTTCAATGTATGGAAACGCGTTTAAAATGGAACAACCGCAAAACGGAAAAACGCAATCAAACGGATCAAATGGCCACTGAATTTCAAACGGATTCGAGTGGATAATTATATAAAAATATAAAGTGGGGGTTAGAGTCCCACACATGCATCATAAATGTAAAGTGAGGGAAAGAAAAATGCGTTTTAAACCGAACAACCGCACTCTTCAAATGTCGGGCATTATTCGGATATCGGAAACCGATATTTAAGTTTTCCGATCTTGCATTCGTTGCTATATAATCATAATTAACTACAAACATGACACGCCAGCTAAATTCGGCACTCTACTTTGCTTCAAACATAAGCATGTATTTTTTCTCAAGCCGAACAACGGACGTACCGCTATACTTAAAGTAATTGACCACCAATAACGTGGTGTCACCCCGTTAATATGGCGGTACTATACCGCGGTATCCTCCAATACCGCAGTACTGATACCGCTTGTTAACGCGAACAAGTATGTGTGAGTAAATACCTCCCCTCAAAGAGTTCCATGAAAATTACTGCGGTATTCAACAAAATTAATGCGGTGCCCGCTAAAAGACCACAGTATCATTATCACCCAATACCGTAACTCCACCGCCATGACCGTCTCGATACCGCTACCGTTTATTACCGGTATCACCGCGGTCATGACCGGGGTATCACCCCGTTTTTCTGGTCAATTACTTTGAGAATAGCGGTATACTAGAGCATATACGTCAAAATTATAAAGTTTTCAACAAGTCGGGATTAAAACATAAAATATATCGTGTTGAGTACCGATGGTGATAACAAAAACATACAATCAACTCCTGGTCGATTATGAAGTTACCACTTTGCCGTGATCGCTAAAACACAAAACGATAACATTCACTGGTAGATGCATGGGTAGTACCCCTCTCTTTCCCATTAAATATTCAAATACCGGAAGGTTAACGTTTACGTGCAGTGTAACCGCAGTTAAGGGTTATTAACTGCGGTAACCTAACCGCATGTAACTGCGATGCCACCGCAGTTACGGCTAATAACAGCGGTGCGGTTACGGTTTAACCGCAGTTGTAAACAGATTATAACTGCAGTTAATGGGTCATTTACTTAGGGCATAACAGTATGTGACCCGCCATATCAAAACCAGTCATAAGTCGGGATTTCTAATACTGAGTAAATGCATAAAATATAAAAAAACATTTTGGACACATTTGTATATAGTTCTACTCTGTCGACATAAAGTAGCATAAAGTGAAGTTTGTGTCTATTAATGTGCTTTTGTAATTTGGACATATAGTGGTGTATATTTATTAAGAATTAGCTAATTTGTTTGTCCTTAAATGCGATTATCTCTGATTATCTCTGGAATCGGTTTATGCTGACATTCAAAATCCTATAACTTTGGACCGCAACTTTGCGACCTATGTAAAAATCTTATCACACTCTATAACATGCAGCACGTAACTCAAATACAATATTTTTTGACTTACGACTAGTTTTGATATGACGGGTCACATACATGTACAGTGTACATGTATATGGTATTGACCCTGATGTGTGAACTATCTACCGTATGTGAATCTATGAACTGCCTGCACTTATTGTCAGAATAAATCCTATTGATTGGCATCCTCACACTTATGTTTTGACACGCGCTGCTATAAAGAAATCTTACTAATCTAGTTATCATCACCGCTGAGTCTACTTCAATCAATTTAGAACAATACTCTGTATTGGAATGCGCAATAAAGCTGCCAGGGCGATTTGTAACACAGTCTTCAGAAGTTCAGATACTGTAGATGTACATGCCGCAAATTACTCTGAAGGACTACATACAGTAATTCCCTAAATAATCAACTCCTTAACCACAGCAGAAATATCAGGGTAACTTTTCAGGATTTAGTCAGAAATATAGCTTGTTGCCATTCATCGGAAAGCTCTCAGTGAGAGCTTGCCGATGAATGGCAGCAAGCCATATTTCCGACTAAATCCTGAAAAGTTACCCATAATTCTGCTGTGGTTAAGGAGTCGATTATTTAGGGCATTGCTGTATAGATGTATATTTGCGTAATATTTTTCAGAATTTCTGATATTTCACAATAAAATATTGGTACATGTACAATATCATCCCCCTCTTTCAAAAATCATATGACGAGCAGTTACTTGATTTACATTCATTCATAATTAGTTTTTGATTCAATATGATTACATGTACATGTATGCGACTAAGAAAAACTATCATTGGTGACAATGAAACATGCATTTTCTGTGAAAGAGGCACTAATTAAAGTTCAGAGAATTTTCATTGAAAATTACCTATTTGTAGTTTATCTCGAAGAAAAAAGATTCTTCCTTGTCACTTTAATTATTGCCTCTTTCACAGAAAAAACATGCTTCATTGTCACCAATGATAATTTTTCTTACATGCAGTTGCATAGTCATATTCAGTGATAAAATTAGAGTAACTGGCCATTAAATCCTGAGTTAAAAAAAGTTTAGGTGGTGGGGGGGCACCAGGGACAGGGGGGAGATGTTAATTGTAGCACACCGGAACATTTTTGACAGTCATCATTTGTGATTCAAACGTCCCTACAATAGCTGCCCCGGGTAATTGACATGATTGAATTTAGTCTGCTTGATTCTGATACCAGGGTCCAGACAATGATAATTAGTACTTACACATTGATACTTCAGGTTTGTTTATCATACCACGGACTCGCTACTTCATTACAGTGTATCATCCATCTGGGAGAATTTCATCAATTTCCTGCTTTATTTGGTTGGCTGCTTTGGTTTTGTAGACTAATAACTCTTTCTCTAGTTCAACGAGTTCATGCCACAACTAATTTCGGGACTCTTTTTTCAAGTCTGGCTGTACTGTTTGGACCATCGATCTATAATATACGTCGATGTTTGGACAAATGCACTGTGAATTTTTTTTTTTGTTCTCTTTGTTTAAAATAAAGATGAAATCTTCCAGTCCGTTGGTTATCAAAGGACGAATCATTAAATGAATAATTTCATGCAATGTAAAGCTCACATCCTGTCTGGGGTTCTCAATGCTTTGAACGCAATGAAAAGCTCACAAATAGTCTGCAATGCTCAATGGTTTTAATGCCATCGTGTCTCGAAGGATTCAGGCTGAATATATTCCGCTGAATGCATGATGCTATACAAGATCACGCTCACAATACACTATTGATGTTACTACTATTGCATGCTGGTGTTACCATACATGTACATTGTACATGTACTACCATTGCTTGCTGGTGCTACCATACATGTACATGTGTACATGTACATGTAACCATTGCATGCTGGTGCTACCATACATGTACTACCATTGCATGCTGGTGCTACCATACATGTACCGGTACATGTACTACCATTCCATGCTGGTGCTACCATACATGTACATGTACTACCATTCCATGCCACTACCATTGCATGCTGGTGCTACCATACATGTACATGTACTACCATTGCATGCTGGTGCTACCATACATGTACTACCATTGCATGCTGGTGCTACCATACATGTACATGTACTACCATTCCATGCTAGTGCTACCATACATATGTAAATGACCCATTAACTGCAGTTATAATCCGTTTACAACTGCGGTTAAACCGTAACCGCAGTTATTTGCCATAACTGCGGTGGCATCGCAGTTACATGCGGTTAGGTTACCGCAGTTAATAACCCTTAACTGCGGTTACACCGCACGTATTTGAATATTTAATTGGAAAGAGAGGGGTACTACCCATGCATCTACCAGTGTATGTTATCGTTTTGTGTTTTAGCGATCCCGGCAAAGTGGTAACTTCATAATCGACCAGGAGTTGATTGTATGTTTTTGTTATCACCAACGGTACTCAACACGATATACTTTATGTTTTAATCCCGACTTGTTGAAAACTGTATAATTTTGACGTACATTGTATATGTTCTAGTATACGTCCGTTGTTCGGCTTGAGAAAAAATACATGCTTATATGTTTGAAGCAAAGTAGAGTGCTGAATTTAATACTAGTAATAGTACATACACAATTCACGAATCTAGCTGGCGTGTCACGTTTGTAGTTAACTATGATTATATAGCAACAAATGCAAGATCGGAAAACTTAAATATCGGTTTCCGATATCCGAATAATGCCCGACGTTTGAAGAGTGCGGTTGTTCCGTTTAAATGCATTTTTGTTTCCCTCACTTTACATTTATGATGCATGTGTGGGACTCTAACCCCCACTTTATATTATTATATAATTATCCACTCGAATCCGAAATTCAGTGGCCATTTGATCCGTATGAATGCGTTTTTTCTGTTTTGCGGTTGTTCCATTTTAAACGCGTTTCCTTACATTGAAAGTGACCGGCACTCATCAGCTAAATTGTCGAATAATTATATTTATATATAATTATATAAATATTTATTTTATCGATGGTTAAAGTCGAAAATGGGACGTAAGAATTCCGATTACCCGTCGGGGTTAGCCCAAAAGGCTACTATAAAGTATACAACATTATTACGGTATAAAAAGAAATCCAAAAATAAATAAAACACACAAAAACACTTTAATTTTTTCACACCATACATCACAATCTTCCGTTTACCCAAAACATAAAATATTGGTATATGAATGTCTGTTCTATTTATCCAAAATAAATAGAAGATCCACAACAAAAAATATTGATATTGAAAGGGACACTGCCATGTTATTTGTGCTAACTTGTCTAACGAGCATGGCAACTAAAACATGACACGCCATATACGCCATATGGTATCTGTTCCATTAAGAGCGACATATACTGGTTTAACCGCGACGTATCCGTTTTAACTGCACAATTTATTCGGTTCTCTTGCGTTTTAAACGCATCTTATAACCGCGGTTAGGTTAAAACGGAACGCAGTTAAACTGGGGTACCACTTCAGTTAGATGGGCCATTTACTTGGGGCATAACAGTACATGTACTACCATTGCATGCTGGTGCTACCATACATGTACATGTGCAATGTACTACCATTCCATGCAAGCTCTCTTAGGGGTCAATTATTTAGGACATTACTGTACATGTATTACCGGTAGTACCACCGGCCCCTGGGGCAAATTACCAGATATACCAAAATATACTTTACTAGCCGATGAGCCCGACGTTGTCCGGGCTATTCAAAAACCAAATTTCAAGTCGATAGCTCCACCTGTTTCCGAGATCTGGTCTGCGCATGCGCGAAGCTGGCGTCGCACGGGCTCGGCGACCTGATAAAATTCGTATCCGGGGCAAGATACATTCACATAGCAAATTTCAAGTCGATAGCTCCACCCGTGTTTTAATTAATTTTTTAAATGAATTTTTTGTTTCTGGCGGAAAAATTGACCCGATGAAATCCCCCCTTCCTAGGAATGACAGACAACGCATTCTTTGTTTTTCAATGAGTTAATTCATTTTTATCCTTTTTAATCGAGATAATTGCATTTCGTCCCGCATCCGTATTTTACGCATGGGTAGCCGTTTAGCAGCGTCGATTATTACAGATCAATTCTGCCTTTTTAATCGAGATAATTGCATTTCGTCCCTGTCCGTATTTTACGCATGGGTAGCCGTTTAGCAGCGTCGATTGTAATAAAGAGCGTTCGTCGTTAACAACTCCGTATATGGTCAATATAAAGACCGTTAATGTCTTAACCCCCGAAGTGGCGTTTGCGGTGATTTTGATGGTTGGGAGTGGAGAATCGGTGCTCAGAGCTTGTCCAAAATGCGACGTCGACGATTCCCGTGGGATAGGAAGTTTGGTCTCGATCGGTCAACCCGTTTTCGATTCTATAAAGGACAGACAGACAAACAGAGGTCTTCAAAATATATATGAGATTACATGATCCTACCTTTATTCCATTCAATGAACCCATTCAATAAATTGTGATATTAAACGTTCGTTTAATAACAGGAAATAGTGCCATGTGATCTTTGACTTCCTGTTTGTCATCTGTTTACATTCCATACACTACATGTATGTTTCAAAATACTATGGCTTCCAATATTTTTCAAAAAAAACTATAATGAATGAAGAGTTTGAAAAGTGATGTAATTAGATACATGTACATGTGTATACGCCATTAAATATGCCAAAGAGTCCTTATTTATCTGGGACGTTTTCTTTAAGCGGACAAACAGAACGGCCCTGTGCCAATGCATTCTCTTATATATGCGAGTCGACCATAGGTCGCCTCGCATATATAAGAGAATGCATTGGCTTAACACATTAAAAATTATAAAATTGTTAAAGAATGTAAGAAAAAATGGTAAAAAAAGAGTTTTTTTAGGCCAATGCATTCTCTTATATATGCGAGGCGACCTATGGTCGACTCGCATATATAAGAGAATGCATTGGCACAGGGCATAACTGTAACTATCACAATGTGGTCAAGGAGCCGGTTCCAATGATATCCATATTTGTATGGTTCTATTGAGACAGACCGAAGATATTTTAGGTTGAAGCTTTATTTGGCCGGTTTGTTGGGTAAAGGGTTAAGCGGACAAACAATGCATAGTTACATGTACATGAAATGTCATCGCATGCCTTATAGAAGCCGATGTTATTTTTGCATCCCATATTTTTTATTTAAGTACATGTATGTTTTATCGAGGTTTTGGATCATGTATTAAATAAAATCTACCCGGTACAACTCATCCCCAGTTTATAGCTGGATTTACAAAACGAGTGCGAACATATTTCTTCGAAGTTTCCGAAAGATCCTGGTGCGTATACATGTATATGAACCATGTGCAGCCAAATAGTCGAGCGCATGGTTCAATTGAGAAACAATTGCACTGGAAAATGTGAATGTGGAAACATGGATGATTCAAATGCCTTATTAATTAACTGGGAAACAAGCTTTCTCATTCTCAACGCAATAGACATTTTGATGATATATTATATGTTCCCGAAGACTGTAGATCATTCGCTAAGGGCATGTTCACATTGACACACTGTTAATAAAAAACTAGCCAATGATCGGGTGTCTTTTTTGTTAATTGTGTCGGTTTTTCTAATTGACTTTGATGGTTTTTGCCGCTAAAGTGCAATGGCATACACCAGTCATTCTAGTCAAACTAGTAATTTGACCCAATTGGTATATAATATATATAGCATCATCAGCAACCAATCGTATTCACACCCTCCATGTGATCGATGTCTCCATTGTTCTAGACCTATGTATGTCAAACAACTCGTACGTGTAATAGATCAACTGGGGGTAACACTGATATATTCTGTCCGTACACACAAATATTTCAACGATGGATGAACTGAAATTCGATATCTAGATTTTTTTATCGATCTCAAGTTTTTTTGTTATGAGGGGCCTGCATGCAGCACCGGTGGTTCAAACTGTTGTTGGCAATTAAGACACCAGATGTGTGATGGGCGCAAGTATAGGCAGCTCCAGTGAGTGCATTCTAGTCTATTATATATTTTGGAACTACAGTAATGCCCTAAATAATTGATTCCTTAGCAACAGCAGAGTTATGGGTAACTTTTCAGGATTTAGTTGGAAATATGGCTTGTTGCCATTCATCGGAAAGCTCTCACTGAATCCAAATAAATAGTAATTGAGGGGCGCTTAATCAAATTATACATTTTAAATAAGAATTATACACTTGTATGCTGCATAATATGTATATAATTACATTATATATCATGGATCGGAATAAATTGCAACACTCAGAGCGATAAAGCTTGAATCTATATGTGAAATGATAGTAATTGAATCCATGTTTGTAATAAGCTCCATCATTATCTTGTCAAAAAACCAAATTATACACAGAATGATGGAGAAACAATACTATGTTGAATATTATTGAAGTAATGTCAAACAAATCTTACTTGGTATATAAACTGTTGTCTCTGATGGAGTGTATACATTGCCCAGGCCTTAAAATAATTCTTATTTGACTGTCTGACATATCTTTTTTATTACCCAAAATAATGCCATGTGAAACTAATAATGATGTTTTATCCCCCAATTACCTGTATGTTCCTCTTCTCAATTGTCACTTTTTTACTGTAAATAATGCAAATCTGCACCCGGGCGATAACATCAAACATGCTTGCAAAATTTCACGCATAATAATTCTAAGGTTATATAAATCTTCAATTGCTCTGATCCCGGTGCTGTTACTATAGTACCATGTAAAGATAGGCCTATCATTACGAACATATGACTGCATGTATGGAAAGTACACGTAGTATGTTATAACTCAACCAGGAGAAAAAACTTAAATTTTCCAATTCTGTATAATTCTGTATAATTTTGTCCGAGCTTCTATTCCTACCGGTACATTCCTACATGTAATTCTGTCCGAGATTTTATTCCTGCATTGTCAATGTTTTTAAAACTTGGCACAGATACTTACATGTAGTACCATGGGAACCTGTGCACCTGAAATATTGACGTCTCTCATTCTTTTTTTGTGGAGTATTTCCCTTTTTCAACATTTTCGCAACATGCATAATTTTGTCTGAGCTTTTATTCCGACATTTTTCAGTCAATATGTTTATGATTATGGTTAGGGTTGTGCACCTGCAATGGGAATCTGTTATTTTATTATTTTAAACATCTTAGTGTTTTAAAAACATGGGGGGGGGGGGGGGGGTGGGGGTATCCTACTATCCTTTGTCCCATTGGGACAGTCACACCTCCAGTTTTAAAATATCAATTTTCATTTTTCAATAAAAAATGTTCTAAAAAAGTAACAATTCCTAACCTCGTTAAAATGACTGAAGGCATCCCCCCCCCTGTTCAACAACTGAAGCCCGCCCCTGTTGAATGGTATCTGACTCAACATGACATGTTATACGGTACATAGCAGTCTGAGTAAACTCATACCTAAATATTCATTACAACATTGAATATTAGGTCTGACGGATATAACATCGCTATCTCATTTCCAAGTCCTCGGGATTCCGTAATCTGATTGATTGCATAAATTATTTTCCGTCCAATGAAACCGTATGTGTTGATAAACAAGTGTTAATGGGCGGAGACTCCCATAATGTCACCTCTAAATATCATTCTGAACTCCTCGACCTGTGACCTCTGCGGCTGAACTCCTCGACCTGTGACCGCGACGAGGTTTGCCGAATGCTCTAAATATAGTAACACAGCGGAATTTCGAGGCTTGCAAATTCAACAGAGACAGAAAAAATTGCTTCGAAATTATATATTCGGTACGATTCCGATTAATTTGAAGGATGTGCTGGACCTGATAGATAGGCCTGCGTATGGTACCAACTTGGCCTCCCATAAATATATATAGAACTTTACTCATGTCCGTGTATTTGATTTACTTTATTGTAACATGGTTTGCAAATCGACAAATTATTTGCCGTAAAAAAAAAGTCATCTGAAAGTCAAACACCGAGGAAATGACTTAATTTTATGCTTTTAAATAGTTCTAAAGCATCATTTTTGATGACGACCTAATTTTTTGCTCTCGGATGCAGCTTTCCCGTTGATGCAGCGAGTTCATCTCCCGAAAAAAGAATAGTCGCACACACGACAAATATTATCTTCTGTAAGTTTTAATGTCGCGACGCAGTCCTTCTGTGGGTTGATGAGTCGGCGAAGCACAACAAATAACACGTGGGGACACCTGTCAATCATCGATGTATTTTTAAAAATCCGTGACGTCATTTTGGGGAAGCTCTTCGCTGAATAGAAATGGTTTTGGCTACATTAGCTCCAGACTCTATATTTCAAATATAGAGTCGACGTTCACCCAGACTGGGTACATAGTACCTCTGAATCAAAGCGGTACACATTCTGAGCCATGAAATTCTATATTTCCTGCAGTCCCATTGATTGCTGAAACTCTGGAAAAACAATTGTCACCAAGCTCATTTTGTAGTCAACTACAGGTACATGTATATAAGTTTATTGCAGAAACTGATTGACATCCATTTGACTCAATACCATTGCTGGAAGAATAATTGTCACTAACACCCTACACCACATACTTGAAAAATGATTCAAAGTCCACTAACGAACAACTCAATCAATTTCCCAATTAATTATGGTAGTTGTTTCTGTATAAGAACTGTCTCATGGCTTAACCCTTTACCCAACAGAACGGCCTTGTGCCAATGCATTCTCTTATATATGCAAGTCGACCATAGGTCGCCTCGCATATATAAGAGAATGCATTGGCTTAACATATTAAAAATGATAAAATTGTCAAAGAATGTAGAAAAAATTATAAAATTGTTAAAAAATGTAAGAAAATATTATAATTTTTAGGCCAATGCATTCTCTTATATATGCGAGGCGACCTATGGTCGACTCGCATATATAAGAGAATGCATTGGCACAGGGCATAACTGTAACCATCAAAATGTGGTCAACGAACCGGTTCCAATGATATCCATATTTGTATGGTGTTAATTGTATTGAGACAGACCAAAGATATCTTAGGCTGTTGAAGCTTTATTTTGGGTGTTTTTGGCCGGTTTGAGGGTAAAGGGTTAATTGTGTAAAGAATGCTGCTCTCACTATTGAAGCATAAAACAAATAGACCAAGCCTGAGTTTAGTGTGCCTGTCATTTGCAGAATGAGGTCCCCAGAGGGTGAATTTGTTGCCATTCATCGGAAAGTTCTCACTGAGAGCTTTCCTATGAATGGCAGCAAGCCATATTTCCGACTAAATTATGAAAAGTTACCCATAATTCTGCTGTGGTTAAGGAGTTGATTATTTAGGGCATTACTGTACATACCTGTACATAAAGATGGATATTTGCATACTTTTTTCTCAGAATTTCTGATTCACAATAAAATATTGGTACAATCCCGTAGTTGATTTACATTCATTATACCCCCTTTTAAAAAAAAAGGGGGGGTATACTGTTTTGCACCTACATGTAGCTGTCCGTCCGTCCGTCCGTACATCCGTCTGATGTCTGTTCATGTCATAACTTGAACAGAAGTGCTCGGATCTCAATGAAATTAGGTATGGATGTTCACAACTATGAGGACATTAAATAGAAGGTTCTATCGTTTTGTTCGGATTTTCCATTCTAGAGTTATTCATCTTTGTTTATCTTGAAATGTTGGATTTTTGGTCCGTCTGGTGTCTGTTCATGTCATAACTTGAACAGTAGTGCTCGGATCTCAATGAAATTTTGTATGGAGTTCACCACTATG
Organism: Siphonodentalium dalli; assembly: GCA_032622095.1. NCBI lineage: Eukaryota > Metazoa > Mollusca > Scaphopoda > Gadilida > Siphonodentaliidae > Siphonodentalium > Siphonodentalium dalli. The sequence goes on along the minus strand of CP136069.1, from coordinate 15,278,760 downwards.
ATGGCATTCAATAGAGTGTTCCATCGTTTTGTTCGGATTTTCCATTCTAGAGTTATTCATCTTTGTTTATCTGGAAATGTTGGCTTTCTGTCTGGTGTCTGTTCGTCTGTTCATGTCGTAATTTTAACAGTTGTGCTGGGGTCTCAATGAAATTTGGTTTGGATGTTTACTACTATGAGGACATTAAAAAGAGGGTTCCATCGTTTTGTTCTGCTTTTCCATTCTAGAGTAATTCATCTTTGTTCATCTGAAAATGTTGGCTTTTTGGTCAGTCTGCATGGTGTCTGTTCATGTCGTAACTTTGACAGTTGTGTTGGGATCTCAATGGAATTTGGTACGGATGTTCACTGCTATGAGGACATTCAATAAGGGGTTCCATTGTTTTGTTCCGCTTTTCCATTCTAGAGTTATTCATCTTTGTTTATCTGGAAATAGTGGCTTTTTGGTCCGTCTGGTACGTGTCTGTTCATGTCGTATAACGTCAACAGTTGTGCTGGGATCTTAACCAAATTTGGTATGGATGTTCACAACTATGAGGACATTAAATAGAGGGTTCTATCGTTTTGTTAGGATTTTTCATTCTAGAGTTATTCATCTTTGTTTATCTGGTGTCCGTCTGGTGACTGTTCATGTCATAACTTGAACAGTAGTGCTCGGATCTCAATGAAATTTTGTATGGATGTTCACCATTATGAGGACATTTAATGGTACATTCAAATGTTTGTTTTGGTTTTTGTTCTATTCTTATTCATCTTTGTTTATGAAAATACTGATTTCTGGGTCCATAAGTCTGAGTATAGCCATCATAAGTTATAGATATGCCCACACTAGGCGTATGCCACGAGGGGGTATGCACCGGACGACAGTCCATCTCTTGTTCATAATTATACCCCCCGCAACGAAGTTAGGGGGGGTATACTGGAGTCAGCTTGTCCGTCCGTCCGTCCGTCGTCCGTCCGTCCGTCGTCCGTCGTCCGTCCGTCCGTGGACACAAATTTGTCCGGAGTTTTTCTCAGTCGTTTTTTGATCAATTTCCGTGAAACTTGGCACAGACATCAACCACCATGGGAACCTGTGCACCTGCGATTATGACGTCTGTCAGACTTTTTTTTTTGGAGTTATCCCCCCTTTTTCGATTTAGAAAATTTTCGCAGCATGTATACTTTTGTCCGAGCTTTTATTCCTACATTTTTTGGTCAATTTTTTTAAAACGTGGCACAGATATTTAGTACCATTGGAACTTGTGCATCTGCGATTATGACATCTGTCCGACATTTTTGGTGGAGTTATCCCCCTTTTTCAACTTAGAAACTTTTTTTGCAACATGCATAATTTTGTCCGAGCTTTTATTCCTACATTTTTCGGTCAATGTTTTTTAATCTTGGCACTGATATTTAGTACCATGGGAACCTGTGCACCTGCAATTATGACGTCTGTCCCCGACCATCTTTTTGTGTGGAGTTATTCCCATTTTCGACTTAGAATTATTTTTTTCGCAACCATATCATAATTTTTCCAAGCTTTTATTCCTACAATTTTCGGTCAATAGGTTTAAGATTAGGGTTATGGTTGTACACCTGCAATGGGAACTGTTATTTTATTATTTTAACTAAATGTTTACTGACATGTCAAACATCTTAGTATTTTTTAAAAAGGGGGGTATCCGTAGTCCCATTGGGACAGTCACACCTCTAGTTAATTTTATCATTCAATATGATTATGCGACTAAGAAAAACTATCATTTGTGACAACAAAACATGTATATTCTGTGAAAGAGGCACTAAATTAAAGTTCAGAGAATTTTCATTGAAAATTACCTACATGTACATTGTAGTTTATCTCGAAGAAAAAAGATTCTTCCTTGTCACTTTAATTATTGCCTCTTTCACAGAAAAAACATGCTTCATTGTCACCAATGATAATTTTTCTTACATGCAGTTGCATACATGTAGTCATATTCAGTGATAAAATTGTTGATCATACGGAAGGACACGCCAGTTCATTACTATCTGTCTGGGAGAATTTCATCAATTTCCTGGTTTATTTGGTTGGCTGCTTTGGTTTTTGTAGACTAATAACTCTTTCTCTAGTTCAACGAGTTCATGCCATAACTAATTTCGGGACTCTTTTTTCAAGTCTAGCTGTACTGTTTGGACAAATGCACTGTGAAATAGTTTTTTGTTTCTCTTTGCTTAAAATAAAGATGAAATCTTCCAGTCCGTTGGTTATCAAAGGACGAATCATTAAATGAATAATTTCATGCAATGTAAAGCTCACATCCTGTCTGGGGTTCTCAATGCTTTGAACGCAATGAAAAGCTCACAAATAGTCTTCAATGCTCAATGGTTTTTAATTGCCATCGTGTCTCGAAGGATTCAGGCTGAATATATTCTGCTGAATGCATGATGCTATACCAGATCACACTCACAATACACTATTGATATTACTACTATTGCATGCTCGGTGCTACCATACATGTACTATTACCACAGGCCCCTGGGGGAAATTACCAGATATACAAAAATACATGTACATGTATGATATACCATAAGTGACATTACCGTATATTAGGTTCACAAGTCCGATTTTTGGAAAAAGACACCATCTATCATATTCCTCATAGATTCTCAATATCTGTCTTCTCAGTCACAATATATTTCATTGTGTCTTATTGCATGGCCATGAAATTTCCTTTCTTTTGACATATAATTTGATTGCATCAAATGAAGGAAGTCGGGATATTGTATCGAAAACTAGCAAAACCTACCGACGAAAAGCGGTTGTCTGTTTCCCTGTCCGGTAAGTAGTGATTATACATGTACACGGATACCAATTCAATTATTACGATCACAATTGCCGAACTAGCGAATTTCCCATACGATATGGCGACGTCACTTAAATTGACTTCGTCAAATGAAAGAATATTTTATGCCCTATAACACGTACACACTGGGTCATATTTCGAAATATATTGTGACTGAGTTGAACGATTTTGAGAATCGGTGAGAAATATGAAAGATGGTGTGTTTAAAATGTTCCCAAAATCGGACTTGTGATTATACCTTGTCACTGGTATAGTCAGAGAAGGATCCAGGGATGTTTTGATACCTGTTACAGGTTTGGGCGCCCAAACTCTGGAGACCCAAATGTCCCCAAATTCCAAGTGGATAGTATTTATTCAAGTTGGATTTTCCATATTTTCAAGGAATTTTTCTATAATTCAAACACATGTAATGCAAATCATCAACATGCAGGTGGTATAGTCTATTATATAGAGCCTTTATTTGCACAATCAAGTGTCCAATACGGAATTTTTTAACATCCAACTTTATATGGGGACATACTCAAATACAGAACAGGTGTCCCCAAAAAATCTCTGGATCCATCCCTGGGTATATAGTATAGTTTCACTGCTATTTTTTCCCCAGGGGCCTGTGACATGTACATACATGTAGCATAATAATTGTTAAAGCATGTCGGCTTACAAGAAGTTACCTCGCCCTATTCAGTTACCGTATACCGTACATATACATGTACGGTAAGGGTTTTATTTCGGAGAACTGACTGTTTGCAAAGAATTTGGCATTACACATGTACATGTATGCCACCAATTTTAATTTAACCCTTTGAGTGCCAGGTCCGATTTTTGTATCAACCCATATACCCTGTGCCAATGCATTCTCTTATATATGCGAGTCGACCATAGGTCGCCTCGCATATATAAGAGAATGCATTGGCTTAATTTTTTTTTTTTTATTTTTTATTTTTTTATTACAATTTTAATATATTTTATTATATTCTTTAACAGACTTATTGTGTAGGTTTAGGGCCGATAATATCGGCCCCTGGCACTCAAAGGGTTAAAATACTTATCAATTACGTTTATATCCCTATTTTAGTCCCCACATATCAGTCCTCATAAATTGCAAAGGCAATCAGCAATGCCAAAGCCATTATTGCATGGCTGATTTTTAGCAAACTGCATGGGCCATGATAAAGGGATGTCATAGTGGATTGTGGAAGCCAAACAATCGGAATTAAGAAGGCTGCTACATTGTGGCGGGTAACTGGCAGGTACATGTACAAGCCTGAGTTTAGTGTGCCTGTCATTAGCAGAATGAGGTCCCCAGAGGGTGAATTTGGTGACAGCAGGCTAGCACAGTGGACAATCATCACTAAATTCACCCTCTGGGGACCTCATTCTGCATGACCTCATATGCTATGGGAGACATAGACTCAGATTAAAGTTCCCAAATGGTGAATATTGTGATGTACACCCATTGGGAACCTTGGTTATGCAATGTGTCATTTGCCAATTTGGGGATATAGTGAAACTAAACTAAAAAAGAAATAGAATCTATATGTGAAGAAGTTTCTATAGAAATTTAATAATAAAGAAACTTTCCAGAGAAGATGAGGCCAAAGCAGAATGAGGTCCCCAGAGGGTGAATTTAGTGATGCTAGCCCACTATGCAGGATAGCGTCAATAAATTCACCCACTTGGGACCTCATTCTGCAAATGACAGGCACACAAAACTCAGGCTTGTACATGTACAGTAATGCCCTAATTAATCGACTGCTTAACCACAGCAGAATTATGGGTAACTTTTCAGGATTTAGTCGGAAATACATGTATGGCTTGTTGCCATTTATTGGAAAGCTCTCCCTGAGAGCTTTCCAATGAATGGCCACAAGCCATATTTTTCTATTTGACTCAACATATTATTATGTTATACGGTACCTCTGAATCAATGCGGTACACCATCTGAGCCATGAAATTTTATATTTCCTGCACACCCATTGATTGCTGAAACTCTGGAAAAACAATTGTCACCAAGCTCATTTTGTAGTCAACTTTAAGTGTATAGCGGAAAATGATTGACTTCCATTTAACTCAATACCATGCTGGAAGAATAATTGTCACTAACACCCTCCACCACATACTTGAAAAATGATTCAAAGTCCGCTAACGAACAACTCAATCAATTTCCCAATTAATTATGGTAGTTCTGTGTATACATGTAAGAACTGTCTCATGGCTTAATTGTGTAAAGAATACTGCTGTCACTATGAAGCATAAAACATATAGAGTATCGACAGCCAACAGTTCTACAATCTGAGTTTACATGTACTTCGGAGTTGTTTATTTTTAATGAAAACTGTAGCCTTTTGCGGTTCATTCTTGGTATGGACTCTTGGTCGCATCGATAATCACACATTTCATGTTAACCTTTTCATGACAGGAGCTGCGCTGGTGCAGCATTAAAGATCCTGTGCCATTGCATTCTCTTATATGTGCGAGTCTCCCATAGGGAGCTTTGCATATATCTAAGAGATTTCACTGGCTTGACCTGAGGTGTAAGCAGAATGAGGTCCCCAGAGGGTGAATTTGGTGATGCTAGCCCGCTATGCGGGGTAGCATCACTAAATTCACCCTCTGGGGACCTCATTCTGCAAATGACAAGACACCCTATTTCAAGGCTTGACTAAAAGAGTGTTCATTTCTGGTGTGGTGTGATGCTGCATTGATGATGCAATCACGAATATTGGTCAGTGAGCAACTTCGTATGTTGAACAACCTGCAAACAATTTACTACATGTAATTGAAATATTGTTTTGTGTATACAATGTAGTTAACTTGAAAATAAAGATACCCCGATGGTGTATGGTACCAGTATTTATCAATTGAATACTTGGTGAAAATGGCGCCGGACATCGAACGCTTACATTTTTCTAAATTTCTTGATCGAACAGAACTGAATTAACGCGGTGCACAGCATTCACGAAAAAAAAAATTAACTGGGTGGATGACGGTTATGAGAAAAATTAATATGTCTATTCTGTTATACATGTATTTCAGGACCATGCCGAGAAAACTTCTGTCAACACAAATGTCGGAATTACACATCGGGCTTCATATGTGAATGCTTGGATGGGTACCAGCTTAATAAAAATGGTGTGTCATGTGCTGGTATGTAATATTTTTGACCATTTATAATTACATGTGTCATATTAAGCTGTCGATAATTAACCCTTTCAGTGCCAGGTCCGATTTTTGTATGAACCCATATACCCTGTGCCAATTCATTCTCTCATATATGCGAGTCGACCATAGGTCGCCTCGCATATATAAGAGAATGCATTGGCCTAACAATATTTCATCATTTGTTATTATTTTTTTCAATTTTTTCTTATATTCTTTAACAGACTTATTTTGTAGGTTTAGTGCCAGGGAATCTTACGTTTTTCATGGGCATCAAAATTATTACTATGAATACTTGGTGATAGTTTTGAGTTATAACATGCCCCTAAGGTTTTATCCAGTTTGTTTTTAAATTCGCTATAGCATGCTTAAGCATACCCAAAAAAAAATTCAGCCCAAAAACAATTCATCCAAAAAAAAAAACCAGACCGTAAATTAGGGCACTGGAGACTAATGCTACTGCCCACATAAATAATATGTATAAGGTGGCCCGCCCACCACCCCACCCCACCACCCATAGTATATTATGCGCCGCAGGCGCCCCTATATCATTAGAGTATTTACTCGAGGAAGCAGACTGAACCCACTCCCATAGTATCTTATGCGCCACAGGCGCTGGAGACTAATGCTACTGCCCACATAAATAATATGTATAAGGTGGCCCGCCCACCACCCCACCCCACCACCCATAGTATATTATGCGCCGCAGGCGCCCCTACTGTATATCATTAGAGTATTTACTCGAGGAAGCAGACTGAACCCACTCCCATAGTATCTTATGCGCCACAGGCGCTGGAGACTAATGCTACTGCCCACATAAATAATATGTATAAGGTGGCCCGCCCACCACCCCCACCCCACCACCCATAGTATATTATGCGCCGCAGGCGCCCATATATCATTAGAGTATTTACTCGAGGAAGCAGACTGAACCCACTCCCATAGTATCTTATGCGCCACAGGCGCTGGAGACTAATGCTACTGCCCACATAAATAATATGTATAAGGTGGCCCGCCCACCACCCCACCCCACCACCCATAGTATATTATGCGCCGCAGGCGCCCCTATATCATTAGAGTATTTACTCGAGGAAGCAGACTGAACCCACTCCCATAGCATCTTATGCGCCACAGGCGCTGCATGGAGACTAATGCTACTGCCCACATAAATAATATGTATAAGGGTTTAACAATTCATTATTGCAGCGACCAGCCAAGAAGTTTCAAATTGGGAGGTCACTTCTCCCTATTTGCTTATTAGAGAGAAGTACAGTAATGCCCTAATGAATCGACTCCTTTAACCACAGCAGAATTATGGGTAACTTTTCAGGATTTAGTCGGAAATATGGCTTGTTGCCATTCATTGGAAAGCTCTCCCCGAGAGCTTTACGATGAATGGCAACAAGCCATATTTCCGACTAAATCCTGAAAAGTTACCCATAATTCTGCTGTGGTTAAAGGAGTCGATTATGTAGGGCATTACTGTACGTGGACTGTTATCAGGGAGAAGCCATAATGGCTGAGGTTTAGTTTACACACCAACATCAGCATTCTATGATCCAATAAGTATTATGCAACACAAGCGCCCATTTATAAACCCATTATAGCGAGTAAGAACACCATTATAATCAGTAAATATACTTCAAGTATGCAGTTAGGACATATCCATACTGGTACATGTACATGTATATGAGAGAGAAGTCACTTCTCCCTCAGACAAAAATAGGGAGAAGTGGAACAGTTTAAGGAGAATATGTCTCCCAAGTCGCCCTCTAGGCTGGTCCCTGTCTCCCAAGTTGCCCGCTAGGATGGTCCCTGTCTCCCAAGTCACCCTCTAGGATGGTCCCTGTCTCCCAAGTCACCCTATAGGATGGTCCCCGTCTCCCAAGTAGCCCTCTAGGATGGTCCCTGTCTCCCAAGTCGCCATCTAGGATGGTCCCTGTCTCCCAAGTCGCCCTCTAGGCTGGTCCCTGTCTCCCAAGTCACCCTATAGGATGGTTCCTGTCTCCCAAGTAACCCTCTAGGATGGTCCCTGTCTCCCAAGTCGCCCTCTAGGATGGTCCCTGTCTCCCAAGTCAGTCCCTCTAGGATGTTCCCTGTCTCCCAAGTCACCCTCTAGGATGGACCCTGTCTCCCAAGTCGCCCTCTAGGATGGTCCCCGTCTCCCAAGTAGCCCTCTAGAATGGTCCCTGTCTCCCAAGTCACCCTCTAGGATGGTCCCTGTCTCCCAAGTCGCCCTATAGGATGGTCCCCGTCTCCCAAGTAGCCCTCTAGGCTGGTCCCTGTCTCCCAAGTTGCCCGCTAGGATGGTCCCTGTCTCCCAAGTCACCCTCTAGGATGGTCCCTGTCTCCCAAGTCGCCCTATAGGATGGTCCCCGTCTCCCAAGTAGCCCTCTAGGATGGTCCCTGTCTCCCAAGTCGCCATCTAGGATGGTCCCTGTCTCCCAAGTCGCCCTCTAGGCTGGTCCCTGTCTCCCAAGTCACCCTCTAGGATGGTCCCTGTCTCCCAAGTAACCCTCTAGGATGGTCCCTGTCTCCCAAGTCGCCCTCTAGGATGGTCCCTGTCTCCCAAGTCAGTCCCTCTAGGATGTTCCCTGTCTCCCAAGTCACCCTCTAGGATGGACCCTGTCTCCCAAGTCGCCCTCTAGGATGGTCCCCGTCTCCCAAGTAGCCCTCTAGAATGGTCCCTGTCTCCCAAGTCACCCTCTAGGATGGTCCCTGTCTCCCAAGTCGCCCTCTAGGATGGTCCCTGTCTCCCAAGTAGCCCTCTAGAATGGTCCCTGTCTCCCAAGTCACCCTCTAGAATGGTCCCTGTCTCCCAAGTAGCCCTCTAGAATGGACCCTGTCTCCCAAGTCACCCTCTAGAATGGTCCCTGTCTCCCAAGTCACCCTCTAGAATGGTCCCTGTCTCCCAAGTCACCCTCTAGAATGGTCCCTGTCTCCCAAGTCGCCCTCTAGGCTGGTCCCTAGTGATGTTCCGATAATGAAAAAGATTATCGGACCGATTTCCGATAACTGGAGGAGTGGAGGCACAATCGGCCGATTTCCGATTCCGATTCCGATGTTTATATATATTGTGCGTTTGTTCCTATAATGGACTTATATACACCCAATGCACTCCATATCCCGCATAGTTTCAAAGCCAAATACATCAAAGAAATATATACACACTGTCGTGACAGTATTTCTGCCGACGTCGGTTGTGTACGTGCTTCCTTTGATGTATACCGGTAGTTGTTTTGACACAGAGATCAAAGGTGCCGACTCAGAGTAACGTTATGACCATGTGTGGAACACTTGCATGCGGAGTAAAAGTCTTGATTGAATACTTTAAGTTGCAACAATGTATGGAATGGCGATGATTATTAACTAAATTTTGATTGATGGATAATGATTGCTGTCATATTTGTCTGAGATTTCCCAAGTTTCCATTGGTCACACCTTTTATCTTTTAACAACTCGGAAGCTTTTATAGTTCCGCCTGCTCAATTTTTGTTTCGAAAGTTCAACGTGGAGCTAAGCGTATTTCATAGCATACGTTGTACAGACGAAAAAGCTAATTATGCCCCTACTAACATTGATCGTTATTGAAGACAGTTCTGATAACAACTGTATTAATTCATTCAGTGTGTGCTTCAAGTTATTGACATAGCATGTGATGTCACATGACACGTGCTCTAGAGGAAGCCTCACTGTAATCAGGTCAGCTTTTTAATTAATCACTACTGGTCCCTGTATTATTGTAGATGAACCATCTAAAATTCATCTCATCATCTTTGTATCCAAATAAACATAGGCAGAATAATAGTACAAAGGTGAAATTTCCTCAAAATTAAATAAGAGTACAGGGGTGAACTAATGGGGTCATTTCCCAACATGTTCTTTGTTTAGCCTTGTAAGAACCAAGAGATGCTGTGTTGGCCTTTGTCTGATTCTTAATTATCATTTTGCAGCACATTGAAGTGGTTTTTATCCCACAGGGTTAAAATAAAGACAAACAATGGAATGCGTTTTTAGCTACCGGTACCTGTTTAGAAAACAAATTAATTATAGGAAGCCAATACACTCGATGGTAGTAATAACAAAAACAAACATGTGATATACAATTTTTGAGGTGCAATAACCGCCTACATGTATAAGCAAAAATGCAACGACATCAATCATGTGTGGACTCGAACAACACAAACGAAAATGGGAGGGAGGGAGGGTTTTCGAAAAAAACCTGACCGTCTTCGGCGGTCAATAAATTGAAAAGAAAGTTAACACCAACCGCATCGTTCATATCTACGGGTAAAAATATAGTTCTCCCAATTCTTGCTCAAGAATTATCCCATTTGATTCATAATATAATTAAATTATTGCCAAAATTATTGTACTTCAGGATTATGTTGTAAATTCGTCTTAAGTACTTTGCCACTTTATTATATTGCTTACTTTTGTGGAATACCATGCTGTATGGCATATATAATGATCTACTGAACATGTTTGCGTTTCTACAAATTTTCTGGTTTAAATCCACGCATCTGGTTAACCGTTTGGGATAAAATACGTCGCTCTTATACGACTACATGTATGTTTAATATGAAAAGCACAATTTGAAATGAAATAACTCAAGTTATAAGCACCCAAATAAGCAGCATACAGGGGGGATTTTTACTTGAAATTTAATAAGAGTACATGTATGTTTATTTAGATCCTGAGAGTACATACGGTAGCAGACTGACTGAACGCATCAGACTGAGTGAACGCAAGCCTGCAAATAGCGTGCGGGCTAGCATCACTAAATTCACCCTCTGGTGACCTCAACTGCTATGGCAGACCTAGGATAAGATTGAAGTTCCCCAGTTGAAGTTGGTGATGTTCACCCATTGGGCACCTTGATTATGAATTTTATCTTCTGCAAATTAGGTGATATAGAAACTTCCTAGAAGGGAAATGTAACTAAAAACAATGTTAATTTGATACTATAGAAACTTCCCAGAAGATGAGGCCTAAGCAGAATGAGGTCTCCAGAGGGTGAATTTGGTGATGCTACACATGTAGCCCGCTGTGCGGGATAGCATCACTAAATTCACCCTCTGGGGACCTCATTCTGCAAATGACAGACATGCTATTTGCAGGCTTGAGTAAATAAACATTCTGTGCTATTGAGAGGTTGTCCAGTAATGCCCTAAATAATCGACTCCTTAACCACAGCAGAATTATTGGTAACTTTTCAGGATTTAGTCGGAAATATGGGTTATTGCCATTCATCGGAAAGCTCTCACTGAGAGATTTCCGATGAATGGCAGCAAGCCATATTTTCGACTAAATCCTGAAAAGTTACCCATAATTATGTTGTGGTTAAGGTCTTAAGGAGTCGATTATTTAGGGCATTACTGTAGAAGTAAGAATTTTATAGGGATGGATAGTGTAAAGACTGTTTCATCTTTATACGATGGTTATCGACTTCAACCTCATCTTATATTCTGCGATATCAAACCGAACAGAATACCAAATACCTTAGATCCAATCACTCATACAGCTTTGGGAATACTACAAAAAGATTCTCGACTTCGTCTTGTTGCTCTGGGAATATTCATGAAATTCTAACAAATTGGTTCATTTAAATTCTAAAAGAAATAATTCATTAGTTTGTTACAATGTTTAACGAATGTCATGTTTAATCAGATCTGGCCTTTAAAAAATTACGCTTTTACAAATTTGAATGCGTCAGCCGCGATGTGGTATTAAAGTTCATGATTCTCTTGGGATCGTCAACAACCTCTGACTGCCAGTCTCCATGTTAGGTAATTAGGTTACCACGGGAAACGCGATTCCAAATTATTCCGAGTCTCACACTTGTGGATAATTTTGACCCGTATTTTTGGGTGTGATCAAATTATGCACTGCTAATTTTTAGCTGCCGAAATGACTTGAGACCTGAAGGTGCATATATTCAGAGTTTTCCATCACGAGGGTGCTAAACATAGAGTAATTCTGTGCCAACCGAGTTGCAAAGACAATATACCAGTACAGTAATGTCATAAATAATTGATCCTTAACCACAGCAGAATTATGGGTAATTTTTCAGGATTTAGACGGAAATATGGCTTGTTGCCATTCATTGGAAAGCTCTAGAGATCAGTGAGAGGAGAGAAGTTTATCATTAATACAGTAATGCCCTAAGTAATCGACCTCTTAACCACAGCAGAATTATGGGTAACTTTTCAGGATTTACTTATAGAGCATTACTGTAAATCCTGAAAATTACACAGAATTTTGCTGTGATTAAGGAGTCGATTATTTAGGTCATTACTGTATGTATTTACTGGTACAGTAAACCTCTACAAACCGAACACCCTTCGGACCAGCCCTTCTGTTCGGTTTAGAGAGGTGTTCGGTTTATAGAAAATCGCACTACGATCGGAATACATTGCATGACGTTGTTACTAAGAGTGGTCGAGGCACAACGAACTCATTATTGAACTTAACTTGAATAAAGTACCGAATAAAATATAAATAACATAGATAAATAATAAGAATTAAAATAATGAAAACATGGTATATTAATAAGACATAATACATGTACCGGTATATAGATAAGACTGTAAACAAATAAATTTTACGGTGATTCGAAAATGTCGCTGAAAATAGTAATGTAGCGCATTGTATTGTAGTTTCATTTCCTGTTGAGTAAGCCTGTTCGGATTTCGGAGGTTAAAATTAATGTAAAGCCATCCGATGTTCGGAATAGAGAGTTACTGGATAATAGAGGTAATTTTTAATGAGAATGCATTTGGGTGAATTCGGGACCAGACAAATTGTTCGGTATGGCGAGGGATTCGGTTTATAGAGGGTCCGGTTGGAGAGGTTTTACACTACCATTACTGTAATTACCATGTACATGTATATATTTTACATGTCTCTATAATAAATAAATATATATATCAATAATGCCCTAAATAATCAACTCATTAACCACAGCAAAATTGTGTGTAATTTTTCAGTATTTATTAATGATAAACTTCTCCTCTCTCAGTGAGAGGTTTCCGATGATTGGCAACAAGCCATATTTCCGACTAAATCCTGAAAAATTACCTATAATTCTGCTGTGGTTAAGGAGTCGATTATTTAGGGCATTACTATACAATGTACATGTAATTCACTAGTGTTTTCTGTAATAGATTCCGATGTATAAATATGAGCATGGGGCAAGGATACAGCTCTAAGCTCAGTGAAAGGGCTTCCTTTCAGGGATGTCCCTGCATGTACAGTAATGCCCTAAGTAATCAACTTCTTAACCAGAGCAGAATTATAGGTAACTTTCCAGGATTTAGTCGGAAAAATTGCTTGTTGCTATTCATCGGAAAGCTCTCACCGAGAGCTTTCCGATGAATGGCAACAAGCCGACTAAATCCTGAAAAGGTACCCATAATTCTGCTATGGTTAAGGGGTCGATTGATTAGAGCATTACTGTACATATACATGTACATGTATGTCGATGGGCGTATTGGCATATTGTAGATGATCAGGTTGGTTGGTTTCAGATCAAAGTGGGTCAGGCAATCAACTACTAGTAAATGATGAAGAGCAAACAAAAATTCCTGGGCGTCTGGTCATGTGCACCTAACGCGACCAATGATACTAGTTTTTATATTTTGTTACATATTAGTTATTATAGATATAAATTTTATATGTACAGGTACCGGTATATTCATACTATAACAGGCCTGTCAATGAAAACACATTAGTACCCATGCCATTTAAAAAAAAAGGAAGCCCAATGAAGCACTTGTATCTACAGCAATATGCCCTAAGTAATCAGACTCCTTAAACACAGCAGAATTATGGATAACTTTTCAAGATTTAGCCGGAAATATGACTCCCCGAGAGCTTTCCGATGAAATCCTGAAAAGTTACCCATAATTCTGCTGTGGTTAAGAAGTCGATTACTTAGAGCATTACTGTACACATACAAGTACATGTAGTGCTTAACCATTTCATGATCACCTATGGTGCAGCATTAAAGACACTGTGCCAGTGCATTCTCTTACATATGCGAGTCTTACTATGGGATACTTGCATATACCGGTACATGTATAGGAGAATGCACTGGCACAGGATCTTCAATGCTGCACCAGCGCAGCTAGCTCTTGTCATGAAAGGTTCAAAAGGCCCCACAAATGGCACACAATGGGCTGTTTATGGGACTTGGATCTGTGTGCCCCGCCAAAATGCAAAGCTGCATGAGCTACATCGTACAACATGCGCTTCTAAATTAGGATGCACTGCTTTCATTCACTCCTTATAATTAGCCAGGCTCAATTGAGGGTGCGTGTGATTGAACTTGTTGCCCGGCTCGTTAGACACGTGCCTCTATCATAGTAACATTATTAGAGATCTGGGACACGTGCTTCGCTCATAGTAATACAATAAGAGATGAACAGTCAAATGAGCCTGATTGCAAATGACCCTGGGAATCGCACACATAATATGATGATAGGCTCGCAAAATAATCACACAAGAGAACAAAATGACATTCAGTCCACAATCTGACAACGAATGAGATTTTCCCAGTTTCCACGAATGCATAAACTTCAATTAATGAGTTAATAAATTTGAAACCATATCGAAGGCTCTCATCGGTTGTCTTCATGCGTGACCTTTGTAACCTTTTATAAAGGGAGATATAATTTTCGCCGCATGATTAGATGTATTTTGAACTGTTTTCCCATCTTTTGTATCCATTTAATTTAAATATTGGAATAAAGCTTCATACAATTATCTGCTCTATTGTTGTTGCTGTTTTCATCATCACTATTTTCCTTTTGATATAGATTTCATATTTAATCTTTGATCTAAATTAAAGGTTTGAAGTGCGTCCTCATTTCCTCTCTGATAGACATGTGACACTTTCTCATGGAATTTACAGAAACTCTGACATGGTTTCATTTGTACATGTAAAATTGAAATGTGGTAACTGCATGCTGTTGATAAATATGCTACCTACCGGTTGTAATTTGTATATTTTATGATTTCACTTAAAGGGGTACTGTACACTTAATCCGGCCATTTATGGGTCCATCTCCTTTTGCATGTACATGTACCGGTATACTCAACATAACTGAATATTTACACTCACACATGCATTCGTATTGTGGAACATGAATGCAGGACGTTGGTTGGTCGAAATTACGTCACATGACGTCGCGCGCTGGCCCCAACTTGCATCCATTTTTGTGTAGACGCAACTTGCTCCGAGCCACGATAATAATGTTGGAAATGGACGCTTAAAACTCTTTTAATCTGCCAATTGACTCGGTTGAGTGTAAATATAAGTAATGAATGTTGATTTTGTTGCGTTCCATAGAGTATGGATGCAAGTTGGTCTGACATTTACAAATACATGTAGGTCCATACTCAGATGGGACCAACTGGTATACAAGTAGCTCACAGCATGACATTTTACATGTATGTCTTACCCAGTATGGACGTTTACATGTAGCTGCCAATAGGTTAATAATGCCATGGGGCAAAATAAATTTATTTTAAAAGACCGGTATTTACCTTTATACGGTAGGTACAGGTACAAGTATGTTCCTGTATAGGTACCTGTGTATATAACAGTTACCTACATGTATGTGTTACAAGTTTCCATGTACTGGTAGTATAATAATTTGTAGCCTCCGGGACTTAGATAGTTACATGCAGTTCATATATGTGTACAGTTACTCAGCCTATTTTAGAAAAGGGCCTTCAAATGGAGAAGGTGCTATACATGTATATGTACCATACACTTATGGATCTGCGAATGGGGGGTTTTGCATCAAATCAAATATCAATATCGAATCTCCTTCCTGATATCGACATCAAAACGAATCTTGAATCGAATCTTGAATCGATTCGGTTGATCATTGTTTACCATTGTTAATTTTCGTGTATCATTAATTAAACAACTGCAAAAGTTACTAGATACTCTATACCACTAACAATATTACTATAGATCTCCATAAGCATCCATTGGAACTTCTGTTTATTGAGGAAAATCATGACGTACATGTACATTGTACTAGTACATGCGGGCAAGTCACTCTCATGGAGGGTTTGCACAATGTTGCATTGCATTTCTATCTACATGTACATGTAGCTGTGCCATGTCTAACATGACTGTAAAATGACAGTAAGACAATCCAATCAATGTATAACAAACCCATGGAATTCACTGGTCTACATTATATTTAATAAATATTTGACGCACTCGGGCACAGTTTTACTGTTCATTGTATAATTGTTGTAGTCCAATGGTAGTTTTCTGTTCAACTTTTCACCCAACAATAGATTAAAAACCTACATCACAGAAGTTATCTTTCCAAATAAGGATCCAGTAAACACGTAAGTAACAATGGTTGAATGTGACAATTTATCGTATCGAAACTTCAGCCAACATGCTAGATTAATTATCTGGTAGAGAAACAAAATTGAATGCATGATATTCCAGGAGTTATGTCACAGATAATTGGTTGTACAGAATGACGTTCATTCAAGAACGTAATAGCCCTGTTGTTGCCCGTCCGTGTGTGTGTGCGTGTGTTTGTCAACAATTTCCTTTAGCATGGGCTACAGGTCGTGCCTTTGGTCAGATCATTATGAAATTTGTCATTGCTGTTGACATTGACATCTACATGTAGATGGGAACGAGTCATTTTGGGTTCATTCAGCAGCCATCTTGGATTTTACTCTTTGCATGACTGTAAATAAATACTTTGGCATGGGCTACAGGTTGTACCTGTGGTCGGATCATCATGAAATTTGTCATGGATGTTAACAATGACATGCAGATGGGAACGAGTCATTTTGGGGTCATTCAGCTAAAAAATATGGCCACCAGCAGCCATCTTGGATGTTACTCTTTGCATGACTAAATCCTTTGGCACGGGCTACAGGTCGTACATACCTTTGGTTGGATCATTATGAAATTTGTCATGGGTGTTGACATTGACATGTAGATGGAAACTAGTCATTTTGGGTTCATTCGGTAAACAAAACATGGCCACCAGTGGCCATCTTGGATTTCAAAATTTAATCCATTAGCAAGGGCTAATCATGAAATTTGTTGTGGAAGTTAATATTGACATGTAGATGGGAACGAGTCCACTTCCCTCGTCTGATCATCACCAAACTTCATATTAATTTTGATATTGATCTGCCAGATGGAAGCTATCAAATGTTTTTTTAATTTCTTTGGAAAACATAGCCGCCAGCAACTATCTTGGATTTTACTTTATAGATACATGTATCTCTTCTTGTTGATAATCTATTACTTAGACATTTCAACTTTCCGCATTCCTAATTGCTCCATTGACTGTATTATATAACACCTGAATTTATTCCCTTTCCAATTTGAGCTACAATGTCATTGACACTTTCATATACTGGATTACATGCGTCCATCTGGACGTCTAGCCATCCGTCCGTTAACATTTTTGGTTTCCAATCGATAACCCTATAGTTTTCGTAATTTTATCTGAACCGAAGTTGGTATTTCTCAGCTACATGTAAAAGTACAGGTCAAGGTCGAATATGTGTTCTGTCCAATTATTTTTACATGAGGTAAGGCCCTTTTTTTATTTAGAATTTGATAACATTTCGATTTCCAACTGGTAACTCCTGTTTGGATTATTTTATTTGAACCAAAGCCGGCATGTGTGTTTCCCAGCTAAAATTACAGACCAAATTTGAATATGGGACTTATTTTCACATTATTTTCACATGAGTTACGGCCATTTTCAACTTTTGGCATTGAAATTAAGGGTATATCAGATATTCTTTGTAAGCTCAAATTATTATTTTATTTATCAGTAGTACAATTCAAAATGGCTAAAGGGCGTATTTTGCCATGCCCTATCATTGCTCTTGTTAAATTTGGTTTCCGTCCTGTCAAGCCTTGAATTACCGCTAGAGTTCCATGAAAATCACCGCGGTATTCAACAAAATTAATGCGGTGCCCGCTAAAAGACTGCGGTATCATTATCGCCCAATACCGTAACTCCACCTCCATGACCGTCTCGATACCGCTACCATTTATTACCGGTATCACCGCGGTCATGACCGGGGTATCACCCTGTTTTTCTGGTCAATTACTTTGAGAATAGCGGTAGGGTGTCTGTCATTTGCAGAATGAGGTCCCCAGAGGGTGAACTTAGTGATGCTACCCCGCATAGCAGGCTAGCATCACTATTTAAAGGCTTGCGTCCTGTTCATGTTTCAACTGGCACATGGGGCATGCCAGCACTCGAAGTGCAACGTCTAGTTTTACATCAATCACGTACGTCTCTTGATCTGTTTTATTGATGTTTGCATATAAAAACCAGTATATTGTTGCATGTTAACGATCATCTTCTACATGTATAAGTAGTTGTTAATCTCTCTAGCTTGATGCAAAGCCACGATACTTTTTCAAATCAAGATCTAAATATTCATAGTTTTTTTTTATATCCAAGATACTGATTCCTTTCACGGAATTAATTCATGCATAAAATTATTGAAGTGAAACCTCGCCTGTCTGAAACTAAGCGAAAAAATCTTATATCAGTCCAATCTAATTCTAAATGATGTGTTACTTATTCAAACGCTTGGAATCATCTGTGGAATAGTTCCCTTTAAAACAAGACAAAAATCAAATCCATGACTCAATTGACAGAAAATCTATTAGCGGACCCCATATCTCAGTATTGGTGATAAAGTTGGATATCCTATCCCATTGAAGATAAAGAGATTGGCTATAATTTGTGTATTAACATTAGCTTTTTGGAGTTTGACATATATTAACCCTTTTAGTGCCAGGGTCCGATCTCATCGGCCCTATTTACGGTCTGTAAAATCGGCCCTAGATTTTTTTGGGTTGAATTTTTTTTGGGTATGCTTAAGCATGCTATAGCGAATTTAAAAACAAACTGGATAAAACCATAGGGGCATGTTATAACTCAAAACTATCAGCAAGTATTCATAGTAATAATTTTTGAAAACTGTAAGATTCCCTGGCACTAAACCTACAAAATAAGACTGTTAAAGAATATAAGAAAAAATTATTAAAATTGTAAACAATTGTAAAAAATAATAACAAATGATGAATTTTTTTTAGGCCAATGCATTCTCTTATATATGCGAGGCGACCTATGGTCGATACAAAAATCGGACCTGGCACTCAAAGGGTTAACATTAGCTTTTTGGAGTCTGACAGATATTAAAGGCCCGGTTATATTTTAGGCCCACTTAATTTTTGAATCACCAGATCGCATTATGTACAACATACATGTATTCCATATTATACCCCGCTGGACAAAACAAGTGTCCATTGGCATTGCGGTGTATTTTCCGTTCGGCCGCGGTGTCAGAGTTGGTAACTGCAGTTGAGCACTGCGGCCGAACGGCAAGTACACTGCGGCCAAACGGCAAGTTCACTGCGGCCGAAAGGCAACTACCCTCGCAATCGAATGGCATGTACACCGTGGTTAGATTTCTGGTTTGTATTGTCTTTTTTCAGTTTGATGAAAGTACACCGTGGCAACTACACCATGCTGAATGGCAATTATACCGTGGCCCAACTGTAGTTAGCCGGTGGAGCCGCGGTGTAGTTGCATTTCGGCCGCGGTGGCAACGCTAACCGCACCGCAGTTAAGTGGACACTTGTTTTGTCCAGCAGGGCCCCCGTATACCATTTGAAAGAGGAAGCTCCAAAACATTGTATTATCAACTTATCTGGTTGAATAAACTGTGACCATGTTGATTTTGTCAAGGTACATGAACATGTACCAACCTGTATTCTGTGCTTAATTTCAATCTGTCCTGTTCGTGTACTCCCAGTTTATTATTCTCAATGGAAGGAGAATAGCACTTTTGATACGTTACTTGAGTAGTTGTGAATTATGATGCATTGTGGAATAAATAATGGGGGGAGTCTTGGGGTGAATCTGAGAATCTCTTATCACTTGTTGGACATATTCTCAGATTCACCCCAAGTTGTAAGTCGGGATTTTTTTACCCTGTGCCAATGCATTCTCTTATATATGCGAGTCGACCATACATGTAGGTCGCATATACATGTATAAGAGAATGCATTGGCCTAACAATTTTTTACAATTTTTAATAATTTTTTCTTGTATTCTTTAACAATTTTATAATTTCACCCATACAGAGCCCCAGACAAACATGAGCAGACGACACTCTTCTATATGCTTCTATATATGTGTGGGGCTCCCTGCAGGGTAATGGATGTTTTTTATTTTATGTCCTAAAAATTGTAAGAAAAATTTATTTTTTTAAAATGATAAAAAATTGTTAGGCCAATGCATTCTCTTATATATACGAGGCGACCTATGGTTGACTCGCATATATAAGAGAATGCATTGGCACAGGGTAAAAAAAATCCCGACATACATGTATAATGGACACTCCTAGGTCATTGGGCTGATCCTTATTCCGGTGGAATATATATATATTTTGGTTCCTCTTCAAACCACGAAGTGAAAACATGTTTGAAACAAACTAGGCGGCCTGCAGGAATTCAATTCGTGATCTCGGGAAGTTGAAAATACATTATTGTAAGGATGGTAATGGCCTTCATTCTCTCTCGGACCATGTCTATGCAGGATAGCGTCACACAGTTGGATAGATGATGTACATGTATACACGTAACTTCTATATCTTATGCCAAGAACAACAAAATATGTGTACATGTATTTCTGCGGTGTTTCGGTTTCTGACCGCCGAACCTTAACTTTTTTCCTGACTACAAATATTTTCCCCCATACCAAAATCAAAACATGTACATACCAGTCACTGGTATACAGTAATGCCTTAAATAATTGACTCTTTATATAACCACAGCAGAATTATGGTTAATTTTTCAGGATTTAGTCAGAAATATGGCTTGTTGCCATTCATCGGAAAGCTCTCAGTGAGAGCATTCCGATGAATGGCAACATGCCATACATGTATTTCCAGCTAAATCCTGAAAAATTACCCATAATTCTACTGTGGATAAGGAGTCAATTATGTAAGGCATTACTGTACATACCAGTCACTGGTATACATTCAAGCTGAAGTCTTATTAAATTCAGTTATACCCACTGCTTTGTTTCTGGGATTGTGGTATATTGATGCCTGCTTCATTTAGCCATAATTAGGGGGTTTACTTTGTCAAGCTGAATGGATGGAAGTCATTCATTTAACAGTTAATCAAGTTCTACTTAGCATAAATTGATTGAGTGGGGGTATCAATCTGCTTGCCCTTTGGTCTGTTGGAAGATTAATTGAGCGATGGTCTCTGGTTTTCATTCTGTATCAAATCAATATTTAATACATTTATCCAGGTCAGAGTTTCTTCATGTTATCCAAGATGAAGCTTTTCTTTAACAATATTTTACATGTCCTGTGTTACATTTACATGTATATAAAATGGGTTGATTTCTCAGTTTATAATGTACTTTAGTTTATACAAAGACAATCAAAATTAATCGCAGTTCAATCTTGCACATAAATTATAATATGAGACATGAAAAGTCATAAGAATATGTGAAAATAGCAACATTTTAAGCCTACTAGTATAAGTACATGTACTCAGTATGTGCCTTACCGATCTACATTTAATTTTTTCTGACTAATTGGTACCCGAACCATATATTTATTTTGGGAGACATCTTCACTTTCAAATGTCTCACTTCTGACTATTTTTTGTGGAAACTCGGTTATTTAAGCATAAATTTCTTCACACAGGGCATTTAAAGGTACTCAATCTGATCAGACGGTTTATATTATATATATACTGATTATAATGGGTCATTGATTGCATAATACATGTACTTATAGCCTGCTGGACAAAACAAGTGTTCACTTAACCGTGGTGCGGTTAGCGTTGTCACCGCGGCCGAAATGCAACTACACCGCAGCTCCACCGACTAACTACAGTTGGGCCGCGGTGTACTTGCCGTTCGGCCATGGTGTACGGTAGTTGCCAAGGTGTTCGTTCATTAAACTGAAAAAAAAAGAAGATACAAACCAGAAATCTAACCACGGTGTACGTCGTGGTGTACTTGCCGTTTGGCCGCAGTGTACCTGCAGTTCGGCCGCAGTGTACTTGTCGTTTGGCCGCGGTGCTCAACTGATGAAGTTTACAAACTCTGACACCGTGACCAAACGGCAAATACACCGTGGTGGCAATGGACACTTCTTTTGTCCAGCGGGGTAGTGGATATTTGGGGGGGGGGGGGGGCAATGGAGGTTTCTATACATTCATTAGTGGGAAGAGCTTAATTACAGTTGCTAGGAGACAGGTATTTTGCAGAAATAGTTTAATTATAGTTTCACAGCACCTTCTACATGTACTAGTATATGCCATAATAAAGCCAAGAACGTACCTTCTTTTCGTCTTTAACCCTTTCAGTGCCAAGTCTGATTTTTGTAAATGTTTAATTATTTGTGGCCCAGAAAAGAGCCGCCAAATCGGACACAATTGCGGATGAAGATGAATAACTCTAAAATCAAGTGGTAATACAGCCAAATTTTGTGATACTCAAATTATAATACGGCCATATTTCGTTGAACAACATGTTGATAAATAACATGTTTTGGGAAATTTTATACCATATAGTTAGCAGTTAGCATTATTTTGTTGTAATATCGAATCTGCATGATAACAAAAGCATATTTGGAGAAAGGTTGTTGTTGTTGATGATACCGGTATGTGGACCGTCTGATCGGATTGAGTACCTTTAAATGTGAGATTGAGTTCCGGAGTGCATGATGCATAAGGTCCCTGTGTGTAATAAACATTTAGAACAGCTCTGTGATGGGAACGTCTATAACATTATTGCACTCATTTGTCATGCTGCGAGGTACAACTTGAGCCTACGCAGTTCTCGTGCCATCGTGTCAATTCAAACTCAAGTAATAACATTAGCCTTCAAGCAATAACGTTAACCACTTCACACACTCGTGTCCTAGCTGTACGTTCTATCTGTGGTCCATCCATACATACCATTAAGCCTGCAAACAGTGTGTCTGTCATTTGCAGAATGAGGTCCCCAGAGAGTGAATTTAGTGATGCTATCCCGCACAGCAGGCTAGCATCTCCAAATTCACCCTCTGGGGACCTCATTCTGCTTAGGCTTCATCATCTCAAATTAACGTTGTATTTGGTTACTTTTTCCTTTCTGGGAAGTTTAATATATACCCTAGTTTGCAGAAGATAAAATGCATAATCGAGGAGACTAATGGGTGAACATTACCAACTTCAACTGGGGAACTTTAATCTGATCCTACCGTACTATATAGTACTAGTACATGTAGGTTTCCTGTAGTACATTAGTTGAGGCCTATAAGCAGAACGAGGTTCTCAGGGGGGAAATTCGGGATAGCATCAATGCTAGCCCGCATTGCGGGATACTGTCGCTAAATTCACCTACTGGGGGCCTTATTCTGCAAATGACAGGCATCTGATCCCTAAGGTCTCTCTCCCATAGCAGTTGAGGTCTAAGCAGAATGAGGTTCCTGGAGGGTGAATTTGGTGACACTAATTCTGCAAATGACAGACACACTATTTGCAGGCTTGCATACCTGTATACAGTATACAGTAATGCCCTAATTAATCGACTCCTTAACCACAGCAGAATTATGGATAACTTTTCAGGATTTAGTCGGAAATATGGCTTGCTGCCATTCATCGGAAAGCTCTCACAGAGATTTCCGATGAATGGCAGCAAGCCATATTTCCGACTAAATCCTGAAAAGTTACCCATAATTCTGCTGTGGTTAAGGAGTCGATTACTTAGGGCATTACTGTAGTACCATCCAATACATAAGAAATCATCTTTGCATAAATCTAGTTCTGTTGACATTTTCCTGCCAGATCGAGTTATGGACTTTGCTAAACATTTTGCATTGTGGCCTCTGGTGTTGATAATCAAATTTGACCACAAATTCTGTAGAAGGTTTCTTATTGGACGATTCAGATGAAGTTTCTACTTTGAAATTCCCACTCAAAGATTTCATTACTCCCAAGCTGATCGCCAATTTGGGTCAAGATTCTAACTTGGACTCTGGCTTGAATAATGGAAACTAAAAATGAAGTGTGCTGCCATAAGAACAGCAAATATGGATTATCCTTGGTTGCATGGATTACTAGTATCCTTGGTTGCACTATGGACTAAATACGCGCACCTTTCCCAATGCCAAATGTTGCCAATTATTCCTTATTTTTAGTCTAAAATTTAGCAATTTTCTAAAGAGATTGACTTCAAAATGAGGATCCTCCATTTTTTATTTGACAAAATTTGAAGTAAATCTTGGAGGCCCCAAGATTTACTTCAAATTTTGTCAAATAAAAGCAAGTCTGGGTTTAGTGTGCTGTCATTTGCAGAATGAGGTCCCCAGAGGGTAAATTTAACTATGCTATCCTGCATAGTGGGCTGGCATCACTAAATTCACCCTATGCGCAGGCCTCACATTCTCTGGAAAGTTTCTTTATTATCAAATTTCTAAAGAAAATTCTTCTCAAAGATTCTATTTCTTTTTTAGTTAGTTTCTCTATATCCCGAAATTGGCACACGACACATTGCATAATCGAGGTTCCCACTGGGTGTACGTGTACATGTACATCAAAATATTCACCATTTGGGAACCTCAATCTGAGTCCATGTCTCCCATATCAGATGAAGCCATGCACAAATATTTAGTTTTGCCCACTTTCTAAACAGCAATGGGGAGGTGGAGAAGGGGGCATGCTTAGTATTGCACTTGTTAAAGTTGCCTTTGATGTTAGCGACGTACACGCTAGCTACTTTGATTATATTTTCGGCTTTCTGTGGCAAATCCTCAGCACTGATCACTTATGTAAACAGCTCAGATGTAAATTATCTCGTATTGATTTGGTGCTGGCTTCTCCGTAGACTTCTCTGGGTGATTTGTGTCCTAGACGGTACTATGCCAATCAATACCAATTCAAATAAATGCTGCCGAATAAACTCTGCGTCCCGAAAACTTTATTCGATTATATTACTTCCATTGATATAAATACCCTTTCTCCATATTTAGTCAACAGGATTATTGCGGTGCAGAACGGGCTTATTTCATCATTGATTATATAGTCACGGAAAATTCTTTAACCCTTTCAGTGCCAAGTCCGATTTTTGTATCAACCCATATTTCCTTGATCATTTTTTCAAATTTATTTATTATAATAATGTGATACATTGATGGAAAGAGCTCTAAGAGCTCTTTCCATCAATGCATCACATTGTTATAATCAATAAATTTGAAAAATGATCAAGGAAATATCAGGGTTGATACAAAAATCGGACTTGGCACTGAAAGGGTTAAGAACTAAATTTTCCAGACATGAAGTTACAGTAATGTCCTAAATAATCAACCCCTAAACCACAGCAGAATTATGGGAAATTTTTCAGGATTTAGTCGGAAATATGGCTTGTTACCATTCATTGGAAAGTTCTCGGTGAGAGCTTTCCGATGAATGGCAACAAGCCATATTTCCGACTAAAAAATTTCCCATAGTTCTGCTGTGGTTAAGGGGTTATATACTTTGGGCATTACAGTACATATTCAAACAAATGGATTCATTGCTAAAGCAATCAACAGGTACAAACATAGGTTTGAGGAAAGATAAAGGCCCCGGTACTCAATCGATTTGTTGTTCCCCATCATATGGTTAGAAGGAACTAAATAAGTAGAATTACGTCCCTTTCGTTTTTACAGGGTATCTCGAATACGAGTTAAAAAATTCTGGCATGCGATTGGCGTATAATATTTCAATTATACATGTATTTACAAATTAAAAAAAATATAATACCTATGGCATGTATAAATGTGTGTTTTCCCTAGTCTGAAATGCGTTTGTGTCCAAAAATTGACGGGAGAATAAGGCTGGGTATTTACTTTCATCAGCATGCAGTTCAAATTTTGTGCAAAAAGTGGGGTATAGTGTGGAAAACGTGTGTTGGAAAGTTGAAAAAAGTGTGGTTCGGACAGTACTCATACATGGCAAAAGATGCGCGAAGGGTTGGGCTTCACGAAATTTACGATTTCGTGAAATTCGTAAACATTTAGTTCCTTCTAACCATATCATCAGATTCCAGCAACAACAACATTTATTGAAATGCATGCCGCTTCAGTTATCAAAATCGATTAATTGCCCAAAAATAATGCTAATCACAGTCAACTACAGTATAAATTTACCCAAAACCTGTTATTTATCAACATTTTGTACAACAAAAGTTTGCCTGTTTGTTAAATATCTGACACACAAAAGCCACTTGAATTTAGAGTTATCCATCTTCATCCGCAATTTGGTCCGAGACCCTCTTCTCTTTACTTTTTACCAGGCCACTAAAAAGTACCGGTGGTGAAAAATAATAGATTTAAAAAATTGATATTTGATCACTCTGAGCTTTGATGGGTGGGTTCCTCGACTTGAATAACATATTTTTACCCCCAAAGCCAAAGAAATAGTAATTTGCGAGCATTAATTAATTTGAATTATGCATCTTTAACATGTACTGGTACTACAGTAATGCCCAAAGTAATTGACCACTTAACCACATCGGCGAGAGCTTTCTGATGAATGGCAACAAGCCATATTTCCGACTAAATCCTGAAAAATTACCCATAATTCTGCTGTGGTTAAGTGGTCAATTACTTTGGGAATTACTGTATTATAGTGTAATATCTTGCCCTGACTTCTTTTGATGCATCATGGTTATCGAAACAAAATTGTTCCTGCAAATTAAAGCAAAGTGTATTGTAAGCACTCATAAAATAACAAGTGTACTGGGTCACAATATTAGCCTAAGGCCAAGTTGAGGCAAATATTTGACCTTGAAGTGCATGTCTACCAAGAAATTACTAAAGATTATATAGGGCTGCAACGATTCATCATGAATTCAATGTATCGCGATACACTTTAAAACGATATGCTTATTGTATCGTATCATGTGTATCGCGATACAGGAAATCAAGTAATGTCTGAAGATGGGCTATAGTGTAAAAAGGCAAAACCTGCAATTATCTCTCAAGTTTACATTTCTACTACTGGTACATATGTACATCAACCATTGAAGACGTTAGTACTCTAAAATAAATTTAGTTTCACGCGAGGAATGAATGTAAGTTTCTTAATATATTAACGCAAATTATAAACACAGCCTTGAGTCTTAAAAAAATAATAAAAAAACAGCGAAAATTATTCTTATCGGCAGATTATTCGATCGCGGTTGACACGAGGTATGACCGCGGTGTAAGGCGGTCGCGGAAAATACTACCGCGGTGTACGCCGGTAACGGACTAGATTACCGCGGTGGACTTCAACACGACCACGGTCAGATACCGCGCGTTACCGCGAATGGGCGGTGTGCTACTGCATGACCGCGGTGTACTACCGCATGACCGCGGTGTAGTGGCGGTATGAGCTTTCCAATGAATGGCAACAAGCCATATTTCCGACTAATTCCTGAAAAGTCACCCATAATTCTGCTGTGGTTAAAGGAGTCGATTAATTAGGGCATTACTGTACCTATAGTTCAGGAATTCTTTGATAAAACTTTGTACCTTCAAATCAATAGACATGCACCTATTGTACTACTCTAAGTACCGTAAATGACTCATCAAACCGGGGTTGCACCCCAGTTAGGACTTTAAACGCAATTGACAACCAAAGGATTATAATTGTTTGGTCAGAATGCATGAAATTATCAACTCAGGTGTGAATTGTAACTACCAGTACAATTGCGCCTCCAACAAATTTATATCTGTCATAGTCAGCAGTTATAACCAGGGTTTCTTTCTGCATTTATCATGGTGCCACAGTCATCACACAACCGTTAACTGTCATGCAGTTATGATTTTACTGCAGTTATAAACGCATAATGCAGGGTTTCCGCCAGGGGGAAAATAATGAGACCGTATTGGGGAAACACATAACGCGACGGGACGACCATGCATATGGTTCGTTCCGTCGGGTGAAAATGTTGTTATTTGACACTGAAAAGTAGCCATTACCTTGCACCCGAGTGTCTCACAAAGCAATCCAAAGCTACGCATATTATGCAAGTCGATCATTTCCGTGGGTGCATTAATTCTCATGGTATCCAAATAATTAGTCATTTAATTACATACATGTACATAAGACTGCCGTCTGATTGAAAACTATATAAATGTACGAGCTACGAGTTACAGTGTTTACAAATTTATAACTTACAATAAGATTCCAACAGGTATAATGAATGTAAACACTAAAAAGCATCTACGCATAGACAAATAATACCTAGCAAGGAGAATTGAATAAAGTATTTCTTAGAATTTCAAGTAGCGTCAGTGAAAATGAAACTGACAGGATTATATATTCTGTCAATCGTAAAACTATTTGTGCGCTGTGATGTCATACTACATGCAGGGTTTGTCTGCAGGAGATATTTATAGCGGCGAAATACTAATGGTAGCAAAATTTTTCACTCGGAACGCGTAGCTTGTTCAATAGTCTGTATTATAGTCCAACAACTGGCGACCGCAGCTATAGAACAGAGTTTTAGCCAACGTGTTATAAAATATAATTGAGTTTTGGCGGGAAATGTGAACATGTGCGTCGTTGATTGTGCTTGGGGACCCAGGCGGGACAACGAAACTATTATTGACCGTACTTTGACTTTATCTCCATATTGGGGGGGGGGGAGGTATGTGTTCATGTTTATCCTCCATGCATGTAATATGGCTCAAATGAATGGTGTTTTCACTATGAATTCCCGCTATAAAGACCGATTTGGGACAGGTTCCGTATTATTGGGATTTTGTTGAGTATGCATGGCAATATAGGCATAATATAATCAACACACGTAGAGAATCACATGTATTTTTCAGGACCTTCACTTACATCGAACTCAAAACAAATGATAATACAGCAATAAGATAATTTAAATGATCGATATTGAGTAGTTTCATCAAGAAAATCCCGTGCATAAAAATGTCCCGACTCAGCAATTGGGTGTTCTTTGATCCAATTATGTAATCGTACGATAGCACAGGGTCTTCGAGCGTGAGTAGTTTCATCCATGGAATCCAGTGCACAAAAATTTCCGCACTCAACAGTCCGGCATTCTTTGATGTTACCGCGACATGTATTACGCTGTATCTAATGTCGCTATTTGACCCGCCTTTTCACCAGTATTCTGTTTAACCCCCGAACTCCCGTTGCAGCCAGATTTTTTTTACGACATATTGCTACTGACTTTTGGTACATGTATGAATCAAACAGATCATCTGCGAGAGGAATGAGGCCGTCCTATGGATGCTGAGCCATACTAACGGAAACCCTGCAGAATAACCGCAGTTACTGGGTCAATTACTTAGGGCAGAACAGTACATGTAGTTCAGGAATTCTTTGATAAAATGTTGTATCTGACGGAATCAATACAGACAGCTACATGTACATGTATATGTACATGCACATGTAGTTCAGGAATTCTTTGTTAAAAAAAATGTTCTTTATACTTTCAGCAGTGACAAAAGAATTGCCGAAAATTGACTCCAGTGACTTCACCCACATCCAGGTCATCCACCTTCCTGAGGAAAAAGTGTCGCCCACTAAAACTAAACTGCCATATGGAGACGATGACATTCTGGTCGACACCGATCCCGAGGACGACAAAATTCATAATAGTGAGAACTCGGGCTCCGCGGGATCGGATAACATCTTCCTCCCATCAGAATACGAGGAACCTCCGGATCTTGATTCGGACAATTCAATACCTCAACTTAGTAAAGAAGATGTTATTCTACAAAGTGCTAAATCAAACGTAATTAGTAAAAAGCTAACCCCTCATAGGACCTCAAACGTTTTATCAAGTATCATTGATAATTCATCTTCTAAGAAGTTTTCTATTAGTAACAAGTCAAATTTAAAGTCTGGTCGAATTAATATGAAGCCTGATACATTGTCGTCTTGTGAGGACATTCATTGTGAGAATAACGGGACGTGTTCAGTATTCGGAGGAAGCGCTCACTGCGACTGTCCGATGGGATATTATGGATCATTATGTCAAAAATGTAAGTTTTAAAATTTATGATATGCTTCCCCATTAAATAGTGGAAAAATATCTTATTTATTGTCTAGACCGACAGTAATGATATCATTTTGTTATTCAAAAATTATATCTTCACTGTCACTTATATACATGTACTTCCGGTAAAATCAGCTGAACTTGCCGAATGACGTCATGTATTGTTTAATTTGTTGTTTTATTATAAGTGAAAATGCTGCATAATTTAGCAACCTTTAGCATTAAAATAATAATTATCAACCTGGTTAAAGCATATAAAAATTAGAACACCTACCCCGCTGGACAAAACAAGTGTCCATTGGCACTGCGGTGTATTTGCCATTCGGCTGCGATGTCAGAGTTTGTAACTGCAGTTTAGCACTGTGGCCAAACGGCAAGTACACTGCGGCCAAACGGCAAGTTCACTGCGGCCGAAAGCCAACTACCCTACGGTCGAATGGCATGTACACCGTGGTTAGATTTCTGGTTTCTATTGTCTTTTTTCAGTTTGATGAAAGTACACTGTGGCAAATACACCATGCCGAATGGCAATTACACCACGGGCCAACTGTAGTTAGCCGGTGGAGCCGCGGTGTAGTTGCATTTCGGCCGCGGTGGCAATGCTAATCGCACCGCATCTAAGTGGACACTTGTTTTGTCCAGCAGGGTATGGTGTTTTGAGTGAATCCCATATTATTTCATTCGTGACTAGCAGTGGAAATATAAATATTCATCTCGTTACCTCCTGTCGCTCATTGGAAATTGATATTTCCACTGCTAGTCCACTCATGAAATAATTATGGTATTCACTCAAAAACCATAGGTATCTTCTATCTCTCTCTCCATCTCAAATTTATATATTGTATTATAGGGCTAAATTTATTAACTCACCTCTCAGGTGCCTAATAATAATGTCAACACAATTATGTATTTTTTTAGAAAATTCCCAACGGTCACTATTATTTGGCATTGAAACACAGAGTGAAATTGCCATCACTATCATTAATTTCAGCCAAAAATGTCCACCCATCACTATTATTAGGCCATCACGATTATTAGGCACCCGGGAGTAGGACGTACATTATATACATACATGTACCCTGCTGGACAAAACAAGTGTCCACTTAACAGCGGTGCGGTTAGCGTTGCCACCGTGGCCGAAATACAACTACATCGTGGCTCCACCAGCTAACGTTCTACAGTTGGGCCGCGGTGTACATATCATTTGGCATGGTGTAGTTAACGCGGTGTACTTTCATTAAACTCAAAAAAGACGAGGCCACGGGGATAGTTGTCGTTCGGCCGCAGTGAACTTGCCGTTCGGCCGCAGTGTACATATGTACTTGCCGTTTGGCCGCGGTGCTCAACTGCAGTTACAAACTATTACACCACGGCCGAACGGCAAATACACCGCGGTGCCAATGGACACTTGTTTTGTCCAGCAGGGTATATATTATTGACTAAGTGGAAATAGCTGTCCAGCGGGGTATATATTATTGACTAAGTGGAAATAGCATGAAATGTGCTGTCTTTTGGAACATTAAACAACCTATTTTGAGAGAAAACAAGCAATTATGCAGATGACATCAGAAAAAATCTGCATTCCGGGCTCGGAGACACCCACCCACCCGGTCCTTGTATCCTGTAATTTTTTTCCGACCCCCCCCCCCCCCTGAATTATGCTCTTAAAAATGTTACTTTCAGTTCATAACAGATTTGTTGTAATTACTAGGAACAGAATTATTTTTTACTCTCTAAATTAAGTTTCATAGTTACATGTACATGTACTAGTAACTGTCAGTTTACCATTTCATTCAGAGTTTTCGCTCAAGGAGCTTGACAGCCAGTGACAGGTCATATTCTCTTCCACAGTTGTGATTTCCCACAAAAACAGGCAAAGACCATGAATTCTTTGTCTTCTGAGATGGAAAATGACTGAAACTGCATGTCAATTAATAGCAACTTGTTGCAACAAATGATACAATCAGTAGCATGTACAAAGAAAAGTCCACATTATTTCTTTGATAATGATTTCAAGGAACTTTAACCCTTTCAGTGCCAGAGGCCGATCTTATCGGCCCTAATTTACGGTCTGTAAAATCGGCCCTAAAAAAAATAAAAAAATAAAAACAATGGTTTTTTAAAAGATTTTTTTGGGTTAAATTTTTTTGGGTATGCTTAAGCATGCTATAGCGAAAACAAACTGGATAAAACCTTAGGGGAATGTTATAACTCAAAACTATCACCAAATATTCATAGTAATAATTTTGATGCCCATGAAAAATGTGAGATTCCCTGGCACTAAACCTACAGAATAAGTCTGTTAAAGAATATAAGAAAAAATTATTAAAATTGTAAAAAATAATAACAAATGATGAAAAATTGTTAGGCCAATGCATTCTCTTATATATGCGAGGCGACCTATGGTCGACTCGCATATATAAGAGAATGCATTGGCACAGGGTATATGGGTTGATACAAAAATCGGACCTGGCACTCAAAGGGTTAAACAAATCAGCACATTCAATAAATATTCTTACTCTTAATATTCAGAGGTTGTAACTTAGATGTACTGTATGTCTTCTGAAACATTTGTCTTCCACTATCAATTTTATCTCCCTATATATCAGAAAAACACATCAAAGTCTCAACGACAAAGAAGGATTTGATGTCGAAACTATAGCCGAATGATGCCATAGTTGACTTAAATTCACTGAGAAATGTCCAGTATTCTAAGTACCCCACTGGACAAAACAAGTGTCCATTGGCACCGCGGTGTATTTGCCGTTCGGCCGCGGTGTCAGAGTTTGTACATGTAATGTAACTGCAGTTGAGCACCGTGGCCGAACGGCAAGTACACCACAGCCGAACAGCAAGTACACTGCGGCCGAAAGGCAACTACACCCGGCTGAACTGCATGTACACCGTGGTTAGATTTCTGGTTTGTATCATCTTTTTTCAGTTTAATGAACGTACACCGCGGCAACTACACCATGGCCCAACTGTAGTTAGCTGGTGCAGCCGCGGTGTAGTTGCATTTCAGCCGCGGTGGCAACGCTAACTGCATCACGTTAAGTGGACACTTGTTTTGTCCCGCAGGGTACGTGTTTGAACATCTGTTTTGAAGGTTTAAGATCTTTGTTCTTAAATATCAGGTCAGTTACTTTTGAAATTTCCTTGGAAAACGTCTACCGGTATACTAACGTGGTGTCAGCCAGGTAATACTGCAGTATTAACCCTTTACCCAACAGAAGGGCCCTGTGCCAATGCATTCTCTTATATATGCGAGTCGACCATAGGTCGCCTCGCATATATAAGAGAATGCATTGGCTTAACACATTAAAAATTATAAAATTGTTAAAGAATGTAAGAAAAAATGGTAAAAAAAGATTTTTTTTAGGCCAATGCATTCTCTTATATATGCGAGGCGACCTATGGTCGACTCGCATATATAAGAGAATGCATTGGCACTAGAGCTGGGCGGTTTTTTTTTTCAGGCTCGGTTTTCAATTTCGGTTTTTTACTAAGAAAAACCTCGGTTCGGTTTCGATTTCGGTAATTTTCCTAACAAGGCTTGAACAAATGGGAATTGATAACTGTTTTCATAAAATAATTAAATTTATTCAAAATCATGTAAAAATAAAGCAAACAGAACTAAAAATATGATTCTGTAATAACAACAAAAAATAAACTTAAACTTAAAGTGATGTGAAACGTAAATTGAACCTCACAATTGAGTTCCCTGCGTCATTCTGTGGGAAGAGTGAATAAAATAACTCAGATACACGAAATCCCCCATCCTGAAGTCAGTTTGTACACATTATACGGCCATTCGGCTAACTATTTATATTCATCAATCGTCCCGATTAATCTCACCATAATAACACGAAAATACAAACCGATGCGTTGTCTTGTGCAGTCACGGAAATGCCCGAGCACTTCCGACTCGATTGGGATTGAATCGGGTTTCGTTCTCAGAAATGGCTTCTAGGGAGGATGACCGTTCGCTGGAATAGCGTCATGCACATCAGAATATTAAAGCGAAAAACAAATTGACATCGCAATCGGTAGTCAATTCGACAGGAAAGGAATAGAAAGGGAATTATTGCGTGAAATCACAAACGGAAGAACATTGGCCGAGTTAGTGGCAAAGATTATAATCGAACAGTGATCGAGAGGTAATAATTCCAAAATGTTACTATTTATAGAAAATTGTAAGCGCATTGACCGAATTTTTACATCAATCTGGCCGCAAGCACAGTACCGTGCAGAAAGAGTTGTCTTACTTTTGTAACTCAAAACTGTTTAATTACATTATACCTGTACACTAGTACAAATAATTGGTATTCAATATGCCAGTACAGAACATTTGTTAGCTCATTGGCCATGAAATGTTTTTAATGGCAAATTCTGTTGTCAAGCTTTAGTAAGCACTATTCATTCTGATGGATGATAACTATAATGGAAAGCCTTTTTCACATGTATTAGCTAATTGCACATTAGCGTAAGTGAATTACAATTAAGCGTAATGTATTACACTCAGGTGTAATGCACACATATAAAGCGTACTTCACTTACGCTTAACCGTATGATGTAGATAACGCATTACTCCTATGAGTAATAGAATTATGACTAGTGTGCTTAAGCGTAATTGATTAAAGTGTGCTTAAGCGTAATTGATTTACGCTTAAGCTCACTGGTCATTTATTTTCATTGATAGATTAATTGCACTTAATCATAAATGAATTATGCTTAAGCGATTATACGAGAAGCCGTTTTCACATTTATTCTGATTCTGCTTAATCGCAAATCATTTACGCTTAAGTGTAAATCATTTGCACTTAAGAGCAAATCATTTATACTTAAATACAAATCATATGCGCTTTAGCGGAAATAGTATGGAGGCCCTTTTCACATTTATTATTTATTTGCGCTTAAGCGCAAATATTTGTGCTTAAGCATAAATCATTAAGCGCAAATATTTGTGCTAAAGCGTAAATCATTTGCGCTTAAGCACAAATATGTGTCTATCAATTTATTTGCGCTTAAGCGCAAATACCTAACACTCCATTACATCCCTCTGATGTGAATGATTGAGTCCATCTCATATTATATTAGCATGGGCCCATAGTAATAGCCCCATACAGACTCGAAGTTGAAGAAAAAACATATTTCCATATGCATATCAGCATCTCTGTCCCTGGTGTCCCAAGATTTGGTGCCCCACTCCCAGAGCTCATGTATATTTTATTATCTCCTGCACAGATATATACCATTTCCATGGCCATAAATAGGGAATTAGGGGTTACTGGGGTTTGCTTCCCTCATATGGTGTACTCATTGACTTGAAGTTGGGGAAAAACCCTATTTTCATAATATCAGCATCCCTGTCCCCAAGAATTTGTGTCGCCATCCCAGAGATATAGTATATTTTATAAAAGAGACATATCCTACACAGATCTATATCATTTCCATGGTCATAAAACAGATCTTGGGGTTTCTGGGGGATTGTTTCCCTCATATGGTGGGGCTATATCAACTTTAGTGATGTGTTTAGGCCTGTGCCATGTAAAATTAATTCAGGGGGGATCATTGCATATTGATTTTTATTTGCGCTTAAGTGCAAATGATTTGCGCTTAAGCGCAAATATGATCTATTTGCTTAATTGCAAATGATAGAGGTTATTTGCGCTTAAGCGTAAATAAATAATAAATGTGAAAAGGGCCTCCCATATAATAGATCACATTTATGGCAATTTTATGCTAAAGCGCAAATATATTATTAGACACATATTTTTGGCGCTTGAGCGCAATTGATTTACACTAATAAATAATATATTTGAAAAGGCTGTCTCCCATGCGATTTCCTCTAAACTCAAATTTACTCTGGCAATAAGACATCAATCAAACATCGGTTTAGACTCCCCCATATACTATGAGATGGACTCAATTATTCAGACAGAGGAAATCAGTTGGAGTTAGGTATTTGCTTAAGCATTATTCATATTAATTATGCTTAAGTGTAAATGAGTTCCGCGCTTAAGCGTAAATGAAGTACGCTTAAACGTAATTCATATACACTCTCATTGAACTCCCCTCAAGCTGAAATGGATGCAACCGCATTACTAATGCCAGTAACCTACATCAGGTTATACCAATATACATGAGGTATAATTATGGGGAGCCAAATTAACATTTAATAAATAATAGAGCTTAAGCGATATAATTGAGCTTAAGCGATATAATAAGGGAAGATATAATTGCGATTAAGTTCAATAAGGAAATATCTAATTGCGCTTAGCACAATAAGGAATATCTTATTGCACTTAAGCACAAAAAGGAATATCGTATTTCACTTAAGCGCAATAAGGAATCTCTAAGCGCAATAAGGAATCTTCTTATTGCACTTAAGCGCGATAAGAAATATTCTTATTGCACTTAAGTGTAATTAGAGATTCCTTGATTGGGGGGGGGGGGCTTTAGCTCAATTATTTATTAAATGTTAATTTGGCTTCCTCCCATAGAGGTGAGATAGCTGATGAACCCAATAACACTCAAGCGTAATTCAAATGTATTACGCTGATCGTAAGTTAATTATGCTTAAGCATAAATAATTTATGCTTAAGTGTAATTAGCTACTATAAAGTGAATCTGGGATAAGGGGAGTACTCTAAATTGTTCTT
Source organism: Siphonodentalium dalli (assembly GCA_032622095.1). Taxonomy (NCBI): domain Eukaryota; kingdom Metazoa; phylum Mollusca; class Scaphopoda; order Gadilida; family Siphonodentaliidae; genus Siphonodentalium; species Siphonodentalium dalli. The sequence goes on along the minus strand of CP136069.1, from coordinate 15,242,014 downwards.
TCGACCAGCTGTTTCTACCAATTAAAAAAAATTCTCATTTATTTTGAAACTAATGAAAGACAATGGTATATTTTTTTACTAGTAATATTCATTATAAACTTGTACAAATCTGAAAACAAACAAAATTTTAATATTTAAGAAATTTAGAGTTCCCTCTCTTACAGCAGCAACCACTATGCCAGGAAGACCAATCGATCTAGTTCAGCCCGATTGGGCTATTATAATTTATAGATCGATCGGTGGTTCATGCACTCTCTGCGTTTGAAATATTGCTAATAATTTCCATTTACATAAGTCAATAATGCCATTGCAGATAACTTCATCTTAAATTCGACCAAATGTGTTGACGTTTGATAAGAAGGGCAGGAATTCCCCGATTTGTTTATTTTCAATCGATGAGAAGCATGACGACCTGGATCAGCTGATCGGTTCGGAGGTGTGCCAATCGTATTTTGCATGCTGTGCACGAATACCCATTCACGCCTAAATTTGCAAACAATCCATATATAACATATACACAGTGTGTACACTTTGTTAGTTGCCAATTAATTCTCGACATTTCAATTAGAAAACATGAGATATCGATGCAAAAATCAAGACATAATCACATTATCTAGTTTGTGTTTTGTTGAATCTACTTTCGGTTATCGACATGTCGGCTATTGTTTTGGCTGTTCTCTTAACCGTGCGTGCCAGCCGATCGTCGTTTTTCGGGCGGTTCCGATTTCTTCCGAATATAATTCCATGACCTCCACGCGATGATTCGCGCCGAAAATGTGGTTGTATCTGAGAAGATTTCTTACTCTGACCGCAGTTTTCAACAATTTAATACGGGGCGAATACCGCATCAATAATATGCAACCTTGGGGTTTTATTTCTAGTTTTTTATGACCTTTCTTATGGTATATCGGATACAGTTCTGTCTGACATGAAATATATACCCACCGGGAGTGAAGCTAATGACTTTAAAACAAATTAAAATATATTGTAACACTGTTTAACTGCAGTTCATTAACTTAAAGTCTTAAACTAAATGAATATTTTCATTTGGGTCGCATAATTCACATTGATATCATGATGACTGATGATTCAAGTTCATTCAACAAATTGACAACAATAGCAGCTTGAAGGCTTGAAGCCTATTGAGTATTGAAGCCTATTGATGCAGAAATGCTTGTATTCCAATTTCAAATGGAATCAACATCTCAAATTATGATTTAGGAATACAAGCATTTCTGCGTGAATAGGCTTCAAGCTGCATCTTCTGTCTGACAGAACTAAGCCTGATTTACTAAAAATCCTTTCACTGGGAACAGATGTTCCAGGAATGAACAACAGAGACCTGGCAAAGTCTGCAAGATGTTTGTATTGTCTTTTATTGTTCTGCCACCAACTGAACGGGCAATCTGTTGGTTCAATGGGATCTTCTTCAAGGTAATGGTCAGTTTCAAACAGTAGCACTGCTCTAAGTTCATCTTCATCTCCTTTCGTTGGCTCCTTTTTCTTCGCCACTTTTTTTTTTAACGTAGCCCAGAAATCACGCTTAGGAACTGTCTCCTCTTTACCCTTTTCTGATACTGAGACTGTGGAGGAAGTAGATGGAGTAGCATGAGTTATTTGAACTTCCTCAACAGAGTCAACATTTTCCTCTGATTCTGAACATGTCTCTTTATCTTTGGTCACAAGTTTGGTGTCTTTGTTACAGTGTGAAAACAGTTGGTCTAACAACATTTGTCTGGCAGTACATTTCAGATTGTCACATGAAAAGGCATGTAGTTTAAATCTGGGATCAATACATGTTGAAACAGCATATAGTGCATTTTTCTCATAGTCAGGCCACCTGCTATTGATGTTACATGTAACAGTTTTGCCAAAGTCATTCAATACAGAACAGGACAGTTCATCTACGACAGTGTTCAGAACTGGTATGATCATGGATGTGGTGGCAAACTTTGCAGACGAGAGCATTGTTGTTGCATTTTCCAGAGGTTTCAATGCCTTGACATATTCAGCTGCCGTTTTCCATTCAAATGCATTAAGATTTGGCAATTTAGCGATGGATGCAATTACTGCAGACAGAGGTTCTTTTTCTTGTACTAATCTTTCCATCATATAGTACGTCGAGTTCCATCGGGTTTCGCACTCTGTTTTTAGCTTATGTTCCTTCAACCCCATTGTTCTTTGCATTTCTTTGAGTTTATGTGTGGCTTGAGAACTATGATGATAATATGTCACAATAGTTTTACACTTCGCTATTATTTTCTGAGTGGCAGGAAACTTTTTAAGACTGTCTTTAATTACAAGTTGGAGGGTATGTGCGAAACAGCGCAGAGTTGTGAAATGAGATGGCAATAATTTTGCAGCAGCGACCATATTGGAAGCATTATCCGAAACCACATACACTTTGCATTTTTTCCCTTTGTCCCTTATCCAGTTTTCAACACAATTTGTTAAATCCGTCGATATATTAACAGCTGTATGTGAGTCTGGGGTATGAGTAATGGCGAGACAATAATCCTTCAGTTCAAAATCAGAATTGAGAAAATTGCATGTTATGGCCATATATGCGTCATTCGCTCTGGAAGTCCAATGGTCAGTAGTTAATCCAAATAATTCTGCTTGCTTTAGCTCCTCGAGAATTTCTGCTTTTTTTGTTTGGTACATTCCTGGGATGAGAACTGATCGCAATTCACGTCTTGTTGGTGGCTTATAACACGGCTGAAGATAATTTATAAGCTTGAGGAATCCTTCATCTTCTACGATTGACATAGGTTGATAATCTAGACAAATCATTTGTACTATGAGATTGTCTGATTGCAATCTTCTGGCATCTTTCTTATCCCAAATACCATGTGATCCCAAATATCCAGTTATTCTTCCTTGTTTCGTTTCTCTACTATCAGTTACAACAGATTCAGATTTCCGTTTTCTACATATAAGCCCAGAAGAAGTGGCGGTCTTTTCAACTTGAAGCTGACTCTCGCTTTCAATTTCAGTTTGTATCTCAACGAATTCTTTTTTGTGTTTTCTTTGGATATGTGGCCGCAAGTTTGACGTGTTTCCGTGCTCCGCCGATATTTCTTTGATACATAATTTACAAGATGAAAGTTTATTATTTTTTTTATTGAAAAATCGTAGCCATTTGCTTTTCGTACTCGACATTATGAGAATTATGACATCGTTGTCGAGACGAGTTGATTTTTTCGAGTCACCTATCTCGCTTGGAAACGGAAGTCGATTAATAACTTCCGGCGGACCGGCGAGTATAATTTCCGACCGTCCCGCTGACCGGTGAAATACGGTCAGTAGTCAACCAAGAAAGATCGCCGATGACGGTTTTCTTCTAAATGTTCGGTTCGGTTTTTAGTGGTGGAGGAAACACCGAACTTACGGTAAAAACCGCAAAACCGCCCAGCTCTAATTGGCACAGGGTATAACTGTAACTATCACAATGTGGCCAATGAGCCGGTTCCAATGATATCCATATTTGTATGGTTCTATTGAGACAGACCGAAGATATTTTAGGCTGTTGAAGCTTTATTTGGCCGGTTTTGGCCGGTTTGTTGGGTAAAGGGTTAACACTGCAGTAAAGTTAACACTTCAACACACCACGCGTACCGCTGTTACACCATATGGTCACGGTTCGCAGGCATGGATATAAAATGCAGGGAATCACTCCTTATTATTACTGCTTCAATTATTGTCCTGTGATTGGAACTCTGTTATTATTTGCTTGAATTTCATGTACTTTGTTTCAGATTATGATGTGAGATACCCTCGGTTTGACGGACTGGGATATCTGTCCTTCTCACCTCTAGAGAAAGCTCACAAGGAGTTTAATATTGTGGTAGAATTCTCACCTGAATCAAGGAATGGATTATTACTGTTCAGTTCTGAGCATCCAGACGCAGATGGAGATTTTATTGCTCTTCTGTTGTTAGATGGACATCTCCAGTTCAGGTAAAGATCAAGGTTAAAGGTACTCAATCTGATTCGATGGTCTCCATATCATCAGATTCCAACAACTATTTTTTTAAATGGCGCTCCAGTTATCAGAATCGAATAATTTGCCCAAAACCTGTTATTGGCAAAAAAATCGAGAAAAAACTCCAGAGAAAACCTTCAACACTCAGATAACCTGCAGTAAAGGTTATCTGTTATTTATCAACATTTTGTTGAACGAAATTTTGCCGGTTTGTCAAATATTTGACATAAAAAAGCCACTTGATTTTAGAGTTATCCATTTTCATCCGCATTTAAATTATCTTCTCGTCGACCTTTTACTGGACTACTAAAAATTATCAGTGGTGAAAATGAATAGATTTAAAAAATTTTGAAGTTTGTTATTTCTCGAGATGTGTAATAATATGAGGCCCAGAAACAAGTGGTCAAACGGAGGGTCTCGGACAAAATTGCGGATGAAGATGGATAACTCTAAAATCAAGTGGTAATATGGTCAAATTTCGTGATACTTTAATGATAATACGGCCATAGTTTGTTGGAACAAAATGTTGATAAATAACAAGTTTTGGGAAATTTGATACCATAGTTGATAGTGGTTAGCATTATTTTGTTGTAATAAATTGATTCTGATAACTAAAGCGTATATAGAAGAAATGTTGTTGTTGTTGTATGGGGACCGTCTGATCGGATTGAGTACCTTTAAAATGGTATAATATCAAAACTATGAAATGCCAATTCATAAGTATTAGCATCCCATTTCCAGGCCTATTGAAGCTTTGGGCAAACAATTTATATTTGTGCTGTGTTGGTCCATACTTAAGTTTCATTATCCCAGCAGGGATTTCTGGTGTTATCCCAGCTAGCATGGTCTCAGGATTATGAGCACATTGATTTAAAATTTATGAGTATTGATTACACAGACCATTATCCTTGGATCAAGCCTTGAAATAGGGTGTCTGTCATTTGCAGAATGAGGTCCCCAGAGGGTGAATTTAGTGATGCTCTCCCGCATAGTGGGCTAGCATCACCAAATTCACCCTCTGGGGACTGCATTCTGCTTACACCTCAGCAGAATGAGGTCCCCAGAGGGTGAATTTGGTGATGCTAGCCCGCTATGCGGGGGTAGCATCACCAATTTACCCTCTGGGGACCTCATTCTGCAAATGACAGACACCCTATTTCAAGGCTTGCCTTGGATTCCCACAGGGATAGTAATTATCACCTAACCACAATCAGAAGCTGCCCATTTAAAGATTATATCAACACCCAGACAGGGAAATTCACTGAGCACTCTGTACATATTGTTATTAAAGATGCATACACCGATTAAGCGCCCCTCAATTACTATTTATTTGCATTCCGGGGTTTGGGGATAAAAAATATTTGATTCGAGGAACCGATCAAAGCTCAGAGTTATCAGCAAGCCTTGAAATAGTGTGTCTGTCATTTGCAGAATGAGGTTCCCAGAGGGTGAATTTAGTGATGATACCCCGCATAGCATATCTGGGGACCTCATTATGCAAATGACAGACACACTATTTCAAGGCTTGGTTATCAGATATCATTTTTTAAAATCTGTTATTTTACACCATTGAGACTTAATAGTGGCCCAGTAAAAAAATTGACAATCTGACGGTCTCAGACAAAATTGCGGATGAAGATGGATAACTCTAAAATCAATGGGCTTTGTATTGATAATAAGGCCAAATTTCGTCGATCAACATGTTGATAAATAACACGTTTTATGCAATTTTATGCTATAGTTGACAGTCAGGTTACCATTATTTTTTGGCAATTAATCGTTTCTGATAACTGAAGCAGCATTTCTAAAATGTTGTTGTTGTTGGAATCTGATTATATGGGGACCATCGGATCAGATTGAGTATCTTTAAAGATTATATCAACACCCAGACAGGGAAATTCTGAGCCCTCTGTACATATTGTTATTAACTTGATGAATATATAGATTTATATTACAATACACTGATGTCCTGGGTCTTTACCTACATGTACATATGTAAATTAAGGGGTTTCCACACCTGAGCTACATGTACATGTATGTCAGGAGATGTAAAGTTTAGATGGACCTACACAGAAAACAACTTAATTGTTAATCTAGTACACCACATGATTTAATCTATGCTACAGGTATCTGAAGACCACATTAAGCATATTATATAATACAAATGTCAAAAAAGATGACATTAATCATAGTTTTATAGGGGACATTTTGGGAAGAGCGTTTCAGAGCGTTTCAGCAAGTATGCAAATTAAGTGGAAACAAATAACTGACTAATAAATAATATGACCAATAAAGAGCGTTTATGTGGGATGTGTGGGGAAATTGGTGAACAAAAGTAAATTATGATGCTGGGCTTGTCGTGGGATAGGTGACGTATGACATCAAATGATGCTGGGCTTGTCGTGGGATAGGTGACGTATGACATCAAATAATGCTGGGATTGTCGTGGGATAGGTGATGTAAGACATCAAATGACTTAAAGATGCACTAATAATTAACAATAAAGAGCGTTTATGATCAACTTAATTACCCAGGGCGCCCAATTGTATCTGGTCTGGGAACGTTAACGCAGAATAGATAGGGAACTTCAACCGATTGTTAAGTCTACTAGAAGCTATCTTAAAGACACAACAGACTTTCTCAACAAGTTGGCAAGTATCGATGCGGTTGAGAAAGGGACTATTCTTGTAACTATGGACATAGAAGCATTATATTCAAATATTCCTACCAGGAACGGGTTAGCTGCTATCAAAAGTGCGATTGAAAGAACAACCATCGGCTCTTCTCTCCCAGTGGAAGTCACTCTAAAACTATCCGAGTTTGTTCTTACACACAACAATTTCCAGTATAACGGTGACAATTTCGTTCAAATTAAGGGAACAGCCATGGGTACGCCTATGGCTCCTCAATTCGCTAATATATTCATGGACAATCTAGAAACTACTTTTCTTCAGTCATCGGACCTCAAGCCATCGAACTACTACAGGTTCATAGATGATATTTTCTTCACTTGGGAACATGGCGAAGATAGACTGAAGGAATTCCACGCGGCATTTAATGACCAACACCCTGATATAAATCTCAACATGGAGCATTCTAAACAGTCTGTCAACTTCTTGGATGTTACTGTCAGCATTGTAGATGGCCACATCAACACGAAAGTCTATCGCAAACCTACGGACAAATTTACTTACCTGAACCCGAACAGTTTCCACCCCGATCACACTAAATCGTCTGTCATATACAGCCAAGCTCTACGTTATAATATGATATGCAGTGACTCGAAAACGCGGGACATACAAATCGGGCATCTTCAGCAGAACTTCGTCAACCTGGGATATAAGCAGAGAGTTGTAAACAGAGAGATAAAAAAAAGCAGTTGTCAAGGACAGGGTGGAACTACTTCATTATTCCGACGATAACCATCAGAATACTCTATCAAAAATACCACTGGTAGTCACATTTCATCCAAAATTACAAAAACTAAAAACTATCGCCAAGGACCTACACGTACAATGTGTGCTTCAAAATGATGACAAACTGCGTGATATTTTCCCTGAATTACCTTTAATGTCATATCGACAACCTCCGAACCTCCGAAAGAGTCTAGTTAGAGCACAGAACTTGCATAACAACCAACAGAATGGAACATACCCTTGCGGAATATGGAATTGTGCAACATGCTCTTCTGTGGCAAATGGAACTCTGACCAACAGTAATGGGAAATCTATCACACCGAGTGGGTTATTCTCGTGCAGCTCTGAAGGTGTTGTTTATGCTCTGACGTGCAGACAGTGTCCCGGGCTTATTTACATCGGAGAGACGGGCCAAACCCTCAGAGGCCACATGAATGGACACTGGCATGACATAACATCAGAAAATATATTCGTGCCCGTGGGAGAACATTTTAACTCTTCCCGCCATTCAGAGGAAGACCTCAAGGTCAGAGTTCTCAGAGCAGGATTGAAACGACTGAGAGCAAGGAAAACAGTAAAGTTGAAATTAATAACCTACATGGACACCATCCGGAAAGGGTTAAACAGGGACTATGGTTTTCTCTCACATTACGCTGTACTGCACTGCTGTACCGGGGAATTCGGCACTCGGGAGCAGCCGCGACGTAGATGCTTTCCGTCACTCTTGTTATGCACGTCATCGTGAGGGACACTTTCAACGTCAACGACTTTTCACTATTTGTTCACTTCATACTTGATAAAGGCTACTAGATAGCCGAAAGCTCGTGTTTAAAAAAAAAACTCAAATGAGTCTTAAATGGTGTTACTTTATTTTATTCCCATTTATTATCAACTTAAAAGATAGATGTAACTTTATCAGGAGAGTCATGCAATAGGTGCTGTTTACCCCAGATGAATACTGTTTAAAATGAATTGAAGGGCCGCTAATAAATTACGCATTCTTCACCCGAGCAATGCTGGGTACCCCAGCTAGTAAATTGTACTGTAATTATACCCCCCGCAACGAAGTTAGGGGGGGTATACTGGAGTCAGCTCGTCCGTGCGTCCGTCCGTCGGCGTCGTCCGTCCGTCGGCGTCGTCCGTCCGTGGACACAAATTTGTCCGGAGTTTTTCTTAGTCGTTTTTGGATCAATTTCCGTGAAACTTGGCACAGACATCAACCACCATGGGAACCTGTGCACCTGCGATTATGACGTCTGTTGGACTTTTTTTAGTGGAGTTATCCCCCCTTTTTCGACTTAGAAAATTTTCACAACATGTATACTTTTGTCCGAGCTTTTATTCCTACATTTTTCAGTCAATTTTTTTAAAACGTGGCACAGATATTTAGTACCATGGGAACTTGTGCACTTGCGATTATGACGTCTGTCCGACATTTTTTGGTGGAGTTATCCCCCTTTTTTTATTTAGAAACTTTTTTTGCAACATTCATAATTTTGTCCGAACTTTTATTCCTACATTTTTCGGTCAATGTTTTTTAATCTTGGCACTGATATTTAGTACCATGGGAACCTGTGCACCTGCGATTATGACGTCTGTCCGACATTTTTTGGTGGAGTTATTCCCCTTTTACAACTTAGAAATTTTTTCGCAACATACATAATTTTGTCCAAGCTTTTATTCCTACATTTTTCGGTCAATAGGTTTAAGATTAGGGATATGGTTGTACACCTGCAATGGGAACTGTTATTTTTATTATTTTAACTAAATGTTTACTGACATGTGAAACATCTTAGTATTTTAAAAACAGGGGGGTATCCGTAGTCCCATTGGGACAGTCACACCTCTAGTTTATACTGACTTCATATGTTGAAAGTCAGACTTGCTGGAGTAACAGAATGATCACCTCAAAAATCTTCTCATCTTCCGTGACCTGTGGCACTCGAGGATAAATAACATTTCCTAATTCACGATAGTTAATGGTACTCAATCTGATTTGATGATTCCCACATCATCAGATTCCAACAACAACGTTATTTTAAATGCCGCTCCGGTTATCAGAATCGATTAACTGCCCAAATATAACGCTGACCACAGTCAACTACATGTATAGTATAAAATTGCCCAAAACCTGTTATGTATCAACATTTTGTTGAACAAAATTTTTCCGGTTTGTCAAATATGTGACAGAAAAAAGCCAGTTGGTTTTAGAGTTATCCATCTTCAGCCGCAGTTTGGTCCGAGACCGTCTTCTTGTCGGCCTTTTACTGGGCCACTATAAATTATTAGTGGTAGATTTAAAACATTATTATCTGATCACTCTGAACTTTGATGGGTGGGTTGCTCGAATCGAATCAAATATTTTTGACCCCCAAAGCCAAGGAAATAGTAATTTGCGAGCATTAATTCAGATTATGCATCTTTAACCTTTATCATAGTGCATTATGTACATGTACATGATGAGTCTTCGTGTCAATTTTTGATTGGAAATTTTAAATCATTTATTGTTATGCTCAAACCAGACGTTGATGTTTGAAAATGTTGATTATGAAGCAATAAAATAATTAATGTTTATGATAATGTTTGTTCTTGTTCTCTATTTGTATAGGTTTGACTGGAACTGGTACATATGTATGACTGTTGATGATAATGTTTTTTCTTCTTCTACATGTATATCTGTATAGGTTTGACAGTGGAACTGGTATGACTGTTTATGATGTTTTTTCTTGTTCTATATCTGTATAGGTTTGACTGTGGAACTGGTACATATGTATGACTGTTGATGATAATGTTTTTTCTTCTTCTACATGTATATCTGTATAGGTTTGACTGTGGAACTGGTATGACTGTTTATGATAATGTTTTTTCTTGTTCTATATCTGTATAGGTTTGACTGTGGAACTGGTACATATGTATGACTGTTGATGATAATGTTTTTTCTTCTTCTACATGTATATCTGTATAGGTTGGACTGTGGAACTGGTATGACTGTTTATGATAATGTTTTTTCTTGTTCTATATCTGTATAGGTTTGACTGTGGAACTGGCACATATGTATGACTGTTGATGATAATGTTTTTTCTTCTTCTACATGTATATCTGTATAGGTTTGACTGTGGAACTGGTATGACTGTTTATGATAATGTTTTTTCTTGTTCTATATCTGTATAGGTTTGACTGTGGAACTGGTATGACTGTTATAGAAAGCGTAGAGAAAGTTAAACTTAACAAATGGAATGTGGCTAAAGTGAATCGCGTGGACAATATAGCAACACTTCAACTTAACGATGAGAAGCCTACAGAGGCTATGTCAATGGTAAGTCAGTTATAAATATGAAAAACCAGTATCGTATTCAGGGACACCAGAGAAGGGGGGCATGCCTTGCCCTGTCCATGGGAGACCACTGGGCACCAGAAAAGTGCCCATCTGATTGGTTTGCCCCCCTTGCCCTTTGGTGCTTCCGGCGTCCCTGATCGTATTCAAGGCTCAAAATATTTTTATTTTGTACTGACTGTCAAGATGACAGGTACCAAATGGATGGTATTGGTCATTTCAAAATGGTGCCAGTAAAATTTTCAGATGTAATGTTTGAGGCAATATTAAAATTTCCAATTGACTTATTATTTGTCAGTGATGCACACATTTTAGTGAGCGTCCAATCAGCACCCAGGAAAAACCAATGTTATTTTGGTTTTTAAAAGTTCAAAAACTTTACGTCGATTATTAAATACACATGCAATTCACACACGAGATAATTATATTCACTCTGAATTGTTCAGACATTAAAAAAAGAACTATGTTTTACTTTCAATGTACGATTTGCCCAGTAGTGGTTCCTTGGACATAACCAAACAGATACAGATTGTTTAAAATTTGCATTGGACAAAATGTCCAACAGATACAGAAGTGCACTTGATATAACCTATTTTCATCGGACAATGACCGGCCACTTATTTTGAGTCTTTTCATGATATGAGGTGATAACAATAAAATGTTTGAAAATACTGCTATCTTCAAAGTAATTGACTTGCAATTGGAGTGATACCCCGGTAATGACCATGGTATCACGGGTAGTATAATGTGGTATCCACAATTATGGTAAGGTGACAGTCACTGCGGTGGAGTTACAGTACAATGTGGTTATGATACTGCCGTCTATTGGCGTATTATCACACCATAAGTTGGAGAAAAAAAAAAATTGTCCATGAGGATATTGTTTAGTTACACAGATACATGTATAAAGAGAATCACTGCACTTGATGTTCATACCTGCATGTGTAATGCCAATCAATGTGGCCTGGCACCAGGTGATGGGTGGAGTTTATAATTTAACAGCTGAAGCAATGATGGCAAATTCAAAGTCTCGTAAAGTTTACGTCGTTCTACATTGTGGAGTTCTTAGCTGGAAGATTACAATGAAGCCCAGTCATGTCGCATTCACAAATAGTGCACATAATTTTTTAGTAACATGTTTACTGTTGTAATTGTGACATTTCTGTTCCAAATTTTGCTTTTAATTGCTTTAAGTCCCGGATGCATCGCGATTTTGAAGCGGTAACCATAACGAGGTATTGGTGGTTATCGTGGTGTGTTACCGAGATATTACCAGGGTGCCACCACGCCATAGGTGGTCAATTACCTCAAAGTGATGTGAAACACTCCGGTATGGTGATCAAATAGAAATGGAGAAATATCTTGCTCAAAGTAGTTATTTTTACACATATTATATCCAAATTGGCAACACACATCTTCATTCTTATATATTAATGAATTGCAGTGATTCTCGAAGGTGAAATCTTTTTCCTTTGTTTATAACAGATAGTTGCATCCTGAATCGAGAAGTAAATATTTACAATTGAGGTTAGTTCAGACGATGATTTCTATGGAGTGGTATGATCGATTCCTCCAGTTGACATAGCACCTGAATGCTAACATATCAATTTCACGCACCCGAACAAATACATACTACAGTAATACCCTAAATAATCGACTCCTTAACCACAGCAGAATTATGGGTAATTATGGGTAATGTGGCTTGTTGCCATTCATCCGAAAGCTCTCACTAAGAGCTTTCCGATGAATGGCAACAAGCCATATATCTGACTAAATCCTGAAAAATTACCCATAATTCTGCTATTGTTAAGGAGTTGATTATTTAGGGCATTATTAAATGTATGTCTTTAATTTTAGAAGCTCATGCTATCAGGTACCAACTTGTAGTCTGGTATCATATCATGCCTTACATATCTTTGTGTTTGATTTGAAGCAAATTAATACTGTACATCAATCAGTTGAACAAGTGGCTAAGCATCGTCTATAAATAAACGTTTTTGATACATATACAGTATTTACATTGTATTCATTTTTAGGGTGCATACTCCAGGATCACGTTTAAACAGAACCTCTTTCTCGGAGGCTATTCAATGTTAGACGATATCGCGAATCGTACTGAGGTGACTTACGGCTTCAGTGGTTGTATTCAAGAGCTCATTATCAAGGGACATAAGTACGATATGCGAAAAAATAATGGCGAGATTGGTGATGTCTTACACGGAGAAAATGTTGGTAGGTACACGTATAGTTTATGCCATGAATCTCTTCTCTGCCTAACCAAGGCTCAAAATATATTATTTTTTTTACTGACTGTCAAAATGACAGACACAAAATGGATGGTGTTGGTCATTTCAAAATGGTGCCTGTCAAAATTCAGATGTACTGTTACTATGAGACAGTATTAAATTTCCAATTGACTTATTATACGTCAATGAGACGCACATTTTAGTGAGTGTCCAAACTCCACCCTGGAAAAACCCATGTTATTTTGGTTTTCGAAAGTTCAAAATTTTTATGTTGATTAATAAATACACATACAATTCACAAACGACATAATTATATTCACTTTGAATTGATCTGATATTTAAAAAAGAACTATTTTTTACTTTCAATGTCCGATTTGGCCTGTAGTGGCTCCATGGACGTACCCAAACAGATACAGATTCTTTAAAAATTTGCATTGGACAAAATGTCCAACAGATACAGAAGTGCACTGGACATAAGCTATTTTTCATCGGACAATGACTGTGACCGGCCACTTATTTTGGGCCTTGTGCCTAATGCCCGTAGAGATCATATTCCACCAGTACAAAACCTGAGAACTTTCTTAAGTTTTGACAAGGAACCTTATAAAGTCGAAAAATTAACACGGGAATATATTTCTTAGTTATTATTTAAGGTCCCAACTCGAAATTTTACAATTTAAGTGAATTTGTGAGCGATTTTGCTTTCCATCGCTTACAATTATGGCATATATCCTGGGTAATTAATTCAGTGTATACTGCGACAACAGCTCACAAAAGTCACAGAAAGCATGCAATTTTGAGTTGGGGCCTTCACATGCAGTGAAGTTCATTATTAAAGAACAGATAATAACTAAGAAATATATACCCGGCAAAATGTTCCAAGGTTTTGTACTGGTTGAATATGATCTCTACGATCACTAGCCAGAGTAGAGATTCATGGCATGATCTAGGTACACGTAATGCACCTTTAACCTTTCCATGACTGGGAGACTCGCATATATAAGAGAATGCGTTGGTACAGGATCTTTAATGATGCACCAGCGCAGCTCCCATCATGAAAAGGTTAATATATATTCTGGGTTATACAATGATAATCAAAGTCAATGATCAGTTATCAGACGTTAGCAATATTTTTTTTCGTTCCACATTTTTATATATGGTGAACTAATTATAAAAGGGTTTGGGCAAACATTTTTAGTGAATGATCAAAAACCACGATTCAATCGTAAGTGGAGGAATCAGCCCCGAAAATATTGTGGATAGTCTTCACATGATTTCAATGTCATCGCAGATATTGGATATTGTGTGTTGTTTCTAAGCCATAGTTAACCACGTAATTGACTACCCTACGATCTTTCCATCTACAATTTTTACATACAAACAACTGTGATTCCATCGCAAGTGGAGGTAACCAAGGACACACCATGATTTCACATTTAAAATCAAACAGTGCTTCTTGATATTATTGTTTTAATTGTGATCTTGCCGTGAGCATGAGCAGTCCAACTACCGGTTACTACCCACGGTAAACTGTCCACTTACGATTGAGTCATCTGAACGTTCACTTTGAATACAATGTTTTTGATAGTGATCCATATATAGTCTTTTGATGAGTAATTCCCATTGTTACTGCTTTTTAGTCACATCTAAAGGGACATACAGTAATGCCCTATAGAAACTTCCTAGATGGGAAATGTAACTAAAACCAATGTTAATTTGATACCATAGATACTTCCCAGAAGATGAGGCCTAAGCAGAATGAGGTCCCCAGAGGGTGTATTTAGTGATGCTAGCCCGCTATGCGGGATAGTATCACTAAATTCACCCTCTGGGGACCTCATTCTGCAAATGACAGACACGCTATTTGCAGGCTTGTCAACAGAAAGGAAATTTCATGGCCAATATTGAAATAAATTGTTTCTGAGATGAATGATTTTAATAACCTACGAGGAATATGATAGATGTTGTGTTTTTCCCCAATTATTGGACTTGTGAACCTTGTCACTTGTATAATATATATTGGTATATCTGGTATTTTTTCCCCTGGTGCCTGTGGTCTAGAAAGGGTTAACATTAATAGGGAAATACATGTGTGGCCCAATCTTGATGTATGAAGACTGCAATTTTACAAAAAACACTGCTTGTGTTATGCTGCTGTCAGTTGGAGCTGCAAAACAGACAGAATTAATGTCTTGTGAAAGCAATCATATTCACAGCAGTAAATCATGTCAGTGTACTAACAGCTGCTATTGATTGGTTCATACAAAGCCACGATTGCATCACAATTGTTATGGACCGCTCTGTGATTTTTCTGCAGTTCATTATTCCATCAAATTCGCCACTTGTTGGAGTTGCACAGAATCTAATCAATTACAGTAATGCCCTAAATAATCGACTCCTTAACCACAGCAGAATTATGGATAATTTTTCAGGATTTAGTCGGAAATATGGCTTGTTGCCATTCATCGGAAAGCTCTCACTGAGAGCTTTCCGATGAATGGCAACAAGCCACATTTCCGATGAATGGCAACAAGCCATATTTCCGACTAAATCCTGAAAAATTACCCATAATTCTGCTGTGATTAAGAAGTCGATTATTTAGAGCATTACGGTACTTCAAATTAAATAAATTCCTCTATTGTGTCAAGTTTGAGTTTAGTGTGCGTGTCATTTGCAGAATGTGGTCCCCAGAGGGTGAATTTAGTGACGCTATCCCGCATAGTGGGCTAGCATCACTAAATTCACCCTCTGGGGACCTCATTCTGCTTAGGCCTCATCTTATCTTGAAAGTTTCTTTATTCTCAAATTTCTATAGAAACTTCTTCACATAGATTCATATAAATTGGCTAAAAAAACTTAATTACGATCATATAATCAAAAGTTATGTTTTTGCTGTTTGCAGTGGAATGCAGTAAGGATGTTTGTCTCGATGTAACGTGCAGTAATGGCGGGACATGTGTCGCTCTTTCTGCGGACTCTCCTATCTGTCTCTGTCCTCTCGGTGTAGGAGGAAATAACTGCGAGACGTGTAAGTTCAACTTCATATTAAAGTTATGATATGTGCTGATTTGTGTACTGATTTCCTATGATATGTGCTTATTTGTTCCATGGAATGGAATGAATTATAATACAGTAATGCCCTAAATAATTGACTCCTTAACTACAGCAGAATTATGGGTAACTTTTCAGGATTTAATCAGTAATGTGGCTTGTTGCCATTCATCGGAAAGCTCTCACTTTCCGATGAATGGCAACAAGCCATATTTCCGACTAAATCCTGAAAAATTATCCATAATTCTGCAGTAGTTAAGGAGTCGATTATTTAGGGCATTACTGTATGTTATACCACAAATTATCATAGTATGTAAATTGAACAATTGGAATCCCTCGATGACTGGAGCTTCCTGAATTTTTGCGGAAACCCTAGGCCTGTGCCAATGCATTCTCCCATAGGAAGCCTCGCATATATAAGAGAATGCATTGGCTGTACAATTTTACATGATCTTATAAGCCAGTGCATTCTCTTATATATGCGAGGCTGAGGCTCCCTATGGGAGACTCGCATATATAGGAGAATGCACTGGCACAGGATCTTTAATGCTGCACCAGCATAGCTCCCATCATGAAAGGGTTAATGAGAATAAAATAATGGTATTATTATTTATTTTTTTTAAATAATTTTTATTGAGATCAAAATTCAGTCATTCAGACTAGTCATCAAAATTACAAATAGTTTGCAAAAGTTACAGAAATTGAAGAGATTGACAATTAAATTGTCAATTTCAATTTTTTATTTTTTTTAGTCGTTATTTATGTAGTTTATGAGTGTAGACAACTGCGTACCTTTCTTCAATGGGGACATGAACCAGTCATGACCATGTCTCTTTTGTTACAAATGAGACTGGACGTGACCAGCTCTTGTAACCACTTACCAACGTGAAAGCAGTTTCTTTCTACACATTTCAATAAAATAAAATAGGAATGAGAACATCATATAAATTTGATTTAGTCTAATAGTCCAGGAGATCGGGAGGTAGTGTTGCTCATATTGACGGACAAGCTGCGACCATGTTATTTTTAATGTTTTAGGTATGGTAATGAAGAAAAATCATGATAGCAAGAACAAATTTGTAGCCTTCTTTGTTTTTTTTCGATATTTTGGGCATTTTTCTACATTTTAAGCCCAAAATTTTCATTTTTTTTTTCAATGTGTAAAGATTTCATTTTAGTATGATTTTGGTGATTAAGTTGAATAGTAATTGTGTTAATAATGTTAAATAACTAATTGTGCTAAAAAAATTGAAGAATTTCAATGTGTTTTTTTTAATTTTTTACGCAAAATCGTCAAAATTGCAACCATTTCATCTTAGTATGATATTTTAAGGTTAAATTCACCATAATTATTTTAATATTGTTAAATAATTTACAACTTGGCTTACAATGTTTTTAAATGGATTTAAGAAGGTTTCTACTTGTTTTCTAAGTTGAGGGCTGGTCTAATTCAAATCCAATTAAACATTGCACTGTTCAAAATTAGATAAATTCCTTAAGGCGTATGGTAGATATACGTAACTAGTTTTCAAAACGTATACATATGCCTTTCTATCCTGTGCGTTATGCATGCGAGTCGGATTTTACAAATTAAATTATGATGAAAAACCCTGAATTTAGGGTGTGGTCACATTTGTGGTCATAATATTCCGATTAGAGAGTGGATGGACATGGGCCATGCGACACTGTGCAGTATATATGTATATAACAAGCATGACATGAGACATTAGTATCTTTCTACTAAACTGTGCTTCCAGAGTTATCAGGAATCGAGTATCGGTGTTATTTCTTACCCCCAAAAAAATGGTCAATTTTAAAATGGGGTATGTGTGTCAAAGGACCACTGGGAGATAATAGGATGTCCAATGACTCCTATATTTCTATCGTATCACAGTAAAGCTTTTCTTGTAAAATTGGCGTGGTTTACACGATCAAAGTTCGATTTTCTTTACAATTATATGTTACAAGCAACTAATTATATAGAGTTACGCTTCTTGAAACTCGAGTCAGCATAACACAAAAATCTGGCTGCTGATTGGTTGATTATCATTGAGGGAAATATCCCTAATCGGGAACAGAAAATCATAGCCTACGAAAATATGGCGATCGTGTATGTTTAGATGTCCAGGAAGAGTCTGGTGGTGTCCAGAAGTTATGGAAGTGGTCTGGATATGTTTATGCTGCTGATTTTTGTGCAGTAAATGGGGTAGTTGTGGAAATGCAAGATTATCGTTTGAAAAAAATACCGAAAAGGGCACGTTTGTTGTAACACACTTGTGCAGCGGATGACGTTCTAAGGGAAAATTGACCACTTGAAGTTCAAATAGGCTTAACCCATAGCCGGCGGGACTTTTAGTTAACACTGTCGCCTATGGAAAATAATTAGGTGTTAGTAACCTATAGATACGAAGCTTAGGTACATTAATTAGTATTCATATATTACTATATTTAAGTCGGCGTTGAAACAAAAACATGAATATCCCGATTATTCGTGACATTCAAGTTAAATGTTCAATAATAGAAAATTATACTGTGACCGGTTCATTCAACATGAAGTTAATCAAGGTGTATCTTTATTAATAACAGTATACAGTACTATCAAAATCAGAAGAAACATGTGGCCCTGGGTACTTATCTCCCAGCGCTGTGGCAAAAAACAAATTGACAATGCATTCTTAAACCCAAACCTGTGGCGGTTTTTCATCCAATGCACCGAAGCTTCATGCCATGTACCAAAGCTTAGTGACGTGTCAGAACTCCAGGAATATACCACCATAGGACATCATATGGTACGTTGAATGGTCACCAGAAACCCGGATATTAATAATTTCAGATCATAATTAGCATCGCAATATATATTAACCCATCGAGGAATATGTCATAATGACACACTATATTACACCTACTATATAACTGCTCCCTCCCTGACACAGGGCTACATATAGTTTATCGATGTCTACTTAATGAGAGTATACAGTTCCGTCAAAATCTGACCTCGCAATGTTAGCCCCAAATATGTGGCGATTTTTCATCCAATTTACCGAAGGTCACCATAAACTTCGATATCAGTCATTTCAGACCGTAACTATCATGGAATTATATATTAACCCATGGTGTAATTATGTCAAAATGACACACTATATTACATCAACCCTATATAACTGCTTCCTCCCTGACACAGTGATACATACAAGAAGTTTATCCATGTCTACTTAATGAGAGCATATAGTTCTGTCGAAATCTGGCGAAAAATGTGACCTTGCATCATTAACCCCAAATCTGTGGCGGTTTTTCATCCTATGTACCGAAGCTTCGTGACATGTACCGAAGCTTGGTGACGTGTCAGAACTTCTAAAATATACCCCATCGGGACATCAAATGGTATCAAACGTTGAATGGTCACCATAAATCTCGATATTAGTCATTTCAGACCATAATTAGCATAGCATTATATATTAACCCATCGAGAAATATGTCAAAATGACACACTATATTACACCCACCCCTATATAACTGCATCCTCCATGACACAGACTGCATATAAAAAGTTTATCCATGTCTACTTAATGAGAGTATACAGTTCTGTGAAAATCGGGCGAACAATTTGGTCTATAAATCCCGTAGTGTGACACATTTAATATAGACCAAAACAATAAACACCTTTCAACCCAAAGATAGTTACATTTTAATTGAAAAAAAGGTCCAAACATGAAAAGTTAATTTTTGCCGATATTTAAGTCAAGTTTTTGAGAGAAAAGTCCAATATTTTTGGTGATGTCAGTGGTGACAATAGTAACAATAAACCATGGTACATCAGACATGTTAGTATTCAATGTATAGAAGGCAGAATAGCCAATTTTGTACATCATCCACAACTTTTAATCGATTGCAGGACACGCTGGGGCAATATTTACCATTTTCCATATTTTGGCAGCTATTTTGAGCCAAAGTAAGAATTTTGGTTCCAGTGAGTTGGAATATTCATAGGTATAATCATATGCATCAATTACATTACAAAGTTCTGTTCATTTCTTGTTAAAATATGCCTATAATTCCAATTGTGATTTTTTTGTGAAATTTTATACCGCGTTCTGTAAATTCAAATTTTGAGGGAACGGAAGGGGCTAGGACCCCCAAAAAGTGCATATTTAATTGCCCCTATGATCAGTTATTATACAAAATACAAAATAAAGTCGCATTACTGAACCAGTTCCAAACAGCATGAATCGATCTAGAAGATATTTGTAAAAAAAGTCATATTTTCAACTTCCGGCGGCCATTTTGGTGGCCATCTTGGATGGTGAGTTTCAATTTTGCCCCAAACAAGTGACATTATGTCTTAGCTTCACGAAAATATATACATTTGTATACATTTTACAAGATTTTCACCGCTATAATTTGCATAAAACAGACTTGGATCTGGTCTGAAAAATGGCGGCCATGATGGACGCCATTTTGTCTGGAGTCTATACGGTCACTTTTTTTTCTTGTTAACATTGCTTAAAAGTTGAAGGACATAATAAGGAACAAAATGAGTGGCGAGAAGTTAAGTCCCATGGGGTGCAAGGGTACCCATATTAGCTCCCGGACTACTAGTAGTACTATGACGTCGTCGGAAAATTCTTTCATTTTCGGTCGTCACGTAGGTCAATAAAAACACGTTTTTCGCCAATTAAGCTACAAATTCACCACTGCTATCATGGATTTTCGTAATCTACATATATTTTACTACAAAATTAGACTGGATAGCACTTGTCCGTCAAAATGAGCAACATTTGTTATTTCTTGGGGTCGATCTCCTGGACTATAAGGGAAGCATCAGAGCACTATATCAGAGTCACTACCACCATAACAGTGTGACTTGTTGTGAATAAAGAATTTAAAAGTGTCCATCCTACAGACCGTAAATTTTTTTAATTTTTTTAGGGCCAATTTTACAGACCATAAATTAGGGCCGATGAGATCGGCCCCTGGCACTGAAAGGGTTAAACCCTTCACTGGTACTAACTATTATTATCCTCATTTCATGCCGAATGTTTGACAATATAATCAACGGTAAACTTGTTACTGTCTGTGTTCAAGGGGTCGGGAAATTCACTTGACTGACAATAGTAAGCTCCTCCCATGACTCAACTCGTCTGGAATTGTCTCAAAGACCGGCTGATCCTAAAGTGTAATATTTAGTAATTATCTACAAGTCATTCATGAGACATTCCAAATGTCCTTAATTCCAGTACAAGATGTGCACATCCCAGAATTCCGAGGACATTCGTATCTGCAGTTTGATGGTCTCGGGAGGACATCTCTCAGTTATACAGAGATAGAGCTTGTCATTAAACCTCTTGAATCCGACGGCCTGATTCTATATAACGGGTTTGAAGCCAGTAAAAACGGAGACTTCATATCTCTGGCTATGAAGGAGGGCCACCTGGAATTCCATTTCGATCTGGGGACTGGTGCAGGGGTTGTAAGGTAAGTGTAATTATCACTGGGGTTCAGCAGCGCTATCTATATATTTTACCTTTGGTGATTTTTGTTTGTACATTTAATCGAATGAGTCCAAAGTGTCACCAATGAAGTATTAATAGAGTTCGTGGACATGGCAATGATAAAGACCTTGAGGGTCTGGGAGGCCAACTATATGCTACTGGGAAATATTAACCCCTTCCAGCGACGATACACTTGATATCTGAATTGATAACTCAAATAATTGTGTTTATATATCATGGCAAGGTTTATGATGACACACCGCTGACCTTTAGTTGGTGTCATTTGGTTGATTTGCCTCAAAATATTAAAGCTGTACGCACATATTAACCCTGTATCCAATGTGATATAAGTCAAATATTTTTCACCCGATCACTCTCGTAATTCACATCCAGATTAATCATGACACACTCTTCACCTATATAGACCTTGGTATTGACTTATCGGTTTTAACCCTACCTAAAATCGTAACATGAAAACCTTCTATCCAAAGCAATACTTTATCTGATCAGTATACAAGAAAATGATGGAAACCCCTTAATATATCTTTACAACATCTCCATGTGAGGTGTACATGTGTATATTCAGTCCAGATCAAGCTGGTATGGTGGAAGGTATGGGTTAAACATCTGCGGATTGTGATCGGTCTCTCGTTTGTCTGTACAGATATCTCAGCCATGGTTAATCTGATCTCAATAAAATTGATATGGATGTTTTCCATTCAAGCCTACAAATAGTGTGTCTGTTATTTGCAGAATGAAGTCCCCAGAGGGTGAATTTAGTGATAACATTCCATCACAGCAGACTAGCATCACCAAATTAAACATCTGGGTACCTCATTCTGCTTAGACCTCATCTGGGAAGTACTATAGTCTCAAATTAACATTGTTTTTAGTTACTTTTTCCCTTCTGGGAAGTTTCTATATCCCCTAATATGCAGAAGATAAAATGCATAACCAAGGTGACTAATGGGTGAACATCACCAACTTCAACTGGGGAACTTCAATCTGATCTTCCATAGCAGTTGAGGCCTAATCAGAGTGAGGTTCCCAGAGTGTGAATTTAGTGATGCTAGCCTGCTGTATGGGCTTCTCAGCCTAATTTGAGACCTGACTATTATATATGCTGCTTTAATAAAATAGTTAACCCTTTACCCAACAGAAGGGCCCTGTGCCAATGCATTCTCTTATATATGCGAGTCGACCTTAGGTCGCCTCGCATATTTTAGTCCAAGTTTTCTCATACTAAAACCAGCTAAGATATTTTGATGGCGAGATGCTGGCATTTAGTCCGAGTTCCAGGCCCATGCATTCCTATGACACGACTTACGCCCAGGGTCTGTGGCGGGAATTTGTGGTGTATTTTACTCGATTTACCTAACAAATCAATACATGATGCCATACACATCGGAAAGAGTGACATCTTGTGGTCATAATGGTGTATAATAAGCTAACTTTCATATTAAATTACGCATAGAATATTCCGGTTGATTGTCATCGACATCGCTGTTTTTATATTTTGTTTACGTTTTAACTGGAAGCCGAAGTATTACGAAGAACATCGGCATAGTCCGGAGTTTGTTTTGACCGAGACGAATTTCTTTCCAAACAAAATGGCAGTTCCCATATTATTCTAATGCTCGTTGTGTTTACACTGTTTTAAACTGTGAGATGGTTGTAATTCCCGTAATTTATTTAATGTATTATATTTATATCTTCAATATTTACTTAATCAATGTATTTATTTATTTATTGACACGTATAATTACGATTACAATGGAGAATTCATCGTGCGTGGTTGATCGAAAATCTACGGAATATTTTTACCGGAAAATGCCGAACGCAGTTCGCGAGGTCAACTGAGTTCTCATACTTTTAAAAATATGTAAACACTGCGGCAAATGTCTCTTTTCACATTAAATTACCGCTTTAAATTCACAACTGATGTGGATTTCAGATCAAATAGCATGTCTTCTGCGGAAAATATCCGTTTATTGTCGCAATTGTGATATTTTATTTCATATAATTGTGGTTTTATTTGAGCGGGTCACTAACGCTTAAGTCGTGTCATAGGAATGCATGTGCCTGGAACTCGGACTAAATGCCAGCATCTCGCCATCAAAATATCTTAGCTGGTTTTAGTATGAGAAGACTTGGACTACGCATATATAAGAGAATGCATTGGCTTAACACATATTAAAAATGATAAAATTGTCAAAGAATGTCGAAAAATATTATAAAAATTGTTAAAAAATGTAAGAAAATTTTAAAATTGTTAAAGAATGGTAAATGGTAAAAAGTGTTAAAAAAATAACTTTTTTAGGCCAATGCATTCTCTTATATATGCGAGGCGACCTATGGTCGACTCGCATATATAAGAGAATGCATTGGCACAGGGCATAACTGTAACCATCACAATGTGGTCGATGAACCGGTTCCAATGATATCCATATTTGTATGGTGTTATTGAGACAGACCGAAGATATTTTAGGCTGTTGAAGCTTTATTTGGGCGTTTTTGGCTGCTTTGTTGGGTAAAGGGTTAAATCTTACAAACTTCCCTGCTAACGATTTCCTCCTTCCTCTCTTGTAGAAGTCTAAAGCCAGTTGAACTAAATCAATGGCATATAGTGAAGTTATCGCGGACAGGATTACAAGGCATACTTGAAGTGGATAGCCAGCCAAGAGTCGAAGGTCAAGCTAAGGGTGCCTATACACAGCTCACGCTTCTGCAGGATATGTACATTGGTGGACATCCTGACTACGATCAAACTTCCAAATACCTAGGCATAGACAATTCATTCTATGGGTGCTTACAAAAAGTAAGATTAACTTTAAGCACTTTAACCCTTCTGCTAATTAATGAATTCTTCCATTTAATGATGAAGGTATACATTGGAATGATCTATTATTCATCAGGAGGGATGTCCAGGACATGTAAGCTGATGACAGTTAGACAAAGTGCAGAGGGATACCCATTATTTTGTTGGAAATGTTCAGATGATCAGTTCCATAGGCCATTTGTTGAATTTATTATCTGATCATTTCATATGGGAACTACACGTCAATAAGCATTTAGTAAAGAAAGGGTTAAATTATATTATGTGTTTCTTTAACCCTTTCCATGACTGGAGCTTCTTGAACTTTTGTGGAAACCTGTGCCAATGCATTCTCTTATATGTACGAGTCGACTATAGGTCACCTCGCATATATAAGAGAATGCATTGGCCTAACAAATTTGTATCTGTTTTAAATGTTATGATTTTTTTTATAATTTGTTCTTACATTCTTTAAAAACAATTATCATTTTTTCAGTTTTTCTTACAATTTTTAACAATTATAAAAAATAAAAATATAAAATTTGTTAGGCCAATGCATTCTCTTATTAAGCCAAGTTTACAACACAACACACACCGTCATTCTTATATATTTTTTAAATGCAATGAGTATCGATGGCGAAATCATTTGTGTTAGTTTATCAGTGATTGTTGCATTCCGAATCGAGATATAAATATTTACAATTCAGATGGTGTTTGCTATGGTGTTGTATGGTCGATTTCTTTGCGAGTTTGGGCGATGTTAGTAGAATGCTACATTCTCCCAGTTGCCATAGAGCTTGAGTACTAATTTATCAGTTTCACGCACCTGAACAAGTCCATAATATGTCTTTAATTGTAGATAATAGTGAATCATCATTTTTTTACCCTGTGCCAATGCATTCTCTTATATATGCGAGTCGACCATAGGTCGCCTCGCATATATAAGAGAATGCATTGGCCTAACAATTTTTTTTCATTTGTTTTAAATAAATGTTTCTGACAATTTTTAGGACATAAAATAAAAAACATCCATTACCCTGCTGGTGGTTCAGCATTACAGATCCTGTTCCAGTGCATTCTTTTATATAAATGTGAGTGACACATAAATTCCAGTAATTTGTGTTATGTGCATTGTCTATAATAGTACCTAACAGTATACTCTATAATTCAACATCAAAACTCTCATTTATAATTCCGATCAGAGCAATTTACTATCGCCAAGGGATGGGTTAACATCTGCCGATCGTGATCGGCCGATCGTTTACTTTGGCCTTAGACTCATTTACTAGGATTATTATAACATCACTATTTAATTGTAGATAATAGTGAATCACCACGTTCTTCATCCTATGCGAGATGCTAAATTTGGTGTGAACATCGACCCATGTGAACATCCTTGTGATGGTCAGCCCTGCAGAAATAATGGTGACTGTGTCCCGGAAAGGGATATCTATACGTGTTACTGCCCACTCGGGTACGAGAGTGCTAATTGTGAAACAGGTAAGTGAAGTAATTTTTAGCTCAACTTTACAAATTAAAGATTGAGCCATTGCCATGGGTTGGCATCCGTGCATCCATCCTTGTGTCAATAATTTCCTTTGGCACCCCCTACAGGCCGCATCCCTCATCCGATCTTCACCAAACTTCATATGTAGCTTAAGGGTGACCTATGGATGGGAGCTATCAAATTTTTCCGAATTTCAATGAAAAAGATGGCTGCTATCAGCCATCTTGGATTTCAAATTTGAATCCATCAGCACATAGTACACCCTACAGCCCATATTTATGGCTGGATCATTTTTAAATTTTGCAGGCACGATTGTGATCATCTGTAGATGGGAGCTATCAAATTTGTAAAAAAAATGATGAAAAACATGGCCGCCGGCAGCCATCTTGGATTTTACTCTTCGCATGACTAAATCCTTTGGCACACCCTACAGACCACATCCCTCATCTGATGATCACCAAACTTCATTCGGATCTTCGGGGTGAACTCTAGATGGGAGCCTCCTTTTTTGACCGAAATTTGTTCAAAAATATGGCTGCCGGAGGCCATCTTGGAATTACTCTTTGTATGACAAAATCCTTTGGTGCACCCTACAGAGCAAATCCCTCTTACCGATCATCACCAAACTTCATATGGATCTTTGGGGTGACCTCTAGTTTACTTTCCTTCTTCTTTATCATTCTATTCATTGCTCGGTAAAACAATAACTCCTTCCCAAGTTGAGCTACCGGTACAGTGTCATTGACACTTTCATCATGAATTTTTTATGGATGATGAGGCACATATGCAGAACAACACATGTGTTAATGGGTTTGTTGAAACAGCATGAGTGCCAACGTGGACGGATAGCAGTAATGCCCTGAATAATCGACTCCTTAACCACAGCAGAATTATGGGTAATTTTTCAGGATTTAGTCGGGAATGAGAGATTTCCGATGTATGGCAACAAGCCATATTTCCGACTAAATCCAGAAAAATTACCCATAATTCTGCTGTGGTTAAGGAGTCGATTATTTAGGGCATTACTGTAGCATGAGTGGTGCAGCCTTGAGTTCTAGACCCATTAGCACATGTGTCGTTCTGGGTTTATTACACACCACTCATCCTAGAATTCAAGAAAAAAATATTAAGTTTAATGAGAATCAGACGGGGCTTGTTTTGTCATGTGTGATGATGCTTTCATTTTTAGTTCTGGTTCCATGCTTGAGGCGACATAATTTATGTTGTGTGGTGTCTATGTCTATGTCGCCCAATGCAACACATATTTGTGGAATTGCTGGAAGAATATGACATCGCCCATGATGTCCGAACAGTGTTTTTCAGGCTTGTAGATTTCAAAATTTTTGCACTACATCAATAATTAAGGTAAGTACAGTAATGCCCAAAGTAATTGACCACTTAACCACAGCAGAATTACCCATAATTCTGCTGTGGTTAAGTGGTCAATTACTTCGGGAATTACTGTAACAAGGAGGTTTCAAATTGTGAGAAGTCACTTCTCCCTACTTGACTATTAGGCAGAAATGGACTGTTAACCCTTTACCCAACAGAACGGCCCTGTGCCAATGCATTCTCTTATATATGCGAGTCGACCATAGGTCGCCTCGCATATATAAGAGAATGCATTGGCTTAACACATTAAAAATTATAAAATTGTTAAAGAATGTAAGAAAAAATGGTAAAAAAAGATTTTTTTTAGGCCAATGCATTCTCTTATATATGCGAGGCGACCTATGGTTGACTCCCATATATAAGAGAATGCATTGGCACAGGGCATAACTGTAACATCACAATGTGGTCAAGGAGCCGGTTCCAATGATATCCATATTTGTATGGTTCTATTGAGACAGACCGAAGATATTTTAGGCTGTTGAAGCTTTATTTGGCCGGTTTTGGCCGGTTTGTTGGGTAAAGGGTTAATAGTGAGAAGTCACAATGGCTCAAGTTCAATTTACATCTAAACATCACCATTTTATGATGCATTAAGTATTATGCAATAATAGTCCATTTATATAATGATTATAATAAGTAAATACACCATTATATTCAGAAAATACAGTTTAAATTTGCTGTTGGGACGTATGCATACTGGTATATGAGAGAGAAGTCACGTCTCCCTGGGAAAAAATTAGGGAGAAGCGACACATTTTAGGGAGACAATATCTCCCCGAGTCGCTTGTCCCTGGTTTAAAGTAAGTAATCAGTGATCTTGAGACCTTCACTAACATATGCACTACCTTTTTCGTACTTAACCCTTTGAGTGCCAGGGGCCGATCTCATCGGCCCTAAACCTACAAAATAAGTCTGTTAAAGAATATAAGAATAAATTATTAAAATTGTAAAAAATTATTAAAAAAAAAATAAAAAAATTGTTAGGCCAATGCATTCTCTTATATATGCGAGGCGACCTATGGTCGACTCGTATATATAAGAGAATGCATTGGCACAGGGTATATGGGTTGATACAAAAATCGGACCTGGCACTCAAAGGGTTAACACTCAACATTTGACATTTTAAGTAACCTTCAAGCAAACTGAACGGTCGTTCACCTCAAATATGTGAGGAATAAATGTATATTTTCTTTTCCAGAAATTAAGGAACCAATCCACGTTCCAATGTTTGACACATCGAGCTTCCTTATTTACACCAACAAACATATAGTATCAAGGTAAGGATATTAAAGCTTATAATCTTATGTTTTGGGCAAGGCTCAAGATAAGTGGCCGGTCACGGTCATAGTCCGACGAAAAATAGCTTATGTCCAGTGCACTTCTGTATCTGTTGGACATTTTGTCCAATGCAAATTTTTAAACAATCTGTATCTGTTTGGGTAAATCCAAGGAAAACAAAAATAACATGGGTTTTTCCTGGGTGGCAATTGGACGCTCACTAAAATGTGCATATCATTGACGAATAATAAGTCAATTGGAAATTTAGATACTGTCTCATATATTACATCGGAAAATTTGACAGGCACCATATTGAAATGACCAAGTCTGATTTTTGTATCAACCCATATACCCTGTGCCAATGCATTCTCTTATATATGCGAGTCGACCATAGGTCGCCTCGCATATATAAGAGAATGCATTGGCCTAACAATTTTTCATCATTTGTTATTATGTTTTACAATTTTTTACAATTTTAATAATATTTTCTTATATTCTTTAACAGACTTATTTTGAGGTGCCTTGACTGAGAGCTTTCCGATCCAGTCGACTTATTGTGTGGAAACTCAGCGGGCAACATGGCTAGCTATAGCATATAATTATGACGACCAGTTGTCACCAAACTCCACCACAGCAGAATTATGGGTAACTTTTCAGGATTTAGTCGGAAATATGGCTTGTTGCCATTCATCGGAAAGCTCTCGGGGATAGCTTTCCGATGAATGGCAACGAGCCATATTTCCGACTAAATCCTGAAAAGTTACCCATAATTATGCTGTGCTTAAGGGGTCGATTACTTAGGGCATTACTGTACATCTTTAATCTACTATTTTTCACAGGTTAAATGGCGATAAAAATGATATTCAGCTGTGGATCAAAGCTCAAAAGCGGGAGGGACTACTCCTGTGGATCGGCCAGGATACGGTGTCGCCATCTAGTGATTATTTAGCTCTCGGCTTCCGACAGGGGAGCTTACAGTTCCGATATAATTTAGGAAGCGGCGAAGCTGTGATACAATACAACAACAGTCGATTGTTCAATGGTCACTGGCACTTTATCAGGGCCCAGAGGTATATTAATCAGTCGATTGTTCAATGGTCACTGGCACTTTATCAGGGCCCAGAGGTATATTAATCAGTCGATTGTTCAATGGTCACCGGCACTTTATCAGGGCCCAGAGGTATATTAATCAGTCGATTGTTCAATGGTCACCGGCACTTTATCGGCCCAGAGGTAAATTAATCAGTCGATTGTTCAATGGTCACCGGCACTTTATCGGCCCAAAGGTATATTAATCAGTCGATTGTTCACTGGCACTTTATCAGGGCCCATTGGTAAATTAATTTCAAGTACTTACAGATGGTGTCAATCATGCAAATAGTGTGTCTGTCATTTGCAGAATGAGGTCCCTTGAGAGTGAATTTAGTGATGCTACCCTGCACAGTGGGCTAGCATCACCAAATTCACCCTCTGAGGACCTCATTCTGCTAAGGCCTCATCTTTTGGGAAGTATCTATAATCTCAAATTAACATTGTTTTTAGTTACTTTTTCCTGCTGAGAAGTTTCTTTTTCCCCTAATTTGCAGAGGATAAAATGCATAATTGAGTTGAATTATGGGTGAACATCACCAACTTCAACTGGAGAACTTCAATCTGATTCTAGGTCTGCCATAGCATTTGAGGCCTAAGTAGAATGAGGTTCCCAGAGGGTAAATTTGATGATGCCAGCCCACTGTGTGGGAGTGTCACTAAATTCACCCTCTAGGGACCTCATTCTGCAAATGACACTCTATTTTCAGGCTTGGATGGCATGTCTCCCCCCTGAGCATTCTATATTGATTCAGATGTCCAAAATAATAATTTTTAGTCGGAAAGACCAGTCAGCCTGTAATTTACAGAATGAGGTCCCCAGAGGGTGATATTTAGTGATGCTGTCCCACACAGCAGGCTGGCATCAATAAATTCACCCACTGTGGACCTCATTCTGCATGGCCTCTTATGCTATGGGAGACATAGACTCAGATTTAAGTTCCCAAATGGTGAATATTGTGAAGTACACCCATTGGGAACCTCGATTATGCAATGTGTCATCTGTCAATTTGGGGATATAGAGAAACTAAACTAAAAAAGACATAGAATCTTTGTGAAGAAGATTCTATAGAAATTTGATAATAAAGAAACTTTCCAGAGAAAATGAGGCCTAAGCAGAATGAGGTCCCCAGAGGGTGAATTTAGTGATGCTAGCCCACTATATATAGCGTCACTAAATTCACCCTCTGGGGACCTCATTCTGCAAATGACAGGCACACTAAACTCAGACTTGAAGTGAATAACAGTAATTCCCAAAGTAATTGACCACTTAACCACAGCAGAATTATGGGTAATTTTTCAGGATAGTCGGAAATATGGCTTGTTGCCATTCATCGGAAAGCTCTCGGCGAGAGCTTTCAAATGAATGGCAACAAGCCATATTTCCGACTAAATCCTGAAAAATTACCCATAATTCTGCTGTGGTTAAGTGGTCAATTACTTTGGGCATTACTGTATGTGAAACAACATCAAGCTATGAAATAATTATCATTACAGGATGTAGTGGATGTGTTGTTTCTCGGTTTTCTTTCAGTTTTATTTGAAAACCAAACCGCAACCGATATTTTCTATGAAACCTATTCTTCTGGTTTCAGTTAACCAACACCACTGGTCGCTGAATGTCGCTTTTACAAGACGTGTGGTTAGCGTACACTTTAGTCAGCTGCTATCTGCTACCTTTACTAATAGCAGTTTCAATTTGGAACATTTGGATGTCATATGAGCGATATTGAATATGGAAATCACTGTAAAATGGCTTCAAATATTATGTCAATTATTATACCATCTGCTCTCTTCATATAGTAATTGGTGTATTGAGTATAACCATAACCAAAACCAAAATTTGGTTTTTCAAAAAAAAACCATACCGAAACCAAAACTGAAATGAAATTTCAAAACCGCACATCACTAACCAAACTTGAACCAGGTGCGATTAAAATACAACGCGATATCTGATATACCCATATGAAACTACACGATACATTCAGACCTGTTAACTCTCCCGGATTGTGTGGGTGACTCCCGGATTTCCCGCACTCCCGGACAGGCATGGCAATCTCCCAGATTCAGCTGCTTTAGAAAATCACAAAAATGAATCTCTTTATTTAATCTATTTGACCAGTAGACAGGCTATCAACACATCCCTGACATCAGACTCACTTAACCCTATCAGTGCCAGGTCCGATTTTTGTATTAACCCATATACCCTGTGCCAATGCATTCTCTTATATACGTGAGTCGACCATAGGTCGCCTCGCATATATAAGAGAATGCGTTGGCCTAACAATTTTTCATCATTTGTTATTTTTTACAATTTTGTACAATTTTAATAATTTTTCTTATATTCTTATTTTGTAGGTTTAGTGCCAGGGAATCTTACGTTTTTCATGGGCATCAAAATTATTACTATGAATACTTGGTGATAGTTTTGAGTTATAACATGCCCCTAAGGTTTTATCCAGTTTGTTTTTAAATTCGCTGTAGCATGCTTAAGCATACCCAAAACAAATCCAACCCAAAAAATATATATAAAAAAAAAAAAATCATTTTTTTAGGGCCGATTTTACAGACCGTAAAAGGGTTAAATCTAATGCTACAACAAATTCATGCTTAAATCTTTGTTTTATGTATATTAAAACAGGGACCGACAGGATGGGTATCTAGAAGTGGACGGTTCTGAAATTGTTGAAGGAAGTGCTCCTGGACATTATTCCATGCTAAATACCAATGGAGTTATCTATCTTGGTGAGTGGCTTATTTCCTTCAAGTTCTTTATTTGTAATGCATATATCAAACATAACAATGGTAAATATGTAACAAAAAATAATGATAATACATGACTGGGAGGTAACATGACCTTCTGGTTGTCTTCCTGCCATCTCCCAGCTGATCTCCCAGGAAATAAATTCCTTTATGGCTCTGAGCTCCCCTGGTCAGTGGTCATACAATCAAATTAAATTTGTGCTTTTATTTATTGCAAAATTTATCAACAACAAAACACTGCGGCAATATCATTAGATAATAAATATTGCTGATTTTTCATTTTAATGAAAATGATGATGAAAATAAAAATGATTTCAAGTTAAGTGTCTTTAACCCTTTACCCAACAAACCGGCCAAAACCGGCCAAATAAAGCTTCAACAGCCTAAAATATCTTCGGTCTGTCTCAATAGAACCATACAAATATGGATATCATTGGAACCGGCTCCTTGACCACATTGTGATAGTTACAGTTATGCCCTGTGCCAATGCATTCTCTTATATATGCGAGTCGACCATAGGTCGCCTCGCAAATATAAGAGAATGCATTGGCCTAAAAAAAATCTTTTTTTAACACTTTTTACCATTTTTTCTTACATTCTTTAACAATTTTATAATTTTTAATGTGTTAAGCCAATGCATTCTCTTATATATGCGAGGCGACCTATGGTCGACTCGCATATATAAGAGAATGCATTGGCACAGGGCCCTTCTGTTGGGTAAAGGGTTAAATTCTTTCCTATTGTCACATTGTTCATTCAGTTGAAAACACATGCTCTTTTTGATCAAAATGTTATAACAACTTGATCACTTTTTGACCAAACAATTACTGCTGATAAATCTTTATCTTTTATTTCAAAAGAAATTAGATCCTTAACCCTTTCATGAAGGGAGCTGCGCTGGTGTAGCATTAAAAACCCTGTGCCAGTGCATTCTCTTGTTATGCGAGTCTCCCAAATCCAAAAGGACTCTTTATATATGCCTTTCAGCTAGCGGCCTAGTGCTTAAATGGATGTCATAAACTCAGAATTTGTAAACACTGTGTACAATTAGCCATGCAGTGGAACAGTTCTTATGCTATTTTTATCTAATGGGCGGGGTTTACTGGAATCGCGCTGGCTGAAGAAATTCCCCTAGTTTTGCATATTCCATGCGACTATCGCCTGATTGGTTACATCGCTTTACTGATATGTGACCCGCCATATAAAATCCAGTCATAAGTCGGGATTTTTTTACCCTGTGCCAATGCATTCTCTTATATATGCGAGTCGACCATAGGTCGCCTCGCATATATAAGAGAATGCATTGGCCTAACAATTTTAATAATTTTTTTCTTGTATTCTTTAACAATTTTATAATTTCACCCATACAGAGCCCCAGACAAACATGAGCAGACAACACTCTTCTATATGCTTCTATATATGTGTGGGGCTCCCTGCAGGGTAATGGTTGTTTTTTATTTTATGTCCTAAAAATTGTAAGAAAAATTTATTTTAAAAAAATGATAAAAAATTGTTAGGCCAATGCATTCTCTTATACATGTATATGCGAGGCGACCTATGGTCAACTCGCATATATAAGAGAATGCATTGGCACAGGATAAAAAAAAATCCCGACTTACGACTGGATTTGATATGGCGGGTCACATATTGTGGAGGAATCAGGCCCGACAAAATTGTGGATAGTTTGTTCACACAAGTACGATGTCGTCGCAGATGAAGATATCGTGGGTTGTTCTTAAGCCATGGTTAACCACGTGATGGACAACTGTACGATCTTTCCATCTACAATTTTTACGTACACGCGACTGTGTGAGCTTGTGCATTTGCAGAATGAGGTCCCCAGAGGGTGAATTTAGTGACGCTATCCCGCATAGCGGGCTAGCATCACTAAATTCACCCTCTGGGGACCTAATTCTGCTAAGGGCCCTCAACTGCTATGGCAGACCTAGGATCAGATTGAAGTTCCCCAGTTGAAGTTGGTGATGTTCACCCATTGGGCACCTCAATTATGAATTTTATCTTCTGCAAATTAGGGGATATAGAAACTTCCTAGAATAGAAATGTAACCTAAAACAATATTAATTTGATACTATAAATACTTCCCAGAAGATGAGGCCTAAGCAGAATGAGGTTCCCAGAGGGTGAATTTGGTGATGCTAGCCCGATATGCGGGATAGCGTCACTAAATTCACCCTCTGGGGACCTCATTCTGCAAATGACAGACACGCTATTTGCAGGCTTGCCACTTACGATGGAATCATGGTCGTCAGAACTACAGTAATGCTCTAAGTAATCAACTTTTTTACCACAGCAGAATTATGGGTAACTTTTCAGGATTTAGTCGGAGTTATGGCTTGTTGCCATTCATCGGAAAGCTCTCGGGGAAAGCTTTCCGATGAATGGCAACAAGCCATATTTCCAACTAAATCCTGAAAAGTTACCCATAATTCTGCTGTGGTTAAGAAGTCGATTACTTAGAGCATTACTGTACCTTAGAAATAATGTTGATTGCTTGTATTTCAGGTGGCTCGTCTTGTGTACCTCAGTTAACGGGGAACATCAATGTTGATTGCTTGTATTTCAGGTGGCTCCTCTCGTGTACCTCAGTTAACGGGGAACATCTTTACGTCAGGCTTTACTGGATGCATCAAAGAGTTCCTCCTCGCGACAGACTTCACAGTCCGACTGCTACAGGACGCTGACAGCGGTCGCAATCTACACCAATGTGTCACATGATATCTTAATCCAAGTGTCACATGATATCTCCATCAAATTGTCACATGATATCTTCCTCAAAGTGTCACAAGATATCTAAAAAACAAGTGTCTGCCTGTGGCCCTGCAAATATTCAATAGTCATTAATCATTTGATTCGACCCATATATTCGATTCATATTTGATTTGAATTTTAAACAAAGAGTAGCTATTTCAAATACCTTAAAATTGTCAACGGGAATGTGACGTACATGTCAGTAATCTTTTAACCCTTCCAATGCTGGACCTTTCTGAAATATTGTGAAAACCCTGTGCCAATGCATTCTCTTATATAATCAAGTATCCCATAGTTAGCCTTGCATATATAAGAGAATACATTGGCCTAACAATATTTACCTTGACCTTATATGCCAGTGCATTCTCTTATATAAGCAAGGCTCCCTATGGGAGACTTGCATATATAAGAGAATGCACTGGCACAGGATCTTTAATGCTGCACCAGCGCAGCTCCCATTATGAAAGGGTTAACCCTTTACCCAACAAACCGGCCAAAAACGCCCAAATAAAGCTTCAACAGCCTAAAATATCTTCGGTCTGTCTCAATAACACCATACAAATATGGATATCATTGGAACCGGCTCCTTGACCACATTGTGATAGTTACAGTTATGCCCTGTGCCAATGCATTCTCTTATATATGCGAGTCGACCATAGGTCGCCTCGCATATATAAGAGAATGCATTGGCTTAAAAAAAATCTTTTTTTAACACTTTTTACCATTTTTTCTTACATTTTTTAACAATTTTATAATTTTTAATGTGTTAAGCCAATGCATTCTCTTATATATGCGAGGCGACCTATGGTCGACTCGCATATATAAGAGAATGCATTGGCACAGGGCCGTTCTGTTGGGTAAAGGGTTAACATGCAGATGAGTATTTTTTTAAATTACAGATGAATGCGCTCTCTCATGAATTATTTCATGTCACCAGTTCAACCATATTCAATTCAATTTCAAATTTCTGAATAGCTAATGAATTCAAAATAAGAGAATGCATTGGCTTAACACATTAAAAATTATAAAATTTTTAAAGAATGTAAGAAAAAATGTTAAAAAAAGATTTTTTTTAGGCCAATGCATTCTCTTATATATGCGAGGCGTCCTATGGTCGACTCGCATTTATAAGAGAATGCATTGGCAGAGGGCCGTTTTGTTGGGTAAAGGGTTAAAGTGAAAAAGTTATATTCGCAGGGCCCTACCATATTTCAGCCAGTCCGCATTTACTAAAGCTGTTTTCGATCAAAAAGACACCAAGGATCTCTCAAACGTGCAAAAAGACACCCAGGATATCAAGGTCAACGGGAATTTACATTAGTCGTCTGCTATTTATGGAACTGCGCTGTCAGTCAGACTCAAAGCGGATGGTATATATGTCCATTTAAATTCCGTTGATATTTCACTATGAGCACAATAATAATATTAATAAATATATAGCAGATGACTAATCTAAATTCCTGTTTTGTGAGACTTTGAGATCCTGGGTGTCTTTTTGCATGTTTGGGAGATCCTGGGTGTCTTTTTGCTCGAAACCATGCTACAATGACCTATTCAGCGTTACTAAATGCGGCTTCAACAACTGTCAGGAATTCCAAAATGCTGTGACTAAAAACATGCAGTTGGATTAATTGCAACTCATAACATTCAACATATGACAATCTTGCCATAAATTATGTAAAGGCCTGCTATCATTTAGATCATTCTAGGCTATATGTTTCAAAATGTGAGAGATCGGTGAAATTCTGACCAATGAAATCAAGACATCCCATTCATGATCTCAATGCATGTTTTTTTTTATTTTTTCTGTCAAGCTACCAAGGCTGCAAATAATTTGTTTGTCATTGCAGAAAGAGGTCCCCAGAGGGTAAATTTAGTGATGCTACTAACAAATAACTACTCATCAATGAGTGTTTAGTATGGAAATGGTTAAAAACTGTTAGTCATGTTTGCAGGAACAATGTTTTATTAGACGTTCAGATGAAGACGACCTCGATTCAATTGTAAGTGGAAGGATTTCCGTCGTAGGAAGTAACCAGTAGTTGGACTGTGCATGCTCATGTCAATACTGTAAGTCATAAAATAATATCAAGCACTGTTTGATTTTATATTCAAAATCATGGCGTATCCTTGGATACCTCCCCTTGTGACATAATCGAAGTCGTGTGGACGTAAACATCGTTGCTGGAAAGATCATAGGGTAGTCAATCGCATGCTTACGAACAACCTACAATATCAAGTACGACGTCATCGCAATCGTGTGAACAAACTATCCATGAGTTTGTTGGGCCTGATTCATCCACTTAACCCTTTACCCAACAGAACGGCCCTGTGCCAATGCATTCTCTTGTATATGCGAGTCGACCATAGGTCGCCTTGCATATATAAGAGAATGCATTGGCTTAACACATATCAAAAATGATAAAATTGTCAAAGAATGTAGAAAATATTATAAAAATTGTTAAAAAATGTAAGAAAAAATTATAAAATTGTTAAAGAATGTAAGAAAAAATGGTAAAAAGTGTTATAAATTTTTTTTTTTTTAGGCCAATGCATTCTCTTATATACGCGAGGTGACCTATGGTCGACTCGCATATATAAGAGAATGCATTGGCACAGGGCATAACTGTAACCATCACAATGTGGTCAATGAACCGGTTCCAACGATATCCATATTTGTATGGTGTTATTGAGACAGACCGAAGATATTTTAGGCTGTTGAAGCTTTATTTGGGCGTTTTTGGCCGCTTTGTTGGGTAAAGGGTTAAGATTGAATCGTGGTCGTCTGAATGTTCACTTAGACCCTGGCTACAATCAGAGCTGGGCTGTGCAAATAGTTGCCTCGACTAACTAGAAGCGGGAAGATATTTTACTTGTTATTGAACTAACTGATAGCAGTAGGATGAGCATTTACCAGGTCAGGCACATCCTGAATTCCACTATTATAGTGGTATATGACCAGGTCAGGCACATCCTGAATTCCACTATTATAGTGGTATATGACCAGGTCAGGCACATCCTGAATTTTACTATTATAGTGGTATATGACCAGGCCAGGCACATCCTGAATTCCACTATTATAGTGGTATATGACCAGGTCAGGAACATCCTTAATTCCACTATTATAGTGGTATATGACCAGGTCAGGCACATCCTGAATTCCACTATTATAGTGGTATATGACCAGGTCAGGCACATCCTGAATTCCACTATTATAGTGGTATATGACCAGGTCAGGCACATCCTTAATTCCACTATTATAGTGGTATATGACCAGGTCAGGCACATCCTTAATTCCACTATTATAGTGGTATATGACCAGGTCAGGCACATCCTGAATTCCACTATTATAGTGGTATATGACCAGGTCAGGCACATCCTGAATTCCACTATTATAGTGGTATATGACCAGGTCAGGCACATCCTGAATTCCACTATTATAGTGGTATATGACCAGGTGAGGCACATCCTTAATTCCACTATTATAGTGGTATATGACCAGGCCAGGAACATCCTTAATTCCACTATTATAGTGGTATATGACCAGGCCAGGCACATCCTGAATTCCACTATTATAGTGGTATATGACCAGGTCAGGCACATCCTTAATTCCACTATTATAGTGGTATATGACCAGGCCAGGAACATCCTTAATTCCACTATTATAGTGGTATATGACCAGGCCAGGCACATCCTGAATTCCACTATTATAGTGGTATATGACCAGGTCAGGCACATCCTGAATTCCACTATTATAGTGGTATATGACCAGGTCAGGCACATCCTGAATTCCACTATTATAGTGGTATATGACCAGGTGAGGCACATCCTTAATTCCACTATTATAGTGGTATATGACCAGGCCAGGAACATCCTTAATTCCACTATTATAGTGGTATATGACCAGGCCAGGCACATCCTGAATTCCACTATTATAGTGGTATATGACCAGGCCAGGCACATCCTGAATTCCACTATTATAGTGGTATATGACCAGGCCAGGAACATCCTTAATTCCACTATTATAGTGGTATATGACCAGGTCAGGCACATCCTGAATTCCACTATTATAGTGGTATATGACCAGGTCAGGCACATCCTGAATTCCACTATTATAGTGGTATATGACCAGGCCAGGCACATCCTGAATTCCACTATTATAGTGGTATATGACCAGGCCAGGCACATCCTGAATTCCACTATTGTAGTGGTATATGACCAGGTCAGGCACATCCTGAATTCCACTATTGTAGTGGTATATGACCAGGTCAGGCACATCCTGAATTCCACTATTGTAGTGGTATATGACCAGGTCAGGCACATCCTGAATTCCACTATTGTAGTGGTATATGACCAGGTGAGGCACATCCTGAATTCCACTATTATAGTGGTATATGACCAGGTCAGGCACGTCCTGAATTCCACTATTATAGTGGTATATGACCAGGTCAGGCACATCCTGAATTCCACTATTATAGTGGTATATGACCAGGTCAGGCACATCCTGAATTCCACTATTATAGTGGTATATGACCAGGTCAGGCACATCCTGAATTCCACTATTATAGTGGTATATGACCAGGTCAGGCACATCCTGAATTCCACTATTATAGTGGTATATGACCAGGTCAGGCACATCCTGAATTCCACTATTATAGTGGTATATGACCAGGTCAGGCACATCCTGAATTCCACTATTATAGTGGTATATGACCAGGCCAGGAACATCCTGAATTCCACTATTATAGTGGTATATGACCAGGCCAGGCACATCCTGAATTCCACTATTATAGTGGTATATGACCAGGTCAGGCACATCCTGAATTCCACTATTATAGTGGTATATGACCAGGTCAGGCACATCCTGAATTCCACTATTATAGTGGTATATGACCAGGTCAGGCACATCCTGAATTCCACTATTATAGTGGTATATGACCAGGTCAGGCACATCCTGAATTCCACTATTATAGTGGTATATGACCAGGCCAGGAACATCCTGAATTCCACTATTATAGTGGTATATGACCAGGCCAGGCACATCCTGAATTCCACTATTATAGTGGTATATGACCAGGTCAGGCACATCCTGAATTCCACTATTATAGTGGTATATGACCAGGTCAGGCACATCCTGAATTCCACTATTATAGTGGTATATGACCAGGTCAGGCACATCCTGAATTCCACTATTATAGTGGTATATGACCAGGTCAGGCACATCCTGAATTCCACTATTATAGTGGTATATGACCAGGCCAGGCACATCCTGAATTCCACTATTATAGTGGTATATGACCAGGTCAGGCACATCCTGAATTCCACTATTATAGTGGTATATGACCAGGCCAGGCACATCCTGAATTCCACTATTATAGTGGTATATGACCAGGCCAGGCACATCCTGAATTCCACTATTATAGTGGTATATGACCAGGTCAGGCACGTCCTGAATTCCACTATTATAGTGGTATATGACCAGGTCAGGCACATCCTGAATTCCACTATTATAGTGGTATATGACCAGGTCAGGCACATCCTGAATTCCACTATTATAGTGGTATATGACCAGGTCAGGCACATCCTGAATTCCACTATTATAGTGGTATATGACCAGGTCAGGCACATCCTGAATTCCACTATTATAGTGGTATATGACCAGGTCAGGCACATCCTGAATTCCACTATTATAGTGGTATATGACCAGGTCAGGCACATCCTGAATTCCACTATTATAGTGGTATATGACCAGGCCAGGAACATCCTGAATTCCACTATTATAGTGGTATATGACCAGGCCAGGCACATCCTGAATTCCACTATTATAGTGGTATATGACCAGGTCAGGCACATCCTGAATTCCACTATTATAGTGGTATATGACCAGGTCAGGCACATCCTGAATTCCACTATTATAGTGGTATATGACCAGGTCAGGCACATCCTGAATTCCACTATTATAGTGGTATATGACCAGGTCAGGCACATCCTGAATTCCACTATTATAGTGGTATATGACCAGGCCAGGAACATCCTGAATTCCACTATTATAGTGGTATATGACCAGGCCAGGCACATCCTGAATTCCACTATTATAGTGGTATATGACCAGGTCAGGCACATCCTGAATTCCACTATTATAGTGGTATATGACCAGGTCAGGCACATCCTGAATTCCACTATTATAGTGGTATATGACCAGGTCAGGCACATCCTGAATTCCACTATTATAGTGGTATATGACCAGGTCAGGCACATCCTGAATTCCACTATTATAGTGGTATATGACCAGGCCAGGCACATCCTGAATTCCACTATTATAGTGGTATATGACCAGGTCAGGCACATCCTGAATTCCACTATTATAGTGGTATATGACCAGGCCAGGCACATCCTGAATTCCACTATTATAGTGGTATATGACCAGGCCAGGCACATCCTGAATTCCACTATTATAGTGGTATATGACCAGGTCAGGCACATCCTGAATTCCACTATTATAGTGGTATATGACCAGGTCAGGCACATCCTGAATTCCACTATTATAGTGGTATATGACCATTACCATTCTGTGAATTTGATAAAAGAGGGATAATTCAAAATCATATTTCACACAAATTATTCAAAATCAGTGTCTCACTAATTCGGTATCACACATACAGTTTGTCCAGGAGAATGATTTATAATGACGGCACGCGATAAGCAACGCGGTTAGCCTTCAATTAGTTGTTGTTATGAAGGAACGATTGAGTCATCATGTTATTGTCATTCAGAAAGGCATATATTATTAATAACAAAGCTGGCACAAAAGATTGCAGAACAAATTTTTTAGGAAGAATGTTCATTTGTTGCGATATTGTTGAAATGAACACTGGTGTGCACCATCTTCTATTCCCATTGCAAATAAAGGAAATATGAAACTGTCATGGTGATATACCCCAATATGGTGGAATTCAGATTTGGCTGACCTGTTTACCGTAATAACATTCCAAAATATATTAAATTCCATTCTAGTCTGATTCTATGTTCATACATTTATAGCGATGTAATGAGGTTAACTATATATGTAATTTAAATTTGAATGTGCAATATATTACAAAAAATGTGTTCTGAATGATGTTCAGATGTTGGTTTGCTATATACATTTTCTGGTTTATACAAATTGTAGATTAACCCTTTCAGTGCCAAGTCCGATTTTGTTATCAACACATACTTCCTTGATCATTTTTCAAATTTATTGATTATAATAATGTGATACATTGATGGAAAAAGCTCTAAGAGCTCTTTCCATCAATGTATCACATTATTATAATCAATAAATTTGAAAAATTATCAAGGAAATATGGGTTGATACAAAAATCGGACTTGGCACTGAAAGGGTTAAAAATATCACTGGTACTCTATTCAAAAATAGCAAAAAATGACATTGATATATGAATCCTGCAACCGTTTAAAACTGACCTGAATCCCACATACCAGAAAAATGGGGACAACCCGGACAACCTCACAATATGAGGAACATAGAACCCAAGCCTGCAAATACTGTGTCTGTCATTTGCAGAATGAGGTCCCCAGAGGG
Organism: Siphonodentalium dalli; assembly: GCA_032622095.1. Classification (NCBI taxonomy): domain Eukaryota; kingdom Metazoa; phylum Mollusca; class Scaphopoda; order Gadilida; family Siphonodentaliidae; genus Siphonodentalium; species Siphonodentalium dalli. The sequence continues at coordinate 15,199,301 of CP136069.1, read as the reverse complement.
TGAATTTATTGATTCTATCCCGCACAGTGGGCTAGCATCACCAAATTTACCCTCTGGAGACCTCATTCTGCTTAGGCCTCATCTTCTGGGAAGTATCTATGGTATCAAATTAACATTGTTTTTAGTTACGTTTTCCCTTCTGGGAAGTTTCTATATCCCCTAATTTGCAAAAGATAAAATCCATAATCGAGGCGCCCAATGGGTGAACATCACCAACTTCAACTGGGGAACTTCTATCTGATCCTAGGTCTACCATAGCAGTTGAGTGCCTAAGCAGAATGAGGTCCCCAGAGGGTGAATTTAGTGATGCTAGCCCACTATGCGGGATAGCGTCACTAAATTCACCCTCTGGGGACCTCATTCTGCAAATCACAGACACTCTATTTGCAGGCATGATAGAACCAAGATTAAATTCATGTTTCATGATTTTCATAGAGTTGAGGTAAATTGACAAAATTCTGCCAAAACTGTATTATATTTCTGTTATATTTGAAGAACATTGTTATGTTGTGATTTTTTCATTTTTGTTACAGTTTGGATGTATAAATATTTAGATAGCTGATTGTTGTTGAGAAAACATGATAAACAGAAATGAAACCCAGAGTATAAATAATGTAGCTATATTGTGGCCCTGCGAATGTATGCAATTCGGAATCTGATTTTATTCAATTCAAAAACTGCTGTCCTGATTTGAATTCTATCGAATCATCGGCGCCAGTTGCATTCTCATTACTTCAATGGACCACATTGCCTTTGGGAGACTCCATTTATATAAGATAATGCACAGGCACAGGATCTTCAATGCTGCACCAGCACAGCTCCCATCAAGATTTAAGGGTTAAGATATCATGACTCCTAGTCTGGCTAGTCAATGTTACTTGGGTTGAAGGGGTCAATCTCACCTGTAAAGGTGCTGAAGAGTACATGTATACAGGTTTATCAAGAGAAGAGATATCAGAATTGTTTAAAACATGAATCCGATGCGCTGTCGTATCCAAACCCATACATTGCTGCTTCGCTTCCAGGGAAAAGTTGTAAATTGGAAATTTTGCTGAGGCTGAGTATATTTATAATTTAAAAACAACTGAATTCACATCACTATATAATTTTAAATTAGGGGACATCTGTGTTGTATTTTGTGATTTTCACTGCTAGACCGTTAATTTTACTGTTGCAAATTGTTTTTCGGCAACCTGATAACAAAGCCATATTGGACTTGACACTCTTCACCACAACCTGGACTCGTACAAGAAAAACACGTACTGTCCACAACATTGTATATATAGAATATCCATATAGTTTGACGAGATATAAGGTTTATTTTCGCGAGTATGATTCAGCAAATGGGGGCCGAGCTTTAGCGAGGTTCCCCATTTGCTGAATCATATACGAGTGATATAAACCTAGTATATCTCGTCAAACTTTATGGGTATTGTTTTTATCCATCGCCAAAGTTTAAAAGTAGTTAACGTCTATTAAATTTGTTTAAATGCATGGGATAAGACATTAATGGGGAATTATTTAGGAAACAATTAAAATCGATTGCAAGTTTTTCGGTTGAAGTTCTGAGCATGTGACTTTATTATGATAGCTGTAGCCGTTCTTGCTTTATTTTAGCACGTGCTAAAATAAAGCCATGGTTTATTTTGCAGCCTTTATCTAGACGACAAAGGTGATGGATAAAATAACTTTATACATGTATTTTTCTTATTGTAAAACCCTTATTTGCTGCAATAATGTTTGTATGTAAGGATTCACAGTGACATATAGATGGCATGTGTTAACCAGTGATAGCTTAAATTTATATTGAGATATTTTTATTTGTACAGATATTTGCAACTGATGATGTATTTAATCAGGTTGTGAATAGTTGCATTGTGAATGGCTAATCTACATTGTATTTGTTTCTCTAGATTTTTTAGTTATGTCTCAATTTTTATTGAAATATTTTGCATTAAAGGGGAACCGAGGCGATTGCAGTGGGTAAATGTTTAAAAATTTTAAAAGTGTAAAAACATCACCACCAAGAAGAACATGGAGAAATACATAAACTTAGTTCATAAATTAATCATTGATAGTTCTCCAATAATGAAATTTCACATGTTGAAACCAAGCCTGATTATAGTGTCTGTCATTTGCAGAATGAGGTCTCCAGAGGGTGAATTTAGTCATGCTATCCCTCACAGCGGGTTAACATCACTAAATTCACCCTCTGGGGACCTCATCCTGCTTAGCCCTCATCTTCTCTTGAAAGTTTCTTTATTATCAAATTTCTATAGAAAGTTAGATTCTATTTCTTTTTTAGTTTAGTTTCTCTATATCCCTAAATTGCCAGATGACGCATTGCATATTCGAGGTTCCCAATGGGTGTACATCCCAATATTCACCATTTGGGAACCTCAATCTGAGTCTATGTCTCCCATAGCACATGAGGCCATGCAGAATGAGGTCCCCAGAGGGTGAATTTGGCGATGCTAGCTCGCTATGTGGGATAGTGTCACTAAATTCACCCTCTGGGGACCTCATTCTGCAAATGACAGACACACTATAATCAGGCTTGGTCAAACCATTGTTATGTAAACAGAACTGTGATATTGATTTATCAACAAATATGACTAATCGCGTATTAACTCTTTGAGTGCCAGGGGCTGATCTCATCGGCCCTAATTTACGGTCTGTAAAATCGGCCCTAAAAAAATAAAAAACCTTTTTTTTTTTTTAGATTTTTAAATAATTATTAAAAATTGTAAAAAATAATAACAAATGATGAAAAATTGTTAGGCCAATGCATTCTCTTATATATGCGAGGCGACCTATGGTCGACTCGCATATATAAGAGAATGCATTGGCACAGGGTATATGGGTTGATACAAAAATCGGACCTGGCACTCAAAGGGTTAAGTGAAAAATATGTTAGTTTAAATATGATTTTCAGAATACTTTTTCAATTCTTTGACCTTTTCCAATGTTTACAATCATTTCCACTGTAACAGTAATGTTTACAATCAACTTCTGATTAATCTTTGATATCTTTTATTGGATTTCGATCAGTAAATCCACTTTAACAGTAATGTTTACAAGACAATGGTTTTGATATGCGAAAATCTCGTCATTGGATAGTTATTAATAATGAAAATAAGAACAAAGTCAATCTATTTTTCCATGTATTTGTTGATGATAGTTGTTTTACAGACTTTTATAAAATTTATTGTAATTCCCATGAACCCACTTCAAAGGCCTTGAGGCCATTAAAAATGCTGATAGGGTTAGCTACAACGTATGTAAATTGATTTGGTTTCTCATGTTTGTCAATATTGTTTTCTTTACGAAAATTAACATTTTCATAACTGGATGCTCACTGATGGGTATTTAATTGATTCCCATTAATTCATTTATGGGGAGGCTTGGATAATAACAAACAAGCAAGGTAGTTGTTAATTAAAGGGTAATTTTCATGTAGGAAAGTTTATCTTCATCGAGCAGGCAACAACGCAACATAAATGCATGATTCCATCGGAAAGATTGATCATGATAAAATTTATCTTGTTGGCAAATGATGCCTGGTTGAACACTACATGTACATGCAGGGTGGTTCAATATAAGCTTTCGTTCACATTAGACCACCGAATCATTGTAAGGTGACACCAGTTTTTAAGTCTGGTTTACGAACATGTGGGGTGAAAAAAAGTAGATGCAGGAGGGAACAAAATTAAAATTAAAAAAATGTCCCCCCAATTTAAATCAAGTAAATCGTGGAATTTTACATAAATTTTACAAAAATTGTGAAAAAATGTTTTTGATTGAAATTCTGAACCAAACAAGACATTTCTTGTCATGAGATACATGAAAATATGGATATGTAAATGATCATAAGCAGAACCGGATGCGACAGCACATGAAAATCAGTACGCGTGTAAAACTTTTTGGGAGAAAAAAGTTTTATTTTTTTTCATGAAATGGAAACAAAGTTGTAGGAGGTGTTCGTAAACCAGACTTAAAAATTGGTGTCGCCTAAGACTTATGGAACTGATCAAATAGTGTGTCTGTCATTTGCAGAATGAGGTCCACAGAGGGTGAATTTAGTGATGCTATCCCGCATAGTGGGCTAGCATCACCAAATTCACCCTCTGGGGACCTCATTCTGCTTACACCTCAGCAGAATGAGGTTCCCAGAGGGTGAATTTGGTGATGCTAGCCCGCTATGCAGGGTAGCATCACTAAATTCACCCTCTGGGGACCTAATTTTTTTTACCCTGTGCCAATGCATTCTCTGATATATGCGAGTGCCTCGCATATATAAGAGAATGCAGTGGCCTAACAATTTTTTATCATTTTTTTTAAATAAATGTTTCTTACAATTTTTAGGACATAAAATAAAAAACATCCATTACCCTGCAGGGAGCCCCACACATATATAGAAGCATATAGAAGAGTGTCGTCTGCTCATGTTTGTCTGGGGCTCTGTATGGGTGAAATTATAAAATTGTTAAAGAATACAAGAAAAAATTATTAAAATTGTAAACAAAATTGGTCGACTCGCATATATAAGAGAATGCATTGGCACAGGGTAAAAAACTAAAGAAATCACTGTTATGTTGCATGGACTTCATTTGGAAATATTACATAGCTGTCTGACTACTGGATATTACATAGCTGTCTGACTACTGGATATTGTCCCTCCTATATTTTCGGGCACAAAGTTTTATGCCTGACAGGCAAAGTTTTTCAATATAAATATCTCAAATATCTGAACATTGCCCAAGTCAAATACTCAGCAGTGAATATTAGTCATCAAATGGTTAATTAACTTTAATTCATGGGAATCAATTAACTACTGATCAGTTCATATTAAGTTATAATGGCCTTTAATGCACAGTTGTTGAAGTTAGCTTTGTGTTCGCATAGTGTTCAGGGACTTAGCTAGAGAGTCTCTGTTCACATTAGAATTTCCAGCTTCACCCTCCTAAACCAAATTTATTTTTACAATTTCAGAAAGTTTCCATCTCATAGTCTGAAGTCCAAAAATATAATTAACCCTTTCATGATTTTCCCTCTTAAACCAGACCAAAATTTACAATTTCAGAAACTTTCCATCTCAGTCATTTCAGTCCAAAAATATAATTAACCCTTTCATGACAGGATCTGCATGGTGCATCATCAAATAACATTGTGTCAGGCATGAAATTTCAACTATTAACTGTACCACGTCCTTAATGGTGTGGGCCAACCAGTAATTATCAGCCAGATTGGCTTGAAGTGACACTTCAGGCACATTAACAGTGAGATACACCACAGGTATTTACGTGAAACTTGTACACGTACTTGTAGAAATTTCATACAAATTCCTGTAGGGCAACTAAAATCTTAATTATCAGCCAGTTCAGGCACATTAACAGTGAGATACGCCACAGGTATTTACGTGAAACTTGTACACATACTTGTACAAATTTCATACAAATTCCTGTAGGGCAACTAAAATCTTTCTGACTGGTAAACGTATGCATCATTATCAGTATTATGATTTGTAATGACCATTGAATTGTTTCATAGCTGTATGATATTTCCATTTATTGAAAATTATATACTTTTGTTCATTTTTGAAAGTATTTTCTTGTAAAATTAGTTAATTTCTTATTGTTTCTCAAAGTGTATAAGTATTTGGGGAGAATAATATATTACTGATATTAACCCTTTCATGACTGGAACTTCCTGAAATTTTGCATATATAAGAGAATACATTGGACTAAAAATATTTACCATCATCTTATAAGTCAGTGCATTCTCTTACGGTATACATGTAAATGCAAATTTCCCTATGGGAGACTCACATACATGTATATAAGAGAATGCACTGGCACAGGGTCTCTAATGCTGCACCAGCGCAGTCCCCCGTCATGAAAGTGTTAAAGGCAAGATAAACAAAATAGTTCATTTCTAAGGGAATGTCTCATCCACATAAAACCTTTGCCTCCGCCATATTTCACATCTTAATCGAGAATCTTTTATCAGATGAGTTGCGGACGGCGCACGCATATATTTCACGAAAGTGGAACTTGAGTAAAATGTGACTGCGCCATCCACAACAAGTTCGATAAAAGAATCTAGATTATAATGCAATTGTGTTCAGTATTTATTCCACACCGTTGTGTACGTTATGCACAACATAGTGCTCTTGGCAATTCAATGGTTGAATGAATGTGCCTCGTGTCAACAGGTGTGGCATAATTCATTTTACAGATTGAGTAATATCTTCTTAAGTAATACTGTTTCCACACAACAACAAATCTGAATTTGAGATTACTTGTAAATGTGATGGCCAGTAGTCCTGATTCATTATATTTTCCATATTTAGTGTCCTTGCTGAATAAGAGACTCCAATAGAGATCTTATACAAAAATACCTGCCTCCTCACAAAAACTGTCATAGGAAATCAATACAATTGTCCCCACATCCAGTTGTAATGAGCAATCTCATTGGCTACAATGCCATGTTTAAATCACCATATCCCCTGTCAACCTTGACCGCTGGGTATAAGAGAACGTGCGCAAAACATCGGGGGTATATTCGCACGTGAAACTTTGGCGGTATATGATTGACCCTCGAACTAGCAGTTTCCTCCAATCATCATGTTGCTCTTGCATGCCAAGATTGACGTCACCCGATGTCGGATACTTAGGTCGGCTACTGAATTATTCTTATTGGTGTGAAATAATCGGAGAATCTATGAAAAACACACTTAATTTAAGGAGATATTGCTATTGTTGTGAAGACAAAATCATTATCTCCGGCAACATCGGGGGTACATGGAGAATTAATACCTGGATGTCGATTTTGAACCCCGCGGTGGTGTTATTAACTAATAATATCCGTCTCCCTAGTCACTTGAAAATAAATTCCCTGAGAAACGAAGTATCTTGTTTATTTACTCGAAATAGCACCTGCAAATAAATATTGAGTCCCACTAGATTGTAGATAGATGTTTTCTGTTATGTGAATCCAGCTTAAATGAATTTTGTCAAAATATTCAACCAGTTCTCAACTTGTTAAAAAAATGAGCAAAAAAAAAGATTAAACAGTCCACATGCTATTTGACACCAAAACAAAACTATCAGGTTCTTCTTTTTTTAAAGGTGATTTGTCATTTCCTTGTCAATTAACAGTGAATATTAAAGAGCGTTGCTATAGATAAGCTTAATTTTCTTCACATTGTTCTCTTGGGTTTTTTTCGTAAATGTCTATTATGGATGATAGTGCAGTTATTTTTAGTTTTATTTGGTGTCAAACTGATCATTGCTTCTATTCATTATGTGCATCGCTTTATGAAGTTGCGTGTTTTCGCATCCCTAATGTTTCTCATCTCTGACAATCATCATCTGTCAAGCCTGAATATAGTGTGTCTGACAATTGCAGAAGTATGTCACCAGAGGGTGAATTTAGTGATGCTATCCACACAGCGGGCTGGTATCACCAAATTTAGGTCTCGTCTTCTGGGAAGTATCAAATATCTCAAATTAACATTGTTTTAGTCACTTTTTCCCCTTATGTTTAGTTTCTATATCCGCTAATTTGCAGAAGATAAAATGCATAATCGAGGTGCCCAACAGGTGAACATCACCAACTTCAATTGGGGAACATCAATATGATCCTAGGTCTCCCATAACAGTTGAGTCATAAGCAGATTGAGGTCCCCAGAGGGTGAATTTGTTGATGCTAGCCTGCCATGCAGGATATAATCATTAAATTCACCCTCTGGGGACCTCAATCTGACAGACACACTATTTGCAGGCTTGATCTGTATTATTCTGTATCCAGTTTTGTAATTCCATTTACTGTTTCTTCATTTACATTTTTTTGTTTATTTGTCAATCTATTATATACAGAAATCTGATACCAGTTGTTTATTTATACAATAAATTAATGAAATGGACATCTGCCTTCTTATTCTAATAGTATTAAAGGTGGATTATCTCTTTGTAAACATGTATTATATAGTTACCGTGGTATAAAATATTAGACTCCAGTCCGGAAATGCTTTTATCGATTAATATTCATTTTATTTTGAATATTTTCTGGTCTAAAAAGGTGTGGTTGTTTAGCTAACGAACAATAGTGGTTACTGTTAACAGAGACCAGAAATTTTATTGTGTAATTTTGTCACAAATAAACGTTAATTATACTAATTATCGCTTATAACTATGGAATAAAACAATACAACCAATCAATCTGGGACATTTGACGTTTGGTACATAGCCACAGAAACAGCCTAATGCTCTCTATCACTATATGGTATCAACCGATTGGTCTGTTATAAAAATAGACAAATACACGGTCCCAATAAAATATTCGAAATAAAATCAATATTAATTGATAGAAGCCTTTCCGGACAGGGGTCTTCAGTTCATATTTATTATTTTATACCCACGCAACTATTTCAAATTTTTTATTTAAAGAGATAGTCCATTTTTTTGTTGCCATTCATTGGAAAGCTCTCAGAGCATTTTACGATTTCCCAAAATCAGTGGGTTTATGAATAATAGTTTTTCAAGTTTTGCAGTATAGCGAAAAACATTTGTCTTGTTGGATACGGGTTAATAAATTGGTGGGGCAAGTAGAGTTGTTTATTGAACACGTAACAGTGATGGCCAATCATAGACAAGTTTCTGATTACATGTGTTCAGGGCATACATTGTATCAGGGACCCAGATAGATCATGCCATGAATCTCTACTCTGGCTAACACACGTAGGGATCATCTTCCGCCAGTATAAAGTTCAAGGGTACAGTGGTCGGCTCATCAAGTTTCTAAAATATGATACATGTTTTACAGTATATTCTTTGTAAAGATTTTACAATTTGTTCCAAATTACATTATGAAAATCGATTTCTAAGTATGAATTTTTTAGTTCAGACATTGAACATTTCTCTAAATAGAAACGCATCACATACGGTGGCGGTTTTTTCTGTCTGGCGTGTCTGCTGTCGCAACTGGAGATATACATGTATACAAAATCAACTAGTTAAATCTGTAAGGATAATACTGGTCTACGTCAAAGTTGGATTGCCTTTCTCTTCTGTAGCGGTCTTTACACCCAGAACTAGTGGCAGTATTTTTAGTCAATTTTAATTGACTTTATATCATACAATTAAATACAAAATGTTATATTTGTCAGAAATATTATGCATTATAATCTTACATTTATGTTTAATTATGCACAGAATATGTAGTGTAATTAGGAGTAATGCTTCCATCGTTGATCTGTTATTATTTTGCGCGCTGAGAAGAAATTATGTAACATTGTGATAAAATATATTGTTCACATAAGTTACTTCTTTCAGTTGAAACCTTTGTGGGTTTCAGAAGAAATATACTGTCTTCTATGGAATTAAATGTTGGTCAGGTCTTGTCTGTAAATATGAACATGAATAAAGCTGGAGCCTGCCATTGTGGCTAGTATGCAAAAGGTGTTTGGTTTTCATTTATTTAGTGGAGGGATGACCAATGGTGGTCCTAAGTTCACTGAAAGCAGAATCTTGAAGTGACGCACAATTATACTCAAACTATAATTCAGACACAATGGAAATTGATTGGTCAAAAAGTTCAAATGACCCCAATACATTGCAAGTTGTTGAAGTACATATAGTTATATTCAACTTATGATGATATGGCACAACTTATTTACTTGCTTTGTATATGGCATGTTTAGCTCTGAATAATCAGGTCAGGCACATCCTGAATTCTACTGTTATAGTGGAATATGAACATTACCCTATTGTGAATTTGATAAAAGAGGGATAATCCAAATTCATATTTCACACAAATTATTCAAAATCAGTGTTGCACTAATTCTGTATCATGCATATATTTTGTCCAGGAGAATGATTAATCATGACGTCACACAATAAGCAACTCAATTAGCATTCAATTAGTTTAAATGTTGTTATGAAGGAATGATCGGTTCATCCTGTTATTGTCATTTAGAACGGGATATATTAATAATATTATTGAATAACAAAGCTGGCGCAAAAGAGTGCACAATAAATTTTGTCGCAGACTGTTCATTCGCTGCGATATTGTTAAGAGTGAAATTTGGCTGTGCACTGGTATGCGCTGTCTTCTATTCCCAGTGCAAATAAAGGCAACATGAATACGTTATGCTCATATACTACTATAATAGTGGAATTCAGGATGTGCCTGACCTGGTCATATACCCAGAGTCTGGCATATGATGGCTTGGGTTCCGACAAGCCTGCAAATAGTGTGCCTGTCATTTGCAGAATGAGGTCCCCAGAGGGTGAATTTATTGACGCTATCACACACAGTGGGCTAGCACCCCCCAATTCACCCTCTGGAGACCTCATTCTGCTTAGGCCTCATCTTCTGGGAAGTATGTACAGAATCAAATTAACATTGTTTTTAGTTTTCCCTTCTGGGAAGTTTCTATATCCCCTAATTTGCAGCAGATAAAATGCATAATCGAGGTGCCCAATGGGTGAACATCACCAACTTCAACTGAGGAACTTCAATCTGATCCTAGGTCTACCATAGCAGTTGAGGGCCTAAGCAGAATGAGGTCCCCAGAGGGTGAATTTAGTGATCCTAGCCTGCTAAATTCACCCTCTGGGGGACCTCATTCTGCAAATGACAGACACGCTATTTGCAGTCTTGGGTTCCGAGTTCCTGGTATATGAGGCCCGTTTTATATGTTGCACCAAACAATTGGTATTAAAATGACCACGAAACCTCAACTGGAGCATGATGAATAAAATCAAGTGCCTCGTCAAAATGTCTTTCATGCCAATAAGATCCAGGGAACATCATTCCCCATTTGGTACCCCTTTGGCATAGAACATGCAAGATTGCATCATCCCTGGAGTGACTTGTGTCTAGCACGTAATATAAACCATCGTAGCACACACAAAAAACCACAAAGATTTATAATAAATCATGCTATAACATTTAGAAAAATCCGGTCCCAACTTCTTTCAGCATGGAACAATAAAGAGCGTTATTTTGTATTATATTCCTGGTGTAAATAAAGAGCGTTTATCTCTATTTTGTGTGAATAATAACTTGTCATGTTTTTGCAGAATATATATATTGCCAGTAGATCATGTATTTATCGACCTATATGTTATACCCTCCTACAGTGACATTATGACATACATGTATAAAATGACGGAGAACATTTCACAAAATCTTTGGAATAAATATATTGCAGAGTTTAGAGATATGTAAGAAGAATTTCTGGGGGAGTGTGGCTGACACTACAGAAATGTTAAAAGGAACAACAGTAAGGGGCATTTTACAGCGCAGTCAGATCAAGGACAATATCAAGGCATATTTTCATGAACTTCCCTAGGGAAAATGATTATGGCATTTTGTATTGGAGATGATAACATTATTCAAAATGTACGTTTGTGGCACGTGCTAGCTGGCTCTATGAATAAACCAAGTGGATGTTAAATGTGCCAAAGATGCGTTAATGTCGAGCCAGGTGAAGATAGTATAACGGGCGTGAGTATGGATGCAAGCCTGCAAATAGCGTGTCTGTCATTTGCAGAATGAGGTCCCCTGAGGGTGAATTTAGTGATGCTACCCCGCATAGTGGGCTAGCATCACTAAATTCACCCTCTTGGGACCTCATTCTGCTCAGGTCCTCAACTGCTATGGCAGACCTAGGATCAGATTGAAGTTCCCCAGTTAAAGTTGGTGATGTTCACCCATTGGGAGCCTCGATTATGGATTTTATCTTCTGCAAATTAGGGGGATATAGAAACTTCCCAGAAGGGAAAATGTAACTAAAAACAATGTTAATTTGATACTATAGATATTTCCCAGAAGATGATGCCTAAGCAGAATGAGGTCCCCAGAGGGTGAATTTAGCTTGGGGTTCAGAGAACCATACCCAACCAGTACCTGGCATATGATCATTTTGGCTCAGAGGATCATAACCCCAAACCAGAGAGGTACGGTATTTGGTGCTTTGGATTTAGAAAATCATACTTACGACCAAATGACGGTTTGGGATAATATAAGAAAATTGTACACTGGCCAAAGTCACAGGTATTTGGCACAATAGACCTCACCACCCTAAAGACATATATATAAGACAAGGTAAATATCTATCAGATGGCCCAAATTCCAACCACCTGGCGTTGTCAAGCTGTTGCTAACATATTTAACCCTTTCAGTGCCAAGATCGATTTTTGTATCAACCCATATTTCCTTGATCATTTTTCAAATTTATTGATTATAATAAGAGCTCTTTCCATCAATGTATCACATTATTATAATCAATAAATTTGAAAAATTATCAAGGAAATATGGGTTGATACAAAAATCGGACTTGCCACTGAAAGGGTTAAAACAATTGTATTCAAACTAAACACACGTTTTGTTCACAGAGGACTATAGTTCATTTTGACATATCACCAGACTCGATTTAATATATGATTGTATCAAAAGTTACAGGTATCAGTTCAACAGAACAATTCTGGCCAAAATGTCTGGTCGGACATTTACTGGGCACACCAGCTGAAAAACATTTACGATCAGACCTGAGAGTATAGCCAGTTTTCGTCTGTGACATTCGTCAAGACTTACATTGGATCGATTTCTGGTAAATTTCAATTCATTTCTGCTCATAAAAGAATCTCCTCTTGTACCATGACAGAGATATGCAGTTAAACAGTTTTCACGAAAGTGGGAGACTTAATTTGGCTTCCATTTTGGCGACGGTGGGACAAATTATGCTTCGCACTTGCTTCAGAGCTATTTAACTGCAAAATGCCATAAGAGCCATAAGAAACATCTTTTATGGATTGAAATGAATCAAAATTTACCTGCAATGCATGTGTTGATGAATGTCACCGACGAAAATTGGCTGTCCCCTCAGAAAATTCCTTTAGTCAGTGTGCCCAGTAAATGTCCGACCAGAAATTTTGGCCAGATGTTTTGTGTTCCAATGCCTGTAACTTTTGATACAATCAACTGATCGAGTCAGGTGATGTGCCAAACTGAACCATAGCCATTGTTGAACAAACTAGGACTTATAGTCTGAATAACATAAATATTTTAGCCACAGCTTGATAACAACGGGTGGTGGGAATTTGGGTCATCTGATAGATAGTTACCATGTCTTATAAGTTATATATATGTCTTTGGTGAGGTGGGGTCTATTGTGCCGAATACATGTGGCCAAAGCCTGTGATATGGCGGTTTGGGATAAATAATTCATACACCAACCAAATATTAGTAAATGGTTGTTTGGAAATATTTGTTTTGGAAATAAAATATCCGATCGTTTGGATTCAAAGATAAAGGAGACTTTTTTCTGTTTATTCAATAATATCTTGTTTCCAGGCAAATTCTTTTTTGTAGCTGTTGCCGATTTCACACGACTGACTGCAAGTATATATGCAAATAGTTCCCCAGTCTATACTGTCCTCGACTTTGTCAACGTCTAAGTGAGTAAGCAGCTGTGGTAATATCTGTAAAGGGAAATAAATTTCATTAATCCTTCATAGGGAGCCTCACATATAAGAGAATGCATTGGTCTAACAATGTTTACCTTGACCTTGTAAGCCAGTGCATTCTGTTAAATGCGAGGCTCCCACAGGGTTGGCACTGGACGAAAAATTTCTATTGCCAAATGCAATTAAAACAAATATTTGCAAAATTTAATTGCGCGTATAATTGTTTTTATCTTTGTTATATACTGTAAAAACCAACCACAGACACAGGTAAAATGATCTACGAGAAAAGCAAGTTTGTATTATTAATAAGTATCAAAGCAGCAATAAACATCTAAGCGACACCTGCCTGGAAACAACGTTTAATGTTGCTACACAGTCATCAAGCATGCATATTATTTTGCCTTGTATTACTGCTGAAATCAATGAGCCATAAATTAATCCGTCATCATTCACATTCGGCTGATTAACCTATTGTCTTACCGGTATACTCGCTGGTAATATAACGCTGACATCATAAATATGTGCCATATAATCCAAACGGACAAAGGGATGATTAACTGTCAAAACAAATTAATAATTTCCTTTTGCGGTATCTACATTGAGATCATGTTACAATGTACTTAAAACAGCCTCAATGAAAATTTTTCAGAACATCGCTTTTTTCTGACTCACATTTTAACCACGGTCGATTAGCTGTTTGACGAAAGTTTGATTATGACAAAAAGATTTTTTGCCAAATATATGAGAGAATACATTCGCCTTGACATTGTAAGCCAGTGTATTCTCTTATATATGTGAGGCTCCCTATGGGAGACTCGCATATATAAGAAAATGCACTGGCACAGGGTCTTTAATTACTGCACCAGTGCAGCTCCCATCATGGAAGGGTTAAATCCAGGAATCATACAACTGTTCTGCAATACTCGCCTGGAACTCAAATGTCCGTTTAGCACCACAGTCACAGTCGGGTATATCATCTGGTGATGGGATGTGCTTGTCGGATATCCACAGAGGTTTTCCACCAATTTGGTACCTCACAACCTTTTAAAGAGAAATAGGGCATAAGTACATGTATATGTACAGAAGAATTCTAAGGTTAGGTTAGAATAAAGCAGAATGGAACATATCAGGGACTCAGATAGATCATGTCATGAATCCCTACTCTGGCTAACGCCTGTAGATATCATATTGTTAATAACTACTACTATTTATCTTATGATACAATGAGTTATAGGATAATTGTAAGATACAGAATTTTCCAATAAATACCCTGAAATCGCTGTATCTTCGCTAACACGTTCCATGTGTCCGAATATGAGCCCCAATGTTCTTACAATTCTGGCTAGCTCAGATTCGCAGATATTGATGGTTAACCCTTTGAGTGCCAGGTCGATTTTTGTATCAACCCATATACCCTGTGCCAATGCATTCTCTTATATATGCGAGTCGACCATAGGTCGCCTCGCATATATAAGAGAATGCATTGGCCTAACAATTATATTTTTTTTATTTATTTTTTTTACTATTTTTTACAATTTTAATAGTTTATTCTTATATTCTTTAACAGACTTATTTTGTAGGTTTAGGCACTCAAAGGGTTAAAGCATAATTAATGATAACGACATGTTGGATATGTACGATGATGTCCTTAAGCCCAATGATAATCATTTCCCAAATATCAGTTGAGTTCCAGTTGTTCAACTTCAACTTTACATTTCGTTCAGGCAAAGGAATTTCATCGGATAGCAAGGACTATTATTACTCTAGTAGCTCATGGTGGTTTTGTATGCACTTGTATGTCCAGAGCAAAATTCTTCACGAGTCCACTAATTGAAGGTACACGAACAATATTTGGTTGGTGACACATTTCCCATTGAGGGCAAAATGGGTCAAATGGCCACGCCCCTTTTTGCGCGAAGTGCTACCACCCGGGGTGACTATACTGTTTACTCCAGAACCGTTGGACATAGGGGGTTGTGTTACCACTCGTGACAACTCAAAATGTGCGGAATGGCCACATTATGGGGGTCAGTAACACATTTTCATATCCAAAAGTCAATGGTTTTTAAGATAATTGCCAAAAACCAAAAAAAATCCATTTTAAGGGCCTGAACCCCAATTTTGGGGTTTAGCACTTTTATCTCAAAGCTGAGCCCCCAATTTTATTGATCTATATCCATCGGTGCCACATATAGGTATCATTTCTGTACCATTATCAGATGGGATTGACCTTCAAGTAGCTCTTGACCATGAAAATCCACATTATGGGGGGTCAGTAATCATTTTCATATCCAAAAGTCAATGGTTTTTAAGATAATTGCCAAAAACCGATTTCAGCATCTTACGCACCACAAGTATACAATACCACCAAGGCCACAGCATATGTATGCCACTTTTTAAAGAACTATCCACATGCTCTGACCGACTTAAGAGCACAATTGACCACACACAATGGGATTAGCTGGAAATTGCTGCTGAGGATGTGTTGACCCCGACATACAACATGAGCTCTTCCCGACTTTGAACATGCCTTGGAAACTGGTGTGCTTTACCAAAAATCAGGTAACAATTGTGCTCTAATCAACAGAAATATACAGATTGAACAAAACAGGTTTTCAAAATTTTTTATCAACATTTAACAGCTGATCTGATTTAAGTGACCAAGCTATGGAACATGCTCAACACTTTTACTAAATGGAATGACCAGCTGTTTGCTTCATGCAGCAGCCACATGTTGCGATCTTAAAATGGGTATTGCATTTGGGCATAGTAAAATGTTGTAATCAGATGAGAGATGACCATATATACCAGTATATATTTCAGAAGTAATCAATTCTTCCAAAAGGACACCTCATCTCACAAAAAGTTTTAGGAAATGATGGAATCATCACTATTCAATCAATAGTAGAATGAGCCTTTGTCAGTCCCGCATTAGTTTTGATTGGCCATGATATTTGCAGCACTTGCAGGTTGGAGAAGATGAGGGTCTATAATTTCACTAACATAATTCTTCATAATAGCTAATAGCCCTCATAACTTACCATTTTAAAGATCTTTTAATTTTCCATACCACCCCAGGTTAAGTGGTCCTGCTAATTTTATATCATGCTGATGGGTACTGCTGGATTGCTATGATGTTTGTAGGTCAAAGTGATTCTGTTAAGAAATAGTACCATCATTTTACCTAAAGTTGGTTATTTTTGCATTATTTGGCTAATCGGAGCAATTTGTGCAAAAGTCAGTGTCTGTATGAAACATTCAAGAACATATATACTTCAAAATATTTAATGTGTATGCTGATGTTTGTAAAAACCAGCACCCATTATTATGCCCCCGATCTCCGATGGAGATTTGGGGGTATATACATGTAGTGGAGCCCTCTGTCCGTCCGTCCTTCCGTACAAACGTTTCAACTCATAACTTTGGTTTCGCTAACTCAATTCAGTTGATCTTTGGTATGCTAATAGACCAGCCGGGGGGACAAGATTTCCCCATAACTGCGGTTTCGTCCGCCCATTTTTTCCAGAGTTACGCCCCTTTTTGGACTTAGAAAATTCAGTTTTCTGTGGCGTACGAACGTTTCAACTCATAACTTTGGTTTCGCTAATTCAATTCAGTTGATCTTTGGTATGCCAATAGACCAGCCGGGGGGACAAGATTTCCCCATAGCCGTGGTTTCATCCGCCCATTTTTTCCAGAGTTACGCCCCTTTTTGGACTTAGAAAATTCAGGTTTTCTGCTACTTTTTTTGGTTTCCAGATGATAACTTGATTTTGGATTGTTTATTTGCAAAACCAGTTTTTTTGTGTATTACCAATATCGCAATACAGGTCAAGGTACAATTTCGGTTCAATCGGATAATTTTTGTGAGAGTTATGACCCTTTTTCGACTTAAAAAATTCATATTTTTTTTTAGAAAATTCAGTTTTCCTTCTATTTTTGTGGCACCAGACCAAATTTGAAGCTAATATAGAACAACATGTGGCATTTGTATAGCGCTTAACCAGAAAGTTTCTCTGATTGTACAGTCGGGGGGCGTTACCTCCGCCCAGCGGTGCACTTGTTAAAATATTTCACAATATACATATTTTTTAATGTTTTCTACACATAGTGGCTTATCCTCGATTTGTTCAGATCGCTTTGCTCTACCTGAGTATCATACCAAATTTATTAGCATCACCACTAAACTTGGGATGAATACTGCCAAATGAATATATTGTGATATATAGGGCAGTGGAAAATAATGGTTGAGTCTTTTCTAAATGTAATTCTAGTTAAACTTACACAATACCATCTTGGTCTGATAAGAGTCATGTTTATTTAGGAGTATAGACATGAAGTCCACAAGTCTCATGAAAATTAAATGGGCTCTGCACTAGTAACATCTGGGCTCCTGGGACCCATTAATATTGACAAATGCAACACAAATGAAAAACACATAGTAACTTTCCTCAAACATAGATTATAACCTGACAATCATTGTGTAAGAATCAGTGTACATATGTACATGTAAGCATGGCCATAGCATGTTTTTGAAATACTGCGAATGCAGACCATAAATTTCACTAGAAGATACATGTAGTTACTACATGTACATGTACATCACACACATAAGGCGACTGACACACATACACGTACCTTTAGGGTTCACAATATTTGACATGTAAAGTATATATATATCTCCTGTGCCTATAACATCAAACAGTTTACAGTACTTTTATTGACATTTTTGGAGTGGCACATACAAATGTATACATACTAGTACATAACAAACAAGAGGTACGCTGTCGCGTGGCATTTACCCCCAACTGTAGCAATTCGGATTAAACATGGACGAAACTGCGGATATCCGAGGAGGTCTATATGACCATTCCAAAAGAAGTTGGTACAATCATCACTTCTAGAAATTCCGGAAACCCAAAAACAAGCGATCCGGAAACCCAAAAACAAGCGAAAATTCAAATTTTCTAAGTTGAAAAAAAGGCCATAACTCTGGCAAAAATCATCAGATCATACCCAAATTCGCACTTGACATGTATTTTCATATAACTGATCCACAAAAATACGGGATTTGCAATCGTACCACCAAAGCTCACACTATCATCTGGAAACCCAAAAAAACAAGAGAAAAATTTAATTTTCTAAGTAAAAAAAAGGGCCATAAATCTGGTGAAAATGAGTGGACGAAACCCACGCTATGCATGTAGCTGTTCCCCATGCTGCTCTATCACCATACCAAATAACAGCTAAATCTGCCAAGCGGTTGCTGAACAATAATGCAAAATGTTTGTACGGCTCGACGGACGGACGGAGACGTTGACTATATACCTGCCGACTTCAAGTCGGGGGCATAATAAAAGTCAATTTAAAGGGACGAAATGAAAAATGAAATTGTGCAACTATAATGGAGATCTATATTGCATTACAACATCCAGAAATCTACAACATCCAGAAATCTACAACATCCAGAAATCTACAACATCTACAAAAACATCTGACTATCAGTCATTGGTAATGTGATCATTTTTCCTTGTTAAGTTGAAACATGAGGGAGGATTGCATACCATGGCTACCTGCAGAATGTAGATTTGTATGTATTTATATCTGCATATCAACTGATGCTTGTATTTTTCTTCTAACTCACTCTGAGCTCACAACGCAACAGGATTGCATTCGGAATTTCAAGGCCATAAAGCTAGACACTTTAGAATCAAGCTTGCCAAATAAATTTCCATGAACCTCACATGAACTCACTCAGTTGAACACAAGGAACAATATATTCAATTTTCGGCGAGAGCTTTCCAATGAATGGCATCAAGCCATAATTCTGCTGTGGTTAAGAAGTTGATTAATTAGCGTATTACTGTACATGTGTTGATAGAATATCTACCTGTTCAGGATCATTTTCAATTCTCTTTTTAAAATAAAGAAATATCTTGTCGCCTTCAGATTCGGTCTTTGCCATTGCATTTAAGTCTTCATTTGACAATTTCCCAGTGACTGATTCCACTGTATGTTCCTTCATTGCGTTGATCACATCTTCATACTGTTTCTGTTGATCGTTGTCTGGGGAATGTGATGTGGAACTTATCTCTTCCGTTTCCGTGACTATCTCAAATTCTGGGAACAGTAATTCTGGAAAGGTTTCTGCCTCTTCAGCTGCAATAATGGAATATAAATACTTCAGTATCCTTTAATTTTACGAATGTATTCTCCAATCAGTTAAATCAGAGAATATTGACACTCAGAGATGCATTCACATTGTGGAACATGACTGCAGGACTTTGGTTGGTCAAAATTACATCACATGATGACGTGTTCTGAGCCCATTGAACTGGCAACCATTTTTAGATAGACCAATGCTATGTTACTCTTGGGCTCCAAATAAACACGCATGCACGTTTATTATTTTCTTGGCAAATTTCCCCCCTGCACGATGCTTATTTGGGTCTGCACATCTATTAATTTTGAGGCTATGAAAAAAGAACTCATCACAAACTCAAGATTTCTACATGATTTTGATATCAAAATGATGAGCTTATAACTTTATGCATGTACATATTCAAGCATATGGCATATATGTGAACATTTAAATATTGAACAAAACACCACATGCTATAATGTTGATTCCTATAACTGACCTACTATAAAAATAAGTGTTTACCACAGTTATGTTGATGTTTTGCTCATAGTTCCCCCTGTACTATTATTTGGGTCTGCACTTTTATTAACTTTAACCCTTTACCCAACAAACCGGCCAAAACCGGCCAAATAAAGCTTCAACAGCCTAAAATATCTTCGGTCTGTCTCAATAGAACCATACAAATATGGATATCATTGGAACCGGCTCCTTGACCACATTGTGATAGTTACAGTTATGCCCTGTGCCAATGCATTCTCTTATATATGCGAGTCGACCATAGGTCGCCTCGCATATATAAGAGAATGCACTGGCCTAAAAAAAATCTTTTTTTAACACTTTTTACCATTTTTTCTTACATTCTTTAACAATTTTATAATTTTTAATGTTTTAAGCCAATGCATTCTCTTATATATGCGAGGCGACCTATGGTCGACTCGCATATATAAGAGAATGCATTGGCACAGGGCCCTTCTGTTGGGTAAAGGGTTAAATGGAATTTCATCCCTGCACTATTATTTGGAGCCCGAGAGTAATCTGCTAGTGGACTTGTTTGAGACTAAATATAACTAAAGGATGTTTATTTTGTTACATTCCATATACCGGTAGACTGTAGTATGGACGGAAGTTGGTCTGACATTTTTATATGTGGAATGCTTTCGCGTTCCACACAAGTTATGAGCTAGACCAACTTGCATCCATACTCTATGGAACGCAAGCAAATCAACATCCATTTCTGAAATGAAATACTCTAATATGTGATACTTTAAACAAGACTGGCGGATAAAATGAAGGACTCTACTCTGTGTAATGTACATGTAATTAATTCACAAATTGTCATGATTGTTGCCTTATTGGATTTACATTTGGCTGAAACAGATCCAGTCTGTATTTTACCACCCAAATTGACCAAATACAGCGAGAGCTTTCCGATGAATGGCAACAAGCCATATTTCCGACTAAATCCTGAAAAGTTACCCATAATTCTGCTGTGGTTAAGGAGTCGATTAATTAGAGCATTACTGTACTTTGCAAATCATGGATACTAGTATCATGTACGACTTAAATTCTCTAATCTAGTATTGTACATGTATCTCTCCCTGTATTTATCATGTTCAGTAATCGCATCATCCCATCAGAGACATATCGCGGTTTCTACCTGGTGACCCTTTGCTGCCATTGTGGTCGATATTATAGTAAATAGCAAATTTTGTAATTGGCTAATCGTAGTCTAATTTCGCAGAATTGCTATTATTACTAGTAGATCTGGGAAAATCCTTTGAGTTTCAGTTTCGAGCAACTTGAAAATTTAGAGTTATGCCTCTTGATTTGTATTGCCTTGTCAAAATCAATGACTGTGATGATCTGACTTCCCCAGCGAAAGTTCAAGGACAGAATACATGTACCACTAACACAGCCGCATACAGAATACATGTACAAGTACCAACACAGCTGCATTTGTGGGTAGTCATCAATAATTTACGAGTAAGATGGTTATACTTACTTATACTATGGTTATACAATTGCCCAATAACTATTATTATACTTCCATATTTTAATATGGGAGTATATTGTATTTCTGTTTCGGCATTTTTCTCTATTATTATTATTCTTCTTCCTAGTAATTTTGTAACGCCTAATCTCAGGAACCGCTAAATGTAGAACGTTGAAATTTTCGGTGTGCATACAGATTCTACAGTGCACGGCTGTTAAGCTATTGAGAATTTTGTCCGTGCTCGATTTATGGAGTTATGGCCCTTAAACCGGCCTCTCACTTTTATCGACAATTGTAGAGTACATATGGAACGCATTTAAGCAGCGGAACGGGACGAACGTTATGATGTAGAGCAACTTAAATGTAATTCAGTTCTATACAAATGGACATTGTCCGATTATTAACCGGGGAGTGGGGAGGGGTGTTCAAAGTCGTAAAAAATTAATTATCTCCGATTGCGATCAAACTTATATGTTATAGTCTACATTTTACCCCGATAACAATGCCGTGAAAATTTTGTAAATCGGTCGAAAATTGACAGAGTTACCGGCCCCTGAATGTCCAAAAATGACGTAAAATTCCTTGTATCCACAACTCCTCCCAAACCGATGCTCAGCTGAAGGCGGTTGTGAATAATTAATGATGAATATGCATGTGCGAGCTCGCACGCAAAATTTGGGCATAGTCAGATAAAAACTGGCCAGATGCACGAAGAATGAAGAGGCCAAAATTCAAACTTATGCGAGTTTAGATCCCTTTAACGCAGAGACATGTGGCTGGTGTCATTCAACGGGGAATTTTTAGGCCAATACGACAGTGTCAGTTGTGAAAAAATATTTAAAAAAACATTGGAGATATGACAATTTTTCCGATGTCATATGAGGATATTAACACACAAATATGCTATTGTATAGAGCTCACCAAAACGAACTCAATGAGACCGGTCCCAACTCTCTGTCTTGAAAACTGACTGAGATAGGGATGTTTTATCACCAAGTCACCTATTTTCGCGGTAATGTTATTTTCGTGTAGAAATGGGTCCACTAAACTCAGAAATGCCAATATTACTTATGATAACAATCGCAAACAGTTTTAGCAGGTATATTATTATACTTCCATATTTTAATATGGGAGTACTAGTATATTGTATTTCTGTTTCGGCATTTTTCTCTATTATTATTATTCTTCTTCCTAGTAATTTTGTAACGTCTAATCTCAGGAACCGCTAAATGTAGAACGTTGAAATTTTCGGTGTGCGTACAGATCCTACAGTACACGGCCGTTAAGCTATTGAGAATTTTGTCCGTGCTCGATTTATGGCCCTTAAACCGGCCTCTCACATTTATCGACAATTGTAGAGTACATACATGTATGGAACGCATTTAAGCAGTGGAACGGGACGAACGTTATGATGTAGAGCAACTTAAACGTAATTCAGTTCTATACAATGGACATTGTCCGATTATTAACCGGGGAGTGGGGGAGGGGTGTTCAAAGTCGTAAAAAATTAATTATCTCCGATTGCGATCAAACTTACATGTCATAGTCTACATTTTACCCCGATAACAATGCCGTGAAAAGTTTGTAAATCGGTCGAAAATTGACAGAGTTACCGGCCCCTGAATGTCCAAAATAATAAATTTCTCTCCCTAATGAAGGAAAATGGCTGTTGGAGGAGCTGGAGCGCAGGAGAGGGTAAGACCAGGCCCGGAAAAGCGGTGGGACCATGCCGGGGTTGTGAGACCAGACCGGGTGGTGAGACCAGGCAGACCGGTGGCGGATGTAAACGTCAGATTTAGCACAAAAACAAAAAAAAACAAAAAACAAGTCCAGCGCTGTAAATTTTTTATTGCATGCTCTGAATGGGAAGAGCGATGCGGACCCGAATGTACCACCTATTAGTTTTTAGGCCAGACCGTTACCGACCTACGACCGGGACAAAAAATGATCTATTTATAGCATCAAATCTAAACGGGCTAATTATTGAGCAAGATTGATACGGTTCCAGATACGGCATTATCCAGTAGTTACGATTCCAAAGTGTGACCACTTTACTATCAAAGCAACCTGTCCAAAAGCGATCTCGCTTCAGGTGGGTTCAAACTTTTGAAAAATTTCAACGAAAATCAAAGGGGGGAAATTTTTCAAAAAATCAGACATCAAGTTAAAAAATATTTGATAAGTGGATTTGATAGATAATGATCAGGCGCAACTTAGTAATGTCTGCTTCAATCGCCCTAAAACAGAAGGTTTACTCTTGGCGAGGCTTTATAATCTAAATGAGAATAGTTAAGTGCTGTATCTCTAACCTATTTTTCCCGCCAAATCGAAACGGGCGAACTAATGCAGGAGCAGGTATTTTGATATACCGTAGATAATTTCCCAAACATTGAGCTTTCTACCGTGTAAGCAACCTGCCCAGCGGAGAGCTCGCATTCGGGTGGGTCCAAATATGCAAATTCCACGGAAAACGAAAGGTGAAACAAGAGGTGGCATCAGAGATGCTGTGTCTCGTTTTCGGTGGCTTACCGCCGGTGGCTACCGCCAATTGGTGTGCATCAGTATCGGTAGACTAATTAATAGGTAAAATCGAAAAATGACTAATTAAGGGCCATAACTCTATCAAATTTTATCGGGCCAGGCTGGTTTTCGAACTCGTCCGAAATATTCTTGGCAAGTATGTCTATTCCAAATTTTAAACAAATCGGAGGACGTTTGTTGAAGTTATCGCGCTAACGAGCTAAAAATTCACGAAAAAATGACTAATTAAGGGCCATAACACTATCAAATTTTTCGAACTCGTCCAGGATATTATTGGAAGACACTAATATACCAAATTTTAGTTGAATCGGATGACGTTTGTTGAAGTTATCACGCTAACGAGCTCAAAATTCGTACAAAATGACTACTTAAGGACCATAACTCTATCAAATTTTATCGGACCGGGCCGGTTTTCTAACTCGTCCGAGGTATTCTTGGGAGACACCTACCCGGTATATATCAAAATTTCAATCAAATAGTTTGTTAAATTATCGCGCTAACGAGCTGAAAATTTGTGAAAAAATGACTAATTAAGGGCCATAACTCTATCAAATTTTATCGGACCTGGCCGGTTTTCGAACTCGACCGAGATATTCTTGGGAGACACCTATATACCAAATTTCAATCAAATCGGATAACGTTTGTTGAAGTTATCGCGCTAACAAGCTGAAAATTCGTGAAAAATGACTAATTAAGGCCCATAACTCTATCAAATCTTATCGGACCTGGCCGGTTTTCGAACTCGACCGAGATATTCTTGGGAGACACCTATATACCAAATTTCAATCAAATCGGATAACGTTTGTTGAAGTTATCGCGCTAACAAGCTGAAAATTCGTGAAAAATGACTAATTAAGGCCCATAACTCTATCAAATTTTATCGGACCAGGCCGGTTTTCGAACTCGTCCGAGATATTCTTGGGAGACACCTATATCCCAAATTTCAATCGAATCAGATAATCAGTGAAAAATGGCAAAGGGCCATACCGGTAACTCTGTAATAAATGTGCGGGCGAACCCTCATCAAACTATAAGTCGAGTTTTGGAAAAAAACTCGACTAAAAATACTCCAAAAATCAAACATGGGGATATAACGTTTTTGATGAGTGGATATTATTTTAATATGGGAGTATATTGTATTTCTGTTTCGGCATTTTTCTCTATTATTATTATTCTTCTTCCTAGTAATTTTGTAACGCCTAATCTCAGGAACCGCTAAATGTAGAACGTTGAAATTTTCGGTGTGCGTACAGATTCTACAGTGCACGGCTGTTAAGCTATTGAGAATTTTGTCCGTGCTCGATTTATGGAGTTATGGCCCTTAAACCGGCCTCTCACATTTATCGACAATTGTAGAGTACATATGGAACGCATTTAAGCAGCGGAACGGGACGAACGTTATGATGTAGAGCAACTTAAATGTAATTCAGTTCTATACAAATGGACATTGTCCGATTATTAACCGGGGAGTGGGGAGGGGTGTTCAAAGTCGTAAAAAATTAATTATCTCCGATTGCGATCAAACTTATATGTTATAGTCTACATTTTACCCCGATAACGATGCTGTGAAAATTTTGTAAATCGGTCGAAAATTGACAGAGTTACCGGCCCCTGAATGTCCAAAAATGACGTAAAATTCCTTGTATCCACAACTCCTCCCAAACCGATGCTCAGCTGAAGGCGGTTGTGAATAATTAATGATGAATATGCATGTGCGAGCTCGCACGCAAAATTTGGGCATAGTCAGATAAAAACTGGCCAGATGCACGAAGAATGAAGAGGCCAAAATTCAAACTTATGCGAGTTTAGATCCCTTTAACGCAGAGACATGTGGCTGGTGTCATTCAACGGGGAATTTTTAGGCCAATACGACAGTGTCAGTTGTGAAAAAATATTTCAAAAAACATTGGAGATATGACAATTTTTCCGATGTCATATGAGGATATTAACACACAAATCATGCTATTGTATAGAGCTCACCAAAACGAACTCAATGAGACCGGTCCCAACTCTCTGTCTTGAAAACTGACTGAGATAGGGATGTTTTATCACCAAGTCACCTATTTTCTCTATTATTATTATTCTTCTTCCTAGTAATTTTGTAACGTCTAATCTCAGGAACCGCTAAATGTAGAACGTTGAAATTTTCGGTGTGCGTACAGATCCTACAGTACACGGCCGTTAAGCTATTGAGAATTTTGTCCGTGCTCGATTTATGGCCCTTAAACCGGCCTCTCACATTTATCGACAATTGTAGAGTACATACATGTATGGAACGCATTTAACCAGTGGAACGGGACGAACGTTATGATGTAGAGCAACTTAAACGTAATTCAGTTCTATACAATGGACATTGTCCGATTATTAACCGGGGAGTGGGGGAGGGGTGTTCAAAGTCGTAAAAAATTAATTATCTCCGATTGCGATCAAACTTACATGTCATAGTCTACATTTTACCCCGATAACAATGCCGTGAAAAGTTTGTAAATCGGTCGAAAATTGACAGAGTTACCGGCCCCTGAATGTCCAAAATAATAAATTTCTCTCCCTAATGAAGGAAAATGGCTGTTGGAGGAGCTGGAGCGCAGGAGAGGGTAAGACCAGGCCCGGAAAAGCGGTGGGACCATGCCGGGGTTGTGAGACCAGACCGGGTGGTGAGACCAGGCAGACCGGTGGCGGATGTAAACGTCAGATTTAGCACAAAAACAAAACAAAACAAAAAACAAGTCCAGCGCTGTAAATTTTTTATTGCATGCTCTGAATGGGAAGAGCGATGCGGACCCGAATGTACCACCTATTAGTTTTTAGGCCAGACCGTTACCGACCTACGACCGGGACAAAAAATGATCTATTTATAGCATCAAATCTAAACGGGCTAATTATTGAGCAAGATTGATACGGTTCCAGATACGGCATTATCCAGTAGTTACGATTCCAAAGTGTGACCACTTTACTATCAAAGCAACCTGTCCAAAAGCGATCTCGCTTCAGGTGGGTTCAAACTTTTGAAAAATTTCAACGAAAATCAAAGGGGGGAAATTTTTCAAAAAATCAGACATCAAGTTAAAAAATATTTGATAAGTGGATTTGATAGATAATGATCAGGCGCAACTTAGTAATGTCTGCTTCAATCGCCCTAAAACAGAAGGTTTACTCTTGGCGAGGCTTTATAATCTAAATGAGAATAGTTAAGTGCTGTATCTCTAACCTATTTTTCCCGCCAAATCGAAACGGGGCGAACTAATGCAGGAGCAGGTATTTTGATATACCGTAGATAATTTCCCAAACATTGAGCTTTCTACCGTGTAAGCAACCTGCCCAGCGGAGAGCTCGCATTCGGGTGGGTCCAAATATGCAAATTCCACGGAAAACGAAAGGTGAAACAAGAGGTGGCATCAGAGATGCTGTGTCTCGTTTTCGGTGGCTTACCGCCGGTGGCTACCGCCAATTGGTGTGCATCAGTATCGGTAGACTAATTAATAGGTAAAATCGAAAAATGACTAATTAAGGGCCATAACTCTATCAAATTTTATCGGACCAGGCCGGTTTTCGAACTCGTCCGAGATATTCTTGGGAGACACCTATATCCCAAATTTCAATCGAATCAGATAATCAGTGAAAAATGGCAAAGGGCCATACCGGTAACTCTGTAATAAATGTGCGGGCGAACCCTCATCAAACTATAAGTCGAGTTTTGGAAAAAAACTCGACTAAAAATACTCCAAAAATCAAACATGGGGATATAACGTTTTTGATGAGTGGATATTATTTTAATATGGGAGTATATTGTATTTCTGTTTCGGCATTTTTCTCTATTATTATTATTCTTCTTCCTAGTAATTTTGTAACGCCTAATCTCAGGAACCGCTAAATGTAGAACGTTGAAATTTTCGGTGTGCGTACAGATTCTACAGTGCACGGCTGTTAAGCTATTGAGAATTTTGTCCGTGCTCGATTTATGGAGTTATGGCCCTTAAACCGGCCTCTCACATTTATCGACAATTGTAGAGTACATATGGAACGCATTTAAGCAGCGGAACGGGACGAACGTTATGATGTAGAGCAACTTAAATGTAATTCAGTTCTATACAAATGGACATTGTCCGATTATTAACCGGGGAGTGGGGAGGGGTGTTCAAAGTCGTAAAAAATTAATTATCTCCGATTGCGATCAAACTTATATGTTATAGTCTACATTTTACCCCGATAACGATGCCGTGAAAATTTTGTAAATCGGTCGAAAATTGACAGAGTTACCGGCCCCTGAATGTCCAAAAATGACGTAAAATTCCTTGTATCCACAACTCCTCCCAAACCGATGCTCAGCTGAAGGCGGTTGTGAATAATTAATGATGAATATGCATGTGCGAGCTCGCACGCAAAATTTGGGCATAGTCAGATAAAAACTGGCCAGATGCACGAAGAATGAAGAGGCCAAAATTCAAACTTATGCGAGTTTAGATCCCTTTAACGCAGAGACATGTGGCTGGTGTCATTCAACGGGGAATTTTTAGGCCAATACGACAGTGTCAGTTGTGAAAAAATATTTCAAAAAACATTGGAGATATGACAATTTTTCCGATGTCATATGAGGATATTAACACACAAATCATGCTATTGTATAGAGCTCACCAAAACGAACTCAATGAGACCGGTCCCAACTCTCTGTCTTGAAAACTGACTGAGATAGGGATGTTTTATCACCAAGTCACCTATTTTCTCTATTATTATTATTCTTCTTCCTAGTAATTTTGTAACGTCTAATCTCAGGAACCGCTAAATGTAGAACGTTGAAATTTTCGGTGTGCGTACAGATCCTACAGTACACGGCCGTTAAGCTATTGAGAATTTTGTCCGTGCTCGATTTATGGCCCTTAAACCGGCCTCTCACATTTATCGACAATTGTAGAGTACATACATGTATGGAACGCATTTAAGCAGTGGAACGGGACGAACGTTATGATGTAGAGCAACTTAAACGTAATTCAGTTCTATACAATGGACATTGTCCGATTATTAACCGGGGAGTGGGGGAGGGGTGTTCAAAGTCGTAAAAAATTAATTATCTCCGATTGCGATCAAACTTACATGTCATAGTCTACATTTTACCCCGATAACAATGCCGTGAAAAGTTTGTAAATCGGTCGAAAATTGACAGAGTTACCGGCCCCTGAATGTCCAAAATAATAAATTTCTCTCCCTAATGAAGGAAAATGGCTGTTGGAGGAGCTGGAGCGCAGGAGAGGGTAAGACCAGGCCCGGAAAAGCGGTGGGACCATGCCGGGGTTGTGAGACCAGACCGGGTGGTGAGACCAGGCAGACCGGTGGCGGATGTAAACGTCAGATTTAGCACAAAAAAACAAAAAACAAGTCCAGCGCTGTAATTTTTTTATTGCATGCTCTGAATGGGAAGAGCGATGCGGACCCGAATGTACCACCTATTAGTTTTTAGGCCAGACCGTTACCGACCTACGACCGGGACAAAAAATGATCTATTTATAGCATCAAATCTAAACGGGCTAATTATTGAGCAAGATTGATACGGTTCCAGATACGGCATTATCCAGTAGTTACGATTCCAAAGTGTGACCACTTTACTATCAAAGCAACCTGTCCAAAAGCGATCTCGCTTCAGGTGGGTTCAAACTTTTGAAAAATTTCAACGAAAATCAAAGGGGGGAAATTTTTCAAAAAATCAGACATCAAGTTAAAAAATATTTGATAAGTGGATTTGATAGATAATGATCAGGCGCAACTTAGTAATGTCTGCTTCAATCGCCCTAAAACAGAAGGTTTACTCTTGGCGAGGCTTTATAAGTGCTGTATCTCTAACCTATTTTTCCCGCCAAATCGAAACGGGCGAACTAATGCAGGAGCAGGTATTTTGATATACCGTAGATAATTTCCCAAACATTGAGCTTTCTACCGTGTAAGCAACCTGCCCAGCGGAGAGCTCGCATTCGGGTGGGTCCAAATATGCAAATTCCACGGAAAACGAAAGGTGAAACAAGAGGTGGCATCAGAGATGCTGTGTCTCGTTTTCGGTGGCTTACCGCCGGTGGCTACCGCCAATTGGTGTGCATCAGTATCGGTAGACTAATTAATAGGTAAAATCGAAAAATGACTAATTAAGGGCCATAACTCTATCAAATTTTATCGGGCCAGGCTGGTTTTCGAACTCGTCCGAAATATTCTTGGCAAGTATGTCTATTCCAAATTTTAAACAAATCGGAGGACGTTTGTTGAAGTTATCGCGCTAACGAGCTAAAAATTCACGAAAAAATGACTAATTAAGGGCCATAACACTATCAAATTTTTCGAACTCGTCCAGGATATTATTGGAAGACACTAATATACCAAATTTTAGTTGAATCGGATGACGTTTGTTGAAGTTATCACGCTAACGAGCTCAAAATTCGTACAAAATGACTACTTAAGGACCATAACTCTATCAAATTTTATCGGACCGGGCCGGTTTTCTAACTCGTCCGAGGTATTCTTGGGAGACACCTACCCGGTATATATCAAAATTTCAATCAAATAGTTTGTTAAATTATCGCGCTAACGAGCTGAAAATTTGTGAAAAAATGACTAATTAAGGGCCATAACTCTATCAAATTTTATCGGACCTGGCCGGTTTTCGAACTCGACCGAGATATTCTTGGGAGACACCTATATACCAAATTTCAATCAAATCGGATAACGTTTGTTGAAGTTATCGCGCTAACGAGATGAAAATTCGTGAAAAATGACTAATTAAAGGCCATAACTCTATCAAATTTTATCGGACCAGGCCGGTTTTCGAACTCGTCCGAGATATTCTTGGGAGACACCTATATACCAAATTTCAATCAAATCGGATAACGTTTGTTGAAGTTATCGCGCTAACAAGCTGAAAATTCGTGAAAAATGACTAATTAAGGCCCATAACTCTATCAAATCTTATCGGACCTGGCCGGTTTTCGAACTCGACCGAGATATTCTTGGGAGACACCTATATACCAAATTTCAATCAAATCGGATAACGTTTGTTGAAGTTATCGCGCTAACGAGCTGAAAATTCGTGAAAAATGACTAATTAAGGGCCATAACTCTATCAAATTTTATCGGACCAGGCCGGTTTTCGAACTCGTCCGAGATATTCTTGGGAGACACCTATATCCCAAATTTCAATCGAATCAGATAATCAGTGAAAAATGGCAAAGGGCCATACCGGTAACTCTGTAATAAATGTGCGGGCGAACCCTCATCAAACTATAAGTCGAGTTTTGGAAAAAAACTCGACTAAAAATACTCCAAAAATCAAACATGGGGATATAACGTTTTTGATGAGTGGATATTATTAGGAGTATCAACGCGCCACTTGAGTGCGATTTTCTGAGTTTGGTAGCGAACGGTTTACCCATGGCAACGCTACAATTGTATCGTAAAACGTACGTACCACTAACCTAATCGTATCTTTATGTGATCATGGCACAATATTTACCGTTGATATCAAGAAAAATTTTATGACTATTTGTGCACTCAATTGTCTTGTCTGCAATGTGATACAAATTACAATGTCTGTAATTTGGCAGAGGTGTCACTATTGTCATTGTTTGATATCTCGTCTTTGGGTTTGTCAGTTTCATTTATTATGTCTGACAGCAGTCAAATTGTCAGTTGAGTTAAGTTTATCATCATTGTCGGCAGATTTACTATCATGTTGTGCGTCACCATTGCCTTTGTCTTTGGCATTGTCAGTTTCATTTAATTTGTCATTTGAGTCATTTTGTTCATTACTATTGTCATCGGATATTTCATTTATGTCAGTCGGCAAAGGACGAGTTGGTAGAAGGGGTACAAAATGATTGGGTGTCCAAACACCACATGCATAGCCAGTGGAACCTGCCCATAATATTTCTATGCTGGCCTTTTTACCTTTTGAAGACACCTTTGGTTTGAACGTCGTATTGAGCGCTGATATTAGCTTTAAAATCTCCGGGTCCGTTCAGCACGGGATAAACTGACCTGATTGGCCTGGCAATAACTGTGCTGGCTGCATGTATCGTCCAGGCCGAGGAGAATCTCTTCATTGTGCTCTTCATTTCCGTACAACGCAACAGTATTCGCATTGAATAGACAATTGCTTTGGGTATAAGCTATGGCTTATCTATTACCATTAGTAAATCCGCTTAATTAATGAAGCCACTGGCGTTGGAAGCCCATTACGCTATAGCTCTGCTCTTCTTGTTAATTAACTGACACAGAGCGCTACTCAATAGAAGACCGGCGCTCTGACCTATCGCCTATTTTAGAATGCAATTTATACTCAAAAATATTAATTTAATTTTGAATAAAATTGATATACATGTACCGGTATGAGATGTAGCACATGTAGACATGCCAAATATCATATTTTATTCATTATATAATGACATATAACGCGCCAGACTGGAAACAAGACGATTGGTACCTTGGACGATTGGTACCTGGACGTTTCGTACCCACAGGACGATTGGTACCAATCTTGTTTGGACGTTTGGTACCAAGTCAGGGAAGACGATTGGCACCAGACAAATTATTTAATGTTTTACGAATATATACGTATATATTATGGTGTTATATCAGTAGTTTGACTTACTGTAGACAATTGGACCTTATATTAAAGGTAATTTTTGCAGCAGATTTAAGTGACAAAAAAGACTGAATAATAATAATATATTGATTGGCCTCAAACACATCTACATAAAATGAATGAGTGAATATTTTATTATTCTTAGTACATTTATTTATCTCTTGGGTGAGTCTATAATGTCAATATTTGTAACTTTTGCACCAATGCCTAATATCTTTCCTTTATGATTGGTTAGGGCCTATGCGGTGAATTGTTTGGTCACAGCGCGTGTTGTTTTAGCTAGTGATAATGATCAAGGTGTCATGATTCTTAATCACTAACTGAGCTGTAATCACCGAGTTGTAATCACCAGGCTTTGATCTGAGGATAACTGGTCGCTGATCAAAATTAAAATGTTTTCACAATGATAACTCACAATAAAACCATGCATGTGGTTATCATTGTTGTGACAAAGAATATATACCGGTATGTTCTCATTGTTGTGTGTATCTAAGTGTATGGCATAGTATACATGTATATACAATATATCGTAATTTAAACAATGTGCTACTATATATTTTGTTTTTACTTGTTATTTTTGTCAGTGTACATGATATATATGATATTCCAATAAAACTGTAAAACACTATCACAATTAACTTTAAATATAACCCAACACAATTTTATATGGTACCAATCATCCACACTGAAATGGTACCAATCGTCCACAGGGTACGAAGCGTCCAGGTACCAATCGACCCGTGGGTACGAAACGTCCAGGTACCAATCGTCCAAGGTGCCAATCGTCTAGAAGCCGCCAGACTTCGCCTGTCTTCTTTTTTTTAGGTTGACCCGTGGAGAGACCCAAAATCTCTATAAAGTTCAAAACAATGAATCAGATTACTTACAAAACTGACTAACATCTTTAGTGCACCTCAACCTATGGCCCTTTTTCCAATGAACAGTCTGGTGGATTTTGCTACAGTAACTAATCTTCTGACAACCTCCACATTTCTTTGATCCATCACAGCCACAGACAAAACAGAGGGGCGTGAACTCAGACGCACTGGGCCCCGCATCACTCACACGTTCAGAAGGTGGTTCAGAGCTATAGAACTCATTATATCTTGATAGTTGTGACCTGAATATGTGTATGTTTCCTGAATCATTCTTTTGACAGCATTTCGAATCATGACAGATAAATACAAATAATGTTCTGTGAAAAGTCCTGTCATTCCTGTGAATTGGTGCATAAAGTTGAAGCAAAAATGAGGAAGATTGGTCACAAGTTTTACAAACTAAGTCAACATGTCTAGGAATTGGTTTCAATGATAGCCAAGCAGGCTTCCCTCCTATTTTGCTTGGGAAATTCCTGCTTAGAAGTAACGTTTTGTCACATTCTTCAACAAAACCTAGGTCTATGGTCTTCACCACGTGAGATGCCATACCGGATGTTTACATCATCTGAGTAGACCAAAATATTTCTGATTGAATAACGAAATCGGAACGAAATGAAATATTATCCGGTAAACCTAATGCAGGAATACGGTTTATGAAACGTTTCGTTTAGATCAGGTTATGTATTGGTAATAGTACAAATATCTGTACGATTATATACAGAGATGCCACATGTATACAAATTGAATGAGCAACGTAATATGATTATGGATGGAACTGTGGTTGACATTAACATAATTATATCTGTGAGTGAGTGAGTGACAAAAAGAGCTCACTATTTAGATGTGTAATCAAAACTGGATTTAACAAATAAAGTCTTAAACGATGATTAGTCGGACAGATAACACGTTGACGGTAACACGCGGACAGGTAACATGGTGACAGGTAACATGCGGGTATGTAACATGCAGACATGACATTGGTACATAACGTGCGGACAGGTAACATGCGGGCAGGTAACGTGTGGACCGGTGACATTGTGACAGGTAACATGTGGACAGGAAACACATACGCGGACAGGTAACATGCGGACAGGTAACATGCGGACAGGTAACATGCGGACAGGTAATGTGCGGACATGTAACATGGGGACAGTGTAACATGCGGACAGGTAACATGCGGACAGGTAATGTGCGGACATGTAACATTCGGACAGGTAACATACGGACAGGTAACACGAGGACAGATAACCATGGCTGCCGGAAGCCATCTTGAATTGTACTCTTTGTATGACTAAATCCTTTTGCACACACTACAAGATCAAGATAACATCCCTCCCCGATGGTCACCAAACTATACATGTATATTTTGGAAGATTATTTTAATGTCATAATAATCACACATTAATGTTAATACATCAGGCTTCTCAAAGTACCGCCGGTACCACACATGCCGGTACCGGTACTGGTACTTTGCTAGTATCGCAGTTCCGGTACCGGTACTGGCAAGCCATTTTATAGTTCTATGTATATCTCGAGGTAATACAGTGCTGAAAATCACCAGCCACGAACTCGATTCTTAACTTAAACTAATGATAATTGTATATCAGAATGAAGCAAATATTTCGAGACATTATAGATACCATTTTTGGGAATATAATAACGAACTTTCCCGTAGATTTTAGTGATGCGCAAATGACAACATAGGCAATCAATATAATCAACCAAAATGGAACTGTTCGTTGCATACGTTTATTTTATTTTAACTTATTGCTCTTCTGTGTGTGATAAACTGATAGAAAGTGTTCCGTAACACGACACACATGCATCGGTGGTTTTCTCTTCACAATATTCAATCAGAATAAGTGTATTTGCAAAGTCGGTCGGCCATTTTAAATCTACACAATAATAAGTCAATTTAGGCAACAATTTCTCTCCACGAGTTCCTATACGAAATATGAACGGTCATGTCTATTCAGCAAATTACATTGTACACGGTTCGTGGATATTCGTTCCCGATTTGATTTTATAAATGAAGGTTCCATGAGTCCCATTTAAATTCAATTGAAGAGTCATGATAGACACATAAAAATCCGGACCCACCCTTCCGATACCGGCCTCTCGCTCCATGGATACAATCACGATCGATGTACATCGCCTGCAGTTTAAAGAGCGAAATTTGATAATACTGTATTTGGCCAAACAGCCTGCTGATCTACGAACGTGCATATATGCAACCACAGTACCGAGTAACGGCGGTACTGAACACCAGTACCGGTACCACGAACATGCCAGAGTACCGGCGGTACCGGTACTGAGTACCGTTGAGAAGCCTGTAATACATATATATACATTTTCCATTTGTTGTCTACATATAGGGCGGTCTCCGAAAGATGTCGTGGGAAGACGCAGAATAGAACAAATGCGGCTGGCGTTTTTGTCGGAGAGTGCGATGATTGCAAACTTTAAAGACATATTAAGTGATAATTTCACTACTTAAAATTTATAATTTACAACTCGGCCACTACAACCTTTTGAAGAATGCACTTTGAAATTATTATTTTAAAATTATTAAACAAAAAAACAATGGCTGTGCCATTGCGTAGAACGCATAGAACGCTACACCTGAACTTTTGGCTACACAAATTATTTTAAAAAAAACTAGTTGTTCAATTGTTCCCAAGAAATCGCCGATAAACAAACTAGGACGATCTCGTCAATGAAACCACTTTATTTAATTAATGTGAGCGAAAGGCGTTGTGTTCTGGCAATTTGGAGACATAATTTATTGAAATTCCATTTATCAAGTGTATTCACCGCGAACCATTGCACAGAAAAACGTTTTAAGTCACTTTAATTATATCACCCACGCTGCAGACTAAAAAACTACAATGTATTTCGAGGGCTTACTAATGTAGGTGAACTATCGTATCACAGATAACATTCGTATGTATAGAGGTATATCGCACGATTATTGTTTAAATCAACAGTTCAAAGGCACTCCCTGTATATGCATAAATTTCTAGAATGCAGGGAGACATATTTAATGCAGGGAGAATAATACGTATATCTTATGTCAAGAACACCTGCAGTGATAAACAAGAACAGAATACCATCCGGGTGGTCGTACTTTCAAGTGACTCGCACCAAGAACCATACTGATATGATAGACACACGCCCGAACCATGTTTGCTGGCCTGGGTGACAGTCGTTGCAGAGTGCAGAACCATAATGCTATAGGAGTACATTGTTTGCCAGCGTAATTCCAATGACTATTGAACTAAGCACGTCTCCACTCTGTACGATATCCACATAAACGTTCGCAAATTAAACAAATTTTCTAACAAAAATCATTTAAAGGTGCAGCCCTGTTTGCAATTCTAAGATCGGTGTCGACCACTGGAAGAATCTTTGCATTGTATCTTAAAATAAGGTATAAGATACCCACAGTAACAAACATACAGACATACTGTTAACTTGTTCGGGTGCGTGAAACTGATAAGTTAGTATTCAATTGTTATATAAACCTGGGGAAGGTAGCATCGCTTTATGGTGATATCGCCGAAAATTTCAAAGCTATTGCATGTACATACCAATACCACTCCATATATAGAAACATTCGTTTGAACTACACACTCAAATGTAAGCGCTTTAAACCATAATAGGATAAAATGTATGGCATATTATATGCATTGACTGTCAATATACGTGACTTAATACAATTTTCTCTTTGATGTACATGTATGCGTTACCTATTTCGTCCGCCTTCTATTATAAACGCGATATATATACTGATGGACCAACATATTTTTCGTGCAAATAGGTTCACATTGAATGTATTCCAAAAAAAACGCAAATACGCCCATATTGGCGTTATTGGAATCTGAATTGCGCACTATTCATGTATAAAACTGTTTTCGTGCCAAATTTACGTTCATATAGAGCGTAATTCAGATTCCAATATGACATATATTGGCGTATTTGTGTGCCAAGACAACCACAGGGACATAACTTTCAACCCGGGAAGAAGATAGGAAATCTCTGTCAGAGGGGCGCTCGATTACCACACATATCAGCGTCGCTGTTGACCACATCTAGATCGCAAGTACTGAGCACCAAATCGAATTAGCGAGCGTCCATGCAATAACATAGGGAAATGATTTATGGAGTAAACAGAACACGGTCTTGAGGATTAGCAAGACCAGATGTATCGCCTAGAAAGCTACTGAAACCAGGAGAGTTAATAGGACCCATGGGGAGATGACGATAACTCAATTACCCTAAGTACGATGAACCGACGCGCCGTGAAAATACACATGGCCGTCATTAGCAGACACTGGGTATTTTAGGAAGAAGCAGACCGACATGAAAAGACAGTTCTAACCAGCTACCCGATAGTAACAACGAATTCTCGGACGCCAGAGAAAAGCAGCTAGAAGGATTGGTTGACGAACAGTTAAACACAAGATAAGTCGGGGTGATTGATTTCAATCATCAAAACTTATGACCGAATGTCGGGATTTATAGTCCCTATTCAACGCTTGCTATAATCATTCTGATGATTATACAACTATAATACCCTGGACATCGTTATGCAACAATTAATATTTGAAATATATGAAATGCATAAATGTCTATATACATGCAAATGATTCTGATATCCGCGCAACAATAATTACGAAGGAAATTCGGAATACATTAATATACGATACATAATTAATACTAATCCAAATCCGCCACAGATGTGGTCAGCCTCTGACGGCTATAATTGGATATACATGTAGGCGTTCCTGAGTGTTGTCCCGGAATAGCACAGACGGCTTTGGTGCATCCGTCTCCATTGCTTCGTCGATGGGTTCTTTGAACACGGCATTCAGGATATCCTCAGGTCGCTGGTCTAACTGCTTACTATACATAATGGCTAACCTTGGCAACTGATGTTTAACAAATTTCCACCAGAATCGGTGGGTCAAGATAATGAAAATTACTACTGTAACTACGTTACTAGGGCAAAATACCACCCTGGCCATCTCTACCATTCATTGGGGTAATACTTTTTCGTTCACTAAGTCAGTCGTGAGCATATTTTCGATCGTGTTTATTTGAGCGGGGTGCGCTCAAACGTAGTAACCCTAAGGGTGGCGGCGTGCACGTCGCCGTGGTGCTCGTTATCTCTCGGTGCGCGATTGCAAAGTTCAAAGCTTTATTTATTAAATCGCCATGCGCACGTGCCGGGTTTCATGGGGCGCGCGACCTGTCATTGATCCGAACATGACTATTTATTCGCGATTCGGTCTGGGGCGTCGGGCTAACTATTTTCAACATTTACGAAGCCAGGTTAGACTCATCAGTCATCAATAAGACAGTTAAAAGTGGGGTCTCATTTATTCTGTAATGGACCCCAGGTCACTGTTTCGAGCACTCTATTATTATCGCTGATAGCAGGGCTTGAAACAACGGTTTGCCTATTAAGTTGCTGCTCGCTCCATTCATGAGCTGCTTACACTTGCGAGGGGCCGGTACGGGCCTACCTTCACGAGGGGTTTGTTCAATGGCGGCCACTTCCATTAACTCATCCTCTGAGCTGTCATCACTCGTAAACATCTTTGTTACTTTGCGCCCGTGTCGACGAGGCGCTGGAGCGCGTCGTGCCTTGGCACTCGGATCTGGTCTCTCGTCCATGGACGAGTCAGGGTTTTGTAGCGGCTCTGAGCGCGCGAGTCGCGTTTTCCTACGCTGTAAGCGCATCTTAAGCTCGCTTAAAGGGACATCTTCGTCATCGGAGTCCGAACATTGTCTCCGATATCGAGCGATTACATCATCTGGTAATGGTTCTGTTTCATCGCCAGAAGACCCACCCACGTTGTAAATTCCATTTTCGTATTGGGCCGATCTGACGACCCTCAAGCGATACCGATAAATTGGAAAAGTAACCATTGAGTATACTGACTGTGTCATTTGTTCTCAAACCTCACACAAATATCCGTTTGAGTATTACAGGCTGACCATGGCGGTGGAACAAGGGTCGACCAGTTGTCAGAACCTACCCCCATACTCGGACATTGAGGACGAAAATACCTCGACATCCGATGATGACGATATGACACCCAATTCAGATGCACGACCATCCACCAGCAGGCGGCCGCATGAAAGCTACCTCGACATGATGCCGCGCATGCAGTCACCCACATCCTACAACCAGCCATGGGTACAGCCTTACAACGAGCATAGACGATATTACGCGATGCAGTCACCTCCCCCGCCTTACAGCCCGCCCAGAGAATCTGAAGATGCACTCATCGACATCGACCCCGATTGGTACTACTTCACGAACGAACACCGACAGCCGATCCAGACTCGCCAGCGAACCTACGCTAGAGCACGACAGCAGCCGTACCAACGACACCGACGGACATACGAACAACAGAGGCCTCTCATTCACCGATGCCGCTGTTGCGAACTACTCCGACGAATCATCAACCTGCTACGCAGCAACGTATTGGACTTGCGATTTCAAGATCAACTTTAAATCGAAAAAGTGAAGGAGTAATGTGCCAAGACAACCACAGGGACATAACTTTCAACCCGGGAAGAAGATAGGAAATCTCTGTCAGAGGGGCGCTCGATTACCACACATATCAGCGTCGCTGTTGACCACATCTAGATCGCAAGTACTGAGCACCAAATCGAATTAGCGAGCGTCCATGCAATAACATAGGGAAATGATTTATGGAGTAAACAGAACACGGTCTTGAGGATTAGCAAGACCAGATGTATCGCCTAGAAAGCTACTGAAACCAGGAGAGTTAATAGGACCCATGGGGAGATGACGATAACTCAATTACCCTAAGTACGATGAACCGACGCGCCGTGAAAATACACATGGCCGTCATTAGCAGACACTGGGTATTTTAGGAAGAAGCAGACCGACATGAAAAGACAGTTCTAACCAGCTACCCGATAGTAACAACGAATTCTCGGACGCCAGAGAAAAGCAGCTAGAAGGATGGATGAAGATACAAGGTAAACACGATGATCTTGTGATCCTAACAACATCTCACTGATGCGCCGGCGGAAGAAGAACATGAGACGACAGGAAGATAAACTCAACCGGAACTCAACCGAGTAGAAGACAAGCAGATACATCCAACCTATGAAGACGGAAGAAGATCCCAACCCAAGCAGACGACAGGAAGAGAAACCCAGATACCGATGATTGAACATTATTGACTTTGTTATATATAAATAATCAACCAGTTCTGATAGCCTTAAGAGTTATATGTACCCGTATTGGCACATTTGGGGTTTTGAAATACGTTCAATATGAACCTATTTTCGAGAGAACAGACTGGATCGACCGCCATTTCAATATGAGTTTGTGCCAATTTTATGTGGCAGGAATATATACATACAATAAAATATGTTTGACCATTCCATGAATTAAGCTTCATGAAATTTTGCGAAAAACCCTGTGCCAATGCATTCTCTTATATATGCGAGTCACGTATATAGGACGCCTCGCATATATAAAAGAATCAGGCAATTCTTCAAGGATTGTCCACTTATAAATGGACAATCGGTACCTAAAATGGTCATTAATGAATGGACAATCCAACCACGCGTGGCACGCGAGCTTGGGATTGTCCACTAAATGAAGACATGTTTTGTTAATCCTGCATGAAGGGCAATAACTCTATAAATAATGTTAATTTGCTAAATGACGGTGATTTGTATGAGAAGAAATGTTTTTGACGAAATAACGGAGATATTTGAAGAAGAGTTTTTGACGAAATAACGGAAATATCCGAAGTGTTTTTAAAGAGCGTATACCCCAAACCTTCCCCAAACCCACCCACCCAAGGGAAGAATTTGACTTATATTTCACAAAAGTTTATCTGTTGTGGTGTTGCAAATTTCTCATACAAATCTCCGTCATTTATTAAAGGTACATTCTTTATAGAGTTATTATCCTTCAGATTTAATATGAAGCTAACATGCACGATTATCTACATGTATATATGTCGTGATTTAGTGGACAGTCGCATGCTCGCGTGCCACGCGTGGTCGGATTGTCCATTTATAAACGACCATTTATAAGTGGACAATCTTATGCGCATTAGGTGAAAAGAATGCATTGGGCTGACAATATTTACCTTGATCTTGTAAGCAAATGCATTCGATTATATATACAAGGCCCCCTATATGGGAGACTCGCATATATAAGAGAATGCACTGGCACATGATGTTTAATACTGCACCAGCGCAGCTCTCCGCATGGTTAAACTTGCTGGGTCCGATTGCATACCTATTACAATTTCAGAGTTAGTATTTGCCGCTTACCGGACAACATAAAAATGAAATATATATTTGCAATCGCATATTACATAGACATCGCAATCACATATTACATGTTACATAGACATCGAAATAACATATTACATGTTACATAGACATAGCAATCACATATTACATGTTACATAGACATCGCAATCACATATCACATGTTACATAGACATCAAAATAACATATTACATGTTATATATACATCACATTACATGTTACATAGACATCGCAATCACATATTACATGTTACATAGACATAGCAATCACATATTACATGTTACATAGACATCGCAATCACATATTACATGGTACATAGACATCAAAATAACATATTACATGTTACATAGACATCATATTACATGTTACATAGACATCGCAATCACATATTACATATAACACATAGACATCGCTATCACATATTACATGTCACATAGACATCGCAATCACATATTACATGTTACATATACATCGCAATCACATAGTACATGTTACATAGACATCACAATCACACATTACATGTTACATAGACATCGCAATCACACATTACATGTTACATAGACATCGCAATCACATATTACATGCTACATAGACATCGCAATAACATATTACATGTTACATAGACATCACAATCACATATTACATGTTACATAGACATCACAATCACATATTACATGTTACATAGACATCGCAATCACATACTAGTATTACATGTTACATAGACATTGCAATAACATACTAGTATTACATGTTACATAGACATTGCAATAACATATTACATGTTACATAGACATCGTAATCACATAGTACATGTTACATATACATCACAATCACATATTACATGTTACATAGACATCGCAATAACATATTACATGTTACATAGACATCGCAATCACATATTACATGTTACATAGACATCGCAATCACATATTACATGTTACATAGACATCGCAATCACATATTACATGTTACATAGACATCGCAATCACATATTACATGTTACATAGACATCGCTATCACATATTACATGTTACATAGACATCGCAATCACATATTACATGTTACATAGACATCGCTATCACATATTACATGCTACATAGACATCGCAATCACATATTACATATACATCGCTATCACATATTACATGTTACATAGACATCGCAATCACATATTACATATTACATAGACATCGCAATAACATATTACATGTTACATAGACATCGCAATCACATATTACATGTCACATAGACATCGCAATCACATATTACATATATATCGCTATCACATATTACATGTTACATAGACATCGCAATCACATATTACATATTACATAGACATCGCAATAGCATATTACATGTTACATAGACATCGCAGTAACATATTACATGTTACATAGACATCGCAATAACATATTACATATTACATAGACATCGCAATAACATATTACATGTTACATAGACATCGCAATCACATAGTACATGTTACATAGACATCGCAATAACATATTACATATTACATAGACATCGCAATAACATATTACATGTTACATAGACATCGCAATCACATATTACATGTAACATAGACATCGCAATCACATAGTACATGTTACATAGACATCACAATAACATATTACATGTTACATAGACATCGCAATCACATATTACATGTTACATAGACATCGCAATCACATAGTACATGTTACATAGACATCGCATTCACATATTACATGTTACATAGACATCGCAATCACATATTACATGTTACATAGACATCGCAATCACATAATACATGTTACATAGACATCGCAATAACATATTACATGTTACATAGACATCGCAATAACATATTACATGTTACATAGACACCGCAATCACATATTACATGTTACATAGACATCGCATTCACATATTACATGTTACATAGACATCGCATTCACATATTACATGTTACATAGGCATCGCAATAACATATTACATGTTACATAGACATCGCAATCACATAGTACATGTTACATAGACATCGCATTCACATATTACATGTTACATAGGCATCGCAATAACATATTACATGTTACATAGACATCGCAATCACATATTACATGTTACATAGACATCGCTATCACATATTACATGTTACATATACATCGCAATCACATATTACATGTTACATAGACATCGCAATCACATATTACATGTTACATAGACATCGCTATCACATATTACATGTTACATAGGCATCGCAATAACATATTACATGTTACATAGACATCGCAATCACATATTACATGTTTCATAGACATCGCAATCACATAGTACATGTTACATATACATCGCATTCACATATTACATATTACATAGACATCGCTATCACATATTACATGTTACATAGACATCGCAATCACATAGTACATGTTACATAGACATCGCATTCACATATTACATGTTACATAGGCATCGCAATACCATATTACATGTTACATAGACATCGCAATCACATATTACATGTTACATAGACATCGCTATCACATATTACATGTTACATAGACATCGCAATCACATATTACATGTTACATAGACATCGCAATCACATATTACATGTTACATAGACATCGCTATCACATATTACATGTTACATAGGAATCGCAATAACATATTACATGTTACATAGACATCGCAATCACATATTACATGTTACATAGACATCGCAATCACATAGTACATGTTACATAGACATCGCATTCACATATTACATATTACATTGACATCGCAATAACATATTACATGTTACATAGACATCGCAATCACATAGTACATGTTACATAGACATCGCAATAACATATTACATGTTACATAGACATCGCAATAACATATTACATGTTACATAGACATCGAAATCACATATTACATGTTACATAGACATCATATTACATGTTACATAGACATCGCTATCACATATTACATGTTACATAGACATCGCTATCACATATTACATGTTACATAGAC
Organism: Siphonodentalium dalli; assembly: GCA_032622095.1. Taxonomy (NCBI): domain Eukaryota; kingdom Metazoa; phylum Mollusca; class Scaphopoda; order Gadilida; family Siphonodentaliidae; genus Siphonodentalium; species Siphonodentalium dalli. The sequence continues at coordinate 15,154,316 of CP136069.1, read as the reverse complement.
ATCGCTATCACATATTACATGTTACATAGACATCGCAATCACATAGTACATGTTACATAGACATCGCAATCACATAGTACATGTTACATAGACATCGCAATAACATATTACATGTTACATAGACATCGCAATCACATAATACATGTTACATAGACATCGCAATAACATATTACATGTTACATTGACATCGCAATCACATAATACATGTTACATAGACATCGCAATCACATATTACATGTTACATAGACATACGAAATTCCACAACATCACATATATAAGTAATAAGTCGAACATTGGTCACAAAAGCTCAATATTCAGAGCGCTTTGTTTTTGGTAATGGGTGACGGAATCACGGACGCTCTTCATAACAGAGATCGTTGTCATTTGAGAAATCAAAAGTGGATATCTGTCAGCCAAACCCTCATATTAATGGCTTACATGTTACATATACATCGCAATCACATATTACATGTTACATAGACATCGCAATCACATATTACATGTTACATAGACATCGCTATCACATATTACATGTTACATAGGCATCGCAATAACATATTACATGTTACATAGACATCGCAATCACATATTACATGTTTCATAGACATCGCAATCACATAGTACATGTTACATATACATCGCATTCACATATTACATATTACATAGACATCGCTATCACATATTACATGTTACATAGACATCGCAATCACATAGTACATGTTACATATACATCGCATTCACATATTACATGTTACATAGGCATCGCAATACCATATTACATGTTACATAGACATCGCAATCACATATTACATGTTACATAGACATCGCTATCACATATTACATGTTACATAGACATCGCAATCACATATTACATGTTACATAGACATCGCAATCACATATTACATGTTACATAGACATCGCTATCACATATTACATGTTACATAGGAATCGCAATAACATATTACATGTTACATAGACATCGCAATCACATATTACATGTTACATAGACATCGCAATCACATAGTACATGTTACATAGACATCGCATTCACATATTACATATTACATAGACATCGCAATAACATATTACATGTTACATAGACATCGCAATCACATATTACATGTTACATAGACATCGCAATAACATATTACATGTTACATATACATCGCAATAACATATTACATGTTACATAGACATCGAAATCACATATTACATGTTACATAGACATCATATTACATGTTACATAGACATCGCTATCACATATTACATGTTACATAGACATCGCTATCACATATTACATGTTACATAGACATCGCTATCACATATTACATGTTCATAGACATCGCAATCACATAGTACATGTTACATAGACATCGCAATCACATAGTACATGTTACATAGACATCGCAATAACATATTACATGTTACATAGACATCGCAATCACATAATACATGTTACATAGACATCGCAATAACATATTACATGTTACATTGACATCGCAATCACATAATACATGTTACATAGACATCGCAATCACATATTACATGTTACATAGACATACGAAATTCCACAACATCACATATATAAGTAATAAGTCGAACATTGGTCACAAAAGCTCAATATTCAGAGCGCTTTGTTTTTGGTAATGGGTGACGGAATCACGGACGCTCTTCATAACAGAGATCGTTGTCATTTGAGAAATCAAAAGTGGATATCTGTCAGCCAAACCCTCATATTAATGGCTTACTGGTCCGGTCTAATATTTTTCTGGTAGCCTCTATATAGAACGCACGTTGTTTATGTTGTCAAATATCGGACATAGTGGGCATCTTTAACCTAAACTGAGGACACGGGACTAATAATTATGCGACTAATGGGGATTGGATCCTGATATATGCGCCTACTGCTCACCATATGTATAGATGAACGTCACCTGCAGTCGTATTAACCAAGCAATATTATAACATAGACCAACTGTGTTACCGTGGGCACTGGGACGTGGCTAGAAATGTTTCCGTTGCATCCATCTTAACATTTATAACTGCATCTCACTGAAGCAGACCCAAATTCCCAAGTGCAGAATGGACCATTTGCAAGTCATACTGGGTTGGAATTCTCCAACTGGCACCTCAGGCCTTCGAACTATTTGAAATTTCCATCCTGACACCCTAACGTTGGATATTTCTCCAATCGATACAGCCATTTCAGTCCAAACATTCGTAGTAAAAACATATTCGACTTTTGTTATATGTAAATACAACACATTTCAGACTTTTAATACTGATTGGGAAATAAAATTATCAGAACAATTTAAAGTGATGCGAAACACTCAAATGAGGTGATCCCGGACGGAATAACAAATAGTCATGCCATAATAATAGGTTAGTTTCATAAATTTGATATCCAAATAGTCAGAAAACTGCGTCATTGTTATAAACGTATTACATATAGTGACTATTATTGGCGCAATCATTGTCGTAATGTTTATGCCCAATAATGCGTCCTGAATAAAGTAGTCAATATTTACATTTGTGCGTAGTTTAACCATTGTGCGTAGTTTAACCGTTACCGTTGTGCGTCGTTTAACCGTTACCGTTGTGCGTAGTTTAACCGTTACCGTTGTGCGTCGTTTAACCGTTACCGTTGTGCGTAGTTTAACCGTTACCGTTGTGTATGCGTAGTTTAACCGTAACCGTTGTGCGTAGTTTAACCATTGTGCGTAGTTTAACCGTTACCGCTGTGCGTAGTTTAACCATTGTGCGTAGTTTAACCGTTGTGCGTAGTTTAACCGTTGTGTTCTCTGACATTGTACAGTCGGTGTGATTGGAATTTTCGACAATCTTAGTCCTTTGCTACATACTTTCAGATGGGATAGTGTGTGGATACTAATTGATTGTTTTTATTCCATGAAATAAGTCCACAATATGTATTTAACCATTTTAATCTTACATTTCCAAGTGGTCATGTGTGTCGTTATTATACGACCAGCGAGGAGGTTGGGCTGGTATTAAAAGACAGTGATCAGACGCATACATTTCCGTACATATTTATTTCATAATTTCTAAAGAATAACTTTATGATGTGTTTGTCAATATTAAAATAGCTTTCCACATTTTATATTTCTTGTTTACACCAACAATTAATTTATATGTATTTAATTTTATTAAATTAACATGTATACCCCCAGATCCAAAATATGGGTGAATTGATTGATAAAATCACACGCTCTAGTTTGGTTTATATAGTTAATTCGGTTGAGTTTATCATCGTTTCAAGCCCCTATACTTAACAGGACGCTGTCAGTTTTACGGTATATACAAGCGGAATGACCGCGCACAGGGTTCATTTCACCGGGACAACATTTAACTGCACGTAGAAAATACTGATCCTTGGAAAGTAACTGACAAACTTGCACAGATACACAACCCATGTAACATCCCGGGTCTATCGAGATTAGAACCAGCTTCGGCAGCGCTGGCCATATTATGATGTCCTAATACATCTGATCTACTGAGTCAGCGCTTGTCATATTATGATGGTCTAATGCACCTGACCTACTGAGTCAGCGCTGGTCATATTATGATGGCCTAATACACCTGACCTACTGAGTCAGCGCTGATCATATTATGATGGCCTAATACACCTGACCTACTGAGTCAGCGCTGGTCATATTATGATGGCCTAATACACCTGACCTACTGAGTCAGCGCTGGTCATATTATGATGGCCTAATGCACCTGACCGAATGGGACAGCCGACATAATTGGTCGTTATGCTTATGTCATATAAACTCCTGATATTATAGATGAACCTGAATCCAGATACAGGGGACATAATATTGCAACATGTTGGTAAAAAAAGCTAACAAAAAATTTGGAAAGACCAACTAAAGTCCGAAATCTTGAGTGAAGAGTATTAGCGAACGCTATGATATTATCAACATGGTTGTTGCATGTATATCCAAATCCCTATATATACGACCAAAATTCACAACGACACACTATAAATCACCGCCAATCACCACGAACCCTCTATATATACCCAACGGGAATCGCATTCCATAGATTTACAATTTCCAAAAATGTTCGCGCTCATTAAGTTTGAAAATATCAGCATAAGAAAATTGTCTTGACCCAGTTAATACCTTTATCAAATAAATCGAAATGGCGTAAATTTCGTAAATGGAAATGTTTTGATATTTTCTACTCGGGAGCCACATGGTCATGCAGCTGTTAGCATATCCGCTTTGTGTTCGATGTACACTACACAAAGAGATGAGTATCCCGCCCTACTGATCTCCCCGCAACACCCATACGCTGTTCAAATCATAAATTATTATGAGTAGTTGTCGGGGTTTTGTGGCTATTGTCGGTGGTTCGGGTTATTCTTGGTGAGCCATGATCAATGTCCCTGATTTATGTTGATTAATATTAAACCGCTCCACTCAAGTGGGTCACGGCTAATCAACAACCATGCACGAATACTTCATGGTTATCCGCTGTAGTCGTATTGTGGAATACCGCAGGTGTTGAGTGTTTTGCTTATATCATACTAATTATGTACTGTATATGGATTACATAATCTTTGATCATGGCATGATCTAAGCCATGTCCTGTAGCCACACCAACAATTATATTCATGAACACTGATTCGAATCTCGAATATTCGCATGTTGTTGCATGTCGCTGCGATGGCCATTTTTCGGTTTAGTCATACAGTCTCAAGTACTTTCGAAAATTCTATTCAGAATCCTACCAGAATTATACTTTGCTCAAGCAGTTACTACATGCACAGTAAAATATATATAATTCATCGAAACGTTTTACAATTAACTTGCATCTGCCAAAAATTAGCCTTCAATATTATAGAATGAATCGTTTGTTCACTAAACCGTGGCATTTCTATGTTCAAATGCGCAATGAAAACATTGAAGACCCATAATCATTTTGTAATAACTACATTTAATTTTCACTTAGAATGGTGTAGTGTAACAACAACACAACTATGAATAATTGGCAGCTGTATGAACGTAGCCTTATGGACTGGACAATTCGATCACCAGGTCAACAATGAGATAGCATTTTGCTAAGGACTTCACTCGAGTGCAAATGTAAACTCTGCGATACGGTGCAAACATCGTGCGCAATGTAATCAGCAAAAAACTTGCACAGACTTGCATATCGAGTGGTAGTTTGACACCCATAATCGATGATTCAATATTTATCGACAGCTCAACGTACGTGACCGTCCTGTAAATTTGATATAAATTCGACTATAATTTACTGCAGAGCCACATTTCGGTCCTGACATTTCGACGATCATCGCAGTTTAGTAAATCACGGTAAGTCATTTCTTTTCTCTTGTACCCGATTTAATGCGACGCTGGTGGTTCATGTTGATGTGACCAAAATGTTGGTCGTTCAAAGCGATAATGTTTAATGGAAATGTTTTGATATTTTCTACTAGGCAGACCCGTATACAGTTGTTAGCATGTCATGTTTGTTTCGATGTACATTACACAAAGAGATTAGTATCACCTGATCACGTCATACTGATTTTCCGATATTCCCGCTACACTCGTGCGCTGTTCAAATCGCGCGAAATTGATTTGACCATTGACAGAAGGCGCTCGCACTGCGACGCATGAATTAAAAGTGTACTCGCCGGGGTGTTGATGAATATTCAAATAAAATCAAATCATTTAATCTCGGAACAGGTCATCCGACCTTTAGTTCCGCTAATGCTGATAAAAGAACTTGAAACTTGAAAAGTTATTTGTGTTCGTCACATGGACGTGCATGCAGCTATACTCGTCATACGATAATTTTTCACTGTAAAAGTGAAAGTCGATTAGAGTTTTGAATTGTTCCAGCGTCTCTGCGACCACACTAGATTCTGGAAGTTTATTCCACATGTCTGTCACGCGATTTGTGAAGAAATACTTCCCGACATCCTTCGATGAATGTTGTTTTTGTAATTTGAAACAATGTCCTCGGGTCTGAGTTAATAAACTGGGTTGAAAGTAGGTATCCGAGTTAATATTGTAAAGGTTTCTGACTATTTTGAAAGTTTCGATGAGGTCGCCACGGAACCTTCTGTACTTGACTGACATTAGATTGAGTTTTACCAGTCTTTCCTTATAAGTCATTTTTCCCAGACACGGAACCATTTTTTGTTGCTTGTCGTTGCATCCTTTCGAGCGAAACTTGTTGGTAATGGAAGTATGGGTTCCAAACAGAGTGGCAATATTCGATTATTGGTCTCACCATTGTTATATATAGTTTTCTGAACGTATTAGTGTCGAGGGAAGTGAAGGTCCTGTTGATGATACCCAGTACGCGATTGGCTTTGTAGCATATGGCAGTAATATGGATGTCGAATTTGAGCTTCTCGTCGACGTTAACACCAAGGTCTTTCTCGAAGTGGCTTTTCAGAATTTCTGGATTTTCTGGTACGTCTGTCATGTAAAACTCGTTCGCGGGTTGTTATGTCCGAAGTGTATCATAATCACATGTATTTATGAGAAAATCATGACCATGATTAATCCTGATGCGCGCACATATGCGTCACAGATCGGAGGGGGAATCGATGAATGTTATGACCATAATTAATCATGATGCGCGCACATATACGTTGCTGCTCGGAGGGGGGGGGGGGTGTCGATCAATGTTATGACCATGATTAATCCTGATGCGCGCACATAAGCGTTGCAGCTCGGAGGGGGTGTCGATGAATGTTATGATCATGATTAATCCTGATGCGCGCACATATGCGTTGCAACTCGGATGGGGTGCCGATGATTGTTATGACCATAATTAATCATGATGCGCGCACATATGCGTTGCAACTCGGATGGGGTGCCGATGAATGTTATGACCATAATTAATCCTGATGCGCGCACATATGCGTTGCAACTCGGATGGGGTGCCAATGAATGTTATGATCATGATTAATCCTGATGCGCGCACATATGCGTTGCAACTCGGATGGGGTGCCGATGAATGTTATGACCATAATTAATCATGATGCGCGCACATATGCGTTGCAACTCGGATGGGGTGCCGATGAATGTTATGATCATGATTAATCCTGATGCGCGCACATATGCGTTGCAACTCGGATGGGGTGCCGATGAATGTTATGACTATAATTAATCATGAAGCGCGCACATATGCGTTGCAGCGCGGAGGGGGTGTTGATGAATGTGATGACCACAATTAACCCTGGGCGCGCACATATGCGTTGCAGCTCGGAGGGGGTGTCGATGAATGTTATGATCATGATTAATCCTGATGCGCGCACATATGCGTTGCAGCGCGGAGGGGGTGCCGATGATTGTTATGACCATAATTAATCATGATACGCGCACATATGCGTTGCAGCGCGGAGGGGGTGTTGATGAATGTGATGACCATAATTAACCATGATGCGCGCACATATGCGTTGCAGCTCGGAGAGCATCCTATTCAGATGATGTATCAATACAATTAGAGCACATTGGTGGGGACATCAAGGGGACATTGGTGGGGACATTGGTGGGGACATAGGTGGGGACATTTGAAGATGCCTGTCCGATTTGACGGCATAAAACACCATCTATACGTTTTCTGTTCTACAAACTAATCAGTTAGTGTCATTTTTGAGACAGTGCACACTTTTTTGAGTTTGCACTGTCTCAAAAATTACATTTGCTTCCAAAATTAGGCACATTGTGTGTAATATAGTCCCATACATTTTTCGGAGACGTATATATAACATGCTACTGAGCCACATATGCTATATATAATCAGTTAATATTCCATGTGTATTAGCATCTCTCCTGTCGTCGAAATTGCCACATAAGATGCAACGAATTATATAATACAAATATTAGCATGTGGTGATATCATCCGGTCTTTGAACAATCTTAAATAATGGAGGAAAAGCCGTTGTGTTTATAAAACATTATATATATATGTTAAATACTTAAAAAATACTTAAATAATGCCTAAATAATCACACTTTTGATTCATTCCCAAGGACTCGCCATATCTTCTTCGCTAGGAAATAACCTCTTCCATAAATATACACCATATTCACACAATGCCACACTGCACGGCCCTGGTAATAAGATGATCACCTTGACTCGTTGGCGAATAGCTGTAAATTGAGTAGAATGTATTCACCACATGACAGTACACATTCTGCTTCGTGGTCGGCTATACTTTACTTGCGAAATCGGGGGTCAGTGACATTTTAACAATATTCCCACGATAGCGAAACACAAATGGTATAATACAGAACACAGGCGACAAATTCAGAATGCAATGATATGCCCATCGCAATCTAGTAGTCTTCATGTTTTTATCAGTCAACGATATTTATTGTGGATTATTCTTTCGCAGTTTGTTTCTATAATAACTACTAAATGCATGTACTACGATTATCACAAACGTTTACTACGCCAGACATGCACTCCATAATTGGACACGATATAATTTCTCATCTTGCGAAAGCCGTATCGTCCTAGACAATGAAAACTGAACACAGAACACAGATCTCGGGACGTAAATCTGTTACGATTTATGTAGCCTGTCCAAAGAGACCGGGTAGAACCAAACTTGACCTTGGAGTGATAAATGGTAATAAATAGTATTATTATATGATCATAAGTTTCTTTCCCAATTCCTATGTTAAAACATAACGAAAAAAATCGAGATATCTAATGATGTTCACCTCATTAATCAAACAAGAGGTTAATATCAGTTCTGAGTGACGTCAGATACTTCAGGGGTTAACATAACTTATTATCAGACCTGAAAGTAGATAGCTTTTTCCCAATGACGTTCAACGTCACAACGTCTTGTCCAATCAAAGCGCGTTTCATATAATAAAACAGTTATCGCATTGTTTCTTGGTTGACACGAGGAATTGTCAGCCCTTGGAAGTCAATATTCACCTCGGCCTACGGCCTTGGTGAATATTGATTTCCTCGGGTTGACAATTCCTCGTGTCAACCTCGAAACAATGCGACAACTGTTTAATATTATATGATCATAAGTTTCTTTCCCAATTCCTATGTTAAAACGTAACGAAAATGTCGAGATATCTAACGATGTTCACCTCATTAATCAAACAAGATGTTAATAACAGTTCTGAGTGACGTCAGGCACTTCAGGGGTTAACATAACTTATTATTATACCTGGAAATATATAGGACTTTCCCAGCGACGTTCAATATAATGTCACAACGTCTTATCCAATCAAAGCGCGTTTCATATAATAAAACAGTTATCGCATTATTTCTTGGTTGACACGATGAATTGTCACCCCTTGGAAGTCAATATTCACCTCGGCCTTGGTGAATATTGACTTCCTCTGGTTGACAATTCCTCGTGTCAACCACGAAACAATGCGATAACTGTATAATATTAGTTCAAGTTTAACAGACGAGTCTCCCATGCCGTCAACATACGTATTCCCCGGTATAGTATGCACGTGATCCATCACGTGGTTTAAATAGTCCGCCATATATATGGTGTCTATTTATGGAAGAGGTTATTTCATTGCGAAGCGGAAGTGGCTGAGTCGTTGATAATGACTTTTTGTTATTGCAAACCGACCATAACCACGATGGCTATTCCGACGCCTTGTAAACACATGAGCAGCCACGATTAACATGTTTAAATACATATGTTTATGAATGTTTCATGCAGATCACTAGATTCCGACGACTTGTAAACACCTGAGCAGCCATGATTAACATGTTTAAAATACATATGTTCATGAATGTTTGATGCAGATCACTAGATTTGTTTTATGAAATCGCTCGTGTTGTGTCAGTCACTGGAAATTACAACCTAAGACAAAATAATTAATTTCCTTAACAGCATCAGTTTGGCCTACCCGCACCATAACAACTAAACAGAACCACCAAAATCATAGAACATTAGCAGGATCACACAACTCAATCAGGGGTGGATATTCACCGATTTATGCGCTTGGGAGCAGATCAAACAAATTAAACTATTGAGGTTCTCATAAATATATACATATGTATATATTGACGTTCAAAAGAGGCGATTTCAACACGTTTACAATTGTGTCACTCCAGCAACAATTCCAACGATCGTCCATTATAAAGAGCGTCCATGCTTCCGCAATTAAACACGGTATAATTATGGTGAAGAGCTGTTAGATTTTACAACCATTTTCGACGTTTTGCTAGTGAATGGTTTTTTCTGGGTTTTTTGCGATACATGTGCCATATGAATGATCTCAAATTTCAGTTGTTCCTACTTTAGTAAAAAATAATTGACTGATTTTCAAAACCTTATTGGGTTTCTGGTTGGATATTTTCAGGAGATGGAAAGCCTGCGATATCAGTTGGGAAATTCCAAAACAAACAGGTGGGGTGTTAATGCAATGGACCTATCCGTAGGTACCGCCCAAATTTCAATTATAGCCAATGAGCCGATAGCTTAAACCCGGAAGCGACATATGCCTGCCTAGTGATATGAATCGCACCACAAGCGATGCCATAACTACCATTGTAAGCCATAGGGAAATTACGAACACGAGAGCAAAATATGTCTTAAAAAGCTAAAATGGCATTGAAATGTACATGGGGAACATGTCCGGTTGACGAACGATATTTATGCATGTTTTAGTTCGGTTTCCTAAATAAAAAAGTAACTAAGACATCTGTTTACGCTGGATTAAACAATGCCAACGACCACACTCGGATAGTGTTAATGTTATTTAAATTTCAATATTTATATATAACAGATTTCAAACTAAAACGTGGAAATAGTAGTCCCGATCGATGATGCGTTATGAATATTAATTGTGCCGTGAGTACGTGTTTTATGTGAAGTGTTTTTCGTTATAAATGTATACATTTGTTGCTGTTATAACGCCGTGGTAATATTTAGTTAAAATGTCTGCTATTCACACTTACCTGTAGGATCTACTGCGAACGTTTTACTGAATCCATTTGAGAATCTAACGCTTCCTCCATATTAATGCGACAATTTACGTGTAAATGAGAATCAACAGATGTTTTCCAAGAGAATTACACGAAATTTCAAACATTGCACGTGCTTCGCGGTGTATACACGCAACCTTCACCGAACAAGTTCACTTTGTGCCATTGTTGCCTCATGGCAACGTGTAACTGACTCCATGATAGTCGGCGTTTTCTTTAATGTACTTTATTGACGGCAAAATAGGATGTGGAATTTTAAAAGCCCATTATTTGATAATCCTTTGCATCCAGCCGGTCACCGGGGCTCATTCAGGACGCTCGTGGTATTATGGTAAACTGATATCGTTATATTTATTTCGACAAAAGAGGGATTATAGATTAATTACCACATGTACACCTCCGTTTGGTTTATTTCATCAAGGTGTGAACCATTAGCATAGCTTCGATATTCAATTTGCTATTGAAGTTTCGTAATGGCTTCATTTACACAATTTGATTCAACGTAAACATCTATCTTTGTTGGTTATCGGAAGTGGCCTAACAATCACACCTGGTTTTATGTTTAAAAACTGGTTCTATTTTTGTTTATAGCTAACGACAGTCACTTTTACAAGATGCATATATACACACAAAGGTATCTTGGAAATCGTGATATTCAGAAAGAAGCTATATTATCGTGTTACATGGCGTTTAACAACACAGTCCTTTCTCGTCGGAAGCCATTTTAGCACTGAAGAGATAGCGAAATTGAGATGGCTTGTGGTGCGTAGTAACAATAACCATGCAGTCTACTGGTGGGCGGGACGTGCCGATAGGTCCATTTCCCCAAGTTATGAATTTCACATGGTTCAACGGAAGGGGTTGCAGCCTCCTGGTTAAGCGGTCCTGTCGCGACCATGTATACTAGGCGTGTGTAAAGGAGCCCCCATGTTAAGTGGTCGCGACGCGACCCTGTAGATTAGGCGGGTGTATATGAGCACCAATATTAAGTGGTACTGCTAATTTTGCTATAATGCTGCTGGGTCCTGCTGATAGAGATATGAGGATGTTGGGAGAGGAAAAGTTAAAATGCCGATATTTTTCTCAAATGGTTATTGTCGTCGTCTGTGGCTAATCCGTGGAAATTAAGGACAACCCATTTGTCCGCATGGAACACTAAATAACATACGAATCAAATATTTAAATATGGCTGCTCTGGTTGTTGAAAAACGGTCGTAAGTGTGAGCCTGATGCTAAAATTATCCTACGAGCAGACTGAAATTGCCAACAGTTGGAAAGTTCGAAAGTACAATGGGAAAATACACAGCCCTTAGTGCCAGTGGTGGGCATTCCCCTGTTTGTTGCGACTAAGAAAGTTTTGCTTTAGTGGAAAGGTCGAATATTTTGTTTTCTTTTGGTATTTGTTCGGACCTCCTCCCTTCAATCGCACATGTGTGTCATACAATGTCATGTTGTTGTTTTTTTTCACCAAACCTCTAATATTGTTCATATTCGGTAATTTTCTGGACATTAGAATTATTTGTTATCAACTATAATGGGGTGTTGCATTGAACTTTTCCAACAGATGAACAGTTTGGGGTACCAGTTGAACAATTCCAAACAATGAGTGACTACAATTTGTTTTGTGGATTCAATTTTTGGAGCTAAAATTTAGGTCACCGGCCCCGTCGCCATGTCCCGCCCGCAGGTTATATAATTATCTCGTGTCGAGTACTAAGGCAACTGTGTTCATACTATCTTCTATTTTTAGGTAAATTATTTTTCTGTACACAAAACAAAACCTTTGCCCATATTAAACTCTGTCAATACTGAGTCAAACTGTAAGTGCACGGAGATAATACTTATCATGTGACCATATAGTTATATAATCTTTACCCAGTGCGAATTATTCTTATTTCCAGAATCCATAGACGCAGTACGGCAGTATCATACGTAGTACCTCCAGTTTTAAGGTAAGCATGTCTTTAGTTTTATCTAAACCGATTCAGGAGAATCACGAACCATGTTACATGTATATAATCAGACATGGCAGGCTGGCACATCATGAATTCAACTATTATATTGGATTGTTCAATGTGGACACTGCATTTAAGTGAATTCGATGTTAGACGCATTCACCATAAATAACATTTCGCAAATTTGATTCAAAACAGTGTTGCAACGTTATCTGGTTTAAAATTATTTTTGTTTTGGTGAGATCTGGAGATTATTTATTTCCGAATAGTTGCTAACAGTGAAGTCAATGAGGCTTTTCATCGGGATGTGTATTGTCTTTGATTCTGTATTAATATGAAAATATAGGAATTGGTCATGTCATATTAACTGCATGGTAAATGCCTGAGTGGTTGGGTACCACAACCCAAGGTAGAAAAAGTTGAAAAAAATGTTCAGATATATTGTTCAAATATATAGTTTTCACGAAAATAGTAGAATATAACGGAATCCGCGGCGGCTATGGTCAATCAGTGATGTTTACCAGAAATTTATTATTTTAGCAAATTGAGTCCTGTGACTTAATCCTAACTTGTTTTTCAACAGTTTTGTTTTAATTACCACATCATACCATATATCTTCTTGAAAGGAAAGAAATGTTGGTTAATTTGGATTTTCCTGCCATTTGGAGCTGAAAATGCATATTTATTTGATGAAAAATCGCCCTTTTCAGGAAAATAATAATGTTTCAAACATCATAATGCATATGAATATCGCAATACTGTCAAATGTGTTAATCCATTATTATGGTGTAAACAATCATTATGCAGAACAAAGGTGACAGAAATTGTGAATTGTTTGGATGTGATAGTTATGCTCTCAATATTAACCGATTATGCAGGATTATGTGGATAAAGGGTTGTTATATGAGGAAATATACAAAGTTGGTTCCCGATAGACTGTAACTTTTCAAAACGTGGCTGCATTTTAAATATGAAAAATGTGACTTTTCTATGTTTTGAGGACAGCCTATTCCCCATTTAAAATATTAAATACATCACGAACTCTCAATATTAACTGATGGTGTGGTCAAATTGTAGTAAGGCCTAAACAAATAATACCTTTGTTTCCGCTAACGAGCTAAAAAAAATTAGGGTAGGTAGGTAGGCTTAACTTTTTATTTTTTGTTAATTTTTTTTTTTCAGTATCTTTAAAAATAACTGTATAATACTTGTCAATAACCCAAACTATGCACTTCTTAGCCCCAATCAGGTTAACCCAGATGCCAGAGGAACTAGAAACTCCAATTCAATCTTACTTATGCTTTAATATTTACATATATACTAGTCTATATACTAAGATAGTCTTTGATAATCCTAATATTTCCTATATGGTCTGATATGGTCTGGCGACAACTGGAGTCAGTCCAGCACCACTGCACTGTTCACATATTGGAGTGACCGTCTTGTACCGATCTCTTAAGGATGGCTTCACAACACCACCTTCTCCGCATTCAGTGAAGGATCTAGGTATTTTTTGGGGACACCTGTTTTTGGGCAATGATATGCCGAAGGCATAACCTGAAGGCCTGATCGGAGGAATGTTTGGGAAGGGTGACCCCCTGATGATGGTGGGGGTTCTTCCCATGGAAATTTTTTGAAAATCCATTGCATTTAGATCTAATCTAAGGCTCTTTGAGTCAGTATTTTGAATTTTACAGAGAGGTCAATTTTATCAAGTTTCTCAAGCATAACTTTGGAACTTTTTATATATGTATGGATTGGAAATGCTTATAAGTTATTGTCAGATATCTTTTGGTTCTATGGATTATGCTTATCGGAAGCCTTATCCTGCTTGAAATTAGACTTGCCATCATCACTCTAATTCATAAATAGGCTATTTTATAAAATTCAAGTGAGACACATACCGTACATAATATACTACATGTACATGTAATACAGAAATCCTACATGTACATGTAGTACAGAACCAATGTACATGTATTAAGATAGTAATGACTATATATGGTACTAATCTCTATGTTAATTTTTCATTTGGTATTATGAGATCCCACTTGAAAACCAGGTTGATTTGATCAAATTGTTAATGTTCCTGTGCTGTAATTGATTGAAATACTAAAGTCTGAACTCAAATTATTTGAAGTTTTCACAGATGAAAGCTAGATAAAGCCAAACATACTTTACAGTATGATTCCAACTGTTAAACTTAAATCTTTTTGTAAACTTAAATTTCTTATGTCAATATATATAAATATATAAATGTTTTTCGTCTTGTTATGATATGAATTGGGACCTAAATTAAAAAAAAAAAAATTTAAATCAAAATTGTTTGTTTGTTTTTTTTTGGTCCAATGTTTTTTTTTTTTGCAATGGCAATAAAAAGTTTAGGGTCGGCTGTTTAAAATAGGGTCGGTCGGGTTAGCGGAAACAAACGTATTTTTTGTTTAGGCCTAATATCAGTAAATATGTATGGATGGGTTGCTTCCTTTGGCACTGTACAAACACACTCCTGGTCAAGTGGTCCTGCTAATGTGCTATGATGCGGTTTGGGTTCTGCTGAATTGCTATGTCGGTGTGAAGGCAAACTGATGTTGTTAAGAAAAAGTACCGTTATTTTTTTTAGTTTGTCTTTTTCACGGTGTTCCGATAATCTTAAAATACCCAGGAAAAGCCATTATGTGTATTAAGCATTCATAAAAATAGTTATTGCGAAATATGTTTAATACTGGTTGTATTAGTTGTTGAATTCGTGATGGTTATTCGTATTATTTTAGAAACACCACCGCAAGCATTATGATATTTTTCAAAAATATAAATGTTCTTGAATGTTTCATACAAATAATGTTTTTTTTTTCTCAAATCGCTCGGATTAGCCAAACACCGCGAAAATGACAACTTTAGAAAAAATAACGATACTTTTCGTAACGGCATCAGTTTGCCCTACCCACATCATGACAATTCAGCAGGACCACCAGCATCATGGCATATTAGCAGGACCACTTGATCAGGGTTGAAAAAGTGGATGGCAAACGATAATGACATGTTCACATGTAGCTGCAGGAAAGTATCAGGCACAGATGAACTCGGGTTATGTATTGCTGTAAATTTATATTACAAACGTGAGAACGCGGCGGTTTTAAATGGAGATGATTTTGCTCAATCAGAACAGTATAAGTCGCGCTGGTTCAAGTGAATTGCTTCGGGTCAACAACATCGTCCATGCATATTGGCATTTCATAGAATTATGGAATTTCCAGTTGCTGCACTCATGTATAGACTGTGTACATTCGATAACCGGAAGTGGAAGCGGAAACAAAGTGGAATATACGCCTCGGAATCAACACCAGGGTAAGTGTTTTGGTTTCTAATTACTCTCTCAGTGTCATGGACATGTTATGTAATGGTATTTTCCTCAGACGATACATTTCCAATTACATACAGCAGTTGTATCTGCTCATTTGCTGTATCGAGAAAATTATCGAAAGTATAAAATTCACATGCAAATAATGCCGTCCTCCACTTCAATGTGTATTTTCGCACATGTTGTACGTGTATAGTCGTAAGAACATCAGGGAAATTCACCACGGACTCAATGTATACGTAAATATCAGTTATTATCTGCGAAAATACACATTGAAATGGAAGACGGCATCATATACATGTGAGTTTTTTTTTACTTTCGTATTATTTTTATCGATAGCAGTGCTAGAACCGATACAACTAGTCTGGTGTATGTAACTGGAAATATATCGTCTAAGGGAAATACCATTACATAAATTGTACATGATACCGAGAGAGTAATTAGAAGCCAAAACACTTACCCTTGTGTTGATTCCGAGACATATATTCCACTTATCCGATTCCCCTTCTGGTCACCGAATGTACACAGTGGTATAAAGACCTTGCAAACCCGAGCGAAATGAGAAAGTGGTGACGTTCTTTGGAAATAAGTATACACGTCTATGTTATAATTTAACAGTACATGTATATATGTTATAATTTAAAAGTACATGCTTATATGCATGGCTGGAAAAAGTGATTATGGTTTTTGGCAAATCGTATGACCCCTCACCCATCGAGACCCCATATGACCCCCACACCCATCGATACCCCATATGAAGTTTCAAAAGTTTTGTAGTTGGTTTGAAACATGGGCTGTGTTGTATAGCATGTGTCTGGTTACCAAACATATAGGGATGTCGCGACATGGGGCTTGGTATGTCTTCCCGACAATGGACAAATTTTTCAACAGTTGGAAATTTCATACCTGACACAATATTATAGTTGGAAATTTCCCCACCAACAATAGGTTGAAATTGTTCTCGTATAGTTTGATTTTCCAACAGCAATGTGCGTGACATTTGTTATTTTTAAAACAGCAGTTGCATATTTCAAAAAATATATAGTTCCGTGAAAAAGAGCGATTTTCAAAATAATTCAAGTCTACTATTTAGATAAACATAACTATTATCATTGAATTTAGGATGTAGATCAGACCTGATAAGGGTATACGAATATCGTGTTCCCGATTACTTTATGAACACTATAATATGTTAATAGCATTGTTTTGCATGTATTTGTTCGGAATTGTTGTGCGTTTTATATTTGGTAATCGCAGGTGAATATGTCTCAAAACAAATATTTTTGGAATATACACATATTGACTGGGGCGGAAGTGCGATAATTATTTTCAAGAAACGGCATCCTCTGAACCAGAGCCCCAGGAGACACAATGTATATGTCTGTATTACACCCGAGGCTGACAATAGGTGTTATATATATGACACAATTCTCGCACAATTCTCGCATGATCCAGGCGATGAATAATTTGAAGACGTTAGCCCGGGCGATAGTTGGCTTGCCGGACAATGGTCAAATTTACTCTCCGACACGTGATCACGCTTCGTCATATCAAAGAAAATTTCACATTTTATGAATTATACGTATATATAATACATTCTAAAACTAGATGAATCGTCAATTTTGTTCAAATGCTTCGTACTATAAGTTGGCACACCTTCACAGCCGAGAACATGCTAACCTTCTGACATATACATACATGTATGGCAGTTTGATAACGTCCTAAGTTATTTAGACTCTACTATACATCAACATATTCCATTTCAGGTTCAATATGTTCGCAGTACAGCTAATAATTTGGGCGGTCATAATAACCGGAGGTATATGTAGCCAGTCAAGTGACTCCAATGTACCAAGTGATACCAATAGCAACTCCAATAGCGACTCCAAAACACAAAGTAATACCGATAGCATCTCCGAACACGTCAATTCCGAGCCGAACGTAAGATCTGGATGTAAGTTGACATATGGCATACATACATGTATGCGTCCAGTAAATGATAGAACTCTCTTAGTTGTTCGTATAAAATACGATAGTTTGATATAAATGTGGTGATGAATCATTAATCAGCCGAAAGGAAGCACTGCCAAGTAAAATACTATCAGACGTGCGACTGGAGGCTGAGTAAATGTATTAGCTAGCCCCTTGGGTGAGATCCGTCCATCCCACATCCAAGGTCATGGTGTAAACATATTTATTTCTCTAAATCATGCACATTAATTAACAGAGTTGTATAATATACATAAAGACAATTATTTTAGAGAATGGGATTTGGCAGAAAGTGTGATGCTTATATTAGCCATTTCCCCATCTTTGTCATACACATGTGGTGGTGTCTTTATTGCTTTTTCATAATGTTCTTTTCCCAGTTAGATCTTGTTTTTGTTTAAATTTTACTATCTTATTATTATCATTGTCAGCCGTCTGGGGCATAGACTGTCCAACAGTAACCCATAATAATGGGTCACTGTTGGGCAGTCCACGCATCAGTTGAACTGAATTGTTACTACCTGTTTGTTTGTTTGTGACCTGACCATTGACCCCACTCGGTCAGTTTACAATAAGCATAGTATAATTAACGTTTCACGATCGATACGACAAGAGTGATGCATTGTATGTATATACTTATTACGAGCAACTCTAGGTTGTCATGCCCGAAGACAGAATAGGAAATAAGAGATATTTTCTAGTTTTCTGAGTTGTGCTGTATATTTAGTCACTTCTATGTGATAATGGGCCTTTGTACACTCGCCTTGTTTCGTGTATGAGCAGGAATTACCATTTATTTACTTGTATTTATTTATACTTATTTAAACTTATTTTTACGTATTTATACGGAGAGCGACTTGGGTAAAGTTCAATTTGAGAATCGTTTAGACAACAATATAAATTTTTGAACCCTCAGAAATATATCTATATTCTCTTCCAGTGATACTTCGCTGTTTCCATGTAGCAGGGTTGCTATGCCTGGTCGGGTTATTAACCCTGCGAAGCACCTATTTCTTTCAGCAGAGAACCTGCGACAATAAAAAAGAAAATGTTCTGCTGTTTCTTCGGTACCACATATACATAACGGATTATCTCTCAAGTGATTGCTGTGAAGATCATGATTTAAATTACTGCATTCCAGTCTTAGTCGACAATGGTATATATGGCTTGCTCTCGTATATGCAAATTCCAGATATCGAGGACGTTCTTTTGTACCGCTATTCAGAAAAACTTTAAAGTCTGAGAGTGTTTCACAGTTCCTCGCTTCTGGTTTTAACTTGTTCCAGAGATTGATAGATCGTGGAAGAAAGGATTTCTGATAAGTAACTGAGTTGCAGAAAGGTACTCTAAGGTCATCTGATCTCGTGTCATATCCACTTGTGCGCGATACTTTATTCGGAACAGCATTGTATAAGTAAGGGGGAGTTAGTTTTTTCGTCATTTTAAAATATAGTACAAGTTTAGAATGTTCTCTCCGTTTTGATAATGTGTCCCAACCAATTTCTTGGAGAACTATGTCTTTATTACAACTTCTAGTCCCACCGGTTACTAGTCTAGCTGCTTCGTATTGAATATCTTCTAAAGAATTGGCTTCTTCGCCTGTACAGTTATCCCACACTGAGGAAGCATATTCCAAGACAGGTCGAATATAGGATAAATAGATTCTTTCTAAAGTTCTTCTGTCAAGGATAAATTTATATTTCCTCAGTATGTACATTCTTTTGGTCGCTCGATTTTCAATATCTTCTATATGGTCTTTCCATTTCCCCTGCCGGTTGAATGTCAGACCCAAATGTTTATGTGTTTCCACCTCATCTATGCTCTCGTTGGCCATATTTAATACTGGTTGGTGTATGGGTAATTGTTTCCACGATACAAGCAAGGATTCTGTTTTCAATGGGTTAAATTTAACTGCCCAGGTTTTCGACCAGTTGAATATTTTGTGTAGGTCTGAATTTATCACCTCTGCAGCAATTATGGGATCTTCTATAGCAATATAAAGTGATGTATCATCAGCAAATAAACGTATGTTGCATGTAATTCCTTCGACTATGTCGTTTACGTACACGAGAAAGAGAAAGGTCATGATGGATAATGCTCCGCCCTATGGATGTTTACTGCTACTCTGATCTGGCCTTGCCAAGGGAGCGATGGGGATATATAACAGGACAACGCATTTTGGGTTTCAGGCGATGCGAGTTATTTTAAGAAATTGTAGAAAGGCTGATCTGGCTGGCCGTGTCAATGGAGATATTGAGCAATGAGGATATTTCTCACAGAACAACACATTTCGGGTTTTAGCCGATGTATCTTCGCGGATGTCTCATTGCTGCAGTATCTAATGCTTATGACCTCGTTAATTGCTTTCGATATTTAGGTATGAACAATGGCTGGGCCACTCTTGAAGATTTTATTTCGGGAACACAACGCATAATATAACAGCTAACTTGGCTGATGAAGTATGTCTCAGTTGGAATGTAGTATCGGGCGTGTATTTAATCCGATTAGTAGATTGTTTGTCCGCATTTAGAGGCTTTAGGTGTGGTGAATGAGAAACCTGCATTAATAAGCCGTTGTAATAATTTAAGGATTAGTTGTTTCAACGGAATTCTGTGGTGGTGCATTCATGGAACCAATATATTTTATATTATAAATAATATATATGACTAATAATGGGATCTTGAGAGCGTTACCATTTCTGATTATAGTTTTATTGTTAATCTTGGGCTGCATCTCATTTACTAAACCACCTGGGCTCACTAATCTCGATTTCAATGTCACCGACTAAACAACATAGGCCTACTAGGCCTGCAAGCATGACCGTTTCTGAACTTATTATATTCTTACCATGTCCATAGGGAACTACTCGTCAATGAGTATTCCCTAAAGAAACGGCTAATGTCATTGAAATTACAGTTTAGTATGCATATCTAGACGGTTGTTATATCCACAGTTGGTGCTCCATGGCTCGCATGGCTTGAGGGGCCATGCAGCGTAAGCTGCGGTTTAGGCACACTGATCCGGACAAGAAATTGCTCGAATGCAAATCCGCAAACGGCAACCGAGACGTGTATTGGCATGAATAGAGAAGTCGATATCTGCCAAGAAGCAGCGTGTCCAAGTAAGTTTATGAGCCGCGATCACGTGTACGCTGAACAAATTGTAATTTTACAACAATTAAATTAAACACATATATAGAGGCAGATCACAACACACATCTTAATCGAGAATATTTTATCGAATGAGTTGCGGACGGCGGAAAAATATTTTACAAACATAATTAACATAATTTCACACAAAAATACAATAACTGAATTATGAGGGGTTATGAGAGAAACACCACTTGTGTCATGGAGCTGAATCAGTTACATATTATAAAATCACACCTCATACCACCATATATTACAATGAAGAATAAAACACACACATATATATATACAGGCTGTTCGCGGTGATTATCGATAATACATGTTTGTATATACTTGTAATGAGGTTTGGAGAAAACTGTCACAACCATGTTAATTATGCCTACACCACAGCGCTCGTTAATCCTCTTCACTCAACTTTCTGTATTTAATGGGTCACTGTGAATCACTCTCTCAAACACTAACCACACTCTTTATATATTGCACGTGACTAACCGTAACGCTTGTATTTGTATTGTATTTGTAGTCATTGATGGTGGTTGGTCTGATTGGGGAAACCACTCGTGCAGCGTCACATGCGGGCATGGCACCCAGTACCAATTCCGCAGCTGTACCAACCCAAAGCCTGCAAATGGCGGAAAAGACTGCGGTGGTGCATCCAACAGGACCGTCGGATGTTTTAATTCGGATTGTCCAGGTGGGTGGTGTAGAATTTGAGTTTGTGTTCGGTGAATAGGCTTTATCCATACTGCCTCTCAATCGGACACCTCAGTATTGTATGTCGATTCCGCAAAATAGGTAAGCCAATTCGACGAGGATGACGATTGATTGCTACGTTGATAACAAAACATGTTGTGGTACAACTAGATGTATGAATGAAAACATGACCTGTCAACATTTTTATTCGTTTGTGTTCACACCAGTTTTACGATGTTTGACCCTTTCACAAAGGATGTGCGCTAGTGCAGGATTAAAGACACTGTGCCAATGCAGTCTCCTACATATGCGAATCTCCCATAGGGAGCCTCGCATATATAAGAGAATGTACTGGGTTACAATGTCAATGTAAATATTGTTAGGCCAATGCATTATCTTATATAAGCGAGACGCCCTATATATGGTCGACTTGCATATATAAGATAATGCATTGGCACAGGGTTTTCCCAAAATTTCAGGAAGCTGCAGTCATGAACGGGTTAATAAAGCTTATGAATTCAATTTAGTGTGCATGCTCGCACACGAACAGCATTCTAAAGGAAACGTCACGTATATTGTCAGTCTAACAACATCAGACCACTGAACAAGCTACTTGTACGCTTTTATTGGTCAAGGCATGGCTCTTCATAGACGCATTTTAGTGTTTAATTAGTATCTATTTTCTATAAATTGCCACAAAATCAATGTGTTAATATACGATTACGTCGAGATTAATGACATAGTAAGCGATTTCTGATAGTTGACGACAGTATTGTTAATCTGTGAATTTTATATAATTTATGGATACATGCACATAATGCATTCATTTTTAATGTATGTTCAAAATCACCAGGTCTGTTAAATACAGGAGCGTGATTATAGGGTCTCCGTCGGGGGTGTTCAACTACGAATGTCCAACTTCAGCTGCACCCCTTGAACCCAAGACCAACAGTTGCAAGTTCGTTTTCACCCCCTCGTGTGACTGGACGTCTTAGGATTTTCCAAATTATACATCGATTTGTCTTCAAGCTTTCTAACTACATGTATTAGAAACATATAGCCCAACACCAGCTGCATGTCGTTGGAAATATACAGCCCAACACCCCAGTGGTTGGACATTTCCGACTGATGTCCACATCTCAGTGTAACAGTCTGTTTTGCTTTAAACTCAACATACATGTATCTCATATTAATTACTATTTGTAAAATCAAATTTTTAGAACAATTTCTACCTATAACTGGTCAGACATTTCCTACTTATATTGTAGCATGGAAGTTCCAACTATTAATGGAAACATGTAATCAAAGTTAGGTACTTATAATTATACACCCTTGCACCACGTCTCTGGTAGAAACCTTACTAAGTCAATATTTAACCATTTCATGACTGGAGCTTCCTGAAATTTTGCGAAAGCTCTGGGCCAATGCATCTTCTTATATATGCGAGTCGCCCATAGGGCGCCTCGCATATATAAAAAAATGCATTGGCCTAACAATATTTACCTTGACCTTGTGACCCAGTTCATCATCTTATGAATGCGAGGCTCCATATGGGAGACTCGCATATATCCGAGAATGCACTGGCACATGATCTTTAATGCTGCATTAGCGTAGCTCCAGTCATTAAAGGGTTAAGAATTACACCGAGCAAGTCCAGTTACAATTTGACCATTCTAGCCTCAATAGCTTTTTTCAGAATACAATTTTTTTTAGAATTTGGATACATATTCGATAACGTGCTTCGTTGCAGTGAATGGTGGTTGGTCGGCGTGGACTGTCAATCAGTGTAGTGTCGACTGTGGTGTAGGAATTACATCGAAAACAAGAAACTGCTCCAACCCACTACCGGAACACGGCGGCAACGAATGTCATGGAGAAGATGAGGAACTCATCAGGTGTAGTCAATCACACTGTCCCGGTAAGTTGTATTCAATCAAAACATTGAAGGCCCGTGTTAGTTTAAAATGACACAATGTCATTTTATTATTCATGTCAGTCATATCATAGTCTGGTTCCTGCCATCTCAATAGTCCTAACTTTAGCCGATAGTGCATTGTTACGTAGACTTAGCATCGATTATATTATAGTATATACTAGCATGGTAACTCCGGCGTTGCCCAGGTAAAAGTGATATCGAACCCTCCACTGTGGATATTTGGTGGAAATAGAGAATGCTCAAAGTGTTATTATCACAAATTGTATACCCAAAATGAGCAGCACAAAACGTCATTCCCATACATAGATTATAAAGCAGTGGCCCCTTTGTCGGAATGATTGTAATTTGTATATCTTTGTTAAAATTATATAATCGACATGGTTGTAATTCTCGATAAGATGATTTTCACATTTTTCCAGATTGGATAATGCCTGACTATATACTCACAAACCAAGTTGTGCTGATTCACTAAATAGACACACAGTTTGGCTTTAAACATTAAACAAACATTCAAAATATGGTTAAATTGTATACTGGTAACGTATATTTAAATAACTCAAACGAAACAGAGAACAAATGGGCTATGTATCACGTTTTGCTTGCCCACTATGAATGCCGTGATTCCCGTCCCATATAACTTTGACCGTTGAGAAGACATAACCGATCAAGTGACTTAATTCGGTCACCATTTATCGAGGTTGTGAAATTTAAACGCCAAAATCTCCTTAAAACGATCTGTTTGATATTCGGTTTTTTAAGTACATGTATCAGCGATCATTCATCAGTCCAATATAAAGAGGATCTACAATGAGTCCCCAGTTTATAGCGGGATTTACAAAACGAGTCCAGTAAATTAGGTCTGCACCGAGCCTTTGGCGAGGTCCATACCTAATTACTGGACGAGTTAATTAGGCAGATTAGGCATAACAAACCGGAAGTTAAAGGTCACCTGGCACTATTTCCTGTTATTAAACGAATGTTTAATATCACAAATTATAGAATGGGTTTATTGAATTGAATTAGGGTATGATAATGTAATAAATAGATTTATGATATATTTGGATAATATACAGAAAAACTAATGTAAATAATTTAGAGCAAATTATGACGTATTATGAGATACTCGGCCCTGGCACCATTCAGCACTGACACTCTTGTTGACTAATACGTTTACTCAACACGCTGAGTGATAATTTGTTGAACGGTTTGAATTTAGCGGGTGAGTATCGAGTATTCAACAATGACACACCAGGATATCTATTTCGGATTTAACCAACACGTTGATTAAAATATCTAGGAACAATAACTCAATTTAAAACAATGTGGATCTATAATGGTAGTCATATCGAGATGTTTAACTTACATTTCAACATTATTTTTTTATCTATAAATGCAACATTGACATTTTAGCAGATGGCCGATATGTATGTCAAACCTTCATAAGTTCACCACCTCACTAAAGAGTAAACATTTTGAAGCCGAGGTTCTGACATCATGGACACCATAAACAATCACAAAATAATGTAATATCTTGCAACATACCATTATCGGATATAATACTATATCGGGAAGTTCCAAAACATTCCCAATATTTCCAATTCTGATTCGGTCGCTGATATTGGATATATCATCTAGTTCAGTTTAGAGAATTCTTCATATAAATATTCTTAGCCAACTCCTTTACTTAACTAAGAAAGTTACACTAATTTGTTCAGTCAACTGTTGAGCAAAATCAGTCGGTTGTTGAACGACTTCACTTTTAGCACTGATTAAAATGTTTTACTCAAATCGTTGAGTAGAAATAGGATACTAGTACTCAACACTTTAGTCAATGTTGCTTGGTGGTATACTTACACTACGGTTGAATAAAATGTCATGCCAACAATAGATTGAACATTTTCTGGTATTCTGATTTTCTAACCAATTGTGTGTGTAAAATTCGTTGTTTCAGACAAACACTTGCATTTCTTCCGACGTTTGGTCAACATATTGGTTTGAAATTTCCTCCTAGTCCCTCACTGGTACCCAATCAAAATTAAAGTAAAAAACAAACAAAACAAGGAATGTGAGGTACCAGGTGAGAAATTCAAAGCCGAGGGGAGGGGTGAACATTGAATTATGTGATCTTTGGAATTTGGCTTAGTTCAAGGGGGTGCATTAGGAAATCCCAAATTTCCAACATAAAATCCAATAACAGTGATCGTAAAAACGGATAGGGGAAAATGACAACGAATAGAAAGAACACACATTCTAGTGACGTAGCACCCTATTCGTAATAATGATCTGTTGTCGTTCATCGTACGAAAGGTGTCTATTTTATGAACAATAACATTTGAACCATTAGTATACATGTACTCGTCTATTGTATAGTCGACGGTGAATGGACCAATTGGATAGCAACGTGTATACCAGTTATTGACCGCCATGGAGTACAAGTCAGAGAAAGAAGCTGCACCAATCCCCGGCCGCAGTATGGGGGCAGCTCTTGTAACGGGAAGGAAATGGAACACTCATCGTGCGAAGTATCGAAGCAACAAGGTCAGTACTACTGTAGCCATGCGCAAACATGTGAGTTTGTAATATATGTTTACTATCTCACTATCTCACCACAGGGTGACTTGTATTTCAGCGCTGCTAACATACACTCAGACGTAGCTAGATTTGTGAACGGTTCTTGTTCGGAGATATCACGAGACTAAGATAACTGCATGTATATATGTATAGCACCCCACGTTGTGATTGGTATAGGGGCATATATAGCTAATCCCTCCCCATTGTGGGATATTTCAAGGGCGTATCTAGTTAAATTAGTATCTCGCGACGGAACTATTACGAACTCGTTGCTAATTATATAGGCCCCGGTCCGGCGAGGGGGGGGGGGTAGTAAACTTAACACATTTATGCGCTCGGGGTTCACACGGACGTAGCTAGCTGAATGGATTTGTTTCGATGCTGTGACTGACCAAGGTAACCCGTACCTCCAGCTAGTGTTAATATATGGGCAAAACTAGCTATAATTCATCATCCTAATGTTTCGCGTGCAGAACTGTTACGGACTCGTAGCTAACTAATTGCGATGGGCTGTAATACATACGTCATCTAAGTAGTCAGACTGTATGGCCTGCATGGAATAAACTAACTCTGTAAAAATAGACTGCAGAAAGATGAAATAGACTGCAGAAAGATGAAATAGGTTTGGTTTTGGACCATATTTTGTCTGACTGTCTCTGATTCGTTGTCGCCCGACATTCCGTCGAATATCCATATTAACGAGCCTCGTCCTTGTGTGTGGGGTTCGTGCACACGTGCGGAACTTTGTTCGAGCCTGTAGTCCGTCATTTTCCAGTATTTATTTTTAAACTTGGCACATAGGTCAACAAGCATGGGAATCTGCGCCACTGCATTTTTTTGCAATGAGTTCAGTCGCAGTCATTTTGGCGGAGTCATTGCCATTTTCTATGTAGAATCGTGCATCCTGGGACTCATCGTTTGTGTTCCGTCATTTTCCGGTCATTTGTTTCAAACTTAACACATATATGTGTCAACTAGAATAGACACCCGCGCACCCGCGCACCTGCCATTTTTCGACATAGAATCGTACATCCTGGGATGCATCTTTGTCCGAACCTGTATTCATAGAATTGTGTTGATATTGTGCCAATTTGAAGTTATATTTCAACTGTTAAGAGTTATTTTTCAATTTGGTTATATGTATGCAGCTCAGTTATAAGACAACGCGCGCGTATTGTTCCATATTATAAAGTTATTAACACAAGTTATTGTACAAGTCCAGGTTGTGATGAAAAGTCATATAGCGTATAGCGTCGATTCCAATATGACTTTTCACCACACGATGGACAAGTACAAGAAAAGACACAATGTACACAACATGCGTTTCGAGTCCAATATTACTTTTGGGAGTCCAATATGACTTTCCCCCAGATATCATGTGACGGCTTTTGCCCAATCAGAACTAGTGTTAGTTAAGGGATGGATAATAAAATATATTTATATAGAGCCTCCTCTCCAAATGAAGCCACCTTGTCAGGACCGAGCTGCCTTTTATTTATATGGAATAGATGTGCTATCTCGAGCGCATACGACAATATTATACATGTGTACATATAATATTATAAAGTTATTATACAATGTTGTGTACAGTATGTGATTTTCTTGTACGAGTCCAGGTTGTGGTGGAAAGTCATATTGGACGAGACACGCCAATATGACTTTTCACCACAACTTGGTTTTATTATCCATCTGTATGCTTATCCATATTTTGGGAATAAAACTTTTGTGGTTATTTTTTGTATTTGTCGACACTTAATTCTCTCTAAAAGCCTGTATATTTTGATCATTAGAAAGCATGATTTGGAAAAGTAAACACGGAAGTGAGAAAAAACTCAATGCGGAATTGAAACTGCTAAAATCCATCAGTGTTGTGCGCGCATCACAATTTCACCGATTCATTTCGCAACAGAGTTAATTCGTGACGTCACGGAGTCCCAAATAAAAAGTGATATTGTACAGTCGAGAGTCCAATATGACTTTCGGGAGTCCAATATGACTTTTTCCAGGACTATCACGTGGCAGCTATTGCCCAATCGGAAATGGTGTGAGTTAAGGGATGGATAATAATTATAGTTACTATATATATTCCGTATCATTCTACCCTGAACCGAGAACGAGGCTGGTATATATGCTGACGGAACTACCGTAACATCACAATAAACAATTTCTACGGAGATTCTGCACCGGCAAAGCGTAGGGGAATTCGTGTCATTGAGAGCGACCGGACAATGATTGGACTTTATTGAAGACAATCGTATTGAAATTGTTCACATTACAATTTGAATTTTGAAACTAATCAGTTATTCACTTTCTCGTATTCTTCCGCGCATGGCTACGCTGGGAATGCGCCGTCAACACTGTGCGACAAAATATACTCTCAATATATGATCTATTACTATTGGTTATTTTTGGGTAATTGAGTATTTCTTGGCGAAATTTAAACGCTTTGTCGGTAGAGTGAAGTAATATGGGGCGGTATTGTTCTCGATGTGAGATCGTCGCATCAAAATAACCGAGGCCGCTCGCTTGACCCGACGATCTCACATCGAAAACTCGGCATGATACCAAGGGCCACATCAGTTCACTGTACCGATAATGTGTCTCTATCACATAATTAGCACCTAAACCCGGCCTCATGTGTTTAGTAAGACACACGTCCATTTTCGGATCGCACAGTGACGTAAACGCTATAGCCCAATTATATCGATGTCAATGCAGGAAATGTAGTATTATGTTAATTAGAATATACTTATGGTATTCATTTTGTTTTGGGTTATTTTTTGTTGACTGTGAGATAAATATGGGTGATCAGTTTTGTGGGAGAATTTTGTCAACATCAAAAGACACATTTAAAATTTTACTAAAACTTACTACAAACTAAATTTTACTTGAAGGAGTCTTTACTTCCTCTTTGCATGGTTGTAATAGGGAAATTAATATTAATTTGTTTTAATCTCAGCCGTGTTTCCTTGCTAAAATGTGATTATGTGATAAAATGGAATTCAAATTTATGGCAATTCTATACGAAATGAACCTCGTCCTGTTGTGGCCCTCCATGTTGAACCTATAGGAAATAAAACCCGAGTATATTTGTAACAATCATGCGAAAGTTATTTGTCATTTGTTTTCGTTACAAGTGCATAATGTATTTCTTGTGAACAACCCGCACCATCACCGATAAGAGACACAATATTTATACTGCAACTTGTCCGTCGTATTACAACGTGCACCGGAACCGGTGGAGTATGGCTGCCTAACTCGGGCGTCTGTATTTACGTCAGTGATGTTGGTAAGACCCACTATGAAGCCCTGCAGATATGCAAAAGCAAAAGTTTGGGCGGACGTCTCATTCGTATAAAGAACGCAGACATGCTACAGGAGCTACATGGACATCTAATTGGTAGTAAGTATTACATTTATTATAATAAATACATCGAGGGTCTGGTAGGATGCGAGCAGATGCGTAAAGCCTCGTGTTAATTGGTGTAATTGGCTACACCCCCTCCCGTGAACCAAATCGAAATTTTCAAGTCCGATGAATTCCATTGTCGCCCTCTCCCTCCCTTTAGTTGACGTTTCCGACTGCTATATACATGTAGATCGATCATTCCAACTGGTGTACTTCAATAGTTACAACTATATCCAACCTAAATGTCTGTCAACAGTCTATTTAGAAAAAAACAAATGACACGAAGTAGGACCATATTTGATTTTTCGTCTAAAAACAAGCATTCTCACATGAAATACTGGTTGGAACATAAAATGGTCAGGACTAGTCCAACATACATTTTCATGGTCTGGGCCTCTGGAGGTTCCAACAGTTAATAATGTTGTGTCAGGCATGACATTTCCAACTACCTGTACTGACAATTTTGGCCAAATGTAGTGGTGGGAGTAAGACATCCCAACACCACCCCGCGTGTCACCACGCCCTGACTACCTCTGATCCTCTGTGTATATTCTGTAATTTGTAATTTCAACATTATCTCAAAATTGTAAGACGGAACATATATAGATATACATATTTTATTTTTCAATTTACATTCAATATCAACTTCATCTTGGAATTCGAAAATCTTCCTTATTTACCAGATATTTTAACTCAATTTCAATACATTTACTGACAATATAACATAACATGAGAAATACAGATTTCTAGAGCCTTGTGCACGGAAAGTTGAATTACATGTATAGTATATAGGCTATGAATGTCAAGCATCATATAAGAGTGTATCACTTGTCTGTCTCTCGAAACTGTATTTCATAATTTTAGTGTTATCTTTGAGATTATAATTCTTCTATAAATTAAATTGTATCTCTATACACGACGTGATGCATCCCCTTCGTAGCTCCAACGGTCAAATATAACATACTCATATTCGTTTAGAGCGAGAGAACAAAACCCAGATTGTTTCGGTAGGTCGATAGAGAGTTTAACCGGAAATATTAAAAAAAACCACACAGCATTATCTATATCATGATCCAGGCTGGGATATGCGGTCAGTCTACCATCTAAAGTCAGAACAAATTTAATAACTATTTTTTGATGGTGTGAAGGACCAAAACAACAATAAATAACATACATATTAATCAACCACGTTTCAAATAATCTAGCAGACACAAACACTCAATACTGATTCATCTTGTCAGACATTATGTAGTTTTATTGTGATTTTTCCTTTAAGAAATAGTTCTGAAAATGGCTGCCAAAAAAACTAAAATATGCAATGAAAAATGTTTGATTTATTTGTACGTAGAAAGTCATCATTTGACGTGGTTGACTGAGCACATACCCTAGTTGGGTTCATATATAGTCTAGATAATACATTGTGGTAGACTGAGCACATACCCTAGTTGGGTTCATATATAGTCTAGATAATACATTGTGGTTTTTGAAAATATTTCCTTTTAATCCTTCTATCGACCTACCTAAAAAAAAGTTTGGTTTTTTAAACCAATTTATTACATAGTTATAAATATCGCTCATAGTGTGAGGGTAAACTGTTGTTGTTTACTTATAGTACTATATAATACATTGGTTATAAGGGTTAATGACTTTTTCTTTCAAATTTATAGTTTGAAATTGAGATCAGTTGGAAAATCACGAATGGGGCGCCTTCTTAAACATAAATGGAGATATGGTCTTAAGACATGCTGACCACTGCATATTAATGATAAATGGAGATATGGTCTTAAAACATGCTGACCCCTCCATATTGAGAATAAATGGAGATATGGTCTTAAGTCATGCTGACCCCTGCACATTAATGGTAAATGGAGATATTTCCATACAAATAGCATTTAGCCCCATGATATTTCAGTAAATTGCCATTAACAGTTTAATATGCAACATGCTAAATTTAATGTTGCTCTGAAATGGCCGCCAGTTGTAAATATTCCAACATGGGGTTCGGGTTGGAACTCTTGAGGTACCAGTTGATGGGATGCAAACGGAACTCGGTGAACCTGGGACTTTGGTCTTCAATTGGAAATGTCATTCCCCACCAACGAGGACTATACAGACACGTCCTGCTTACTAACATTATAAGATAAAATGCTAAAAAAAAATGTTCCGGACCATGTGCTCGGAAAGTTGAATTGCATGTAGTATATACAATGTCAGTGTTATCTTGGAGTTTCAAATCCATATAGAGACATACATATCGTGTAAACAAAATCACTACGAGATCTTACACGCGCCATATTATAGTCCGTATTATATGCAACGGCCACTCGTGCGAAACTCATGCCGGATGTATATAATTATATAGGTTATCGACAGAGTATGGTTCAGCTACCATGCGTTCATATGCTTACCTGTCACATCTATAGTGTAATGGCCTGCTGGTCCATACAACTACGACGTTTGGTGCAGTCTCAACTAAACTCGTCCGTTGTATTTATCATCAAATTCATAAACATTGAATGGAACAGTGCGCACCGCTCTCGATGCTACGTCATCATGTTAACGTTGCCTTCGTTTTTCTTTTGTAGTTCATAGGTACTTGGTAGATAGAGGTGATATTTCCTCTCCTTCATACTTGTGTAGTTTGTTGCATCTCGATGCGAAGTTTGATGTTGTCTCATCCTAAATCCGTTCATTCTATTTCTCATTAAATTCATAAACCCACAAACCGTGAATGAAACCGAGTGTGCTGCACCGGATACGACTTCATTCAATTAACGTCGCATTATTTTCTCTTTTGCAGACATGTATTACTCGATTGGCGGCAGTGACGCTGCCCACGAGGGGAGCTGGGTTTACTCCGATGGGAGTTCAATATGGGCCAATTGGAGATCCGGGCAGCCAAATGGCGGGACCACAGAGAACTGTTTGTGCATCCACTATAACAACTACTACTATGAAGATAGCAGATGTACAACTAATAACTGGGGATACATATGTGAAATAATTACTGGGTAACCTGCATATCTGGTATGGTTACCGCAGATGTAATCTCTCCGTATGCTCAACCATCCGCCAGTATTAGTTCAACTATCATGTAGGATGCCGCCGGATATTTGAAATATGGTTTCGGCTGCGTCTTTCGGTGAATATTTTTTTACATTTACGGAGTCATGGCAACACATTGCTAAAGCGGTGAAAGAAAGAAGCAAACTAAAAAAACATTCGGAGAGATTATACATGTACATGTATTACAGCTATATATTTCTCATTGATTGTCGTAACATTCGGAGAGATTATACATGTACATGTATTACAGCTATATATTTCTCATTGATTGTCGTAACATTCGGAGAGATTATACATGTACATGTATTACAGCTATATATTTCTCATTGATTGTCGTAACATTCGGAGAGATTATACATGTACATGTATTGCAGCTATATACTTCTCATTGATTGTCGTAACATTCGGAGAGATTATACATGTACATGTATTACAGCTATATACTTCTCATTGATTGTCGTAACATTCGGAGAGATTATACATGTACATGTATTACAGCTATATATTTCTCATTGATTGTCGTAACATTCGGAGAGATTATACATGTACATGTATTACAGCTATATATTTCTCATTGATTGTCGTAACATTCGGAGAGATTATACATGTACATGTATTACAGCTATATATTTCTCATTTATTGTCGTAACATTCGGAGAGATTATACATGTACATGTAATACAGCTATATATTTCTCATTGATTGTCGTAACATTCGGAGAGATTATACATGTACATGTATTACAGCTATATATTTCTCATTGATTGTCGTAACATTGGGAGAGATTATACATGTACATGTATTACAGCTATATACTTCTCATTGATTGTTGTAACATTCGGAGAGATTATACATGTACATGTAATACAGCTATATATTTCTCATTGATTGTCGTAACATTCGGAGAGATTATACATGTACATGCATTACAGCTATATATTTCTCATTGATTGTCGTAACATTCGGAGAGATTATACATGTACATGCATTACAGCTATATATTTCTCATTGATTGTCGTAACATTCGGAGAGATTATACATGTACATGCATTACAGCTATATATTTCTCATTGATTGTCGTAACATTCGGAGAGATTATACATGTACATGTATTACAGCTATATATTTCTCATTGATTGTCGTAACATTCGGAGAGATTATACATGTACATGTATTACAGCTATATATTTCTCATTGATTGTCGTAACATTCGGAGAGATTATACATGTACATGTATTACAGCTATATACTTCTCATTGATTGTCGTAACATTCTGAGAGATTATACATGTACATGTATTACAGCTATATATTTCTCATTGATTGTCGTAACATTCGGAGAGATTATACATGTACATGTATTACAGCTATATATTTCTCATTGATTGTCGTAACATTCGGAGAGATTATACATGTACATGTATTACAGCTATATATTTCTCATTGATTGTCGTAACATTCGGAGAGATTATACATGTACATGCATTACAGCTATATATTTCTCATTGATTGTCGTAACATTCGGAGAGATTATACATGTACATGTATTACAGCTATATATTTCCCATTGATTACCGTAAAAGTGGCATGATTTATTTCGGATAGGCTGTATCACATCATCGTTATTCAATGCGAACGATGGCCGCAACCGCTGTATTAAAGGCACTCAAGATATTCGAAGTGGGGACATGCGACATAACTTAACAGTCTGTAAAACCACTATTATCAATTAAAACACGAACAATAAATACCGTATAGTCTTATTTCCATTATAAATAACACAATGCATTATACAATAATTGTGTCATGCATTGAAACAAGTGTTATATAATCATAAACGGTTAAACTACATGTAAATTGCCGATTGCACTATACGCTTACTCCGAACAGCACTATCGCTTTCAAATAAAATTATTATAGACTTATTGAATCAAAATATCACGAACATGTTTTAACATGCAACATCTCGTTATATATTGTGCACCTGTTAATTAATTATGGACATAAAGACAAAGTATATTAATGTGTTCAAGTTATTTTTGATAGGGGTGTTTTGCAGTATTGTATGCATTTTTCACATGTACCCACTGCGAATATTTTGAGTCAATTTAACTATAAACTATAGCTTTTCTGACCATGTCGGGCTAATAACTAATACTTTAAGGGCGCGTACACATGAAGCTGCAAGAAAATATCTGCAAGAAAATATCAGGTAAAATTGCACACTGATATTTTCTTGCTGTAAAGATTACGCCCGTGAGAACGCGGCGGTTTAGATGGCGTTGAATGAGCTCAATCAGAACAGTATTAGTCATGCTGGTTCAAGTGAATTGCATCCGGTAAATAACCTATAGTCCATTTTGGAAATTCATATATAGCTTTGGGAAAGTTCCAACTGTTGACATGTATTACCGAAATCGGTGGGATTAGACACCCACCGACCTGTAGCAACGTTGCTGATCTCATGCATAAAGACCTTCTGCATAATGAGAAAGTGGTCACGTTATTTGGAAATTTGGAAATGTTATAATTTCATAGGGCATGTATATGTGGGGTGACAAAATGTTATTATGGTTTTGTGGCAACTCGGATGACCCCACCCCCATTGAGACCCCATATGAAGTTTTCAGAGATTGTTGCTTGGTGCATGGGGCTGTGGTGTACATTACGTTACGGAATTTACATGGGTGCATGTGGGGACATGAGACCCCCGCCAACTTGGAAACAATATTAGTTGGAAATTTCACACCAACAATGGTTTGAAATTGTTCTTGTAGTCTGATTATTCAACCATTAATGTATGTGGAGTTAGTGGTTTTAGACCAACATTTGCATTTTTCCTACTTTGGTCAAATTATTGGTTTGGAATTTCTTCTAGGCCCCTCCCTCCCCGGTGTCCAGTCAAAATTCAAGGTATGTGAGGTACCATATAGGAAATTCAAAGACGATGGGAGGTGTGCAAATTCAATTATGTTATCTTGGGTCTTTGGCCCGATTCAAGAGGGGTGCAGTTGGAAATCCATGGACATCCTCCGTCAGCGGAAACGCTCAAAAGATATATGTCCCCACACATATCCATATAGTAGCTGAGCGATTATGTCAAACAATCCAAAATGGAATTACGAAGTCAATTGTTGAAACAGGCGATACTATTGATGGATCATAACTCGAGTGCGTGAACGGTTACCAGCGTGTCCCTTATAGAGATTAGTTAGCGGATACCGATGACCACCAATCAAGGTGAACACATATCACCAACTGGCGATAAAATATCAGCGCTCTGCCTTCGTCGGATATTTTCCGGTATTATTTATTTGATTGGTCAAGTAAGTCACATGGGGCATACCTGATATTTTCTTGCCCGCCATGTGTACGCGCCCTAAATCTCATTCAGAGCTCACATCTTGACGTCTTTACACGAGAACAGTACTCATGACTTGATTGATATCGGATATCACACATCGTGCGGAGAGGAAACAACAGACACATTTCGCATACTGAACTACTACTGATTGAATTACGATTAGGGTGCATGTATTACCTCACTCGATTAGGGTGCATGTATTACCTCACTCGATTAGGGTGCATGTATTACCTCACTCGATTAGGGTGCATGTATTACCTCACTCGATTAGGGTGCATGTATTACCTCACTCGATTAGGGTGCATGTATTACCTCACTCGATTAGGGTGCATGTATTACCTCACTCGATTAGGGTGCATGTATTACCTCACTCGATTAGGGTGCATGTATTACCTCACTCGATTAGGGTGCATGTATTACCTCACTCGATTAGGGTGCATGTATTACCTCACTCGATTAGGGTGCATGTATTACCTCACTCGATTAGGGTGCATGTATTAACTCACTCGATTAGGGTGCATGTATTACCTCACTCGATTAGGGTGCATGTATTACCTCACTCGATTAGGGTGCATGTATTACCTCACTCGATTAGGGTGCATGTATTACCTCACTCGATTAGGGTGCATGTATTACCTCACTCGATTAGGGTGCATGTATTACCTCACTCGATTAGGGTGCATGTATTACCTCACTCGATTAGGGTGCATGTATTACCTCACTCGATTAGGGTGCATGTATTACCTCACTCGATTAGGGTGCATGTATTACCTCACTCGATTAGGGTGCATGTATTACCTCACTCGATTAGGGTGCATGTATTACCTCACTCGATTAGGGTGCATGTATTACCTCACTCGATTAGGGTGCATGTATTACCTCACTCGATTAGGGTGCATGTATTAACTCACTCGATTAGGGTGCATGTATTACCTCACTCGATTAGGGTGCATGTATTACCTCACTCGAATTCGTGTTATTTCTATCAGTTGTCGTTTTGTCATTTCCGTAGTAACGATTACACATCTGCGAGAAGCCAACGATGGAAACACGAGCTTTGCATGCACATACAATGACCTATTAGATAAAAGCATAAATACAAGTACAAAACAATCACGGCAAACATAATCATATCACTTTATTATGAGTGAAAATAAGTTTGCACGATACTTTTTTACTACAAACGGATGCATAGTCGTCAATTCTACGAAAAGTTTTTGAAGTGTCCGTAATATTTGCGACTACTATATTAGCTAGTCGCAATTCTTATCAGTATTACAAATGTAGCTAGTACGTTGTGCGAAAAGTGTCTAGAAAAGTGTCTATAATGTCAATAGCACTCACGACTACCGATATAAACATTTCTGAAATGGTCAAGTGAATCATACACAAACATGCGGAGAGATTACAAGTTATATATGTGTTATTTCTTAAATAAATATTATTCATACTTAAATGTGTCGATTTATTTTATGCACCCGTGGTATCGTACGAATTACACTGATATCCAATATTAGTATCCATCCCTTTACCTAACACTATTTCTGATTGGGCAAAGGCCGTCACACGATACTCAGGGAAAGGGTCACACTGGACTCAGAAAGGGTCAAGGATATGAAACCTGACTCCACAGGAGTCCCGAAAATCGAATAGAGTCCAATGTAACTTTTTGTAAAAGTTATCGGGATTCCGGGTGACGTCACGAATTAATTTAGATAAACATACAGATAGATAATACAAATGTCATTATACAATGTAGTGTACAGTATGTGTTTTCTTGTACTCGTCCATGTTGTGGTTATATTTAACTTTTCACCAAAACCTGGAATCGTACAAGAAACACACATGCTGTTCAAAGAATTGTATAATAACCTTTTATTAGAACGAACAGCCCCGACTATCCACCCAATGGAACTCGTTTACATGTGCATCGTCAGTATGACAGCATTAAATACGATATTTGTGCCTGACAATAATTTAATCGAACATAATTATTAGCCCGTCGGTTGGAGGTTTTGATATCCACTTCCATAAACGACAGTTTTATTTTGGTTTTCCATTGTGCCATTATCGGGCGTGCGAAAAAATGCATAATAAAGAGAATCCATGTATTCACTGGCGTCAACGTGTAACATACCGTTCTCGATATAAATCTCGTAAGATTATTCTTAAGCCTATTTCTTATGCTCCTAACGGGATTTCGTGATATCAATATGATACCAATGACGTTGTTTTAAGGCCAATTGAATGTTTATAGCGCTCCGTTAGCTTTTGAATTCCCCCGAAATTGGTCGATAAATACTACCTTTCTACGCGCATAATATGTCACAGAAAGACGCATTGAAGTAACACAAAATACAACTTTGAACACGATGTCTGGGTCCTAAATACAAATATATATTTTCACGGCATGGAACAGAAAAGAGCGTTCCGTGTTAGTTAATTTGTGATATGGTTGTCGGCATAAATAAAGAGCGTATGTTTCACATTCAGAGAATACGAGGCCGGTATGGCAATATATCAATAATGTCCATTTAAATTAGATTTACATTATTTGTCGCCCTTTTTGTTGAATATATCGGGTGGGACATTTATAAATGCAATGCCCCAACTCCTCTAACGTTAATCATGCTGGTCAAACCTGTAACGGCGACACGCCGTGAGTAATGGTGGACTAATAATTAAATAAATTAATAGATTCTGATAACTGAAATGTCTTTTGAAGAAATGTTGTAGTTGTTGGAATCTCATGATACGGGGAACATCGAATCGGATTATGTACCTTTAACATTCCCGATACTGAACAACGGAAGCATGACGCTCTCTATCGTGGAAAATATTCTGGATGCGTGACAAAAAGCTAAAATATTGTGACACAACCCCTTCTAAAATAATCTAAACTTTGCATTAATGATTGATTGATTGATTTATTTTTCCACCAATAACACATGGTATATGGGCCCATAAGTACAAGCTGATTATTTTTGGTTATGGGTATTTAATACAAATTAGATACACAACTGCACATAATTGATAGTAGTCCCATAGTTTCAATTCAGATATAATGTGGAGTTATTTTCAACTGGGTTTTCTCAACAATGTATGAACTTTATTAAATACTTTCAGAATAAAGAACTCTTGATATTTGGGAATAAAGAACCTTCGTAATAAAGCACCTTCGGAAAAAATAACGTTTGAAATAAATAACGTTCTAAAGAATCTTCGAAATTCAGAACCCTACCACAATTTGCAGATCTTCCAGTCCATATAGTTGTCATCATTCGTTGCGACGAACTTTGTCCCACCTTGTTTTCCTACATATTTTGGTCACTTATTTTGACAGCCTGTTCTCTCGAAAATCAGCACGTTTTGGGGTTATACTATGATTAGTTTTGGCTCATAATCGGGGTAGAATTAACCGCCTCGTCTTGAGTACACAACGCACTCAAAACGACAGCGACTTGCCACTTACCAGTTGCACGCTCTTTAAAATGTGCTTGCTTGACACAAACATGTCGACAATAGAGCATACATGATTGTTCGTGTGTATAATTTCGATCTGCATAAATCATTGTCCCGCGCGAATCAAAATGAAATAGAGTTACCGCGCTTGCACCGAGAGAGATAATTGCATTTAAACCACAGTCGCCATATTTTCTATTCCCCCTAGCACCAATCACAGTGTATAAACCGTACAAACATTAAATCGGAAGTTGTTTTCGAAAAGACGAAAAATCCTATTTTTAGAACGTAAATGTGACAGAAATATCACAATAACACCACATGCACAATCCAGGTTTCAGACCACATCTATAAACGTAATTATATATTCTATATACACATTTGCCGATCGTAAGAGGGCTCCATTTGAGCGAAGGACTCTGTTTAATAGATAAAAACGACCTTTGATCACTTCAGAAAATAATTTTCTCGCAAAAAATTTCCTTTCAAATGTCATTTTAACACATAGCCAACATCTGTCGGAAACTCCACTATATATTGCAACGGAAAGGCCGTTATGTGTGTAACAAATATGGACATGCCCTTGGCTCGAGTGTATTCACAATTTTAACGTAGAGAGTATTGATTTGGACACCCCGCTCTCAGTCTATGTACGCCTAGTTGTTTAAGTTGATGATCACTAGTTGCCAAAATATGTACGCCAAGTTGTGACAAGAAAACTAAGATGCATGCATCAGGTCGGCCGTGAACTATATCTACCATAGAATTGTTGTAGCTATCGATTATACATTTTGGAACACCTGTCTGTATGTATGTGTGTATGCATGAATGCATGTGTGTATGTGTTATAGACTCTAACACTGCTCGACTGATCCGACTCGGATTTGGTATTCAACGTGTCAACTTGACCTCGCTCATAGGCATGTTTCTGGACCAATTGAACAATAGTTTGGCCAGACGCTGTATATACTGGGTACTGTCCAGATGGAGGCGATCACCAAAAAAAAAATCCCTAAATCGCCCGAACGAAGTCGAGTACATCAGCTAGTTTAATATATATTTTGGACATTTGTCTGTCTGTTTGTCTGTTAGCTATGGCCGGGAAAACTGCCGGACAGATTTGACGAAATTTGATACCTAGGGGAAATTATTTCCAGGGAGTATTTTGGACGGGTCAAATCTTGATCCCGACCTGACTTTGACATTCAAAAAGATCAATTCAAGGTCAAATCTGGTAAAACGGAAGTATTTCAACGAAATATAATACCTACTGTTACTTTTGTCCCAGGAGTGTTTCGGGTGGGTCAAATCATGACCCTGACCTGATCTTGACATTCAAAATTGTCAATTCAAGGTCAAATCGGGTAAAGCCGGGCGGATTTCGACGGGTACTTTTATCGTGACTTTTGTCCGGGGAGTGTTTTGGACGGGTCAAATCGTGACCCGACATGACGTTCACCTTTAAAATGGTCAATTCAAGGTTAAATCGCGCAATTCTCCGAAAATCAGAGGGGAACATCCCGGACGAAGTAGGGTCCACCAGCTACTATTATATATTTCTAGATTTAGTTACAAACTAAATACCTGTATATTGTACAAAGAAATGTTTGACAAATATATCTGTATCAATATTACCATACGGGTCATTAAAATAGATACGACGAAACAAATTTTGAAGGGTGCATGTATCAGGTAAATTTTTATATTTCAAATGATGACAGGAATGCGGAAAGTTGAACTACCTACGTAATACTGGCTATCCGAATGAAGAGATATACATGTATATAAAAACCAAAATAGAAGATGACTGCTGGCGACAATGTTTTCCAAAAGAATTCAAAGCATTCGATAGCTTCCATCTAGTTGTCAGCCCGAAGATAAATAAAAAGTGTGGTGACTATCAGATGAGGGATATGTCTGTACAGTTGCTAAACAATTCAGTCATGCAAAAGAGGATCAAACAGTAAGATACCAAATTGCTGCCTGTGGTAATGTTTTTTAACGAAATTCGGGAAAATTAGATTACTCTCACCCTGGTTATCCAGAAGATCATTGTGGAATCTGGTGACGATCGGACAAGGAGTGTCGTCTGTAGGATCAACCAAATTATTTAGCCATAAAAATAGTAAAATTCAAGATCACCGCTGGCAGTGATGTCTTCACAAGGACAGCTTGAGAACAAAACATGGCTCACATCTAGCGGTGACCCAAACTATCCACATGAGAAAACGTTCTCCAATAAAAGCTGGCTGCAGGGTGCGCCAATTGATTCAAATTCGAAATTTAGCAGGGTGTACTGCTTGTGGCCATGTTTTCCCCGCAAATTTGATAGACTGATGGACAAAACCACTGAATCCGTTGAATCAATATACATGTATACATGGATTAATTTATATGCAGTACTGGTATATAAAGGTACTGAAAATTACATTATTACTAGTATACACAATATAAACCATATATCATGGCTATGGGTTCTAATATCCGAATATGACAGCTGAGAACTTGGTGTGAATTGAAGAGTGGTGGTGTCTCAAGCATATCTAACCCTCCACGTTAGACATGCCATTAAATGTCATAAGTATAATCTAGCTTGAGGACAGAAGTTATCCATAAAACCCCCCTTAATTCAACCAGGTCCTCGCGCGATGTATGGTCGATCACATGATGATCTAGGGGGAATTAGAATTGTTGTATAAAAACAGCACTGCATGTAAATATAAAATAAAATAGTGCTACATCTTATTACAGATTATTGCCATATATAATCAGTGACTATACAGACAGTCTGACAAAATAAAGTTTCAGTGACACTCTATCCGAAGAGGGGAATAATTCCATCTGTTACAGTCAATGGAGCAATTATGAATCTGGAAAGGTGAAATTTCTAAGTAATACTAGATATCGACATGACGCGATAACATATAACGTAAATGCAATATGGCCGCTGGCGACCATTTTTT
This sequence comes from Siphonodentalium dalli, assembly GCA_032622095.1. Taxonomy (NCBI): domain Eukaryota; kingdom Metazoa; phylum Mollusca; class Scaphopoda; order Gadilida; family Siphonodentaliidae; genus Siphonodentalium; species Siphonodentalium dalli. Next base: position 15,111,435 of record CP136069.1, on the reverse strand, counting down.
CCTATAAAATTAAAAAAATATTTGATAGCTCTCATCTGATAGATCAATATCAAGATAAATATGAAGTTTGGTGATGATCGGATGAGTGAATTGGACTGTGCTAAACGGTTTAGTAATGCTTAAAAAGATTCTTACCTTAATATTTTTATGTTCACTTTATAAACTTCACTGAGTCATCATTGTCATGTATTGAGTTTGATATCTTTTGTTAACAGTTTATAAATCATGTATGTCTCATGTTTGTTATTTTAATTTATGTGTTCATTATCATTAAATAAAGTTGCATTCCCTAAAAAGATTCTTACCTCAATGTTTTTATGTTCACTTTATAAACTCCACTGAGTCATCTTTGTCATGTATTGAATTTGATATCTTTTGTTAACAGTTTATAAATTATGTATGTCTCGTGTTCGTTATTATATTATATACACTTTATAGTGTGTTTCAGAACGAATGTTTTTTTAATAAAATCAACAAATTTGTAAATTTAAAAACAATTCAAACGTTGTTGTACTCCATGTCCCAGCCCGGACATATACACCAAATTTCAATAATATTCATTGAGAAACACCGGACCAAACGCCATATAACACCCCGTATACATCTTTTATTCCGAGTTGGCCTTTTATTCCGAGTTGGCACGCGTCGATTGGGGCGAGTTAGCCCTGGGGCGAGTACGCCGATTCCGGCACCTTTTCTATTTGCAGCAGGTATACGTTTACGCTGGTTTACGCGTAATTTAATTTACAAATTTCTCCAATTGGTATCGTAAATAGAGCGACCTTATTTGACAGAGAATGCCTCTGTTATTGATTATAAAGTTGCTATACATTAAAAACGACAAATTCACATGCTCGTTCAAGCCCAGTTGTCTATTTTCCCCATGTTAAAGGACATCCACAAATACTAAATAACGCTAACCTACTGCCGAATGTTTTACACGACAACTGTTAACATATTTGGGCTGAATTCATCTGACGCGGTATTATTCCTCAAAATAAACAACAAAACCATCGTTACTTGGAAATGTAGTTTGGGCTAACATTTACATAAATCCTCCACATCATTATTCCGACACACACGTCAGATGAAAAACACATATGAAGTAACCGGCCAAATTGGCCGAAATGATGGGATTTATGAGCAAAGACGGACCCATGAATTAGGTTTCCATATTAGAGATACTCGGCCTCCCGATGGTCATTATTAACCTTCATTCACAAGAGAAAGGCACTGCTCCGCTCCACGTCCGTTTTCCGAATCTGGGATAGGGACCCACCCCATCCAAACTGCTTCAAATGATCTGTCTTTTCTAATCAATGTTCCGTATCATGATTATACAAGCATTCCTACTTTTATATAGCAACAGCACTGTAAAGTTTCAAAACAATTATCCAATAAATGTGGGCTGTACGGTATGCTGATGGATTGACATTTAAAATCCAAGATGGCTTCAGGTGCCCATGTTTGTTTTAAACAAATTTTGGGGAACAATGGAGGCTCACATCCAGAGATCACGTCGAAGATCCATGTGGAGTTCGGTGACGATTGGATGTGAAATGTGACCTGTAATGTGTGCTAAAGGATTTGGTAATGCAAAGAGTAAAATCCAAGATGGCTGCCAGTGGCCATATTTTTCATTAAAAATCATTCAAATTTAACAGCTCCCATCTATAGGTGATCCTCGACCCATATACCGAATAGCGTTGAAATCGGTCAAAGTTTGTTTTAACACATTTGTTTTATTTTATTACAGTTTTTTAATAGTCTATTTTTATTTGAAGAGTTAAAAGTACTCAATCCGAAATGTCGCTCGCAAATCTGCGCAAATTACTATTTCCTTGGCATCGGCGGTAAAAGATATTTGATTCGAGTCGCGGAACCGACCCATCAAAGCTCAGAGTGATCAGCTATCGATGTTTGAATTCTATTATTTTAATTTGATGTGGCCCACTAAATAGTCGACAAGAAGACTTATCTGAACAAATTGCGGATGAAGATGGATAACTCTAAAAACTAGTGACCTTTTGTGTCAGATATTTGACAATAACATGTTTTTGGCAATTTTATACTATAGTTGACTGTGATTAACATTAGTTTTGGGCAATTACTCGATTCTTATAACTGAAGCGGCATTTAAACAAAAACTGTTGTTGTTGGAATCTGATGACATGGGGGACCATCGGATCGGATTGAGTACATTTTCGTGAAGAGTTTACATTTATTTGAAGAATCTGTTATTGTGTTATGCTTTCATTTACACCAGGTTGAATAAATGATTTTAATAGAACTATTTAAATATGAGCCTCTCCATGCCAATGTGCATTGATATATCCTTGAGCATTTAGCAAGCTGACATTTTTATTACCCCTTTGTGTCATTCCTCATTATTAACTGCTGGTGAACTCAAACGCCCTACCAAGGGTTAAGTGCATACATATTACATAATAGAAGCATTCTTAAAACCTTCTGTCCCATTATTTTGAAGAAGAATAACTCTAGGAACAAAATTACAGGGCCAGGACAAATGTGTAAACATGACTGCAGAACCAACCACCGCCCCGCCTAGTGTTCGGAAAACAATTGCAGACCCCACCCCTGACCTATACACAATTTTCTCACAGAATACAACATATATCCTCAACCCCCAAATTCAGTTTTGTTACATGCGGAGTCGAATAAAAGTAGCTAAATAGTATCGGAATACCGTGTTTGATTCAGGCAGAGTCTATAATTTCAATGACGTGACATTTCAAAAACATAGTTATGTTTAAGTGGGTCGAAAGGAACATATCATTACTGTATGATTCCTGTATAACATCGCAACTAGTATTGTCGTCGTACACAACTAGGCGTACATAGACTGACGAGTGGGGTGTCCAAATAAATACTCTCTACTTTTAAATTGTGAATAAACTCGAGCCAAGGGCATGTCCATGTATGTTGCACACATAACGGCCTTTCCGTTGCAATATAGTGGGGTTTCCGACAGATGCTGGCTTTGTGTTAAAATGACATTTGAAGAGGGAATTTTTGCGAGAAATGTTTTTTCTGAAGTGATCAAATGCCGCTTTTATCTATTAAACAGAGTCTTTGGCTCAAATGGAGCCCGCTTACGATCGGAAAATGTGTATGTACAATTTATAATTACGTTTATAGATGTGTTGCGACCGTGTGTCCGTCGGAAACCTTAAATTTGTGGTGTTGTTGTGATATTTCTGTCACATTTACGTTCTATAAATAGCATTTTTCGAAAACGACTTCCGATTTAATGTTTGTAGGGTTTATATACTGTGAATATCCAGCCGATTACCCACTGGTAACAATAACAGTGCATTATTTAAACAATTACGGTGGATTATTTTAACAATAACTGTGGAATATTAAAATATTCCCCAGGTATTATCATAACAATCACAAGTCATTGTTTGGTGTGTTCCCCACTTGCTGACACACCGGAATGTCAAATTAGTGTGACTAATCAATACATTGAGAAACTGAACAGTGTTCGGTGATTACAATGATCATAGGGATAATGAGAACAGACGGTGGTGGAATTTGTTTAATATAATGACAACAATTTTACATCAAAGTTAGACAATTCGGACTAGAATAAATATATACATGTATCACCCCTGGTCAAGTGGTTCTGCTAATCTACTATGATGTGCTTGGGTCCTGCTGAATTGCTCTGATGATGTTAGGGCAAACTGATGCTGTTAAAGATACGGGCGGCGTTGGCGGTGGTATGCTGTTAAAACATTCACCTCCGTCAAAAACCGTCATAAACAGAAGGAATAGTAAGATATAGACAGACTTTGTTCTGATGCCAATCAGAAATATGGCATAAACAGTATGTTATTGTCAATGTTCCCCTTTGTTATGTAAACAAACGCAAAAAACATTACGTTTCCTGGCTTTTGTTTAGATCCGGATATGGTAAATATAAAAAGCGTTATTTGTTACTGTTTTCCTGACATGGAAATAATAAAGAGCGTTTATATCATTTTTGTGTGATTAACCAATATAATTGCGTTGTGTTATGTAAACAGAAGCACAACTTCTGTAACACGAGCAGGCTCTTGTTTACGTACACCATCATATCGCCCATGCCTTTAACAAAAAGTACCGTTATAATTTTAATTGTCTTTTTCGCGGTGTTGCGATAATCTGAACATATCCACGAAAAGCCATTATTCGTATCAAACATTGAAAAACATATTTATTACGAAATATTTGTAATACTATATTGTCGTCAAGACGTACGGTGATGTACGTAAACAAGAGCCTGCTCGTTTACATAAGATGTGATTCTGTTTACATAACACAGCGCAATTATATTGGTTAATCACACACAATGGTATAAACGCTCTTTATTATCAAAAACCATGTCAGATCGTCTGACATCACACGGCGACGGGCGTAGCAATGAAATAAACAATATTATATGTAACCAATCAGCTCCAACTGAATCACATCCTCACGTTACCAAGACAGTCTCACTCTCTATATCTTTCTCTTTCTATTTCTCTCTCTCCCTCTCTCTCTTTCTTTTTTCGCTCTATTTCCCCTCTCTTTATCTCTCTCTCCCCTGCCTCTCATTACATCACCAAATGCTATATTATTATTTTATTTCCATTCCTTCCCGTCCGACCCCCTCTACACTTAATGAAAAGTGGGCGCGAAACAAAAGGGGAGCAAACTTAACAAAAGCCCTTGGGCTTGTTGTTTAATGCCCTTTCCAATCAATCAACGATATTATTCTATTTTATTGTCAATACTGTTGTCAATTGTATATATGTTATTATCACGGTGGGGAATCACGTGGTTTCGAGTTGATGAGTACCACGATTTTAAATGGCGGCGGATAGAGAAAGTGTGCCAAGAAACGACGAAAAAGGTAATAAACTACGATATTACATATTATTTTGGCAACGACGAGCATATGCTACACTATTTTTTATACAAGATGATATCTCACATGTGTCCAAACTCACATTTGTTTGCTCAAACATTCTGACCAAATGTCGTCAGTCGGACGATTTTTCACGATGTTTACTGGTGTATTCCACGAACATTCTATATTTTCATGCCTTTTCTCTAGTTAGACCAAAAATATTGTTACTGGTGTTATGTTTACTGAAAGAAAGCACATTTAGTCGGCAATATATTGAACCTTCTTTTAAAGAAAATCGATTTTTCCTTGTAAATCATAGCTTTTTCATTAGTGGTGAGTGTACATGCACCACAATTAAACGATGAGTTACCAAGAACTTGTTCGGAATCGATTGAATAAATGGAGGACAGTCACATCTACTCAACGGAATCACAGCCATTGAATACATAGTAGTGTATATCTCTAGTGGAATACAAGCCGGAACTATTCTTGTTGACGTTGTCGCCAAGAAAGATGACGTCGATCATCCGCTTCCGGTGGTCTCACCCATAATTACTGGTTATTTGTCAGACTTAAATCACAATAAGGGTGGCTATAGTAACAATGAAGGTGACATTCATGGATTGAACTTATTAGACTGGTGCGAGTCAAGAACAATCTAAAAAAATTTGTTGTCAAACTTTTCAGAATGTTTTTGGATATAATGATCATTACAATTCAAAATAAAAAAATTGGCCACCTTGAAAATGTTTTTGAATCCAAGATGGCTGCCAAAATCCAAGATGGCCGCCATAAGGCCAATTTTCCTATCTTGTATCACATTGATGGTGCTGAATTTAGGTTTTATCAGCATGAAACCTTAATATATGCATGACCAAACTGTTGTCAGATAATAGCCTGATAAAAACACTAACAATCCAACCATATTGATGATGATTTTGATCCAAAATGGCCACCAAAATCCAAAATGGCCTCCATATGGCCAAGTTTCCTATCATGTGTTATGTTGCTGGGACTGAAAGTTAGTCTTATCAGCACGAAACATTGACGTATGTACATAATAATTATTCTTAGATGATGAATTAATAAAAAAAACTAATATATTAACCACATTAATGATGAATTTATTTCAAAATGGCCGCCAAAATCCAAAATGGCTGCCATAAGCCAATTTTCCTATCTTGTATCACATTGATGGTGCTGAATTTAGGTTTTATCAGCATGAAACCTTAATATATGCATGACTAAACTGTTGTCAGATGATAACTTGATAAAAACACTAACAAACCAACCATATTGGTGATGATTTTGATCCAAAATGGCAGCCAAAATCCAAAATGGCCACCATAAGGCCAATTTCCTTTCACGTGTAATGTTGCTTGGACTGAAAGTTAGTCTTATCAGCATGAAACATTGATGTATGTACATCTTAATTATTCTTAGATGATGAATTAATCAAAAAAACTATTATATTAACCACATTAATGATGAATTTATTTCAAAATGGCCGCCAAAATCCAAAATGGCTGCCATAAGGCCAATTTTCCTATCTTGTATCACATTGATGGTGCTGAATTTAGGTTTTATCAGCATGAAACCTTAATATATGCATGACTAAACTGTTGTCAGATGATAACTTGATAAAATCACTAACAAAACAACCATATTGATGATGATTTTGATCAAAAATGGCCACCACAATCCAAAATGGCCACCATAAGGCCAATTTTCCTAGCATGTGTAATGTTGCTGGGACTGATAGTCTTATAAGCATAAAACATTGATGTGTGTACGTCTTAATTATTCTTAGATGATGAATTAATAATAAAAAAAAACTAATATAATAACCACCATTAATGATTAATGTTATTTCAAAATGGCCACCAAAATCCAAAATGGCCGCCATAACAGGCCATAAAGCCAATTTTCCTATCATTGTTGCATATGTTGCTGGGTCGGAAAGTTAGTCTTTTCAGCATGAAACATTGATGTATGTACGTCTTAATTGTTCTTAGATGATGACTTAATAACTGATACTAATAAATTAACTATATTAATGATGAATGTTAGTTCAAAATGGCCACCAACATCCAAAATGGCCACCATAAGGCCAATTTTCCTGTCATGTGTAATGTTGCTGTGACTGAAAGTTAGTCTTAGCAGCATGAAACAGTGATGTGTGTATGTCTTAATTGTTCTTACATGATGAATTAATAACAAAACTAAATAGTTGACCACAATGATAATGAATGTTATTTCAAAATGGCCACCAAAATCCAAAATGGCCGCAATTTGTTTAATTTTCCTATCATGTGTAAATGCTGGGACTGAAAGTTGGCCTTGTCAGCATGAAACCTTGATGTATGTATGTTTTAAGAGTTCTTAGATGGTGAATTAATATAAAAAACCTAATAAAATGACCACATTGATAATAAATATTATTTCGAAATGGCCGCCAAAATCCAAAATGGTCACTATATGTTCAATATTCCTAACATGTGTAATATTGCTGTGACTGAAAATTAGTGTTATCAGTATGAAAAATGTATGTATGTATACGTCTTAATTGTTCTTAAATTATTAATTAATTAAAAAAATTTATCACATTAATAATGAATTTTATTTCAAAATGGCTGCAAAAATCCCAAATGATGAATTAATAAAAACAACTAATAAATTGACCACATTAAGGATTGATGTTATTTCAAAATGGCTGCCAAAATCCAAAACGGACACCATATGGTAAATTTTCCTATCATGTGTTATGTTGTTGGAACTGAAATTTAGTCTTATCAGCATGAAATATTGATGTATGTATGTCTTAACGATGGTCTATCTCTTCATATAACAAGTTTTATATAGTTTCATGGGTATAAAATAATAATTATGAATATAACACATCTGTTCGGAAATGTATAGAACTATCAATTGATTTTGATTTTATTTGTAATAATTTGTTATGCGATGATTAAATGGGACATACATTTGTTACTATTTTAGAACAGACCGTTCAGACGATATCAGGTAGCGATTATTCGAGTTTACCCATTGCACCGAACGTCAAATGTCCCAGATTGATTGTTTGTTGTATTCCATATCTATATGCGATAATGAGTCTAATTAACGTTTATTTATGAAAAAATTTCACAATGCCATTTCTGGTCTCTGTTAACAGTAACTATTGGTGGTTAGATAAACGATCACACATGTTTATTATCAGTTTATAGCAGAACATGATCAAAATATAATCAATATTAATCGATAGAAGAGTGGATCTTCAATACATATATAATGTATTATACCATGGAGACTATATACCACGTGCTTACAAAGAGATAGACCATCTTTAATTGTTCTTAGTCAACGAGTTAATAAAATGAAGTGTCACTGACACTGTAGCTCAACGCGGAGAGGGGATAATGTCATATCTTACAGCCAATGGAGCGATAAGGAATGTGGAAAGTTTAAATGTTTAAGTTACTAGTATACTAGATGTCAAACAAGAGAGACATCTGAAGCTCAATCGGATGTAAAAAATAATGTTGGCTGTATAGGGCAAGCCGAGGGACTTATATATACCAGACACCTGACGATATGATGAAGATCGCGACGACATTGATTATATGTGGTGGTGATGATACCGATGATTATTATTATGACAATGAAATTGGTGATGATGGGTAGGGTTCTCTATTCCGAAGGTTCGCTATTCCGAAGGTTCACTAATCCGAAGGTTCACTAATCCGAAGGTTCACTAATCCGAAGGTTCACTATTCCGAAGGTTCGCTATTCCGAAGGTTTTCTATTATGGGAGTTTTTAGCCAGAAATGAATCAAAATTTGCGCCCCCGTACAGATATACACCCCAATCTAATATCTAAGTTGTCCCAGATGTCGGTTATTAATAGCAAGAAGACAGTATCAGTTTATCATTTTAATATTATAGAAAGTTGAAAACACAATGACTGAAATAAACTACGAGTTAGAGATGCATTCTACCCGAACTGGCAATCTGTACTTGAAAGAAACATTAACATTAAAATCAAAACAAAGTCAGAATTGCAGTTAGGTCCATTCAGCGGTATTCTGCTATACAGTAAGTTATAGCGCTCCAGTATTGATTGACCGTAAGAGCCCCACTGTTATAGTCCGCCTTTAGCATTTGGGACATTATATTAATCAAAATAACTCCTATGTAAATCATTTATAAATCAGATGATTTATTGAATTTATGTCTACGTAAAATAACACGTACTTCCTAAAACGACATATATGTCGTTTTAGTCCTCAGCCGATAGACGACATATATGTCGTTCAACTCGCCAAAGGGTTAAATCTCAAGGAAACCCACGAAAACAAAAATCACATTAATTTTTTTAATGTTTTAAGTTATTTCCTTCATAAAAAGGGTCTTCGTACTAAAGAACCCTCTCAATACTTTAGAATATAGAATTAACTTTTAAAATAACAAAAACCTTCGGAATAGCGAACCTTCGGAATAGTGAACCTTCGGAATAGTGAACCTTCGGATTAGTGAACCTTCGGATTAGTGAACCTTCGGAATAGCGAACCTTCGGAATAGAGACATGTTCCCGGTGATGATCACGGTGATGATGAAAATATTCATTATGGCGCTCGCTGTACATGTATATTTTGTACATTCAAAATTTCTTCATTCTATCTATCTTTTGTATTTAATTTCATTTTCTCGTGTCAAATTGGATCAGAGACTAAAACAATTATGACGATAATATTCATTGAGAACACCACTTTACCTGCCATACCTCTTCCCAAAAATGGCAGTGTGATCAAGTCCTATAGGGAGAGAATGTTGGCGATAATTGACAACCTTGAATTGCAGCACATCTTCGTTCGTGCTGAAGAGGCCATCAACAGCAAACTTCTTATAATGTCATGGATAGAGCATGGAACATAGTATGAGATTGATCCTTCTGACATACGCCTTCGCTCAAATATGCCTTATCACTGACTCACAGCCTTATTGGATCCATCCACCCAGCCCCGTTCCATTTTTAGTGCTACATGTCAAAGTTCTGGAGTAGCATTCTATGTTTGGAATTCATGAAAATTCAAAAGCTCCATCTATGGAATGCTACTCCAGAACTTTGACCTGTAGCACTAAAAACAAACGGAACGGGGCTGTATGGATCCAATATGACCACGACCCCGTGCAAAGGCTTATTAGGCCGTCTCAAACATGGTATAGACGAAGGTTAACCACATGCGTTATGTCAGCAGCTTCTACATAGAATCCAGAAAATGAATTATCTGAAGATATCAGTCATAAGAAAATTGGACTGTTAATAAAAAACCCTTTGTTCATCGAAGACAACCTGTTCTGATATATGCGGTGCCCAAACGCTCATACACCATGGACGAGTTAGTCGATCTCCATGTGCATTGATATAGCGCTTCCAAAATGTGGAGCCAGAGAGACGTTCGGGTTCGAGATCAAATTGGGAGTCAGTGAGTGGGACATTAAACAATCGTTCATCACAATATTCCTAAAAGAGCTTCAAATTTTGCACATTTTATTTTTATTTTGGATGACCCTGTTTCCACGAAATGACGTGAAACAAATAAAGTATAAAATCGACGGACTCAAATCCACTGTTCGAAATGAATTAAAACTCGTGAAAAATAGCAACAGATATCAGACAGGATTTCGGCATCCATGAAAGAAGACATGTTTATGACTGGCCTGAAATTTCTTGATAGCAGTTAGTTTGATAATGGCTTATAAGTACTCATTGGTCTCGCCTATTGGAATTGTCCGATCGCGCGTAGGAGACTAATGCTATCAATGATTGGTGTGACCATGTAAAATACATGGAATACATGAATTTTACATACAGAAATTACATGCAAGTGTGTATCGACTCTTAGGGTGGATACACACATGCATGTAATCTCTGTAAATATCGTGTATTTTGCGTTTTACATGGATCATACACACCGTGTAATATGTGTCCGCTGACAGCCCAATCATTGCGACTGTGTTTGACCACAGTGAGTTAAACTCTGAACCGCTGAAGAGCCGTTGACTGGGACGAAGTCGTCAGGCCGCTTAAAATAATTATTCGCGCGATAACTCAAATGGTCGACGTTCTGTTTAAATCATTGTCAGCCTTCTATTGATGTTAATACCAGTGATGGTCTCTTCCCCAAAGCAGGGGGCTATGACCCCCAACATGCACGGGGAGCTATATTATCTCAGAAGTTACCGAATTCACCATTGCATATTTCCTCGACGGGGGTATGCATGCAGCACCCTGAGTCCTGACACCCTGCTTTATAAATATCGTAGTCATGTCTGTCGTGTCTGTTTTCTACGAGTGATTAATATAATATGCAGCTATTTATGCTATTCATATAATTATGAACATATTATACAGCTTTCAATTTGAATGCATGGTGTTGCTGTTTGTCTTCATTCGGCGAAAGGGTTGCCTAGCTACGAGTTCCCAACTATATCACCTTTCCTCTCTTGTGTTATACAGTTATACATGTATACGCAAAATTTACAACTATGGAATATTTAAGTAAAACATAATATTGTAATTCTTGCCCAGATAATCCCGACTGATACATTCAATTAACTCCCTTAGTTATTGGAAGCTTTCGAGAATCAGCCCCTCCCCCAATCATGGGTTATGGTCGAAAATGTTTTAATTCAAGCTTGTGACAGTTAGGAGCTTGTTCAACCTTTGGCTTGAGAAACATATATATAAATGGGGAGGGGGGGGGGGGGTCACTCATTTTAATTTCAACGCTGTACCTGCATTATTTTTTGGCGCTATAATGAATACTTACAATCCCAATTGCTCTCAAATTAACAGAGAAATCTCAACAAGCCGGTATCATCCTATAAAAGAATTCTGCATATTTTATTTTTGTTTTGGATGACCCTGTTTCCAAGAAATGACAGAAACAAATCAAGTATAAAATCAACCGGCTCTAATCCACTTTTCGAAATGAATTATAACTCGTGAAAAACAGCAACATATATCAGACAAGAATTACTCATTTCGGCATCCATGAAAGAAGACATGTTTATGACTGGCCTGAAATTTCTTGATGGCAGTTTGTTTGATAATGGCTTATAACTACTCACTGGTGAAATTGACCTCTCGCGCGCAGGTGATTAATTTTGTTAAGTATTGGTGTGGCCATGTAAAATACATGTATTTTACATACAGACATTACATGCATGTGTGTATCCACCCTTAAGCAGTTTCTTTTCCAAAAGGGAGGTGATTGTTCTCTGATTCTACACATTATATAAACTCATTATAACTGGCATGGCATAGGATGGAAGTGAAAGAAATTACTTAGACAACCACATTCCACTTGTCAAATAATTTTATATATGACGACCATGCAGTCAGTACAAAGTGTATTTCATGATGTATTACCATGTATCGGTGTTCACGAGATGTTTTCTACAACATATTGTCACTTACTAGTTTCCACATAATGTATGAGTGGCCATCATTGGTGTATTTTTAATCACGATTACATGGGTTTTCAATCACAAATGCAGCAATGACGTAGCCTTATGGTAGCCAACTTGGATCATGGTGCCCATTTTGAAATAACTTTCATCACTAATATGGCCAGTTTATCAGTTTTTTTTACTGATTCATAATCCAAATACAATTAAGACATACATCCATCAAAGTGGCATGCTGATAAGACTAATTTTCAGTTCCAGCAACATTACACTTGTTAGAACAAATTGACCACATGGTTCCCATTTGGGATATTGGTGGCCATTTTGAAATAATATTCATTATTAATGCGGTCATTTGATTATGTTTTATTAAATTAAATTCATCATCTGAGAACAATTTAGACATACAAAATTGGCCTTATGGTGGCCATTTTGAATTTTAGCAGCCATTTTGAAATAACATTCATCCTTTTTTGGTCAATTTTTTTTTTTTTTATCAATTCATCATCTAAGAACAATGAAGACATACATGCATTAATGTTTCATGCTGCTAAGACTAACTTTCAGTCCCAGCAACATAACACACGATAGGACAATTGACCATATGGCGTCCGTTTTGGATTTTAGCTGCCATTTTGAAATAACATTCATCCTTTAGTTTTTTTTTCAATTCATCATCTAATAACAATTTAGACATACAACATCAATGTTTCACGCTGATAAGACTGACTTCCAGTCGCAGCAACATTTCACAGGATTGAAAAAATTGGCCATATTGCGGCCATTTTGGACTTTGGCGGCCATTTTGAAATAACATCAATCCTTAATGTGGTCAATTTATTAGTTATTTTATTATTTCATCATTTAAGAAAAATTAAAACATACATACATCAATGTTTCATGCCGCTAAGACTAACATTCAGTCCCAGCAACATAACAAAAATAGGAAAATTTACCATATGGCGTCCATTTAGGATTTTGTCGGCCATTTTGAAATAACAATCATCCTTTTTGTGGTCAATTTATTACTTGTTTTCATTAATTCATCATCTAAGAACTATTAATACATACATACTTACATCAATGTTTCATGTTGCTAAGACTAATTTCAGTTGCAGAAACATTACAAATGATTGAAAAATTGACCATATGGTGGCCATTTTGTATTTTGGCGGCCATTTTGAAATAACATCCAACCTTAATTTGGTAAAGTTATTAGTTATTTTATTAACTGATCATTTAAGAACAATTAAGACATACATACATAAATGTTTTATGCTGATAAGACTAACTTTCAGTCCCAGCAACATTACACATGATAGGAAAATTGGTATTATGGCGGCCATTTTGGATTTTGGTGGCCATTTTGGATCAAAATCATCATCAATATGGTTGGTTTGTTAGTGTTTTTATCAAGACATCACCTGACAACAGTTTAGTCATGCATATATCAAGGTTTCACTTCAACTTCAACTTCAACTTCAACTTCAACACCATCAATGCGACACATGATAAGAAAATTGGCCTTATGGCGGCCATTTTTTATTTTGGCGGCCATCTTGGATTCAAGGACATTTTCAAGGTGGCCCATTTTTTTATTTTGAATTGTATTGATCATTCTATGCAAAAACGTTCTCAAAAGTTTGACAGCAAAATATTTTAGATTTTCTCTGGCATGCACCTGTCTATATCTGACTGAACGGCGTATAGAATAAATACAGAACACAACTTGCATCATAATCTCGAATCGTTTAGCGAACTCGTTGTGGACAGCGCAAAGTTATATATCCTTGCGCGTTGTGTTCTATATATGCACTTCATGTTAACTTTTCGAAATTTATAGCATGGAATGCAGACATTCTGTTATATTTCCCTCATTGGACTACATGGTTTTAGCCCCGTTTTTACATTTTTGCGTTATTCCAATTGCGTGGTAGATCTGTCGCTCACATCCTGCTAATCGTTGTACAGACTACAGCCATATTATGCCCATTCATATTGTTAATCAACAAAACCACCCATTTTATCTTTCAGAAATTACACATTCGATTCTGCCGAAAGAAGACGACTACCCGGGAGGCAGAAAGAAGGCACGATATCGACAGAACGTAATTCGTTCCCCAAAGGCACTCTCGGAGTCCGATGGGAAAAGGCCAGGTGTAATCAATCAAAGATGTTACCACACAAGAAGATGGGGTTATATGGTGTTGATCAATACTAAATAAAACAATAAAACAATGTTACAATATTCGTTTTTTATTCAATATTAAAACAACTAGGCATCTCGCCATTAAAAATAAACAACAGATGTGTGTAAATAAACAACCAGACATCGTCATAAACTATAAAAAATATGTGAAAAAGTTAAAACAGTAATGTTTGTCAACATGGTTAAATGGGGACTGCATACTAAATCCAGCCATTTATGGGACCATCTCCTATTATACTCAACAGAAAATATGCAACAAATAAATGAATTTGAGCCAGGAATGAGTGCGAAATAACTCATGCGCTCTATGATAGACGTAAACAACATGGTAATTATAATGAAACTTAGGTGATGGTTCGCTAAACTCATTTTCATTATAATTACCATGCTGTTTGCATCGTTCATAGAGCTAATGAGTGTATTTTGCACTCACCCTGGCTCAAATTCATTCATTTGTTGCATATATTCTGTTGAGTATACTGGGAGATGGCACTAAATCTGGCCATTTATGAGAGAATCTCCTTTTATACTCTACAGAATATATGCAATAAATGAATGAAAGTGAGTCATGGGTTAGTACAAAAACACTCGTATTATGCTCTACGAACGATGCAAACAACATGGTAATTATCATGAAAATGAATTTATGACCCCCAGTTATAAATTCATTTGCATTGTAGCTACCATTTTGTTTGCATCGTTCACGGAGCACCAGTGTATTTAGCGCTAACCCGTTGCTCAAATTTATTCATTTGTTGCATACATTATTTTGAGTATAAAAGGAGATGGTCACGCAAATGACCGGATTTAGTGTATATACAGTACCCGTTCATCATTCTGACTAGACAATATCTGAAGATAATAAGCCAGACCACCGCTCCGCGACCCGCTCCGCGGTTTAAGTGCTACATGTCAAAGTTCTGGCCGCGGTGCATTCCATATTGAATATTGATGATTCCATATTTGGAGCTTTTGAATGCACTTCCAGAACTTTGACCAGTAGCACATGGCCGCGACTCAGTGATCTCGCTTAGTCAGTTAATTGAAGATGCGTTCTGCATTTGATGATACATTTCTGACAAAATATAACTACGAAAACTTCACTTATGTACCTTTAACATTCCCGATACTGAACAACGGAAGCATGACGCTCTTTATCGTGGAAAATATTCTGGATGCCTGACAAAAAGCTAAAATATTGTGACACAACCCCTTCTAAAATAATCTAAACTTTGCATTAATGATTGATTGATTTATTTATTGTTCCACCAATAACACATGGTATATGGGCCCATAAGTACAAGCTGATTATTTTTGGTTATGGGTATTTAATACAGATTAGATACACAACTACACAGAATTGATAGTAGTCCCATAGTTTCAATTCAGATATAATGTGGAGTTATTTTCAACTGCGTTTTCTCAACAATGTATGAAATTTATTAAATACTTTCAGAATAAAGAACTCTTGATATTTGGGAATAAAGAACCTTCGTAATAAAGTACCTTCGGAAAAAATAACGTTTTAAATAAATAACGTTCTAAAGAATCTTCGAAATTCAGAACCCTATCGCAATTTGCAGACCTTCCAGTCCATTTAGTTGTCATCATTCGTTGCGACGAACTTTGTCCCACCTTGTTTTCCTACATATTTTGGTCACTTATTTTGACAGCCTGTTCTCTCGAAAATCAGCACGTTTTGGGGTTATACTATGATTAGTTTTGGTTCATAATCGGGGTAGAAATAACCGCCTCATTTGTTTAGATCCGGATATGGTAAATATAAAAAGCGTTATTTGTTACTGTTTTCCTGACATGGAAATAATAAAGAGCGTTTATATCATTTTTTTGTGATTAACCAATATAATTGCGTTGTGTTATGTAAACAGAAGCACAACTTCTGTAAGACGAGCAGGCTCTTGTTTACGTACACCATCATATCGCCCATGCCTTTAACAAAAAGTACCGTTATAATTTTAATTGTCTTTTTCGCGGTGTTGCGATAATCTGAACATATCCACGAAAAGCCATTATTCGTATCAAACATTCAAAAACATATTTATTACGAAATATTTTTAATACTATATTGTCGTCAAGACGTACGGTGATGTACGTAAACAAGAGCCTGCTCGTTTACATAAGATGTGATTCTGTTTACATAACACAGCGCAATTCTATTGGTTAATCACACACAATGGTATAAACGCTCTTTATTATCAAAAACCATGTCAGATCGTCTGACATCACACGGCGACGGGCGTAGCAATGAAATAAACAATATTATATGTAACCAATCAGCTCCAACTGAATCACATCCTCACGTTACCAAGACAGTCTCACTCTCTATATCTTTCTCTTTCTATTTCTCTCTCTCCCTCTCTTTTTTCTCTCTATTTCCCCTCTCTTTATCTCTCTCTCCCCTGCCTCTCATTACATCACCAAATGCTATATTATTATTTTATTTCCATTCCTTCCCGTCCGACCCACTCTACACTTAATGAAGAGTGGGCGCGAAACAAAAGGGGAGCAAACTTAACAAAAGCCCTTGGGCTTGTTGTTTAATGCCCTTTCCAATCAATCCACGATATTATTGTCAATTGTATATATGTTATTATCACGGTGGGGAATCACGTGATTTCGAGTTGATGAGTACCACGATTTTAAATGGCGGCGGATAGAGAAAGTGTGCCAAGAAACGACGAAAAAGGTAATAAACTACGATATGACATATTACATATTATTTTGGCAACGACGAGCATATGCTACACTATTTTTTATACAAGATGATACCTCACATGTGTCCAAACTCACATTTGTTTGCTCAAACATTCTGACCAAATGTCGTCAGTCGGACGATTTTTCACGATGTTTTCACGACGTGTTTACTGGTGTATTCCACGAACATTCTATATTGTCATGCCTTTTCTCTAGTTGGACCAAAAATATTGTTACTGGTGTTATGTTTACTGAAAGAAAGCACATTTAGTCGGCAATATATTGAACCTTCTTTTAAAGAAAATAAATTTTTCCTTGTGAATCATAGCTTTTTCATTAGTGGTGAGTGTACATGCACCACAATTAAACGATGAGTTACTACGAACTTGTTCGGAATCGATTGAATAAATGGAGGACAGTCACATCTACTCAACGGAATCACAGCCATTGAATACATAGTAGTGTATATCTCTAGTGGAATACAAGCCGGAACTATTCTTGTTGACGTTGTCGCCAAGAAAGATGACGTCGATCATCCGCTTCCGGTGGTCTCACCCATAATTACTGGTTATTTGTCAGACTTAAATCATAATAAGGGTGGCTATAGTAACAATGAAGGTGACATTCATGGATTGAACTTATCTGACTGAACGGCGTATAGAATAAGTACAGAACACAACTTGCATCATAATCTCGAATCGTTTAGCGAACTCGTTGTGGACAGCGCAAAGTTATATATCCTTGCGCCCCGCAACTCATTCGATAAAAGAGTCTCGATTAAGATGCGCGTTGTGTTCTATATATGCACTTCATGTTAACTTTTCGAAATTTATAGCATGGGATGCAGACATTCTGTTATATTTCCCTCATTGGACTACATGGTTTTAGCCCCGTTTTAGCATTTTTGCGTTATTCCAATTGCGTGGTAGATCTGTCGCTCACATCCTGCTAATCGTTGTACAGACTACAGCCATATTATGCCCATTCATATTGTTAATCAACAAAACCACCCATTTTATCTCTCTGAAATTACACATTCGATTCTGCCGAAAGAAGTCGACTACCCGGGAGGCAGAAAGAAGGCACGCTATCGACAGAACGTAATTCGTTTCCCAAAGGCACTCTCGGAGTCCGATGGGAAAAGACCAGGTGTAATCAATCAAAGATGTTACCACACAAGAAGATGGGCCTATATGGTGTTGATCAATACTAAATAAAACAATAAAACAATGTTACAATATTCGTTTTTTATTCAATATTAAAACAACTAGCCATCTCGCCATTAAAAATAAACAACAGATGTGTGTAAATAAACAACCAGACATCGTCATAAACTATAAAAAATATGTGAAAAAGTTAAAACAGTAATGTTTGTCAACATGGTTAAAGGGGGACTGCACACTAAATCCAGCCATTTATGGGGCCATCTCCTATTATACTCAACAGATGATATGCAACAAATAAATGAATTTGAGCCAGGAATGAGTGCGAAATAACTCATGCGCTCTATGATAGACGTAAACAACATGATGGTAATTATAATGAAACTTAGGTGATGGTTCGCTAAACTCATTTTCATTATAATTACCATGCTGTTTGCATCGTTCATAGAGCTAATGAGTGTATTTTGCACTCACCCTGGCTCAAATTCATTCATTTGTTGCATATATTCTGTTGAGTATACTGGGAGATGGCACTAAATCTGGCCATTTATGAGAGAATCTCCTTTTATACTCTACAGAATATATGCAATAAATGAATGAAAGTGAGTCATGGGTTAGTACAAAAACACTCGTATTATGCTCTACGAACGATGCAAACAACATGGTAATTATCATGAAAATGAATTTATGACCCCCAGTTATAAATTCATTTGCATTGTAGCTACCATTTTGTTTGCATCGTTCACGGAGCACCAGTGTATTTAGCGCTAACCCGTTGCTCAAATTTATTCATTTGTTGCATACATTATTTTGAGTATAAAAGGAGATGGTCACGCAAATGACCGGATTTAGTGTATATACAGTACCCGTTCAACATTCTGACTAGACAATATCTGAAGATAATAAGCCAGACCACCGCTCCGCGGCCCGCTCCGCGGTTTAAGTGCTACATGTCAAAGTTCTGGCCGCGGTGCATTCCATATTGAATATTGATGATTCCATATTTGGAGCTTTTGAATGCACTTCCAGAACTTTGACCAGTAGCACATGGCCGCGACTCAGTGATCTCGCTTAGTCAGTTAATTGAAGATGCGTTCTGCATTTGATGATACATTTCTGACAAAATATAACTACGAAAACTTCACTTATGTACCTTTAACATTCCCGATACTGAACAACGGAAGCATGACGCTCTTTATCGTGGAAAATATTCTGGATGCCTGACAAAAAGCTAAAATATTGTGACACAACCCCTTCTAAAATAATCTAAACTTTGCATTAATGATTGATTGATTTATTTATTGTTCCACCAATAACACATGGTATATGGGCCCATAAGTACAAGCTGATTATTTTTGGTTATGGGTATTTAATACAGATTAGATACACAACTACACAGAATTGATAGTAGTCTCATAGTTTCAATTCAGATATAATGTGGAGTTATTTTCAACTGCGTTTTCTCAACAATGTATGAAATTTATTAAATACTTTCAGAATAAAGAACTCTTGATATTTGGGAATAAAGAACCTTCGTAATAAAGTACCTTCGGAAAAAATAACGTTTAAAATAAATAACGTTCTAAAGAATCTTCGAAATTCAGAACCCTATCGCAATTTGCAGACCTTCCAGTCCATTTAGTTGTCATCATTCGTTGCGACGAACTTTGTCCCACCTTGTTTTCCTACATATTTTGGTCACTTATTTTGACAGCCTGTTCTCTCGAAAATCAGCACGTTTTGGGGTTATACTATGATTAGTTTTGGTTCATAATCGGGGTAGAAATAACCGCCTCATTTGTTTAGATCCGGATATGGTAAATATAAAAAGCGTTATTTGTTACTGTTTTCCTGACATGGAAATAATAAAGAGCGTTTATATCATTTTTTTTGTGATTAACCAATATAATTGCGTTGTGTTATGTAAACAGAAGCACAACTTCTGTAAGACGAGCAGGCTCTTGTTTACGTACACCATCATATCGCCCATGCCTTTAACAAAAAGTACCGTTATAATTTTAATTGTCTTTTTCGCGGTGTTGCGATAATCTGAACATATCCACGAAAAGCCATTATTCGTATCAAACATTCAAAAACATATTTATTACGAAATATTTTTAATACTATATTGTCGTCAAGACGTACGGTGATGTACGTAAACAAGAGCCTGCTCGTTTACATAAGATGTGATTCTGTTTACATAACACAGCGCAATTCTATTGGTTAATCACACACAATGGTATAAACGCTCTTTATTATCAAAAACCATGTCAGATCGTCTGACATCACACGGCGACGGGCGTAGCAATGAAATAAACAATATTATATGTAACCAATCAGCTCCAACTGAATCACATCCTCGCGTTACCAAGACAGTCTCACTCTCTATATCTTTCTCTTTCTATTTCTCTCTCTCCCTCTCTCTCTTTCTTTTTTCGCTCTATTTCCCCTCTCTTTATCTCTCTCTCCCCTGCCTCTCATTACATCACCAAATGCTATATTATTATTTTATTTCCATTCCTTCCCGTCCGACCCACTCTACACTTAATGAAGAGTGTGCGCGAAACAAAAGGGGAGCAAACTTAACAAAAGCCCTTGGGCTTGTTGTTTAATGCCCTTTCCAATCAATCCACGATATTATTGTCAATTGTATATATGTTATTATCACGGTGGGGAATCACGTGGTTTCGAGTTGATGAGTACCACGATTTTAAATGGCGGCGGATAGAGAAAGTGTGCCAAGAAACGACGAAAAAGGTAATAAACTACGATATGACATATTACATATTATTTTGGCAACGACGAGCATATGCTACACTATTTTTTATACAAGATGATATCTCACATGTGTCCAAACTCACATTTGTTTGCTCAAACATTCTGACCAAATGTCGTCAGTCGGACGATTTTTCACGATGTGTTTACTGGTGTATTCCACGAACATTCTATATTTTCATGCCTTTTCTCTAGTTGGACCAAAAATATTGTTACTGGTGTTATGTTTACTGAAAGAAAGCACATTTAGTCGGCAATATATTGAACCTTCTTTCAAAGAAAATAATTTTTTCCTTGTGAATCATAGCTTTTTCATTAGTGGTGAGTGTACATGCACCACAATTAAACGATGAGTTACCACGAACTTGTTCGGAATCGATTGAATAAATGGAGGACAGTCACATCTACTCAACGGAATCACAGCCATTGAATACATAGTAGTGTATACATCTCTAGTGGAATACAAGCCGGAAATATTCTTGTTGACGTTGTTAATCGTTGTACAGACTACAGCCATATTATGCCCATTCATATTGTTAATCAACAAAACCACCCATTTTATCTTTCAGAAATTACACATTCGATTCTGCCGAAAGAAGACGACTACCCGGGAGGCAGAAAGAAGGCACGATATCGACAGAACGTAATTCGTTCCCCAAAGGCACTCTCGGAGTCCGATGGGAAAAGGCCAGGTGTAATCAATCAAAGATGTTACCCACAAGAAGATGGGGCTATAATGAAACTTAGGTGATGGTTCGCTAAACTCATTTTCATTATAATTACCATGCTGTTTGCATCGTTCATAGAGCTAATGAGTGTATTTTGCACTCACCCTGGCTCAAATTCATTCATTTGTTGCATATATTCTGTTGAGTATACTGGGAGATGGCACTAACTCTGGCCATTTATGAGAGAATCTCCTTTTATACTCTACAGAATATATGCAATAAATGAATGAAAGTGAGTCATGGGTTAGTACAAAAACACTCGTATGCTCTACGAACGATGCAAACAACATGGTAATTATCATGAAAATGAATTTATGACCCCCAGTTATAAATTCATTTGCATTGTAGCTACCATTTTGTTTGCATCGTTCACGGAGCACCAGTGTATTTAGCGCTAACCCGTTGCTCAAATTTAGTGTACAGTACCCGTTCAACATTCTGACTAGACAATATCTGAAGATAATAAGCCAGACCACCGCTCCGCGGCCCGCTCCGCGGTTTAAGTACTACATGTCAAAGTTCTGGCCGCGGTGCATTCCATATTGAATATTGATGATTCCATATTTGGAGCTTTTGAATGCACTTCCAGAACTTTGACCAGTAGCACATGGCCGCGACTCAGTGATCTCGCTTAGTCAGTTAATTGAAGATGCGTTCTGCATTTGATGATACATTTCTGACAAAATATAACTACGAAAACTTCACTTAGCAACGTTCTAACAAACGCATTTCTTCTTATGTCGATATAGATTACTTTACCACATTCGCACCGAAACCCCCGGTCCCGCTATGAATGTCCATGTGCCCTGTCAATCGGACTTTGGTACGAAATGCTGCACCGCATTCAATGCATTTGAAGGTTGGATCGCTGTGTTTCAGTCGTTCGTGCCTTCTGACATCTGTTGCACTCGCAATTTTTTTGGGCATTTATCAAAAACGTACCTCCCTTCGTCTCCGTGTTTGCTGCACCTAAAACACAACGAAGAATAGTTTACTTGTTGTCATATGATATATCACTGACGTATAATCAATATAAATTACCATGAAAAATCAATCACCCAAACTAAATCGCACTATGTGTCGCTTGGCCAGGTGGAAATTTATCATGCTGGTCATTGTAATATATGGGGGCGCCGCTGTTTTATCATATTGGCATATTAAATTGACCAATGAGAATGGAGATCTACTAACCGGAGGTGATGGCATATTAGGTTCACCGTGAATGACAGCGACCCCATATTGAAAGCCCAGTGGGTATATGGGGACAACAGACGCCATCTTGTTTTTCTTGGAACTCGCCTCTGTGATATGTTCTGTGTATTTTGCCAATAAAAGGGAAATATGTCGGAAATCATTTTCCGCGAATTAAAAAAAAAATAGCGACATGTAGCCAAACCTGCTTGTGATATATTTAAGGAATTCTAAAGACTCGTAAATTAACGACATACTCAGTTTGTTGTCCTAAAACGACATAGCTTACTAGAATATAATGAACTTCGTAGGCCTATAATATACAAGTAATTCAAAATCTGAACTTGAATGCATGAACACATCGCTACAGGACTCTTAGTTGTCGGCTGCGGTGGCAAGAGAGGCTTAGCGAGATGAATATCAGGCTCGGCTAGCGCCTCGCCGGATAATAATCTCACTTTGCCTCACATGCCACCGTATCCGGCAACAAATCGTCATGGAAAGCGTATTAAACGCTTATCCAACTGCCTCGGTGAATCATGGAAACACTGCCATCTTTGGTCAAATGTAATTCTTTTAAGTTTTAAATTTTCTAGAACATGGCACAATGGAGCCATTACGGGGCTAAAATGACAACCATCCAATACATCCATGATATTACCCATCTACATATGGTATAATTATGTAACTTCCTACATGTATATATGGTTTCTGAAAAAAAAATCAAACTTTAATTAAGTTTACCTGTGTCGATGCAAATTTGCCATGCTATAGAAACATTTTCCGCAGCAGCTATATGGGGCCTCCTTTCTGTGGGCACGTGTATGGCAACTCATGCCTGACCTGGATTCAAACTGCTTACCACGGGTACTGCACAACATAACTTTTTTGGTCTCAGGCATTTCATCTGAAAAACAAAACACAAATTAAATCTTACGTAAGAATATTTATGTGACATTATTTCGTGTTATTATATGGTCCAACATTTATTATTGTCATTACACTCATTACCAAATGGTGATCAACGACCATTAACAGCACAAGTAGCATATATATAACTTGACCCAGTTCTTATTAAAACCATACTCAGACTCTAAAATGCCAAGAAATGTAGTAAAAGAAATAGGAATTTTCGAAATTTGTTATGAAATGTTGTAAAGAAATAGGAATTTTGTTATTTGTTGGTGAAATTGCGTTTTTTTAGATTTGACATTGGTTTGACAAAGAGAAAATGACATGAGAGTTTGAAAATAATAAATAAAAAAGGATTTTTTGAAATTTTAAATTTTTTAAATGAATGGAATTTTCGAAATTTGTTATTTTTTGGTGATGTTTCCGCGCACGCATACCCGGTGTTACTACGGATCATGATTATATCGCTCGTGGTTCTTGGCTATTATTTTTAATTTAGAATCTAGTGTTTAAATCACGTTTGGAATGAGAATGCCACTTTTAAACACACTATTTTGTTTAACATAATTTTCTATCCGTTTGTTTCTTTTATGTTTAGGACAGAAATCATTATTTTGTTAAAGTCCCACTTAATTTTTGAGTCACAGATTATTTTTTTTATAGTGACTTGATATATGGTTTTAATAACAATCTATGCCATAAAATATGATTAAAATACTATCATTCATTACCATTTGGAACGTCTGTCTCAGAAGGGGCCCGTATGTTACACTGGTGTAAATGTTTTCCATAGGCATCAGTGCTAACGTTTTAGCGTATACTGTTGGCAATATAAATTTAGAAATTAATTTCGAAATTAAATAAATTTACGACATCGCGACTTTTACATTATTCGGTACTAAATGTTGAATTGCTTAAAAAGATTCAATTATATTTAACATATTAAGTAATATTGGTCAATTCTGCACTCTTTAAATACGCATTTCAGTGTTAAATTTGTCGTAAAACTGAAGTTGTAAACATTAGCCATGCGGCGGAAAAATTAGTGTGCTATTTATAACTATTGGGCGGGATTTGCTGGAATCGGCACCTGCTGAAGGAATTCCCCTCGTCTTGGGAATTCCATGCGACTATCGCCTGATTGGTCACATCGCGTTCATGAGGATATTGTGATTGGCTGGCAATACGTCTAGGGTACACAGTTTGGACGGTTCATACCTAATTTGCTTAACCCCTTTTGTAAATTTCGCTATAAGCCGGTTGACTGTTTTCCATCCTCCATTTATCCAAGTTCGTGGTAACTCATCACTTAATTGTGGTGCATGTACACTCATCACTAATGAAAAAGCTATGATTCGCAAGGAAAAATTTACTTTCTTTAAAAGAAGGTTCAATATATTGCCGACTAAATGTGCTTTCTTTCAGTAAACATAACACCAGTAACAATATTTTTGGTCCAACTAGAGAAAAGGCATGAAAATATAGAATGTTCGTGGAATACACCAGTAAACACATCGTGAAAACATCGTGAAAAATCGTCCGACTGACGACATTTGATCAGAATGTTTGAGCAAACAAATGTGAGTTTGGACACATATGAGGTATCATCTTGTATAAAAAATAGTGTAGCATATGCTCGTCGCTGCCAAAATAACATGTAATATGTCATATCGTAGTTTATTACCTTTTTCTTCCTTTCTTGAGGCACTTTCTGTAGCCGCCGCCATTTAAAATCGTGGTACTCATCAACTCGAAACCACGTGATTCCCCACCGTGTTACGGGCCCTCAAACTTCGCATTTTGGGCCGGGTTTGATAATTTCCCAATCCCGTTACCCAATTTCGAGGTAGGGGTGGGGTCACTTACAAACACATAAGATAAACACTCACATGATAAGAACAACATATAATCAACATTCTTCGTATTTCCGTCCCAAAAATGCGATTCTTTCAGATCATGATTTTTCCTATTATTATACTTCCATGGTGTAACCAAGGAAGTATATTGTTTTTCTACTGAGGTCGTTGAATGCTGGATGCTGGATGCTGAATGCTGAATCATTGACATTAATGAAAAGTCATGAAACAAATACTGACGTATGAACCCCCGCAAAAGACAACTGCCCTCGCATGGGAACAGACATGTGTAGCTAAATTTAACTAGAATCAATTGGAACCAACTGATAATTGGGTAAGAATCAAATCAATGGGACTGCGAAGAACCAAATTGTTTTGGTTTATACCCAGCTAGGATTGCAGCTGAACCACATCTGGTAGATTACGTTTGACCCTATATATATATTATACTAGCAGGGTTACCCGGCGTTGCCCAGGTTAATGTATGCTGTGGATATTTGTTGGGAATAGAGAATGCTCTTGCTTAAAGTGTTAAACGTTTTCTCATAAATTGTATATTCAAATAGCATCACAAAACATGATTATTACAGTCATGGAATATAAATAGTGGCTCACCTTGTCAATTGTCATTCTGCTTATCGCGATTAATCCGTTCCACCAATAATGAAGTATATATTTATTTACAACTGCGTATACATTAGACGTTATAATATGATACATGAACATCATAAACACATTAGTTCGATAAAAGATGATAATTGGGTTTTACATATTGAGATGTATCAATCAATCTAGTGGGTTGGACTAAGATCTCGAGGACACCTGGCTATCATATCTCCATGAAGATACAGATGTTTCAAAGACATTTCCAGGTGCTCCTCTGTTCATGGTGCTATATATTGGCTAAATATTCTTAGTTTAAACGAAATGTTGCTGCGCAGATATATCAGCTACATGTGCCAGGCACAGGGCGAGATTTTGAGTTGTTTATGTCAGTCGTTGAGTCTGTTCTGAAATCCTTGTCAGATGTCAGTATTGGTAGGATCCTGAAAAGTCTTGTGCTACTAACTGCATTTTCTTGTATATCAGAAGAAACTATATTTGACTGCACACTGTGACCACTATTTTTGAACAGGCCTTCCATATCTCTTGACAATTTGTAACTTTATTGAATGGAACAGACTAAATTTTGTTATTATATATATGCAATCCTCTGACGGTTTGAGGTCTCTCAGTTTGCACGAATATATGTATCTCGTCAATAGAATGATAAATATACGTTTAATGCTTCTTCTAGTTATCTCATTTTGCTAGCTCATTGTGTGAATGCCTTGATTGCCATTCCCATATAAATATGACTGTTAAGAAGATATAATTGTTCAAGTGACTTATGTGGGTCACCATATGTCGGGATTGTGAAATGTGAACGCCCAACTACTTAACATGATATGGAGATGGCCTGGTGACTGTATACAACTTATATGTGGATATCGGCGAATAGCAATCTTATCAATGATAGTGCATATCCGCTCGCCATCCGTGATGCAAACGACACCAAATGTGATTTAATTCATGGTACATGTATATCATTAGAGAAAAACGTGTATGAATTTGGTGGAATTTGGTTTATTAAATCAATTGTTGATGCAACGTTGACTCGAACAACGCCATATTGCGAAGGTGATTATGTATTCGTTTGGTGGAAATCAGCGACAAAACTATTTCACCATATTTGTTTAATTTCCCCTCCCACCTACAGCGTCATTTTAGAAAATTTTAACCCGCACCATTATCTTCCTTGTAAACAATTACCCCTCTTAGAACGCCTTGGTGCCATCTCGATTGTACCGCGTGAAGTTATATATAGAACGCACACAGGCAGACAAAAAGACAGACAGACAGCACGATTTTATTTCTTGTATCATCTGAGAAGAACGTGTCTGAATTTGATGGTAATTGGTACTAAAAATATTTTGTATCAGTTTTTGTGACCCTCCCGTCCCTATTTCGGACTCAAGCTGCACACACTAAGACTCATTAGAGATTAAAGATGCATATATATGAAATTGGTGAAAATTGGCGAGTATACAAATTCGTATCAAATTTAAGGTCCCCACATCTCTCGCCCATAGGGCACCAATCTGGTGTATCTAAACCACACGATAAGATTCCTCGTATCACGGAGAATAATATGTATCAATCTGGTGGAAATCGGCACTAAACATATAGATATAATTTTTTGTGTCCCTCTCATCTCTATACACCACTGACTCGAATGGCCCCAGTTGTGACATCCTTAAGCCACACGATTACACTCCTGATATCATGGAGATGATTGTTTATAAGTTTGGTGATAATCGGCGACTAAACAATTTGTTTTATCAAATTTGGTGCATATCCTTCCCCTCTCCGTCTCTCACACAAACAGCACCACTATGGCGTCTTTAAATCACGATTAAATTCCTCGTATCATGGATAAGAACGTGTATCATTTTGGTGGAAATTGGCGCTAAAAATATTGTGCATCAATTTTGGTGCCCCTGTCCCTTTCAATGCAACCCTGACTCGAATGAGGCCAAATTTGACAGATAAAAGCCACACCATTAGACCCCTCATACCATGGGAATGATTTTGTATAAGTTTGGTGGCAATCGGCGACAAGTTTTTTTTCTGCCCATCCCCTTTTCTGCCCCTGACAACAACGGCGTCACTTTAGAAAATTCTAACCCCGACCATTATCTTTCTCGTAAAAAGCTACTCCTAGTAGATCCCTTTGGCAACATATAGATGGTCCCCTGTGAATTTCTATAGAACATAGACAGGCAGACAGACAGACAGACAGACATTCGCAAATATAGATATAGATATACCCCTCATGTGGTTGAACTTAACTATCCAATGGGTTGAGTTACCCCTTTAAGTGGCCATCCGTTCCCCAATAGGACTGCAGACGAGCCACCCCTGGAATAGTTACTGTTACCCCTCTGGAGATGCTACCCCAACTTTATCACCCCATGACATGGCTCATATTTACAGCCCAAGAGAGGTACTAAATACCAAATACACCCCAAAAGGATACCAAATACCCCTTTTGTTTTTAGTTGTAAAAATTAATTGGTAAACAGTATACTGCGAATCGACAAACATCGAATTCAATTTTCGAAGGCATAATTTCAAATTCGTGATCTAATTGCAGAATTTCAATGCATTAGATGGATTCACGTCAGATTCTAAATTGTATTTTCCAATTCGAAAAGTTATTTTTTTAATGAAACAATTGTGTGTTGTTCTCCGCGTCAGTTTCATGTTATTTACATTCAAGTCGATAATCGTGCGTTTTTCTTGCCAATGGTAATTCCTATGACATTCAAACACATTGCGCACCAAGAGTAAGCCATCAAATCCTGTTACTGACTACAATAGCATATCAACAAAAGGTTTACTGGGATAGTGCAGCTGGCGCATGTATGCACAATAAGATATATTATACAAAGTGTTTAGTTTGGGATGAGATACGTGCCCAGGGGCCTGTTTCATGAAGCAAGGTCATAAGATCATCTTAAGATGGACTTAATCTAAGATCTAAGGTGGATCTTATGATGTAACTTTTCCGTTTCAAGAACGCGTTTCACAAAACAAGATTAAGTCCTACTTAAGTAGTAAGTTAAGTTCCCGCTCATTTAGACTGGTTATCGACAATTTTCTACAGTCCGGAACAAAAAAATGTGGGCTTGTGCAATCTGTATGTACGGCATTGAGAGGTTATCGAGAAAGAGCCGAGTCCGAGTTGACATTATTGTGTGACAGGGATGCTGGATGGAGTGGGGTGGGCGAATCAGCGCATGTATCTTAGTGTATATAGTCAGTGGCCTAATATTCGCATATGGATCTTAGACTTATATGAGTTCCACGATGTGAATTCGAACATGAGTACTTTGCAGGCTCTTAAAATGACGAGCTTTGCGTTTACTGACGAGTGGTGGTGTCAGAAATAAGACAATATAATTATATGGATCGATGCATGACTGCGACCATGCATTCACGCCGAGTTAATCCACTGAGAGCAATGATCAGGCGGCGATTTTTTATGTGAGCCGACATAACTCGTGTATTATCGACCACCGCTCTCTACGTGTAGCAATAATCAAAATAAATCGGCGATGTCATCAGGACACACATAGGTCATTTTTCGATTCAAAGGGAAATGAAAAATATTTGTTAGAGTAACTTTTTAATTATTTTTATGCAGATGTTTTATGCGGTTGTCATACCATGGATATATATATAACTACGTTTTCATTAGCACACTCGTATTAAGGGCTGTCATCGTTACGGTGTGTATATCATATATACAGTATGCTGTACAACGGTCATCCCACCCCTGCAAAAAAAACATGACAAAAATTTGGACAGCCTTGAAAATCACGACATATCGGCGTGTGCATAAACTCAATACAAATAATATTCTCTATAGAAAATTGTCACTATTTCTAAAACATATTTTGATAAAGAGCGTTTGTGTTACCTTTCCTATATGACATATCTGCTTTGTAAACAGCCGACGGAAATTTGGAAAGAGGAAAGAATCAATACATTAATTGATCTCATTTTACCCCATCTCCCCACACACATATGGAATAACATAGAGGAGATTGTGAGCTTTGGGCTAGGCCATAATTCTTATCAAAAGTTTAATTCGTGGGTAATACAATTTTATAATAGATATTATCTATAGGTCACATACACAGCTGATAATTGACTATATCCTACACTCGACGAGGCTCGGGGTGGCTAGTTGGTCTCTGGGGGGGGGGGTACATCGTGCAATTTCTAACTGCACCCGCCCCTTAATTGAAGCGGGCCAAACTTCCATGTTCGCGAAATGCCATGTCCACCCCACCCGTTGGATTTAAACTTTCCAATTGGTATCTCAAATATTCCAACAGTTCGAAATTTCTAACCTGACGCCCCTAAAGTAGGTGATTTTCGGTTGCTGCTGTTTGTCTAAAACAACACATTCCTTTACTAGTTATAAATTCAAACAATTGAAACCTATATATAGTGTACGATTAATGTTGTCAGGCATGAAATTTCCAATTGCTAAACATTTTGACCAAAGTGTGTGTGTGGGGGGGGGGGGTGCTGTAGACAACACACAAACCCCATTCGCCACGTCCCTGATGATAAGCCTGTGCTCTGAATTGTTTTTACCAAACTAACCCTATGGGGATACGGTGGGGGGGGGGGGTTGCCCTCTCCGAAATTTGGTTTTGGAAAGTTTGAGGTACCAGTTGGAATGTTTAAACCCAAAGAGAATTTGGTGTTGTTTAAGGGGGTGTAGTTGGACATTTCGAGGCGAACACCCCCTCTCACTCTGTAGCCACGATTCTGTATACCAGACGACGAATTGCCCACCCAGACAATGTATAGATATCTCCGTAATTTGCAAAATAACATAGGCCGCCATACTTGTCATCGATATGCCACTTATCACGTTGGTCTTAACTTTAAGATTATCTTATGACACCTCACAGCAGTCTTAAAGTTAAGACCAAAGTTAAGACCATCTTAAGTTAAGACCTTGTTCGTGAAACACACTTATGACTGAAGTTTGAACTTATGACCATCTTAAGTCCCAACTATGTCATAAGTTGCTTTCATGAAACAGGGCCCAGATCTGTAGCCAATGTTTCGTTCGGTATTTTTCACAAGCGATAGAGATATTTGTCAAAGGCGGGCTATTATTTCTCTCGATCACACCCGCGTTTTGTCAACAATTTATCTCATTGTCCGTGCATGGACTGTAAAGAATGCGTATATGCGACGAGCATCACAAACATGATTCTCTATAAATGTTTTCGACTTATGAAGAATTTCGCAATTCATTGTTCATATAGTATGTAACTTTCGCCAAACAAAAATCTCGGTGATATCTCAATTTGGATTTTCCATGATCTTTTCAAAATACCTTTTTGAACATCGGTATACGAAAAATGCGAGAACCCGTTAATACGTAATTTGTGTGTGGATATCACAGACTACCAGAGGAAACCATACTTCATACTATCTTTCTAGCGTATTCATCGAGAAATCTAATTTCTAAAGATTAATTTCGAACGTAGTTTTCCATGTTTCGTGTCATGTTTCGTGTACAATTGTACAGCTGTTCCACAGCCTTGATTTCGACACTAATATGCTACGTAGTCGTCGATCGAACAACGACACTCCTGTTGTCCGGTCAGTAGCGTGTATAATACACTTGGATGGGGCGAATATCAGTCTTTCGTTAGATATCAAAATGAATCCTCTGCATACCATATATTTCGAGATATCGGCCGTCCCATGCAATTTAAAATTCTGTTCCGCAGATCGTCATTATGTTCGGCATTCGACCCCATTCCGCAGATTGTCATGTCCCAAATTTCTGCAAATGCGCGGGACGGATGACCGAGCTATCACTGGAATAACCTGGACGCTTACATGGAGACGATATACATGCATTGATCAAGGTCCTTCTGGATATTAATCTCATGTATTAAGATTCATTTTATTTCACATTGAATTGCATTGCAATACATCTTGTGTTCACGCTTCAATTTACAATATGTTTACATTTAAAATATGAACGCACGCCAAATACCACATCCACATGCATGGAACCCCACGTTTTGTATTGTAATGTTGTCGAATTATGATCTGGAAAACTAATGAAAATCAACACGGTTAGTCATGTTTGTGCTTGCAGGAACAAATAATTTTAATTGTTCGACTAACGGAGATACATTTGATGAATATTGCATGCCTATATTTATATATTGTTTTATTTTAACCGCAGTGCTGAATACAAAACGTACAACGCCTGGAAAGACGACGAGACAGGAAATAGATAAATAAAATCGACGAGGTCGCCGTGTATACCATAACCTACTTTTTAAATAACATTTTCAACTGACGATTTGTTGGACACGAAATGTCCGACTGTTGAGAATTTGGCCTAAATTAGAGACTCCTGCCACTACGTACCTGACATTCATACTGGGTGAAATACGCATTGTAAAAAGTGTTCGACTGATAATGTAACATGGTAGGATAACATGATCAGAGTGTACTCTGGCTGTGTGGAGGATTATCTCGCTCACTAGGCTAACATCAATTATGTAATACGACGTTCGTCGCAGGTTGGTAAGTAGCCTACCAACTCCCCATCGCAGGTTGGTAAGTTACATACCAACCTGGTAGAACAATGGCAGTAGTGTGTAACCAGAACAATGTTGTAAAGTTCCTTGTCGGCAAATCAAATAGTTCCCAGGTGTTTAACTGGTGTAATAAGATCTACATAACAAGTTAATGACAAAAAATAGTGGCTGGTCGTCGGAGTTGGAAGAACTGCCATTCTAGCAGGGCGTATATATATTAGCTGCCTTGGCTAGCTCCAGCATGACTGGAACATGTACCAAAACCTGGCTGGCGAATAATAACAATTATGTACATGTATCCATGTTTTGAAGATCCCTATCCCATCTATTCAAAAGCCTGGAAAACCATATGATTGAATGATCTGCAACCAAACTACAGTGGTGTGTACCAAAATGAGCAACCCATATTACACACTTGATTGAGATAATCTGCTCGCCTGAAATGTTGAGCGATTGGCGAAAAAGATAATTTTGAGTAGTGAGGTGTACATAAATAAATAGATAGTATGTCTTCATGGAGACGTTGACCATTCATAAACTGGCTGATATTAGAAACGTGATTCCTTGTTTTGGAGACCACCCATCGTGTATAGAGACCTGGATGGACCATGGACTGAGAAGATGCACCAAATACAGGGCGATAATTTTCTGTCGGGCAATAGACAATCCGCTTGGACAACCAGGGACAATTGTTCTAACAAAACCATGCTTCCCCACACCAACAAACCGAACTTAAATCTCTCTTGTTTAACCTTTATAAAAGAGTCAGGCCCTATTAGTACAAATATCATAACAAAATAAATTGTTATTTAAAATAAATTATCAAGTAAATGTTGCAAAAATGTAGGCACTGGCCATGTTAAATCAACTGTATCATATTTCAAATTGAACATGGAGGTAGCGCTCTAATAAAAATGAATAACGCAACAGAGTTGGCGGCATTTCAGAGAGTTAATATACAATAGACAAACAGGGAAGTTCTCAAATGACCTTGATCCTAGCAGTTGATCTCGACCATATATAATTTGGTGGACAACTGGTGGCGCAATGAGTTAACATAATTTCTTCAAAAACAAGGCCAGATTCCCATATTTCACTCAATACATCAGCCTTTGTCCGGTCTGTCGCTGTTTCGCAAAACTATTGAACTTATCCACTGTGTTACTATATATACGGGTATAAATTCATTGAAGGATCCATCCTGGTACGTGATTAAATTATATCATGAATGTGTTTAATGATTATGCATGCCACGGGGTTTTTCCAGTAATACAGCGTGATCTTAGAATCACCTCGTTACATGCGATTCCATTGGCTGTTCGTCATATCGGCACAATACAATGGACACCATTGTTCCAATGAATAAGAACATTATTCTCTATCGTTGGTCGCTTCAGTTTTCTGAATAACTGACACGTTGTACTTAACATCCGGGTACGTGATTATAGTGATTTCCACTGATGCAGCGAGCTCCACGTGACACCATAGAGGGAACGTGCGATTTGATTGGATGTCGATATTATGTCACAAACATAATGTATTGTATGTCACGCACTCTCCTATATAATGCTCACATACCCATCAGATAGCTCAGTCACGTTATATATATATTCAAACCATTGTACCAGAGCTGAGAGATAATTCGTGTTTCGATGACGGAAAGGTGAGTTTGTGATCCATTTTCCACACAATGACACGAACACAGACACCCTCACCCTCACCATCACACGCACACACCCTCACACACCCTCGCCCCCCACACACCCCTGGTCAAGTGTTCCTGCTGAATTGATGATGTCGGGGCGAACTGATGCTGTTAACAAAAAGTACCGTTATATTTTTATAATTTGTCTTGTTCGCGGTGTTCCGATAATCTTAACATACCCAGGAAAAGCCATTATGCGTATCGAACATTCCAAAACATATTTATTGCGAAAGAGTTTTAATACTGGTTGTATAAGTTGTTGAAAATCGACTATAATCAAGCTGGTTATTCGCGTTGTTTTAGAAACACCAGCGCATGCATTGTTATATATTTTTAAAAACATAAATGATACATACACACAATGATTTTTTTCTCAAATCTCTCGGATTAGCCAAACACCGCGAAAACGACAACTTTAGAAAAAATAACGATACTTTTTCGTAACGGCATCAACAAACGTGTAGCACGTCTGGTTACCGACCATGCAGGGGTGTCACGACATGGGGCTTGGGGTGTCTCCCCGACAATGGACATTTTTTTCAACAGTTGGAAATTTCCTACCTGACACAATATTATAGTTGGAAATTTCCCACCAACAATTTGTTTAAATTGTTATCGTTTCGCTTTATTTTCCGACAGCAATAAACGTGACATTTGTTGTTTTTAGAACAACAGTTGCATATGTACCTACTTTTGGTCAAAATATTGGTTCGAAATGGGCATCAGTTGGAAGATTTCCAACTGTATGGGGTGTCAGGTGGAGATTTCCAACACCGCTGGAGTCCAGTCCAGATGCTAGGAATTTGACCTTAGATTTTGACCATCTGTCAACATTTTTGGTTTCCGACCGATAACACCAGTTTGGATTATTTGATCTGGATCAGAGTTGGTATGTGTATTTCTCAGCTAATAATACACACCAAATTCGAATATGGGTTCCGTCCAATTATATTTACATGAGTTACGGCCCGTTTTAGACTTAGAATTTGACAGTCTGTTAACATTTATGGTTTCCGATTGATAACCCCAGTTTGAATTATTTGATCTGAAACAAAGTTGGTATGTATATTTCCCAGCTAAAAATTAGGGGTATATCAGATATTCTTTGTAAGCTCAAATTATTATTTTATTTTGCGGTCGTACAATTCGAAATGGCTAAAGGGCGTACTTTGCCACGCCCTAGCGATGCTCTTGTTCGAGATATACGAGTCGAGCATGTTGATGATATCGAAACGTGATTAGACAGTTTGGTGATGGCATATCACAATTAACGCAAGTATCATGGATTATTCCATCTTTGCTCATTACAAAACTGATCAAAAGTTGGAAATTACGAAATTCAAGAAAAAATATGTTGAAACGCCTCATCGTATGGACACAACAACACGCCTAACTCAATCCTCGCTTATTGGTATGTTCTATGAACATCCATCTACTCAAACAGAACAAATGGGACAAATGCATCACCATTTAATACTCAGTACAACAATTGTCACTTGACAGTGTTGGTTTTCCATAATACAAATGTCCGACAGTAAACACAAAATATGTATAGAGTCGGAACAAAAATCGTAAACGGTCCAAAAATATCGGAGGCGCTGAACGCCAGTGACTATAGTGGTAAAATGGCAGGGCATTGTCTCCCTGACGGGCATTTTCTTGCCCGTCACGTGAACGTGCCATAAAGTTGAATTTTCACTGATTTTTTGGACCCCTTAACACATCTAAACTTTGAATGCATCATGCACCGAAGCTAAATGTATATGTTCTCATTATTAACTGTGGGAGTGAACGAAACGTAATGCTATCAGGGAATATACAATAATTATAAGGGTGGTTTGGTTTCTAAATACATGGGTCACACACAAACAAAAGTCTGACAAATACGAAACGCGACTTTTCTATATTTTGAGGACCCCCACTACCCAATTTGAAGTTTTAAAAACACCACGAACTGAAATTATATGCTCTGAATATTAATTGAGGGGTGCACAAATGGTATATAGTTACATCAGGAATACACATGTTGTTTAAAAATTGGTCGGTTTTCAAAAGCCTGGGACACTGGCAAATAATAAGTCGACTGTTCACTGTTTTAGGGGACACATATCCTATTTGAAGTCTTGAACGCCTCACAAACTGACGAGGTGTACTCTTAATATCAACTGAAGTTGCGGCTAAATGGATATTATATCAGGAAAATAAAACGTTTAACTCGGCCATCTACATTATACAATTTGGCCATATACATCATATAATCTGTCACCACATTCAGGGACCTGGAAGACAGACAGTCATGACTCTATCACCTCTAACAATATACATGTATAGTCTATTAATATTATAATTATTTGTAATTCTACTTTCCAATTGTGTATATTGTAAATAAAATGATCATATCCAACGTTTATATGGATGGGTTTGTTCCCGAACACTTGGGGCACTTCACCAAAAAAGACTGCACGAGAAAGACAAAATTTTAATGATTTTGGGGACTCCCGATCCCATTTGAAGTCTTGAACACACCACGGACCGGAGGGATAATTATGCTACCATAATAAATCAACCTTGTGGCCGAGTGGCCATTATATCAATACATAAACAATGTTTATTGATATGTTGCTTTCCGATAGCCTGTGGCACCTTACAGTGAATGGCAAACTATACTATTATACTAAAATGTTCACTGTGTTGGGGACACCTTAACCCATTTAAACTCTAAGCCACCACCAACTTAAAGGATATGCTCTCAATATCAATCGATGCTATTGACAAATGGCTAATCTATCAGGAAATACACAATTGATATACAGATATGTTGGTTCCCGACATCTAGCTAGGGACACTCGGCAAAATTGCGATAATTTGTATACGACAGGCACCCTATATACCCTATCTGAATACTTAAACACATCACGAACTTCAACGGCACATGTATGCTCTCAATGTGAGCTGAGGGTATGGACAAAGGGTATTATTTGTATCAGGAAGTACAACATTGATATTGATGAATTTGGTGCAGAAAGTCTAGGAAACTTTACAAAGAGCGGCTAGAAAATAAATAATTGCGAATGTTCTATGATTTCATGGCCCAAGCCCTATTTGAAGTTTTGAACACACTATTAACTGAGATTGGGCCAAATGGCTACACTCTCAGGATGCAATTATTTCCGACGGCGTCGGAAACTGTACAAAAGGCGGCTGGCCAATAAATAAACGGGATATAGACTGTATGTGCATGTGACCACATTAAAATATTTTGTAAAGTTTTAAAACATATGTAATTTTCCGACCAAAAACTTTTTTGCGGGAGGGATAGCTAAAATCTTATATCTCGTAAATCGTCCAAGATGTTAGTCAACTACTTTCTTGGATAAACACGGCACCACGTGGAATCAAAAGTTAGGTATTATTGCGATATCCGTTTGAATGATAACAATATATATTTCCGTGATAAAGAGCGATTTTCAAAATAATTCAAGTCTACTATATATATATTGATAACCATTACCACTGTCGTTAAATTTAGGATGTAGATCAGACATGATAAGATATAAGAATATCGTGTTCCCGACACTTTATGGAAACTATAATCTGGTTCAAGCATTGTTTTGCATGTATTTGTTCGGAATTGTTGTGCGTTTTATGTTTGGTAATCACAGGTGAATATGTCTCAAAACAAATAATTTTGGAATATACACACATTGACTGGGGCGGAATTGCGATAATTATTTTTAAGAGACATGAGTCACATGACGTACCAGAGCCCCGAGGGACACAATTTATATATCTTTATTCCACCCGAGACTGACAATAGGTGTCATATATATGACACAATTATCCCATGCGCCAACCGCAGACGGTTAATAGTTCGAAGACGTGAACCCGGGCGATAGTTGGCTTGCCGGACAATGGTCAAATTTACTCTCCGACACGTGATCACGCTTCGTCCTGTCAAAGGATATTTCACATTTTATGAATTATACGTATATAGAATACATTCTAAAACTAGATGAATCGTCAGATGTGTACGGATTTTTCGTACTATAAGTTGGCACGCCTTTACAGACGAGAACGTGATGACCTTAACAAAGCATGCTGACATATACACACATGTATGACAGTTTGAAAACTTCCTAAGTTATTTAGACTCTACTATATATCAACTGATTCCATTTCAGGTTCAATATGTTCGCAGTACTACTCATAATTTGGGCGGTCACAATGGCCGTAGGTGGCCAGTCAAATGACTCCAATACACCAAGTGATACCAATAGCAACTCCAATAGCGACTTTCCACAAAGTGATACCGATAGCATCTCCGAACACGTCAACTCCGAGCAGAACGTCAGAACTGGATGTAAGTTGACGTACGACATATATTTATATGGTAAAACCCAGAGAGGGCAGCATGTCTTTAACTGGGAACTTTAATTGTAGCGTCAGATTGGGAATCCTCTATTGCGGTCTGATAAAATGAAATTACAATTGTAGTTTCGAATGAACAGGGACGTGGATTCGCACGGTCTATCACAGTTGATGTAGTTGTTGCGCGACAAATTTGATTTATAAGTGGTGGATGTATGCCACAACGAAACTAATTGAATGAGTTTCTATACCTTTAAATTAATATTATTTTTCCAAAAGAAGGAATTGAAACCCTATCCGCTGCGACGGCTAGGACAACGCGGTTAGAGTTGGAACGTGATCATAACTTGATGACGTAGTACACTCATTATAATTGTGCTACATGTAATCGTGAATTTGCGAAACCTCTCTACGTTGGCCCGACATAAATTCACGAAAACGTGGTCGTATCTGGAAAGTGTATGTTTGCAAAACTTCTTTAACCTTTTCATGACAGGAGCTTCCTGAAAGTATGCGAAAACCCTGTGCTAATGCATTTTTTGTATATATGCGAGTCTCCCACATGGTTGTTGGCACATCCTTATCAGAACCCCCGTGCGTAAAGATCGAATTTTTGTCGTGTACTGGCAACATATATCCATAATCGTAATCCGTATAATCCATATCCCTAATCCTATTCGTGATTTTGCGAAAGGTCTCTAATGACCCTGTGATAGCTTACCATCAAACATCCTTTTCATATTTCCGTTGTTGGTAAACTGGCTAGATGTCGGAGGTCATTGTCACGTCTATCGACATTTCTATCAACAAACGGTATAACAAGGTATACACATGTACAAACAATTAACCGATGCGAGTTTGTAAGTTTATAACAACAGAAGCCAGTTTGCACTCGTTAGTCGCTCTTAGTTGTTCGCATAAGCCGACAGTTTGATATGGATTATTTGAGCCTCGTCTGACGGAACATTTATCAGCCGCTATGAAGCTCAGGCAAGTAAAAAATCATCAAAAGTACGACTTGGGGATGATTATTAGCTAGCCCATCGGTGAGATTGTTCGATCCCATAGCCCAGGTCATGATGGATGATATTATTAATTTAGGGCTGCAATATCTCACTAACTAAACCACATAGGCCTACTAACCTCAATTTTAGTATCACCAACTTAACCGCGTGGGCCTACTAACAT
The DNA here is from genome assembly GCA_032622095.1 of Siphonodentalium dalli. Lineage (NCBI taxonomy): Eukaryota > Metazoa > Mollusca > Scaphopoda > Gadilida > Siphonodentaliidae > Siphonodentalium > Siphonodentalium dalli. The sequence goes on along the minus strand of CP136069.1, from coordinate 15,071,059 downwards.
CGATTTTAACCATTTAATAAGTTAAAACAAATTACTATAATACTAGTACATGCATGGGTGACTGTTTGTTGAACTTATTATTTTCTGAGCATGTCCACAGGGAACTACTCGTCAAAGAGTATTCACTAAAAAAACGGCTGATGTCATTGAAATTACAGTTTAGTATGCATACCTAGACGGTTATTATATCCACAGTTGGTGCCCCATGGCTCGCATGGGATGAGGGGCCGTGCAGCGTTAGCTGTGGTTTAGGCACACTGATCCGGACTAGAAATTGCTCGAATGCAAATCCGCAAACAGCAATCGAGACGTGTATTGGCATCAATAGAGAAATCGATATGTGTCAAGAAGCAGCGTGCCCAGGTAAGTTTATGAGCCGTGATCACGTGTACGCTAAACAAAATATAATTTTACAACAATTAAATTAAACACATCATATATAGAGGCAGATCACAACACGCATCTTAATCGAGAATATTTTATGGAATTAGTTGTGCACGGCGGAAAAATATTTTACGAACATAATGAAGTTAAGGTCAAGATGTGTGTTTTTCATAAATCCAGATAAAAATTGAAAGGAATTTTCAACAAAGAATTTGTCTAGACGTATATATCCGCCGAAAAATCTTGATTTTTACATAGACCTATTGTCATCTGAAATGTTTATATAATCTCAACAAGTATTTAATATAAGACACAACAGTGGATTATATGTGCATTTGTGAGGTACCACGAACTGCTAAAATTAAAATAACTAAGAATTTCACACAAACATATAATAACTGAATTGCGTATTCTATTGGGTTTATGAGAGAAACACCACTTGTGTCGTGAAGCTGAATAAGTTAACTGATTATCGATGATGCATGTTTGTATATACTGGTAGTGCGGTTTGGAGACAACTATCACAACTACGTTAATTATGCCTACACCACAGTGCTCGTTAATCCTCTTCACCCAACCTTCTGTATGTAATGGGTCATTATCTTAACGACTCATCACTGTATCTGGGTATTGTCGCACACTCTTTGTATATTACAGGTGACTAACCACAGCGTTTGTATTTTTCTTGTATTTGCAGTCATTGATGGTGGTTGGTCTGGTTGGGGAAACCACTCGTGCAGCGTCACATGTGGGCATGGCACCCAGTATCAATTCCGCAGCTGTGCCAACCCAAAGCCTGCAAGTGGCGGGAAAGACTGCGATGGGACATCCAACAGGACCGTCGGGTGTTTTAATTCCGAATGTCCAGGTGAGTGATGTAGAATTTGAGTTTCTGTTCGGTCTAAAGGCTTCATCCATACTGCCTCTCAAACTGACACCTCAGTATGTAATGTCGATTCCGCGAACTAGGTAAGCCAATTCGACGAGGATGACGATTGACTGCGTCTTTGATAACAAAACATGTTGCGGTACAACTAGATGGGTGAATGAAATGATCTATCAACAATTTTATTCGTTTGTATTCACACTAGTTCTACGATGTTTAACCTTTCACGAAGGAGCTGCGCTGGTGCAGGATTAAAGATCATGTACCAGTGCAGTCTCTTGTGTATGCGGTATCTCATGAAGGTAGCTAAAGTTATTCCAATCTACAAATCTAAAGACCCAACAATTCTAAGTAACCACAGGCCAGTATCTGTGCTACCCATTTTCTCAAAAATTCTTGAAAAACTGATGTACAACAGAATGGATAAATACCTTACAAAATACAATATTCTATATAGTAGCCAATATGGCTTCAGAAAAAAATCACTCAACTATTCTTGCTTTAACTGATTTATTAGAAAAAATAACTCAAGCTTTAGATAAAAAAGAACACCCCATTGGAGTATTTTTAGATTTATCCAAGGCATTTGACACAATAAACCACAATATAATGATTAATAAACTTGAACACTATGGCTGTCGGGGGTTGCACTGAACTGGTTCCGCAGCTACCTGTCAAATAGAAAGCAATATGTACAGTACGAAGGCTACTTTTCATGCCAAACAAAGATAACCTGTGGCGTGCCACAGGTATACTTACTTGGCCCTATTCTCTTTCTTATATACATGAATGATCTTCCAAATGTGTGCAAAGAATTAAAGGTAATACTATTTGCTGATGATACAAATGCATTTTACTCAGATATAAAGAAATGGAGGCAATGAACAAATGGTTTCTAGCTAATAAATTATCTTTAAATCTTGATAAAACAAACTATATGCTTTTCACAAATAGAGATCTCTATAAGTCGTTAAATTTTCTACCGGATCTAAAAATTAATGATAAACTGGTCCAAATGGTTAAAAACACTAAATTCCTAGGAATTGACATTGAAGAAACTTTGTCATGGGATTTACATGTGGATACAATTATCAATAAATTATCGAGAAACATAGGAGTCATGCGTAAGGTTAGTGAGTTTGTACCAAAGGATACGATGAAATCACTTTATTCGATACCTATTATCCCATATCTCACCTATTGTAATGCTATTTGGTGTGCAGCAACTGTGAAAAATCTTCAAAAACTTGAAAAAATACAAAAACAAAGCAATTGCAACACTGTCATATGGAAATAAAAAAAATACCCAGGAAATATGCAAGAAACACAATTTATTGCTGCTTGAAGACATTGGAAATATGCAACTGCTTAAAATTGTACATGATTTCCACCACAAGAAACTCCCTAAAACACTGACTTCCCTATTTACAAGCCTACATGATATCCATAATTACAATACACGGTTGAAAGCTAATTCAAATCTATTCTGTGTATTTAAAAGAACGAAAAAAGCAAAAAATGCCATATCAACCAGAGCCAGATGCCCGTGGAATGAACTACCAACTGACTGCAAACTCAGAATAGAAATTGATAGCAATTACTCAAAATATCTGAAAGAATATTTCATTAACAAGCAACATAAACCCCCCCCCCCCCCACTGAATAGTACTCCTCCTGGTTACCGACATGTACTCTAATAGTAGTACAAAACAGAGTTTTGTCACCACAGGGCTATTCAGATTAGGACAAGCTCCTTATTGTTTCATGCTCTTAATGTATAATTCCTCCTACTCTGATTAGCCCTACATGGTGAGGGAAAAGAACAGTCTGAATATTTCAACTGCATGTATTATATATCTAACGTGTCATCCCATACTGAAATCCGTACATTAACCAATGGATAACTCTAATCTATCGAAACATGTCTCAACCGTCTGCATCTGTATATAGTAATTATAAGTAAATAAATTATAATATAATATTTCGATGTCGGGGATTGACTCATGTGGGTTGTGATATGATGCATCTACACCAGGTCGCAGCATGAGAAGGAACTTGGTATTACATGACCAATTATATCATTGCAACATGAAAATATACTGTGAACTGTGACATGTCCACACCCCCTGCCCCCCCCCCTTGCCCACACCCTTCCATACCCACCCCCAAAATCGTTATATTTGTCGCACACCATTGCACCACCTGTAAATATACAGAGCAACTTTAATAACAATATAATATTAATGTAATATATTTGTATAAGAGTCCTGCCATCATAAGCCCAGCTTTTGTGGGGTCCTGTTGTATATAACATGTTATTATTCGATAATATCAAATACAAACTTATTGTATTGAAAAAACTTATTGAATTGAAATCTCCCATAGAGATCCTCGCATATATAAGATAATGAATGCACTGGCTTGGTGGCTTACAATGTCAAGGTAAATATTGTCAGGCCAATGCATTATCATATATAAGCGATGAGACTCGCATATGTAAGATAATTCATTGGCACAGGGTTTTCCAACAATTTCAGGAAGCTGCAGTCATGAACGGGTTAATGAAGCTTATGAATTTAGTGTGCATGCTCGCACACCAACAGCATTCTAATGGAAACGTCACGTATATTGTCAGTCTAATAACATCAGACCATTGAACAAGCTACATGTACGGTTTTATTGGTCAAGGCATGGCTCTTCATAGACGCATTTTATGTATTTTATTTAATTCATGGATACATGCACATAATGCATTCATTTTGTAAAGTATGTTCACATGCACCAGCTCTGTAAAATACAGGAGCGTGAATATAGGGTCTCCATCGGGGGGTGTTCAACTACGAATGTCCAACTTCAGCTGCACCCCTTGAACACAAGACCAACATTTCCTTTTTCGATTTCACTCCCTCATGTGGCTGTCTTAGGATTTTCCAAATTATACCTCGAGTTGTCTTTAGATTTCCTAACTACATGTAGTAGAATCATATAGCCCACCACCAGCTTCATGTCGTTGGAAATATACAGCCCAACACCCCAGTGGTCGGACATTTCCGACAGATGTCTACATCTCAGTGTAACAGTCTTTTTTGGTTTAAACTCAACATACATGTATTTCACGTTAATTACTATTTGTAAAATCAAATTTTTAGAACAATTTCTACCTATAACTGGTCAGACATTTCCTACTAATATTGTGGCAACTATTAATAGAAACATGTAACCAAAGTGAGGTACATATACACCCATCCTTGTACCACGTCCCTGGTGGAAACCTAGCTAAGTCAATATTTAACCCTTTCATGACTGGAGCTTCCTGAAATTTTGCGAAAACCCTAGGCAAATGCATTTTCTTATACATGTATATGCGAGTCGCCCATAGGGCGCCTCGCATATGTACGAAAATGCATTTGCCTAACAATATTTACTTGACCTTGTAAGCCAGTTCATCATCTTATACGTGTATAAAAGTTACAATTTGACCATTCTAGTCTCAATAGCTTTTTTCAGAATACCGAATTTTGAGAATTTGGAATCATACTCGATAACGTGCTTCGTTGCAGTGAATGGCGGTTGGTCGGCGTGGACAGTCAATCAGTGTAGTGTCGATTGTGGTGTAGGAATTACATCGAAAACAAGAAACTGCTCCAACCCACCACCAGAACACGGCGGCAACGAATGTCATGGAGAAGATGAGGAACTCATCAGGTGTAGTCAATCACACTGTCCCGGTAAGTTGTATTCGATCACGTGTAGTCAGTCACATTGTCCCAGTAAGTTGTTTTCAATCAAATGTAGTCAATCATATTGTCCCGGTAAGTTGTAGTCAATCGAAACATTGAAGGTCCGTGTTAGTTTAACATGACACAATGTCATTTTATTATTCATGTCAGTCATATCGCAGTCTGGTTTCTGCCATCTCAATAGTTCCATCTTTAGCCGACATTGCATTGTTACGCAGACTTAGCATCGAATATATTACAGTAGATACTAGCAGGATGACTCCGGCGTTGCCCAGGTTAAAGTGATATGGAACCTTCCACTGTGGATAATCGGTGGAAATAGACAATGCTCAAAGTGTTATTCTCACAAATTGTATACCCAAAATGTGCATCACAAAACCTCATTCCCATACATATATTATAAATCAGTGGCCCCTTGTTGGAATGATTGCAATTTGTATATCATTGTTAAAATTGTATAGTCGACATGGTTGTAATTCTCGACAATAGTAGATGATTGTCACATTCTTCCAGATTGGATAATGCCTGACTACTCACAGACCAAGTTGTGCTGATTCACTAAATATACACAGAGTTTGGCTTCAAACATTATAACAACATTCAATATGGTTAAATTGTATACTGGTAACCTATATCGTAATAACTCAACCGATACAGATAGCAAATGGGCTATGCATCACGTTTTGCTAGCCCACTATGAATGCCGTGATTCCCGTCCCCACATAACTTTGACCGTTGATAAGACATAACCGATCAAGTGTCATATTTGGTCACCATTTATCGAGGTTGTGACAAAATCTCCTTAAAACGAATCTGTTTGATATCCGGTTTTTTAAAGTGCATGTATCAGCGATCATTCATCAGTCCAATATAAAGAGGATGTACAATGAGTCCCCAGTTTATAGCGGGATTTACAAAACGAGTCCAGTAAATTAGGTCTGGACCGAGCCGACCGAGGTCCATACCTAATTTACTGGACGAGTTTTGTAAATTCCGCTATAAACTGGGGACGAGTTGTATATTCTATTTGTTACCTGATAAAACATATTGATACTCTTTGTCGTATTTAATAGGGTATATTTAATGACATAGCTTTTCAAACTCTTCATTCATTATAGTTTGTTGGAAAAATATTGGATGCCATAGTATTTTGAGACATAGCATACGGAATGTAAACGAACCGGAAGTCAAAGGTCACCTGGCACTATTTCCTGTTATTAAACGAATGTTTAATATCACAAATTATAGAATGGGTTTATTGAATGAAATAAGGGTATGACCATGTAATAAATAGATTTATGATATCTTTGGAAAATAAACAGAAAAACTAATATAGAAATTTAGAGCAAATTATGACGTATTATGAGATACTTGGCCCTGGCACCATTCAGCACTGAAACTATTGTTGACTAATATGTTTACTCAACACGTTGAGTGATACTTTGTTGAACGGTTTGTATTGAGCGGGTGAGTATCGAGTACTGAACAATGACACATCAGGATATCTGTTTCGGATTTAACCAACACGTTGATTAAAAGTTCTAGGAACAATATTTCAATTTACAACAATGTGCATTTATAATGGTAGTCATATTTGGTGATATAATTCCATTCATACGATTCCTATGTCTGGACTGATTATGGTGTCCATGAAGTTAGAACATCGGCTTAAAAATGTTTACTCTGCATGTAATGAGGTGATGAACTTATGAAGTTCTGACATACCTATTGGCCATCTCCTAAAATATCAACGTTTCAACATTATTTTTTGTATATATAAATGCAACATTGAGATTTTAGGAGATGGCCGATAAGTATGTCAGAACTTCATAAGTTCATAACCTCATTACAGAGTAAACACTTTGAAGCCGAGGTTCTAACGTCATGGACACCATAATCAGTCCAGACATATGCATCATATGAATGGAATTATATCACAAAAAATGTAATATCTTCCAACATACCCTTATCAGATACTATATCGGGAAGTTCCAAAACATTCCCAATATTTCCAATTCTTATTCGGTCGCTGATTCTGAATATATCATCTAGTTCAGTTTAGAGAATTCTTCCAACAAATATTCTTAGCAACTCATTTTCTTAACTAATAAAGCTACAGTTTTCAATCAACTGTTGAGCAAAATCAATCGGTTGTTGAGCGACTTCACTTGTAGCAGTGAGTAAATCGGTGAGTAGAAATAGTTTAATCAACACTTTAGTCAATGTTGCTCGGTGGTGTACTTACACTACGGTTGAATAAAATGTCACACCAACAATAGGTTGAACATTTTCTGGTATTCTGATTTTCTAACCAATTGTGTATGTGGAATTTGTTGTTTCAGACAAACATTTGTATTTCTTCCGACTTGTCAGCATATTGGTATTAAATTTTCTCTAAGTCCCTCCCTGGTATCCAATGAAAATTAAAATGAAAACAAAACAAAAACAAGGCACGTGATGTACCGTGCAGGTGAGAAATTTAAAGCCGATGGGAGGAGTGCAAATTCAATTAAGCGATCTTGGGAATTTGGCTTAGTTCAATGGAAATCCCACATGGACATCCTCCGTCAACGGAAGCCCTCTACAGTTAAGTCCCTGCACACATATCCATGTACTACTTTACGATTATGTCAACTCATCTACATGTACAGTGGAATTACGAAGTATGTTGTTGAAACAGGCGATCATATTGATGGACAATAACTCGAGTGCGTGAATGGTTACCAACGTATTCCTGAGAGATTATTTAACGGCCACCAATCAAGATGAAGACATAGCACACACTAGCGATAAACAAACAGTGCACTTTGTCCCTCTGATATTTTCCAGTATTATTTGTTATCAAGTAAGTCACATGGGCACACCTGACACCTTACATTTTCTTGCAGCTACATGTGAACGTGCCATAAATGTTCTCGACCTTCGGGCTCGACAATCTAGTTTCCGCCCATTAACCCTGACCAAATAGTTATTTGTAGTAATATTGTTTTCACATGGTCCAACAACCTTTTTCGCAGAATTGACTACTAGGAGTCCGTTTGTGAGACAATCGTGCTGCCACTCGCAGTATGGCGATAATGGTTATGCGTGCCGTGATTATTTTGTACAAAACTATGCTGTTGTCATGTTATTGCTTAGCGCATTGTGTTACGCACGATTCTCGTGTTTCTCGACGACGAATGGCACGATTGCCACAATAATAGATAAACATTAAAGTGGTGTGAAACACTCTGGTATGGCGATCACATAGAAATTGAGAATAATCTTGCTCAAAGTAGTTGTTTTTCCGAATATTAATCTAAATTGACAACACACACACTGTAATTATTATGTATTAAGTAAATGTAATGACTCTCGATGGCGAAATCATTTGCGTTTGTTTATCGCCGATAGTTGCGTCCCGAATCGAGATGTATATATTTACAATTGAGCGTAGTTCAGACAGTGTTCCTATGGAGTGGTATGGCCGATTTATATGAAATTTTCGACAATGTTAGTAAAATGATACATTCCCCAGGTTGACATAGTGCCTGAGTACTAACTTATAGATTCCACGCAACCGAACAAGTCCATAATCACGCCCGATAACCCTATAGGCTGGTGGCTGTGGGTAGGCATATTGCTGTAGTGACATTGTGTGGCGGTTTTCACACGTGTGCTCAGAATTTGAGGAAAATAATAAATTCTGGAATCCACCCGGCGAGAACGCTTATGGCATTAGATAGGACCATGACTGGTGTATTCATACACCATTTGTGATAGCCGTGTGCCTTTAGATATATTTTTTATTACTTAATTTGTCGAATTTTACAACCGGTTTTTGTCGTTTATCAAAGAAACTACCTAATATAAATGGTAGAAATCTCGATATGTAGGCTTCATGTACACATGTTACTAGATGCACATTCCATTGATACAATGAAACCAAAATCCACAATAAAAGACATATTTTTCGTGGAAAAATATAAATTTTCCTGAGTGTCATATCACAAATTTATGACAGGCATATTGCCTCCGCAGATAGGCTCATGGCAAAGCACAAACTTGTTATGATAGACAAGTGGCATTGTTGATATAGGCACGTGGTAAATATTGACCAAGCTCCAATTTAGCACTTTAAAGCCAACAATATGCAACTTCTGGCATATATTATTTTATAAATACACTCTGGAATGACTATTCATTCATATAAAATAAGACAGAACCACACATATGTGTGCATGACGTGAAAATTAACGCACGAGTTTGTTACGCGGAATGTTACAACGTTACAACGATGATTCGCGAGTTGTAACTTGCAGCATAATTTAATTTTCTCACCACGCACACATAATGTATGGCTGTGTTTTATTACGCACCCACTAGAACTATTCAACCTCGAGATTTAGCGTTTATTGATCCGTGTCTGTCGTAATTTATAGCCATTTTTATCAAACTGATAGGCGACTTTATTAATAAAGTTTGTAGTTCTTGTTCAAAAGATAAAGTTGACGTAATTTGTGACTCGTGACGTCGACGTATTCCGTATTGTATACGTGTTGAATACGTTGGTAAAGATATTGTATGGGCTACACACTGCTCAATATAAGAAAATTAACACAACGATTCATCTAGATCGGGCTCTATTTCTTCTGGTTCCGACATTATTTTAGCTTCTTTCTGAAATAGATAATTGAGCGGAGCCTGAGTCAGATATAAATACAATTGGACCACTATAAATGGTTGGCATTTTTTGTCAATACCGTGTGGCAGGTTGGGTACGAAGTAGGTACAAAGTGTCGGCTCTTTCACTAATGGCCTTCCAACGTCAACCATTTCGGAGATATGCATTACAGTTTAAACGGAAGTTGCAAAAACCCGCTCAAATTTGTGCTATTATTTCATAATAAACTGAATAAATATTAGTTATTTCTAAGTTTTAATACATTTTATCAGATTTATTGACTAATTTCTGCATTTAGAAGCAGAATCTTAGATTTAAATGTCAAAAAATCTGAAATCATCCCGCGATGACAACTCGATGTTTTTTTCTGAGGTGATCATTTCTCCGATATGATATCGTACTCGGTGAATTTTAGACGCACCCAAAAACCTGCCCCACGGTATTGACAAAAACATTTACCACTATAAATGCACACGAAATCTCACGGCGATTCCTCCTATATATAGCCCATGAGACAACAGCGCCCACTCAAGTAAGTTAACGCCCCACACACATTTGTATTATTGCTCGGTGCTCCTGTTTATGTATATGCAGCACAACTGGGTCATGGTCCAGGTCCACTATATGTATGCTCTAGCTATACAGGTTCTAGCGTACCCTAGTTTTCGCACCTGATATTTCTCTGAGCCCAATGTCTTTACCTATATTGATACCACATAAAATTATGTATAACTATTAGCTACATTTAGCATTGGCGGGACATTGAATTATTGTTAATAGCATCGTATGCTGTTATTTGTTTGTGTGCGGTTTATATTCCATAAACCGGCGTAGACATGAATCGTTCTGGTCGAAGAGAAAAAAACAAATACATGAACGCCATTCTTTCGCAGAACGCCAAAAATAAAACCGGCTATAAATGGTAGCTATATTATATATATGTAGTGGACCATGACCATTCAGCCTGAAAACTGCACAAAGCTGGCATGGCTCATTTTTTTGCAAGTTTGTCACAGTTAAAACGTTTTACATTACAATTGCCAGAATTTAGTTCTTGGAAATAAGTAGTGTATGTTTCCTGACTCATGGACGATGTGAATTTACAACACTGTGAATAATATAGCATCATAAAAGCGTTTTTCTCAGACTAAAACACTATTGATCATTGTGCTACACGCGTGTCTGTGTTTGCCATATGTCTATCCTATCGGTGTTTGGCTATTCAATATGCCTAAAACAAAATATTGACGGGACAGTATGTCAAATAGCTTTTTTTAACTGAAAAATGCATTATTTGAGTTCGCAGTCATGTTTGTCTTGTCACTGAGATACTATACCACATGTATCCACGAAAATAACTTACAAATCGACATGCAGAGCAAATTTGGGAGTCTGTTTACTTTGAAAGTTTGAAAAAGTCGACAAAATCCGAGATATTTTGTCTTCAAACAACGTATTCTACAATGCCAAATTGTTACCAAGATGTTCAACTTATAAATCCGACATTACTGCATCTGACGTGATAAAAAATTCTGACCTTTTACAGCGTATTTGATCAATTATAATCTAAAACATACCTTGGTTGCGAAACCCGCCACGCATTATCACTACAGCAATATGCCTGCCCACAGCCACCAGCCTATAGGGTTATCGGGCGTGATAATAATATCTTTAAGGCCACACGGCGATCACAATGTAAGAACATAATTAATCTCAGAGTCATCTCTCACATCGAGGAGCTGTGATTAACTATATTACTCTATGGTGCATTTGTGAGTTTTGTTGAAAATCCAAAACAGTAATCTTAACAACGGATAGGAAAAAATTACAATTAATAGAAAGAACGCACATTATAGTGACGTGGTACCCTATTCGTAATAATTATCTGTGGTCGTTCATTATGCGAAAGGTGGCTATTTTGTGAACAATAACATTTGAACCAATATTATACTTGTATATTGTATAGTGGACGGAGAATGGACACTTTGGATAGAGTCGTGTGTACCAGTTGTTGACACCCTTGGAGTACAATTACGAGAAAGAAGCTGCAGTAACCCTCGGCCGCAGTTTGGAGGCAGCTGGTGTGACGGGAAGGAAATCGAACTCTCATCATGCGACATATCGAACCATCAAAGCCAGCAAGGTCAGTGCTACTGTAGCCATACATGAGAGTGACTCAGTTCGTCTGTGACATATTGTAATATATGTTTACTATCTCACTATCTCACCACAGGGATGCTTATATTACCGCGGAGTAGCACTCTACCTGAACATATTTGCTAAGATACACTCCGACGTAGCTAGCTTAGTGAAGGGTTCTGTTTGAGAGATATCACGAGACCAAGATAATTTCATGTACATGTATAATGGGATTAGTATAGGGACATGTATAGCAAATCCCTCATTAGTGAAGGGTTCTGTTTGAGAGATACCACGATACTAAGATAGCTTCATGTACATGTATAATGGGATTAGTATAGGGAAATGTATAGCGAATCCCTCATTAGTGAAGGGTTCTGTTTGAGAGATATCACGATTCTAAGATAGCTTCATGTACATGTATAATGGGATTAGTATAGGGACATGTATAGCGAATCCCTCCTTAGTGAAGGGTTTTGTTTGAGAGATATCACGATACTAAGATAGCTTCATGTACATGTATACTGGGATTAGTATAGGGACATGTATAGCGAATCCCTCATTAGTGAAGGATTCTGTTTGAGAGATATCACGAGACTAAGATAACTTCATGTACATGTATAATATGATTAGTATAGGGACATAAATAGCTAATCCCTCCTCACTATGGGTTATTTCAGGGGCGTATCTAGTTAATTAATATGTCACGATCGGAACTATTACCAACTCGTCGCTAATGATGTAGGTACCGGTCCGGAGATTGAGGAGGGGTCGTAATCTGAACATGGGGGGGGGGGGGGTCACACCGACGTATCTAGCTGAATGGTTTTGTTTCGATGATGTCACGGACCAAGATAACCAGTAACTCCCGCTAGGATTAATATAGGGGCATACACATAGCTATAGTCCGTCATCATGTGGATTATTCGGGGTGCGTATATCTACTAGTAGCTAACATTTCACGTGCGGAATTGTTACGGAATCGTAGTAATACGATGGGCTGTATACTGCATCTAGACTCTGTAAAAATAAAGACTGCAGAAAGATGAAATAGTTTTGGTTTTGGACCATATTTTGTCTGACTGTCTCTGATTCGTCTATATTGAACAGATGTTGGTATCAGATCACCCTATATAATCACAATCCTCATGATATACAAACGTTACTTTACATCAGTTATGACCTTAGTGACCTACATGTTTAATAACATATCATACAGGCTTATTTTGTTGATATTTTGTTTTATTTGGTAGTAATTTTTGGTTCGTTTAGATACCACTTTGTAGGTCAATGTGACCCACGAGGGGCTACTACTGACTAATATAATAACTGGCCTCGTGGTGTCTAGACGAGTGTTGACTTGACTTTTGTCGTCTATACCAGGAAGGGGAGGGGTTAGTAATCATTTATCATCTGTACCAGAGAAGGGGAGGGGTTAATAAAACATTTGCGGAAAGGTGTGCCTCCGAGAGGCAAAAAGTTACTACTTCACTGAACTTCAAGCAATTTTTTTTATTTTACTAAAGAACTTTTGTGCCCATATTTGACATTTGTAACAGTTTAAAACATATTATAACTGCAAAAACACCTCATTTATGTTACTGGGACCTCATATGGACCTTAGTGGCGATGAAATTAAGCTACGGCATGTTGAATATGGTACGGTGAGGTGACAAACTTCCAGACTCCTGGACCGAATTTGATGTGGTGAATCGTGGTACTGAAAAAAAATAATTTAAAAAAAAAAAGGAAAACAATCTTTTTTTAATTGCATGAGCAAGGAATTCAATCTGAAAAAATAATTAAATTGTTTTTAAAATTTAAAATCAAAATTTTTAAGAATCAGACCCAGTTTCGCCAAAAAATTCTTGGTATTTCTAAACGGATTTTCTCAAAATCTGTTAGAAATATCTTTGTGAAATTTAGTAAATTTTGTGACACAGTATTATAGAAACATCGACCAATTGAATATTATTACCTCATTTACTTTACTTTTATGGCATTAAAAATATCTAACATTTCACTGTTTTCAATTACCAAGAACTCCTGTAAAATATATTTTTTTCACAAGTACAGTTCACATATCCATGATATCATATCTCAAGATCATGAGAGGAAACTTAATTATTCCTAATTTGTGAAATTTAATTATTTTCATTAAGAAAGGCAACTACCCATGATTATTTTTCTATATTTGAGGATTTTCATGTCTACAGATTGTAAACAGACGACAAACCGGAAGTCAAATGTCACATGGAACCATTTCCTGTTATGCAACGAACGTTTCATATCACAATTTATAGAATGTGTTTATTTAATGGAATAAGGGTAGGCTCATGTAATAAAGAGTTTCATCACACAATTTGCACATAAACCCGCCCTAATGTATTAGTGAGACACACGTGTATTATCGACACGAGCAGTGCAGTGAGAGCTTAGCGCAATTATATCGATGCCAATGCCGGAATTTAGTATTATGTTAATTAGAACATCCTTATGATATCCAATTTGTGTTGGGTTATTTAATATTGACTTTGAGATAAACATGGGCGATAAGTGTTGTTGAACAATTTTGTCAACATTAAAATACAACTAAATTTGTATTTGAAGGTGTCTTTTCTTCCACTTTGGTTATGATAAGAAAATCAAGAATAATTGTTTTAACTCCAGTCGTTTCGAGATCGTTTTCCTTGCTAAAATGTGTTTATGTTATAAACTGGATTAAAATACGTCACAATTATATACGAAATTTATTAACCGCGTCCACTTAATTCGATTTGATCCGAGCTTTGAATCGAATTTAGTGCACTCGGTTAATAAATTTCGTATGTACATGTAATTGCGACTCATTAGAGTTCCTCTATGTATACACATGTGTGCAATCCATTAGGCTACACACGACGCATACGACTCCTATCACTCGATACAAACACATGTAGACAGCGGATATCACAGTTTATCTTCTCGTCATTTTTGGTGGCCCTCCCTGTTAAATTTATAGAAAATAAAAACTGAGTGTATTTGTAACAATCATGCGAATGTTATTTGTCATAATATTGCCTGTTTTCGTTACACGTTTATGAAGTGTTTCTTATGAACAACCCGCAAACCCACCGGTAAGAGACACATAATTTATACTGCAGAGTGTCCGTCTTGTTACAGTGTGCACCGGGAGCGGTACAGTATGGCTGCCTCACTCGGGCGTCTGTATTTACGCCAGTAATGATACAAAGACCCACGCTGATGCCCTGCAGATATGCAAAAGCAAAAGTTTATACGGACGGCTCATACGGATCAAGAACGCAGACATGCTGCAGGAGCTGCATGGGCATCTAAGTGGTAAGTATTACACTAATTATAATAAATACATCGAGGGTCTGGTAGGATGCCAGCAGATGCGTAAAGCCTCGTGTTAATTGTTGTAATTGGCCCCTCCCTTGAACCAAATATAAATGTACAAGTACGAGGAATTCCATTTCCGCCCTGCCTATCTCTCTCCCTTTATAGTTGACGTTCCAACTGATATGTGCATGTACCTCAATCGTCACAACTATACCCAACCTAAATGTCTGTCAACAGTCTATTTAGAAAAATAAATTACACGAAGCAGGAACATATTTGATTTTTGGTCTAAAAACAAGCATTCTCACATGAAATACTGGTTGGAATATAAAATGATCCAGACTAATTCAACGTATACATTTGCATGGTCTGGGCCTCTGTGGGTTCCAACAGTTAATAATGTTGTGTCAGGCATGAGATTTCCAACTACCTGTACTTACAATTTTGGCCAAATGTGGTGGTGGGAGTAAGACATCTCAACACCACCCCCGCATGTTGCCACGCCCCTGGCTACCTCTGACCCTCCGTGCATATTCTATAATTTGTAATTTCAACATTATCTCAAAATTGTAAGACGGAATATATATAGATATACATATTTTATTTTCAATTTTGCAATATCAAATTTAGCTTGAAATTCGAACATCTTCCTTATTTACTAGATATTTAATCTCAATTTCAATTTCATATACTTATTGACAATATAACATGAGAAATAAAGATTTCCAGAGCCTTGTGCACGGAAAGTTGAATTACATGTAGTATATAGGCTATGAATGTCCAGCATCATATAAGATTGTAGCACTTGCCTGTCTCTCGAAAGTTAGTTCACAATTTCAGTGGTATCTTTGAGATTATAATTCTCCTATAAATTAAATTGTATTTCTATACACGACGTGATGCCTCCCCTTCCTAGCTCAAATGATCAGCTATATATATATATATCTTTATTTCCTCCTCGTGGGAGATCATTGATACATATACAATTAAATTACACAAAGACAAATAAACAACGGAAAAGGTATACACACATAGGACATAACGCCATATATCATTTATTTACAATGAGATAATAAGAATATATTATAGATTCAATGCAAGTAGAACATTGGCACGGTCATAATCTATTACATACACATCATTCATGCATGCACCAAGTGAGCTTATACGAACCTATAATGCATTATCTACATGTACATATAGACATAAAATGTTTTCAATGTAAATGTATTCCAAGCATTATCGGGTAAATGTATCGCAGAAAACAATCTCAATTGTCAGCGATC
This sequence comes from Siphonodentalium dalli, assembly GCA_032622095.1. Taxonomy (NCBI): domain Eukaryota; kingdom Metazoa; phylum Mollusca; class Scaphopoda; order Gadilida; family Siphonodentaliidae; genus Siphonodentalium; species Siphonodentalium dalli. The sequence continues at coordinate 15,054,619 of CP136069.1, read as the reverse complement.
ATTTTGCCAAGAGTGTGTGGCAATAACGAATAATGCCCACCCGAGCATAGCTGTTACATGTATGTATATTTCCTTTACTTATATAGTGAAATATGTCAACCTTTGCTGATCTGCTGGAGCTGATGTTTCTTAATTCGTCGCATTCTCAGATAAAGTTATTAGGTCAACGTAGCGTTTCCATAGATCAGCAGACTTTTTAACAAAAAAATTAATTGGGTCCTCCGTATATTCAAGTGGAATCGTCATGAAATCTGATAATCCAGAAAGAAAAATTCGAGTTTTAGATTCTGGACTCAGTTTGTCAAACTTTAGGTAGAATTCTATATCAAATATGTTCAAAATGTCGAATTCTACAAGGTTCCTCTCCGACGTTATTGACGTACATTCGCATATGGTATGTTTAACAACGTCGCTGTGTTCGTGGCTGCAGAGAGGACATACCTGTTTCTCACCAGGTAACATAGCCATAAGGCGGGCAACAAGCGTGTACGATGATTTATATTTTGGGAAGCATCGACATTTTCCCCAAAGGTGAGACATGGTTAATTCTGGTTGTATGGCAGCGAACCGAGCAAGTCTATTGTCGCCATTTATAATTGCTGTCCACTCTTCAGAACACCGGATTTTCCATTTGTCTTTCAATACATTTTTCCATGTTAGTTTATTCGGGAATTCGTGTAAATCAATAAAAGTGATCAGGTAGTCGACCATGTTATATTTCTGGAGTGTTGTAATAATGTCAGCTATGAATGTTTTATCGCTTATCTCTGAACACCCCACGACATATTGATACAAACGGGTTAAGAAAATAGCTTTAACAGTTTTGTTTAGCGACAGATTACAAAGCGAGCCAAAGAATGAGAGTTTGCGTTTATCGATTAAAGACATGAGTGGAGGAAGACCGACAAGCCCAAGTGCTATTTCTGTCTTTGTGCGTGTATGTAGACCCTGGAAAAATTTAACGCAAAATCGATGTGTTCTTTCCAGACGATCACGGTTATTCTGAGACAAATTCCAAAGTAATTCAGAACCGTACAATCCCCTCGGAAGTACCACAGACGAGTAGATAATCGAACAGCTCTTTGGAGTTATACCACCCGGATGAACACCAGCATTTGTGAGCATCATAAACGTACTTCTAGTTTTTTCGCAAATATTTTCAACGAAGGCACCGTTGAAATCGTATTTATCGAGTGGTATCCCCAAATGAGTTGTTCGCGTATCCTCCCTGATCTGAGATTCCCCTAGATTCCATGCGCGATTTTGACGAGTATAATTTACTTTTGTCTCATTAAACACAATTATACAGCATTTATTTGGGTTATATCTGTACCTCCATGTGTTGCTGTAAGATACGCATATTTCACAAAGTTTTTGTAAACCCTTTTTACTGAGAGACAGTAACGCCATATCGTCCGCGTGTGTAGGGCTGGTGCAATTTATGCCCAACATTTGTAGTCCATATCCTGAGCTGGCTAATTGGTTGATCAATTCATCTACGTAAATCATATAGTAAAATGGCGACAATATACTTCCTTGTCTAGCTCCCTGTAATACATTAAACCACTGAGATGAAGTATGTTGGTATCGAACTGAACATGATACATTTGTCAAAAGGTAGTATATTAATGTGAACAAATGTCCCTGCACCCCGCGTTCGTAAAGTTTATACAATAGACCTTTTACCCAGACGGTGTCAAATGCCTTCCAAACATCAAGGAAACACGAATACAAATTTTGTTTGCTTTCGGATACGTATGAAATGCATTCTCTCATCAAGTAGGAGGTCATGTTAGCACTTATTCCTTTTTGGAATCCGTGCTGCAATGGGTTAACTTCGAGTAAGTATGGTGTATATCGCTCTAATCGAGTCTGGATTATTTTTTCAAGTATTTTGTAAAGTACAGGCATCAAAGTGATGGCTCTATAACTGTCGTAATCTGTTTTTGGTTTGGAGCCTCCTTTATATAAAGTGATAATAACACCGCGCTTCATACGTTCAGGGACTGTCTGTTCTGTAATAATATCAGTAAGCAGGTCTGACACCGCCTGGATTAACACAGGGCCACCATATATAATATGTTCGTTTGCGATGAGATCCCACCCTGCAGCTTTACCGCGATTAAGATTTCGACAAATATCACCCAGTTCGCTCTCTGTTACCGGGAATATGATATTCTTGTCAATTTTACTTTCACTTGTATTGGTCACTTCTCGGTCAACAAAAGAATTAATACGGTTAAATTGTTCTGAGTCAAAGCTCGGTTGATATAACGGCGTGTACAGATTTTCGAAGTATTTCGCCCAACCTTCAGTTATTTCCGATTCCTCACGAAGAACAGTTCCATTGTGCACGAAAAATGGATTTTTGTTAGCGTGTAAATTTTTTTGTTTCGCGTTTAACATGCGGAAAAGGTAATCTTGGTCCACCTCAGCGCGTTCATCTATTTCGTTAACCACTTCTCTCATGTGGTTATGGGATGCTCTCCTATAGAGCCTACGAAAATTGCATTTGGCTTCTTTATATTCAACATAAGTTCCGAAATAGATTTCGTTTTGTTCTCGGGGTCTTCCTGACTCTATCCATTTTCTCCGATATGCCCGCATTTGTTCATGTAACGCTTTTAACTCATCATTCCAGAAGGGTTTAAGATTACGTTTGAAACGTTTACGAGGAAGACACGCAGCCGATGCGTTTTCAATAGCCTGTACGATTTCTGCGTATCTACATACAGCGTCAATGCGATACAAATTGGGATCTCGGTTTTTTATTTTGATAATTTCAATATCAAGATATCTCTGATACTCTTCGATGATTTCTGGGTGAGATCTCACTCGCTTCCAGTCGATCCCACCATCAGCATTTGCATCTGGCCCTCCGATGGTGGGATCATTTACGGGCAAAGAAATATTTGCGGATATTGGACGATGATTCGATACATCTATAGAGTTATCGTCCATTATCTTAATACTGCGTACAAAATGTATGAATATATCGGGTATCAATATATGGTCAATTATTGTGCCGATATTGTCGCCTCTCTGACCAAAAGGTAAACATGTAGCTTGAGGCGATATCTCATAATTGGCGGATTTCAATTCAAGGGCTTTAACAAATTTAATGAATGCTGAGTTTCGCTTATCTGATTTATCGAAATTTCCATTTAGATCACCCATTATGATGATGTTACCGTGTACTTTATATATATCGCATATATCTCTAAGTGTATTTATATATGATATATATTCTTCAGTGGGATAATTCGTGGATGGTAGGTAAACTTGAAAGATATACAGATAACTCCCACCTGGTAGCTTTAATTGAATCCCGATGATGCGATCATCTGCAATGTCAAGTGGACATATACAGTGTGAAAGCCTGGTGTGCCACAACACTCCTATTCGTTTAGAGAGAGAACTGAACCCAGATTGTTTCGGTAGGTCGATAGAGAGTTTAACAGGAAATATTACCAAAAAAAAACACACAACATTATCTATACCATGATCATGGCTGTGATATGCGGTCAGTCTACCATCTAAAGTCAGTACAAATTTCATTTTTTGATCGTGTGAAGGACCAAACCAACACTAAACAACATACATATTACTCAACCACATTTTCAATAATCAGGCAGACACAAACACTCAATACTGATTCATCTTGTGTACTGTTATTGTGATTTTTCCTTTAAGAAATAGTTCTGAGAATGGCTACCCAAAACTAAAATATGCAATGAAAAATGTTATATTTATTTATTCGTAGACTAGTCTGGGCGCATACCCTAGTTGGGTTCATTGTCTAGATAATTCATTGTGGTAGACTGAGCACATACCATAGTTGGGTTCATATATAGTCTAGATAATTCATTGTGATTTTTGAAAACATTTCCTTTTAATCGTTCTATCGACCTACCTGAACAAATCTGGTGTTTTTTAAAACCATTTATTACATAGTTGGAAATGTCGCTCATATTGCGAGGGTAAAGAATTGTTGTTTACTGTAGTATATATTATAGCATACGTGGTTATAAAGGTTAAAGACTTTTTCCTTCAAATTTATAGTTTGAAATTGAGATTTGTTGGAAATTCACGAAACATAAATGGAGAGATGGCCTTAAAACATGCTGACCCTGCATATTAATGATAAATGGAGATATTTCCATACAAATAGCTTTTAGCCCCATGACAGTTCAGTAAATTGCTATTAACAGTTTAATATGCAACATGCTAAATTTAACGTTGCTCTGAAATGGCCGTCAGTTGTACATTTTCCAAAATGGGGTTCGGTTTGGAATTCTTGAGCACCAATTGGCGGATGCAATAGAATTCGGCGAACCTGAGAGTTTCGTCATCAATTGGAAATTTCATGCGGATAAACCCCACCCCTTCCAGTATGCTCGGGGCCTTTATTTATATATATATAGGTTATCAAGAGAGTATAGACAGCCCAGCTATCATTCATTAATCGATTTTCCTGCCACACATCTAGGGTGTAATGCATATATATATATATATATATATATATATATATATATATATATATATATATATATATATATATATATATATATATATATAACGTCGTATGAACTAACCCGCCCTTTACATTTCTCATCAAATTCATAAACATTGAGTGGAACAGTGCGCGCTGCTCCCGATGATACGTCATCATGTTAAGATACAATGTAGATGGAAGTGATATTTCCCACTCCTTTATATTATTATAGTTTGTTGCATCTAAAAATGTGAAGTTTGATGTATTCTAATCCTAAATCTGTCCATTCTGTCTCGTTAAATTCATAAACCCTTAAAACGTAAATGAAACCGAGTGTGATGCTCCGGATACGACTTCATTCAGTCGCATTATTTCTCTTTTGCAGGCATATATTACGCGATTGACGGGAGTGACAATGGCCACGAAGGGAGCTGGTATAACTCGGATGGGAGCTCAATGTGGACAAATTGGGCACCCGGGCAACCGAACGGCGGGACCGCATATAACTGTGTGGTTGTGCACGGTAGCCACTACAACTATGAAGCTCTCCCATGTACTAGTACAACGAATCCCTGGCGTTACATATGTGAAATAATTACCGGGTAGCCTGCATGTAATCTCTCCGTATTCTCAACCATCCGCCAGTATTAGTTCAACTCTCATGTGGGATGCCGCCGGATATTTGAAATATGGGCTCCGTTTCCCGGCGAATATATTTTACATCACAGCAGTGTATTTATAATACGAGCGATGGCCACAATCGTTATGTTAAAGGCACTCAATTCATTCGAATTGGGAACATGCGAAATAACTACAAGTCTGTAAAACCACATAGTATTATATAAGGATTAACTGTCATGTGGACTGTTTTTATGGAGATGTAATCGTGAGGTAAGTGGTCATAACTTGTGTAAAACCCGAAGGGTTTTTTACATACAAGTTATTCACATATTTATATACATTTAGCGAAAAAGCCACTTTTGTAAATGTATATAAATCGAAAAGTGTATCGTGACAAAACCAGCCCAAAATATCCCATAGCACCCTTGGCAAAAGTTAACAGGAACAATTTCTCTTTATTTTGAAACCCGATGATGTATTAAGTCAACCATGCGCGAGACCAAATGCGCCCAAAACATTACGCGTTCGTCTTTCCAAAACCAATGAAGTATCGATGTAATTATGAGGCTGCAGTTATGACCCGTTGCGCGTTCACCGAGAAATAATTGCAACTAGCCACGTGGGCGCCGACTTATAGGATGCTGGCTTTAGTGATAATCACACTTAGTATGTAAATATATAAGGATTAGCAGACATGTGGACTGTTTTATGGAGATGTAACCGTGAGGTAAGTGGTCATAACTTGTGTAAAACCCGAAGAAGGGTTTTACATACAAGTTATGACCACTTACCTCACGGTTACATCTCCATAAAAACAGTCCACGTGACAGTTAAACCTTATATTTATATACATTTAGCGAAAAAGCCACTTTTGTAAATGTATTTAAATCGAAAAGTGTATCGTGACAAAACCAGCCCAAAATATTTCATAGCACCCTTGGCAAAAGTTAACAGGAACAATTTCTCTTTATATTGAAACCCGATGATGTATTAAGTCAATCCTGCGCGAGTCCAAATGCGCCTAAAACATTACGCGTTCTTCATTCCGAAACTGATGACGTGTCGATGTAATTATGAGGCTGCAGTTATGAGCTGTTGCGCGTTCACCGAGAAATAATTGCAACTAGTCAGGTGGGCGCCGACCAACCGGAATGCTGGATTTAGTGACGATCACATTTAGTATGTAAATATATAATAATGAACGGTTATACTAATTGTAAATTGTCATTTTCGCTCTATGCTTACCACGAACAGCACTATCGCTTTCAACTAAACGTATTACATCAGAACGTGAACATTATAGACTTATTGAAGCAAAATACCAAGCACAACATGCAACATCTCGTTATATATTGTGTATTTGTTAATTAATTATGGAAATTATAAGACGAAGCATGTCAATGTTTTCACTTTCTTTTTGATAGGGGTGCTTTACACTATTGTATGATTTGTTTTCACATGTATACGCCCACTGCGAATATTTTGAGTCAATTTAACTATAACCTGTACCTTTTCTGACTAATAACTAACACTTGTAAATTTCATTCAGAGCTCACCTCTTGAAGTCTTTACACGGGGACAGTGTTCGTGGCTTGATTGATATCGGATATCACATATCGAGAGGAGAGGAAACACAAGATATGGTTCGCACATTGAACTGATTGAATTACGATTAGGGTGCATGTATTACCTCACTCGAATTCGTGTTATTTCTATCAGTTGTCGTTTTGCCATTTCCGTAGTAACGATCACGCATTTGAGAGAAGCCAACCATGGAAACGCGAGCTGTGTATGCTCACAATCACCGACTGTAGAACCTGATAACACTATAAATATAAGTACAGAACGAACAATCACGGCAAACATAATAATATCACCTTACTGTGAGTGACAAGAAGTTTGAACGATACTGTTTTACCACAAACGGACTCATAGTCGTCAATTCTACGAAAATGTTTTTAGAGTGTCCGTAATATGTGCGACTATTATATTAGCTAGTCGTAATTCTTATCAGTAATAGTTCACTTTGCGAAAAGTGTCAAGAAAACTATCTATAATGTCAATAGCACTCACGACTACCGTCATAAACATTGCTGAAATGGTCAAGAGAATCATACAAAAACATGCGGAGAGATTACAAGTTATATATGTGTTATTTCTAAAATATATATTATTTATAATTAAATGTGTCTATTTATTTTATTCATCCGTGGTATCGTACGAATTACACTGATATCCAATATTATTATCCATCCCTTTACTAACACTATTTCTGATTGGACAAAAGCCGTCGCGTAATAATCAAGGAAAAGTTCAAACTGGACTCCGAAAGTGTCAAGGATATGAAACCTGACATCACAGGAGTCCTGATTCGAATCGAGTCAAATGTGACTTTTTTTTTATAAAAGTTATCGTGAAACCGGGAGACGTTACAACGTAATTTGGTAAACATACAGATGGGTAATATAAATGTCATTATACAATGTAGTGTACATAATGTGTTTTCTTGTACTCGTCCAAGTTGTGGTGAAAGTCATATGGACTTTTCACCACAACCTGGACCCGTACCAGAAACACACATGCTGTTCAACGCATTGTATAATAACTTTTTGTTATTAGAACGAGCGTGCAACCGATATGACAACATGTATACGTTCTTTGCGCGCGACAATATTGTGGTCGAACATAATTATGAGCCCTTCGGTCAGCTTCGGTTGGAGGCTTTGATTGTCGGATAGCACTTTCATAAACGACAGTTTTATTGGGTTTTCCATTTTGCCATGTTCGGGGTGCGAAAAAGTGTATGATAAAGAAAATCCATATATTCATTGCGTCAAAATGTAACATATCGTTCTCGATATAAATTTCTAAGATTATTCTTAAGCCTATTCCTTATGCTCCAAACGGGACTTCGTGATATCGATATGATAACAATGACGTTGTTTTAAAGCCACTTAGCTGTTTACGCTCCGAAATGCACGTAATAGCATTCGCTTTTGAATTTCCCCGGTATCGAAATAGGTCGATAAATACTTGAAGGCTCCGTGTTAGTCTATTTGTGATATGGTAGTCGGCATAAATAAAGAGCGTTTGTTTCACATTCAGAGAATACGAGGCCGGTATATCAATTTATCAATAATGTCCATTTACATTATAGTGGTCTCGTAAGCAACACATTATTTGTCGCCCTTTTTGTTGAATATATCGGGTGGGACATTTATAAATGCAATGCCCCAGCTCCTCTAACGTTAATCACGCTGGTCAAACCTGTAACGGCGACCCGCGTGAGTAACGGCGGACTAATAATTAAATAAATTAATAGATTCTGATAACTGAAATGTCTTTTGAAGAAATGTATTAATTGTTGTTGGAATCTGATGATACGGGGAACATCGAATCGGATTATGTACCTTTACCATTCCCGATACTGAACAACGGAAGCATAACGCTCTTTATCATGGAAAATATTGTGGATGCCTGACAAAAAGATAAAATATGCTGACACTACCCCTTCTAAATAATCAAAACTGTTCATGAATGGGCCCATAAGTACAAGCTGATCACTTTAGGTTATGGGTATTTAATAGAGATTAGACAATACAAAACAAATGATAGTAGTCCCATAGTTTCAGGTCATATAAAATGTGGAATTGTTTTCTACTGGGTTTTCTCAGCAATGTGTACAATTTCCTAAATACTTTCGGAATGAAGAACTCTTGATATTTGGGAATAAAGAACCTTCGTATTAAAGAACGTTTAAAATAAATAACGTTCGGAATAAAGATTCTTCGAAATTCACAACCCTACCACAATTTAGCGGACCTTCCACTCCATTTAGTTGTCATCATTCGTTGCGGCGAACTTTGTCCCACCTTGTTTTCCTGCATCTTTATAGGTCAACTAGCAGGGTTACCCGGCGTTGCCCAGGTTAATGTGTGCTGTGGATATTTGTTGGGAAAAGAGAATGCTCTTGCTGAAAGTGTTATACATTTATTTACAACTGCGTATACATTAGACGTTAGAATATGATACATGAACATCATAAACACATTAGTTCGATAAAAGATGAAAATTGGGTTTTACATATTGAGATGTATCAATCAATCTAGTGGGTTGGACTAAGATCTCGAGGACACATGGCTATCATATCTTCATGAAGATACAGATGTTTCAAAGAAATTTCCAGGTGCAGAACATCAACCCGCGACTTACCAGATGTACGCTCTTTAAAATGTGTTTTCATTGTGGCCCGAGCCATAACACAGAATAACGGATATAAGTACACTTTTTCATAATAAAATAATCCAATATAAACATGTGTGAACAGTATCGGTCGATATGAACCCCTTTACTGGGTGTATATAATTCATAACTTCCAGATTGTGACCGACTGAAAACTAAAACTTATTGCCTGCCACTGCTTGTATCGAATTATGTCAACTTAGTTTCTTCCGGATATCTAAGTATGATGTTCCCCACCATGCACAGAACGAGGCCACACATGGGTACTCAAATTCATACCATAGGATGTGTCCATGTATACATCTATATTAGACAACAGTTACATTTCATTATATTGTAATCAGAGTATGTGTTTTGCGTGACGATTTGGTAAGACAATTCATGGCATTAAGAACTGTTTAATGTGCAATCACTGTGACATCAGTGCATTTCGGCATTTCCAATGTTTATAACTGTGGGTTAGTAGTAGGAAAAGAAGGGTATATCGAACAAGTTGATGAAAGTTAAACTCATAAAACAAAACAAAACACATCACTGAGTATGTTTCCAAATCATTGTACAATATTAATAATGAAAACATATGTGATACATTGAAGGATCATGTTATCGTGTAGATGTTTTTCACAAATCTTCGATAAAGGGGTGGGTCTCTGAAAATACAACGGCAATTTTTGTTTAAATATAGTGGTCGATACCAAGATATGTCAAAATAAAAAAAAAACGCCCACGTGTCCGGAACTTTTACCCACCTCCTGGTGTTATCCCCATTTATTTTTACTTTACAATCTTTTGCAACATGTATAACGCTTTCAAGACGGAAGTTGCGCTGGTGCAGCATTAAAGTTCCTGTTCCAGTGTATTATCTTGTATATGCGAGTCTCCCATATATAAGATAATGAATTGGCTTACACTGTCAAGGTAAATATTGTTAGGCCAATGTATTATCTGCCATATGTGAGGCTCTCTATGGGAGACTCGCGTATCTAATAGAATAAGATATCGGCTTTGCTAGCAGGATACATGTACTTAATTTTGTTCGAACTTATAATAATTGTTTTGAACTTCGTCACATCTATATTTGCCAACATACAACGGGAACCTGTGCACCCGCAATGACATGTATGAGGCAGTCTGATTGTTTTAGTATAACTTTCCCGATTTGCTATTAAGAAATTTGTTGCGACATATATAACTTTGGTCCAAAATTTTATTTGTTCACTTCTTGGTACAGTTGTTTACCATTATGGGATCCTGTGCACCTGTAACTATATGAGGTTATTAGGATTGTTTTAAAGATAGTTCTCTTTTGCGAATGCAAATATGTTAATACTGCTAACCTTAACCCTTCATGACTGTAGCTTACTGAAACTTTAATGCTGCACCAGCGCAACTTCCGTCTTGAAAGGGTTATTTATACATATTGCAAAAGATTATTGTAAAGTAAGAACAAGTGCGGATAGCACCAGCAGGGGGTGGGTAAAAGTTCCGGACGCACCACCCCCCTCATTTAAAATAAACATGCCATTGTATTTTCAGAGACCCACCCCTTGATCGAAGATTTGAGACAAAAAACTGCATGATAACATAATCCTTCAATTTATCACATATCTTTTCATTATTTATACTGTATTTGGAGACATACTCAACAATGTGTTTTGTTTTGTTTGTAAGCCAGTGCAGTCTCTTACCTTTATAAGATAATGCACTGGCACAGGATCGTTACTGATGCACCAGCGCAGCTCCTGTCATGAACAGGTAGATATAGCTGAATGTCACCGCTAGGACCCTCAACTCTACTTTAGTAAACGACTCCCACTTCAAACTGACTGTTAATTGGTGCCGACCGCACGTTTTTTTAAATTCGTTAATTGGGACACTCAAGATTAAATTGATGAAATTACACATGATCTCAAAATCTTCGCTAATCGGCATGCGATATTCATACAAGTAGTTATTTGTGGGCCTTATGTTGGCACCAAATGCGTACGTACTTTAACGCAATATGTTTGTGATTGTCTCGTATGTCTCCCATGATCAACGGCATACAACCCATTAATGTTTTACACACACGTATAACATAATATAAATACATACATATTAATAAAATATATAAATAAAAACATATTAATAAAATATATAAATACAAATATAGTATCAGATATATAAATTTCATATAATATAAATAATAATCCCAACATATGAGCATTATTATTCATTGTATTCTACTTTGTTCGCGATATAGCATGTCCTTGGAAATTATATATCACCATATATTGGAATAGTTATTAATATATAAGTATATTCACTTCCTGTAAAGCATCATACATCTAGCAGCGCTATTTTCAAAAATATACTGACCCTCCGCAGAATTGCAACATTGTCAATTGATAAAACAAAGTCCATGGAATTTGTCAAGATTCGGAGATTCCCCAAAAAAAACATACAGGGAACATCTCTTTCTGATACAGGTGTCTTCAATTGTTTTTTTTTACAAAAGATGAGCAAATGCTATTCATCTCCGATAGCGTCTCCACGTGCGCGGCATATTTTATTTCCCCGTGAAATGTCTTTCCATCGGCCACTCAATTGCCAAAAGATACTTTTGACCAAGTATTCTACCGGGGCAGTTTCAATAAATAACTGATTTTCAAATATTGTTTTTATATCACTTTATACAGAATTCCCCTTGAACATTCCGAACAAATTACAGATTACAAGGTCAGGATGGGTGGATGAGTCGGAGTGCCGATCTCAGATTGTTTCCCAATGCCTTTACAAATCCATGTATAAACACAAATCATGACCACTAAATTATTTTAAATCTGCAGGCTTATAAACTGGACCAAACTAGATAATTAATCAAGATTAATCAAAATATGTTTTCTTTTACAACACGATATCATATTGTTAGTCACGCTTTTCACGAGGAAATCATGTCACTAAATAAAGCAATTCCATCAGTTCTCATATGTTCATAGCTGTTTTCGACCTTGAATTAACCTGTGATGCCAATGTCAGCTCATTTAATTTTTCGGGTCCTTTAAATTAATGATATGATTATTGAAATATATATATTCTTTATTACCTCCTTCTTGGGAGAGACTGTTTATAATTATTACACCAGTATTTACAAGTTTTGTGAACAATGAAGAGCATAATGTGTTTCTTGTACTCGTCCAAGTTGTGGTGAAAGTCATATGGACTTTTCACCACAACCTGGACCCGTACCAGAAACACACATGCTGTTCAACGCATTGTATAATAACTTTTTGTTATTAGAACGAGCGTGCAACCGATATGACAACATGTATACGTTCTTTGCGCGCGACAATATTGTGGTCGAACATAATTATGAGCCCTTCGGTCAGCTTCGGTTGGAGGCTTTGATTGTCGGATAGCACTTTCATAAACGACAGTTTTATTGGGTTTTCCATTTTGCCATGTTCGGGGTGCGAAAAAGTGTATGATAAAGAAAATCCATATATTCATTGCGTCAAAATGTAACATATCGTTCTCGATATAAATTTCTAAGATTATTCTTAAGCCTATTCCTTATGCTCCAAACGGGACTTCGTGATATCGATATGATAACAATGACGTTGTTTTAAAGCCACTTAGCTGTTTACGCTCCGAAATGCACGTAATAGCATTCGCTTTTGAATTTCCCCGGTATCGAAATAGGTCGATAAATACTTGAAGGCTCCGTGTTAGTCTATTTGTGATATGGTAGTCGGCATAAATAAAGAGCGTTTGTTTCACATTCAGAGAATACGAGGCCGGTATATCAATTTATCAATAATGTCCATTTACATTATAGTGGTCTCGTAAGCAACACATTATTTGTCGCCCTTTTTGTTGAATATATCGGGTGGGACATTTATAAATGCAATGCCCCAGCTCCTCTAACGTTAATCACGCTGGTCAAACCTGTAACGGCGACCCGCGTGAGTAACGGCGGACTAATAATTAAATAAATTAATAGATTCTGATAACAGAAATGTCTTTTGAAGAAATGTATTAATTGTTGTTGGAATCTGATGATACGGGGAACATCGAATCGGATTATGTACCTTTACCATTCCCGATACTGAACAACGGAAGCATAACGCTCTTTATCATGGAAAATATTGTGGATGCCTGACAAAAAGATAAAATATGCTGACACTACCCCTTCTAAATAATCAAAACTGTTCATGAATGGGCCCATAAGTACAAGCTGATCACTTTAGGTTATGGGTATTTAATAGAGATTAGACAATACAAAACAAATGATAGTAGTCCCATAATTTCAGGTCATATAAAATGTGGAATTGTTTTCTACTGGGTTTTCTCAGCAATGTGTACAATTTCCTAAATACTTTCGGAATGAAGAACTCTTGATATTTGGGAATAAAGAACCTTCGTATTAAAGAACGTTTAAAATAAATAACGTTCGGAATAAAGATTCTTCGAAATTCACAACCCTACCACAATTTAGCGGACCTTCCACTCCATTTAGTTGTCATCATTCGTTGCGGCGAACTTTGTCCCACCTTGTTTTCCTGCATCTTTATAGGTCAATTATTTTGACAGCCTGTTCTCTCGGAAATCAGCACGTTATGAGCTTATAATATGATTAGTTTTATGTTCATAATCGGGGTAGAATCACCTCATTTATAGTCCATAACAAATATGAGAGTGTTTTATAGTTCCATTATCGACTCATAACGACTTATTATAATTTCTTCATGGGCAGAACATCAACTCGCGACTTACCAGATTCACGCTCTTTAAAATGTGTTTTCATTGTGGCCCGAACCATAACACAGAATAACGGATATAAGTACACTTTTTCAGAATAAAATAATCCAAGATAAACATGTGTGAACAGTATCGGTCTATATGAACCCCTTTACTGGGTGTATATAATTCATAACTTCCAGATTAAATAAATAACGTTCGGAATAAAGATTCTTCGAAATTCACAACCCTATATACAATTTAGCGGACCTTCCACTCCATTTAGTTGTCATCATTCGTTGCGGCGAACTTTGTCCCACCTTGTTTTCCTGCATCTTTATAGGTCAACTAGCAGGGTTACCCGGCGTTGCCCAGGTTAATGTGATGAGAAACCCTCTGTATACTGTGGATATTTGTTGGGAAAAGAGAATGCTCTTGCTGAAAGTGTTATACATTTATTTACAACTGCGTATACATTAGACGTTAGAATATGATACATGAACATCATAAACACATTAGTTCGATAAAAGATGAAAATTGGGTTTTACATATTGAGATGTATCAATCAATCTAGTGGGTTGGAGTAAGATCTCGAGGACACATGGCTATCATATCTTCATGAAGATACAGATGTTTCAAAGAAATTTCCAGGTGCAGAACATCAACTCGCGACTTACCAGATTCACGCTTTTTAAAATGTGTTTTCATTGTGGCCCGAACCATAACACAGAATAACGGATATAAGTCCACTTTTTCAGAATAAAATAATCCAAGATAAACATGTGTGCACAGTATCGGTCGATATGAACAGCTTTACTGGGTGTATATAATTCATAACTTCCAGATTGTGACCGACTGAAAACTAAAACTTATTGCCTGCCACTGCTTGTATCGAATTATGTCAACTTAGTTTCTTCCGGATATCTAAGTATGATGTTCCCCACCACGCACAGAACGAGGCCACACATGAGTACTCAAATTCATACCATAGGATGTGTCCATGTATACATCTATATTAGACAACAGTTACATTTCATTATATTGTAATCAGAGTATGTGTTTTGCGTGACGATTTGGTAAGACAATTCATGGCATTAAGAACTGTTTAATGTGCAATCACTGTGACATCAGTGCATTTCGGCATTTCCAATGTTTATAACTGTGGGTTAGTAGTAGGAAAAGAAGGGTATATCGAACAAGTTGATGAAAGTTAAACTCATAAAACAAAACAAAACACATCACTGAGTATGTTTCCAAATCATTGTACAATATTAATAATGAAAACATATGTGATACATTGAAGGATCATGTTATCGTGTAGATGTTTTTCACAAATCTTCGATAAAGGGGTGGGTCTCTGAAAATACAACGGCAATTTTTGTTTAAATATAGTGGTCGATACCAAGATATGTCAAAATAAAAAAAAAACGCCCACGTGTCCGGAACTTTTACCCACCTCCTGGTGTTATCCCCATTTATTTTTACTTTACAATCTTTTGCAACATGTATAACGCTTTCAAGACGGAAGTTGCGCTGGTGCAGCATTAAAGTTCCTGTTCCAGTGTATTATCTTGTATATGCGAGTCTCCCATATATAAGATAATGAATTGGCTTACACTGTCAAGGTAAATATTGTTAGGCCAATGTATTATCTGCCATATGTGAGGCTCTCTATGGGAGACTCGCGTATCTAATAGAATAAGATATCGGCTTTGCTAGCAGGATACATGTACTTAATTTTGTTCGAACTTATAATAATTGTTTTGAACTTCGTCACATCTATATTTGCCAACATACAACGGGAACCTGTGCACCCGCAATGACATGTATGAGGCAGTCTGATTGTTTTAGTATAACTTTCCCGATTTGCTATTAAGAAATTTGTTGCGACATATATAACTTTGGTCCAAAATTTTATTTGTTCACTTCTTGGTACAGTTGTTTACCATTATGGGATCCTGTGCACCTGTAACTATATGAGGTTATTAGGATTGTTTTAAAGATAGTTCTCTTTTGCGAATGCAAATATGTTAATACTGCTAACCTTAACCCTTCATGACTGTAGCTTACTGAAACTTTAATGCTGCACCAGCGCAACTTCCGTCTTGAAAGGGTTATTTATACATATTGCAAAAGATTGTAAAGTAAGAACAAGTGCGGATAGCACCAGCAGGGGGTGGGTAAAAGTTCCGGACGCACCACCCCCCTCATTTAAAATAAACATGCCATTGTATTTTCAGAGACCCACCCCTTGATCGAAGATTTGAGACAAAAAACTGCATGATAACATAATCCTTCAATTTATCACATATCTTTTCATTATTTATACTGTATTTGGAGACATACTCAACAATGTGTTTTGTTTTGTTTGTAAGCCAGTGCAGTCTCTTACCTTTATAAGATAATGCACTGGCACAGGATCGTTACTGATGCACCAGCGCAGCTCCTGTCATGAACAGGTAGATATAGCTGAATGTCACCGCTAGGACCCTCAACTCTACTTTAGTAAACGACTCCCACTTCAAACTGACTGTTAATTGGTGCCGACCGCACGTTTTTTTAAATTCGTTAATTGGGACACTCAAGATTAAATTGATGAAATTACACATGATCTCAAAATCTTCGCTAATCGGCATGCGATATTCATACAAGTAGTTATTTGTGGGCCTTATGTTGGCACCAAATGCGTACGTACTTTAACGCAATATGTTTGTGATTGTCTCGTATGTCTCCCATGATCAACGGCATACAACCCATTAATGTTTTACACACACGTATAACATAATATAAATACATACATATTAATAAAATATATAAATAAAAACATATTAATAAAATATATAAATACAAATATAGTATCAGATATATAAATTTCATATAATATAAATAATAATCCCAACATATGAGCATTATTATTCATTGTATTCTACTTTGTTCGCGATATAGCATGTCCTTGGAAATTATATATCACCATATATTGGAATAGTTATTAATATATAAGTATATTCACTTCCTGTAAAGCATCATACATCTAGCAGCGCTATTTTCAAAAATATACTGACCCTCCGCAGAATTGCAACATTGTCAATTGATAAAACAAAGTCCATGGAATTTGTCAAGATTCGGAGATTCCCCAAAAAAAACATACAGGGAACATCTCTTTCTGATACAGGTGTCTTCAATTGTTTTTTTTTACAAAAGATGAGCAAATGCTATTCATCTCCGATAGCGTCTCCACGTGCGCGGCATATTTTATTTCCCCGTGAAATGTCTTTCCATCGGCCACTCAATTGCCAAAAGATACTTTTGACCAAGTATTCTACCGGGGCAGTTTCAATAAATAACTGATTTTCAAATATTGTTTTTATATCACTTTATACAGAATTCCCCTTGAACATTCCGAACAAATTACAGATTACAAGGTCAGGATGGGTGGATGAGTCGGAGTGCCGATCTCAGATTGTTTCCCAATGCCTTTACAAATCCATGTATAAACACAAATCATGACCACTAAATTATTTTAAATCTGCAGGCTTATAAACTGGACCAAACTAGATAATTAATCAAGATTAATCAAAATATGTTTTCTTTTACAACACGATATCATATTGTTAGTCACGCTTTTCACGAGGAAATCATGTCACTAAATAAAGCAATTCCATCAGTTCTCATATGTTCATAGCTGTTTTCGACCTTGAATTGACCTGTGATGCCAATGTCAGCTCATTTAATTTTTCGGGTCCTTAAAATTAATGATATGATTATTGAAATATATATATTCTTTATTACCTCCTTCTTGGGAGAGACTGTTTATAATTATTACACCAGTATTTACAAGTTTTGTGAACAATGAAGAGCAAGCGATTAACATCACAATTTTTCAATTCAATTCAATTTATTTGATACTCTCATCGTATAACAATACATATTGAGAACAGATGTGTTATAGTGCATGCATTACACAATGATATAAATGGATATATGGGGAAGTAAACAGGATATTTGTGTATTCATAAGAAATGTTGGCGTAGTTTGGCAGCCATGTGTATAGATTTGTCCGGGGGATGGGGTGGATGGGGGGGGGGGGTAACACGTTGTTAAGCCTCAGGAGTGGTTTATCTCACGCTGGGCCTTTTTGATAAATATTGATAGTTTTTTCAGAGCTTTCGTACCGCTAGAGTTAAATAGTTCATGAAGTTTCATAACGTTAGGTCGACTGTAGTAGTACGGTTTAATATATTTAAATCTCAGGTCTCTTAACTGCGGGCATATAAGAATGGTGTGGTATTCGTCTCCTAGTGCTTCCATACATAAGGTACATTTCCTATCGGAATACGGGGTATTTATCCATGAACCAGTTTCCACTGGTAGTTTGTGGTTTCTAGTTCTGAATCTTAGGATGGTCAATAAGGCGCTGTTGTCATCTAAGGATATATACTTCGGTCTACCGAAGTTCGGTTTTATACATCTATAAAACGCAAATTTGTTTGATGTATCCAAAGACGAATACCATTCGGTTATGTATGCGTCCATGAGTTTCTGTTTTACAGCACAAGAAAATATTTTGACACTACTCACTGATTGATTCTGCCATGTATAAGACATACCTAGGTTATTTAGTTCAGTTCGTACAAATTTTAGCCATGGGATATTTACCGATTCCTTCGCACTTGATTCTTTCATAATGGTGTAAAGGTTATAGGGGAGTCTGGTGTTTTCCATAGATATTATTTTGCTCCAGTATATTAGGGGTTTTGCCTTGATTTTCGTCACGATTGGTAGGATTCCAAGCTCTCCGTATATAAATGTTTGGGGAGTCGACTTGTTCAAGTTAAGAATAAAACGTAGAAACCATGTTTCTATTTTTCTGAAACATTCAAGGTTTTCAAACCCCCAGATCTCGGCGCCGTATGTAATGATGGGTACTATAGATTTTTCATAAACTTCGAGTATAGATTCGACCGATAGTTTGTTACTGCGGGCTGTGTTAATTAATGCGTACATTGCCTTTTTTGAGATATTACATCTGATGTTTCTTTCCCTGGTGAATCTACCTGATTTGTTGAACTCCGATCCGAGGTATTTATAGTTGTTTACAACTTCTATTTTTTCAGATTTTAAACTAAATTGTGCTTCCTTATTTTTCTTGCGACTTCTTCCGAATATCACAACATTTGTTTTCGAGAGGTTTACTTTCATCTTCCAGATATCGCAATATTCTGTGAATTTATTTAATGAATGTTGTAGCCCTTCCTTTGTATTCGATATAAGTATGGTATCGTCCGCATATAACAGAAGGAGAAGTTTAAGGTAAAAGCCGGTGTCCGAATTTCTAATTTTTTGCAAGTTGAAACCGTTACATCCACAACTCATAAGGTATTCATGTAAGTCATTTAGGTATATGTAAAAAAGAATCGGGGAAAGGCTCTCCTTGTTTCAAGCCTACGTAGCTTTCAAAGGACGTTGACGTCGAATCGCGGTCCTTTACGCATAATTTCATATTGTGATACAAGCCTTTGATAACTCGCAAAATTTTGCCTGATACGTACACAAACACACACCCTCACCCTTACACACACATACACACACCCTCGCACACACACACACCCCCTCTCACACACACACCCCCACACACACACACGCACCCTCTCTCTCGATATACATATAATATGTCTATAAATATAAGTTGTGAAAATATAATACTCGAAAAAAAATATATATATAAATAAATAGAAGTGAGAAAAAGAAAGAAAAAAAAATACATGTGAAGCAAAAACAAAGAACACGACAATAAGTAAATAAATAACGAGTAAGACGGCCAAATAAAAACGTGCACGATACAAGAATGAAATGAAATAACAGATATGCATAAGTGGCATATGTACGTTGGTGCTTAGAACAAGTAATTTTATATATCGCACCCGAATGATCTTTTGGTGCTAATCAGTCACGAATCTCACACGCGTGCTGTACTAAAATATTATACTCGAGAAAATATAAATAAATAAAAGTGAGAGAAAAAAAAACATGTGAAGCAAAAACAAAGAAAACGACAATAAATAAATAAATAAAGAGTAAAAGAAAGCCAAAAAAAAGTGCACGATACAAGAAAGAAAGGAAATAACAAATACGCATAAATGTCATGTACGTTGGGTTCATATAACAATTAATTTTATATATATCGCACCCGTATGATCTTCTGTGCTATGCAAACAATAATCTCACACGCGTGGTGTACTAAACAAAGCATATCGAGTATATGCTATCATAGAACGAGAATAGCAATATCTCATGCGTGTGATTTAAATGCATAAGATGGCCACACACTGGTTTGATTTATAGAACAATTTGATATATCACACCCGTGTGATCTGTGGGTCATATGCATTCAAGAATATTACCCGCTTAGTGTACTGAACAGACATGGAGCATATATATATATATATGTATATATATTTTTAGTCATCGTTACTGACTATCATAAAACAAACTAGCAATATCTCATGCGTGTGATCTAAATATATAAGATGGCTGATACAATTATACAGAATATTACACGCTCAATGTACTGAACAGACATGTGAGATACGATTTTATTTTAGTCATCGTTACTGACTATCATATCATAGAAACAAACTTGCAGTATCTCATGCGTGTGAACTAAATATATAGGATGGCTCACACAATTATACAGTTATTGAAAATAGTTAGAACACAAACCAGATATGATCTGGAACACGACTACATGTGCTGATTTTGTTTGTTTTATCTTTTGACGTTATGTAGAGCGATCAGCAGATAAATGTACGATGTCACATGTAAATGGCTACTAACTAAAACGGAAATAGATACGACACACAATTGCCATTGATCATGCTGATCATATGTAAATTCAAGAAATGAGCGATATTGAATGTCATGATCGTGGTGAGCGTCCTTCTGGAATTCCTCTCAGTGAGTTGCTTGCAGATAACAGAAATATGGCTGTGGAGTATATTATTTGATCCAGTTGGTACGACGGTAAAACTATTAACAGATGGTGGAGTGCAGAACTAAAATAAGGGGCGACCAGTGTGTATTGTATTTTATTACATGATCCTATACCGTTATTCCATTCAATAAACCCATTCTATAAATTTTGCTATTAAACGTTCGTTTAATAATAGACAATAGTGCCAAGTGACTTAGAATTCCGGTTTTCCGCACGCTACGTCTCAAAATAATATTTATTACATATCTATCAACGTAATTCGCATGATCGCACGAATTTCCAGGCGTGTGATAATTCTCAGAATCGCTCTAGTGCAATCTGTCGACGGAACTATTTCATTCAGTGTTGTTAGACTGGTTCTCGCCGTTACTATTTTTCACTTTTTCAATCACGACAATAAAGAAACAATAAGCGATCAATCGATGAGATGATTCATTCAAGTAGTTTAATTTCAAGAATATGTTTGTAGAGGCACAGAATATAATTTCAAACGCATCATTAAAGATGGGTCAAGGCCACTCGCGGACAGGCGTTAACCCTAAAATGCCTTTAGAACTCAATTAAATTCACATTTTCTGTACCGGAGATGTACGATTGTGAGTCAACTTACTATGATGCGGAGATATGTAATAAAACTAGAACCGCATGAGTGTCTGGATTTTGACGAATTATCGCACTCGATTTGTTGGCGGAACGCGATACCTCTCGTGTGGGATTGCGTCCCGCACTCGATGTATCGCTCCGCCAACAAATATCGTGCAATAATTTCGTCAAAATCCAGACACTCATGCGGTTCTAGTTTTATTACCTATCTAAACAGCACTAAACTACACCGAAACGCTGTTAACATGTGAGGCTACATGTGGACAGAGTATCCATGCATGCTATTATACAGCCATAATACTAAAATATTCCATTCCTATACCCACCACCCGAAAAGAAACCCAAGCACGTCGTACTTCGATTATACCACCATACCGCGCGCCCCTCGTATTTCACTGTAATTGTACCCGATCTCGTGCAATGCAAGAATTTAGAATGCCACAAAACTATTTGCCATTTAAATCTGCCAATGACAGTAAAAACAGAAGAATAGAGTAATCTCGCCCGAATGTTTTGCCAAGTTTGCAACAATTGGATAGAGTTATCGCTCCTGACCTGTAAACGATTATCGCCACGAGTTTTTTTTTACCAAAACCACATACAGTCACGCTATCATTATTGAATATCATTTATACACAGTACACATAATATAACGCATATCATTATCATGAAAATAATACTATCATATAACAAGAAAACTAAGATGCATGCATCAGGTCGGCCGTGAACTATCTATACCATAGAATTGTTGTAGCTATCGATTATACATTTTGGAACAACTGTCTGTATATATGTGTGTATGCATGAATGCATGTGTGTATGTGTTATAGACTCTAACACTGCTCGACTGATCCGACTCGGATTTGGTATTTAACGTGTCAACTTGACCTCGCTCATAGGCATGTTTCTGGACCTTGACCGATCCGACTAATAATTTGGCTGTAGTCTGATCCCGGGAGCAACATGGACGGGTCCAATTTCACGTGGGACCATGTTCTCGAACGTGCTGATGTAGGTATGTTTCTGGACTATTTGGACGGGTCAAATCTTGATCCCGACCTGACTTTGACATTCAAAAAGATCAATTCAAGGTCAAATCTGGTAAAACGGAAGTATTTCAACGAAATATAATACCTACTGTTACTTTTGTCCCAGGAGTGTTTCGGGTGGGTCAAATTATGACCCTGACCTGATCTTGACATTCAAAATTGTCAATTCAAGGTCAAATCGGGTAAAGCCGGGCGGATTTCGACGGGTACTTTTGTCGTGACTTTTGTCCGGGGAGTGTTTTGGACGGGTCAAATCGTGACCCGACATGACGTTCACCTTTAAAATGGTCAATTCAAGGTTAAATCGCGCAATTCTCCGAAAATCAGAGGGGAACATCCCGGACGAAGTAGGGTCCACCAGCTACTATTATATATTTCTAGATTTAGTTACAAACTAAATACCTGTATATTGTACAAAGAAATGTTTGACAAATATATCTGTATCAATATTACCATACGGGTCATTAAAATAGATACGACGAAACAAATTTTGAAGGGTGCATGGTATCAGGTAAATTTTTATATTTCAAATGATGACATGAAAGCGGAAAGTTGAAGTACCTACGTAATACTGGCTATCCGAATGAAGAGATAGGCTATGCATGTATATAAAAACCAAATTAGAAGATGACTGCTGGCGACAATGTTTTCCAAAAAAATTCAAAGCATTCGATAGCTCCCATCTAGTTGTCAGCCCGAAGATCAATATAAAGTGTGGTGACTATCAGATGAGGGATACGACTGTACAGTTGCTGAACAATTCAGTCACGCAAAAGAGGATCAAACAGTAAGATACCAAATTGCTGCCTGTGGTAATGTTTTTTAACGAAATTCGGGAAAATTAGATTACTCTCACCCTGGTTATTCAAAAGATCATTGTGGAATCTGGTGACAATCGGACAAGGGGTGTCGTCTGTAGGATCAACCAAATTATTTAGCCATAAAAATAGTAAAATTCAAAATCACCGCTGGCAGTGATGTCTTCACAAGGACAGCTTGAGAACAAAACATGGCTCACATCTAGCGGTGACCCAAACTATCCACATGATAAAAAGTTCTCCAATAAAAGCTGGCTGCAGGGTGCGCCAATTGATTCAAATTCGAAATTTAACAGGGTGTACTGCTTGTGGCCATGTTTCCCCCGCAAATTTGATAGACTGATGGACAAAACCACTGAATCCGTTGAATCAATATACATGTATACATGGATTAATTTATATGCATTGTTATACACAGTACTGGTATATAAAGGTACTGAAAATAACAATATTACTAGTATACACAAAATAAACCAAATATCATGGCTATGGGTTATAATATCCGAATATGACAGCTGATAACTTTGTGTGAATTGAAGAGTGGTGGTGTCTCAAGCATATCTAACCCTCCACGTTAGAAACATGCCATTAAATGGCATAAGTATAATCTAGCTTGAGGACAGAAGTTATCCATAAAACCCTCCGTAATTCAACCAGGTCCTCGCGCGATGTATGGTCGATCACATGATGATCTAGGGGGTTAGAATTGTTGTATAAAAACAGCACTGCATGTAAATATAAAATAAAATAGTGCTACATCTTATTACAGATTATTGCCATATATAATCAGTGACTATACAGACAGCCTGACAAAATAAAGTTTCAGTGACACTCTATCCGAAGAGGGGAATAATTCCATCTGTTACAGTCAATGGAGCAATTATGAATCTGGAATGGTGAAATTTCTAAGTAATACTAGATATCGACATGACGCGATAACATATAACGTAAATGCAATATGGCCGCTGGCGACAATTTTTTCCTATAAAATTAAAAAAATATTTGATAGCTCTCATCTGATAGATCAATATAAAGATAAATATGAAGTTTAGTGATGATCGGATGAGTGAAGTGGACTGTGCTAAACGGTTTAGTAATGCTTAAAAAGATTTTTACCTTAATATTTTTATGTTCACTTTATAAACTTCACTTAGTCATCTTTGTCATGTATTGAGTTTGATATCTTTTGTTAACAGTTTATAAATCATGTATGTCTCATGTTTGTTATTTTAATTTATGTGTTTATTATCATTAAATAAAGTTGCATTCCTTAAAAAGATTCTTACCTCAATGTTTTTATGTTCACTTTATAAACTCCACTGAGTCATCTTTGTCATGTATTAAATTTGATATCTTTTGTTAACAGTTTATAAATTATGTATGTCTCGTGTTCGTTATTATATTATATACACTTTATAGTGTGTTTCAGAACGAAAACAAAATGAATAAAATCAACAAATTTGTAAATTTAAAAACAATTCAAACGTTGTTGTATTCCATGTCCCAGCCCGGACATATACACCAAATTTCAAAAATATTCATTGAGAAACAACGGACCAAACGCCATATAACACCCCGTATGCATCTTTTACTCCGAGTTGGCCTTTTATTCCGAGTTGGTACGCGCCGGTTGGGGCGAGTTAGCCGTGGGGCGAGTACGCCGATTCCGACACCTTTTTCTATTTGCAGCAGGTTAAGTTTACGCGTAATTTAATTAACAAAGTTCCCCATTGGTATCGTAAATAGAGCGACCTTATTTGACAGAGAATGCCTCTGTTATTGATTATAAAGTTGCTATACATTAAAAACGACAATTTAAATGCTCGTTCAAGCGCAGTAGCCTATTTTCCCCATGTTAAAGGACATCCACAAATACTAAATAACGCTAACTTACTGCCGAATGTTTTACACGACAACTGTTAACATATTTGGGCTGAATTCATCTGACGCGGTATTATTCCTCAAAATAAACAACAAAACCATCGTTACTTGGAAATGTAGTTTGGGCTAACATTTACATAAATCCTCCATATCATTATTCCGACACACACGTCAGATGAAAAACTCACATGAAGTAACCGGCCAAATTGGCCGAAATGACATTCATAAATGATTCATCATTTCGTGTTACGGGAAATGATGCCATGTCCACAGTTGCTTATTTTTGTTTGTGTCACGACCGAATTCGTGTCCCTAACCAACTTGTAAATTCCTCGACGAGGATTCTGAAAAGTACATCGATTTGTATGTATGTCCGTCCGTACGCGTGTCTGTCTGGTCCTGTTTCTTAATTGCCATATGATACCGGCGGCAGTTATAATAAACTCAGCGAAATGGAACGTTTTATATGTGATCACTACAGCAAAACACATGCCGGTCAGGTTTGACTACTTCGGGTTCCATGCCTGAATGGGACCATAATCATGCGGGTTCCATGCCTGAATGGGACCATAATAATGCGGGTTCCATGCCTGAATGGGACCATAATAATGCTGGTTTCATGTCTGAATGGGACCATAATAATGCGGGTTCCATGCCTGAATGGGCCTATAATAATACGGGTTCCATGCCTGAATGGGACCATAATAATGCGGGTTCCATGCCTGGATGGGACCATAATAATGCGGGTTCCATGCAAAACGTAAATACGGATGTGATACATATACATTTAAACTTGTCCTCTACTTCATAAACATATCAACCAACGGAACGAACCGAATCAAACTCTTACGCATATTATTGATTGTGTCAGCTATGAAATGGGACGACGAGTTCGTAAATCATATACTACTAAACAAAAATAGAAAACCTAACTTGACATGTGCATACATAAGTACGAACGTAATTGGAATTCCAACATGGTTCAGACAATTACTAATAATATCTGGTAATGTATTGTCGAACCCCGGCCCTGGACCACAATATGATCATACGCTAGCGTAATTAACGAACCAAAGCAAAACCACTCACACGAGATTAGCTGTGGCTTTTTTCTTTTCTTTTTTCTTTTTATCAACATCAGTTGATAGATTCCCTGGTATTCCCTACAAATAAGATTCACATACGGCTATATTTCCTGGGTTCGTCGAATGAATGGACCCCAATCGTAATTTAGAGTATAAATTAGGCAGATCGTACTTTCGGGTACTCTTGATCGACAGCTTGACTATTCATGGTTATACACTATACTAGTACCAACATCAAAGTGAAAATAGTTATATCTTAGCCGAGAGGAGAATGGGAACATCTTTAATGAATTTAACAAATTTATTTCTGTTCTTGACGCTGGGTGAGCACTGTGGCGGAGTTACTCTACTACGTACGCAGAGAAGCGTGTCCATTGCATAGCTGTTCATTTCATTCAAAGGTTTCACCTTGTCCATTTCAACGAAAATAGACGAACAACGTCATCGTGTAACTTTCCCCATTGACCGAGTTCGCCTAAATTATCTTCTGCTTTGTTCATAATTATGTGTTTCCATTCGATTCCATGGTATAAAATAGTATATTTATGGATTATCACATGCATGTATGTACTATGTAGTCTTATGACAACAATTAATTCATCATTAAATATATGTTATTTCGTTCCGCACAGTACTACACCGTACTGTTGTACATTAAATGCCCAGTAGAACGGTAAATTCGTGATGACATTCTTATTATATTTCACATCAGGAATGTCGATAATTTTTCACTCGCCCGATATGTGTAGACTGTAATTACAATAGTGTCGTTATTTATTGTGTCTTATTTTCTCAATAAAAGGTAAACTAACGCAACGAATGAACTTACATTGTAATTCAATATTCATAATTCTCATTTGCAATACCAGTAGTCGAAAATCGCAGTAACAATATTTTCCGATTACGACATTAATGCTTTAAGCCCACCGATCTACTGTGCGACAAAGGCGCTCGCGAAATTCAAAACATCACCGTCATATTAGATAATAATTGGTGACGTCACAAAATCAGATATAGTCTATATACGACCCGGCTTTGGTTCGTTATAATGAACTATCAGTTTTCCACTTGAACTTGCAGAGCATCGTCCTGAAATTATACGTTATTTCCACTGAAATACATTACGATGTGTCATGTTTCACGGAGTTCTGGCTTGGAACAAAACATAACAAAACGACTTATACATACTAGGATGTCATGATCCCGAGCGTAGAGATAGACGTGATACCGATACAGTAGGGGTGGCGTCACAGTCTACTTCAAACCCGAATGAGCCTGTCATACGCACAATCTATATGTACGAACATCCAGATTTTACTTCCATTAACCATCAAATAGAATATTCCGAGTGACCATAATTGTTTAAGTACATACCAGTCGAAAAAGTACTTTAACAGAAATACGGACTGATCTCATGCAAAAACATATCCCACATAAAACAACCCACTGTAGGAAAGACGAACCTGAATAGACGAACTCCCGGATTAAGTACTTAATTAGGCAACGAAAAAGAATACACACCATTGTACAGGGACTAAATACTCGCGCAGTCTGGTGTAAATATCGTAAAATTCGCAAAGATGTAATAAATGAAGTGAGAGCGGCCAAACGCATACACATCACAATGATCCCATGACAACGGACAGTATGACATTGTGGTGAATAACTTTTATTCGTCTTTCCACCAATAAATCTGACAATGTGTCACCTTTAAATTGGCAAAGCAACATCTTGTCGGCCGATGAGGAAAAATGAGGTACTCAATAATTATTTCTGCAGCATCGCATCCAGTGATAGGTCATGTAAACCCCAGATCCAGTAGCTAGATGATGACCCCGATCTTTCTACATGTAACTATATAGAAATAACCTACTAGAAGTTTTCAACGCAGTGAAGGCAATATAGCCGGATAAAGCATCTGGTCCTGATTGTATATGCCCACGATCATTGAAGAACTGTAAAATCTTGAGCAAGTGTCTTTCGCAGATGTTCAACCGTTTTCTCCGCGAATCATACTTTCCCCCGGAATGGAAACGAGCGAACGTGGTACCGATGCACAAGAAAGGCGATCGTATAGCAATCCAGAAAATTATTGTCCTATTTCACTTCTGAGTTGTATGAGCAAATATTATTTGAAAATTGCATCGCCAAACATTTTATGACTTATCTCCAGTCAAGCCACATTTAAACCGAACATCAGTCTGGCCTCATACCCACTGACTTAACTTCTTATCAGCTGTGGTGAAATATAAACCACATCAATAAAAGAAAGTCCCCCCTAATATAATGTGTAATAATTTCGGAGATGTTGGTTGGATTTTGGTGAAACTATCCACAAATGATTACTGGAGACAGTGACACAATTCGTGCGAAGGACAGCTATGTAAGTGGTGTTATGGACGACTGAGCACGAGTTGATTGGAGGAGGGGTGCTTTTCAAAAATGGCAAACACACAGGTAGAGTGATATCGATCACAGTATTGTTTCCTTGATTACACATTGTGTACTGCCTGTAGTTGTTGTCAGAAAATGATGATGTGAGTCCCGCTGCATGTTTTAGAGCATAACTTTGCCGAATGGGAACAGTATGTACCTGGTCCATACTCATTCCCTTCAGTTATTCCATACCCCTTTAGCTGGGAAGGTTGAAATCAACCAGTGATAGGTCGAATACCAACCCAAAACAGAGGCATAGCTATTGGCCTTTTGGAGGTGAATTTCTCCATAAAACATGTTGCCCGCCGCATGGGGTAATTTAAGACAGTGAAACCAGCAGATTGGCAATATCGCAGATCGCCCCAGAACTGGAAGACTGAGGGTTACAACCGCTGGACAAGATTGTTATTTAACAAACGCTACATTGCGTAGGATGACGTCCAGGAGTGGTATGTATCAGCACCACACATAAGACTAACCTCGTCCCTGTTAATGGGAATCTGAATGTAGGAGCCCAGAACATTTATGGATCCAACTGAAGAAAGCTGTTTATCATTGTGTCAATGACCACACCATGCTCGGTGACATGCACTGTCTGTTGCAGGACAAATGGAGGAACATTCCAAACGTAGAATCGCCCCTCTCATCAACATCATGCTATCCCGATACCAGCATGTTATCCCGCGACACGGTGGCTACACGCAATATTGATTCATTGAATAAAATCTCATTGTTATCTTTTTTGTCATTTTTAAAATCTACCCCACTCCCATTCAATCGATGCTTAGTCAGTCGTAACACCATGTACATGGCTGTCATTCGCATGGATTGTGTCTCTAGCTCCAGTAAGCATTTGTGAAAAGTTTCATCAAAATCCACCCAATATCTCCGAAAATATTACATATTATATTAGGGGGGACTTTCTTTTTTTGATGTGTTTATAACAATATCAATAATTCACTTAGCGAGGGGCATGACATTCGATTAATATTTTTTCGACATTATAAAGCATTTAACAAAGTCTGGCACGAGCGTTTACTATTTAAACTTCATGAAATGGGAATTCCTGATCTATTAAAATGGTTCATATCATATCTGTCTAACCGTCAGAAGCGTGTTGCCCTACGTTCTGGTCAATCCAAATTGGGGGCGGGTGTCATAACAGGAGTTGGGCCATATTCTCTTTCTTGTATTTATAACTGACATTGTTGCAAATATTAAATATTATGATCGCCTCTGTGCCGACGACACATCCATTGCATTTACTACCAATGACCCTCACACTGGATCGATAGTGCTACAACATGATATCGACAAAGATAACTTCAAGATTGGTCTTCTAAATGTTAAATTTAATGAACTCAAGACAAAAGCACTAACATGCTCCCGAAAACGCATCCAACTAAACCAGAACCAAATTATTTTGTCTCTGGCCTAATGCAGAATGTACTGAAAATCACTCAACAGTGAGAGTACAGGTAATTGTAACCGTTTATTTTTGAGAAATCGCAGATTCACCGAACACTTATTGTCTGAATAATCTCCATTTCCCAAAGTCAGGTGAACGACGCAACAGTCATTGACTGTTTTGTTCTCTATATTTTAGTGTATAAAATAACGTGCTCGGAATGAAAGTTGCTTGATATATACACGAAAGACCCTATTTTATTTTATTTTGATTTTTCCGTGCATTTATTTCATACCGTTTCGATGTTTTAGACGGATAATTTATCTATGATCTATCTCATATATATTTTGAAGACATCTGTCTGTTTGTTTGTTTGTCTGTATGTTTGTCTGTCATTAATACAAATCTACGATTCTCGACCGATCGGGACGAAACTTGGTACGTGCGTGTAGTTTGACCAGGCGGTCGACGTTGTCGTATTGGCGAGCCCGTGCGGCGCCCGCTTCGCATATGCGCAGACGAGATCCCGGAAACGGGTGGAGCTATCGACTTGAAATTTGCTACGTGAATGTATCTTGCCCCGGATACGAATATTATCGGGTCGCCGATCCCGTGCGACGCCAGCTTCGCGCATGCGCAGACGAGATCTCGGAAACGGGTGGAGCTATCGACTTGAAATTTGCTATGTGAAAGTATTTTGCCCCGGATACGAATTTTATCGGATCGCCGAGCCCGTGCGACGCCAGCTTCGCGCATGCGCAGACCAGATCTCGGAAACGGGTAGAGCTATCGACTTGAAATTTGGTTATTGAATAGCCCGGACAACGTCGGGATGGGTAGAGCTATCGACTTGAAATTTGGTTTTTGAATAGCCCGGACAACGTCGGGCTCATCGGCTAGTCTACTATATATTTTGGGACGTCTGTCTGTTTGTCAGCAATGGCCGGGAAAAATGCCGGACAGATTTCGACGAAATTTGATACATAGGGGTACTGTTGTCCCGGAAGTGTTTTGGATGGGTCAAATCGTGAACTCGACCTGACCTTGACCTTCAAAATGGTCAATTCAAGGTCAAATCGCGCCTTTCGACTGGATTTCGACGAAATTTGATACCTCGGGGTGCTTTTGTCCTGGGAGTGTTTTGGACGGGTCAAATCGTGACCCCGACCTGACCTGGACCTTCAAAATTGTCAATTCACGGTCAAACCGCGCCTTTCTTATTTGTTTGAAATCGCGCGCTTTTCTTATTTGTTTGAAAGTAGCATAGTGGACTTGAAATATATATATACCAACATAATATGTGTTGACACCAGTTGCGATTTCGTTATGTATTTTGGTGTAAACAATATTTACTTTAAAAAATCAAACATATGACACATATATAGCTACAGAGATATTGAGAACATGGATTGGACAACAATCTAATAGCTTTTTTATTTTAAGTATTTTGGATGTGCGTTAATTGTATAATGGAGGCGCCATGCTGTTCAACTCATGGGAATATTAGAGACCATGCGTAATGGAGTTGTTATGGTACTTATCATAGATTAGAGTCACATAGTAAGAGTTAGTGCAGGTCACAATGTTCCCGGACGCTGTGTTTGTACGGAGAGCGGCTATCTACATCCATTCGCTGGATCGGATTCCTGATGCTATAATACAGTTACACATACTCATAGCTCGTGGCATAGATCTCAATGGTACTTCAAGTCGACCACAGTCAGCCATTACGATAAGCTCGATCAGCACGTCACAATGTCCCGTGAAACCGCTGCGTAAAACTGTTATCTATCTTCGCTGGATCGGATTTCTGACCAAATCCTATAATATTGTAACTAATAATTCGTGGTATATATCAATTTACGAAAACAATACGATGGGTGTACATGCGTCATGTGGATCGGATGACTGATCCAATAGCGTGGCGAACGTACATTAGACTGCACTAACGAATCGATGGGCGTATTGACCACACATCTCTCAAACTATCCGGACGTGTTTATCAATTCTTCACTGATCTTCAGAGAAACCAAACAAGGTAAGTTTACTATTTCCTCCCCTCCTCACCTCCCATATTTGTCTCTCGATTATACAACAGCCACATGATATCACTTATTATTATAAACTGTATTAATTGCAGGGGAGTGCCGCGAATTAATTTCAGTATACACGGTCCCGGCGGGTGGGTGGATCTGAGCCCCGATAGCAGATTTTCCCCCATCGGTTTGTCGATTCTGGGATAGGGACGCACCCCTTTCAAACTGCTTCAATGACTATTTTACTCAGTTTTCCTGATATGATCCGATCTATGTTCCGTATCATAATTATAGAAGCATTCCTACTTTTTGTTTACCAACAAGTTCAAAACAATTCTTCAATACATGTGGGTTGCATGGTGTGCTGATGGATTCACATTTGAAATCCAAGATGGCTGCGGGCGGCCGTATTTTTGTAAAGAATTTCTGGGCAAATGGGAGGTTCCCATCTAGATGTCATCCCGAAAATTCATGTGAAGTTTGGTGACAATTGGGTGAGAAATGTGTCATGTAACTTAAGGTGTGCAGAAGGATTTAGTCATACAAAGAGTAAAGGCCAAGATGGCTGCCGGCAGCCATGTTTTTCATCCAAAAGTCTTTCAAATTTGACAGCTCGCATCTAGAGGTGATCCTAAACTCATATACCAAATCGTTGAATCGGTCAAAGTTTCTTTTAACACCTTTGTTTTATTTTGTTATGGTTTTTTGAAAAGTTATTTAAATTTTATTTGAAGAGTTTACATGTATTTGAAGAATATATTATTGTGTTATATGTTTTCATTGATAGCATGTAGAATAAATGATATATCTGTTTGCATAGAACTATTTAAATTTGAGCCTTTACATATCAATGTGCATTGACCGTTTTTAGCACCCATTGATGTCATCCATCATTATTAAATGTTGGTGAACTCAAAACCCCATACCAAGGGTTAAAGTTCATATATATTACACAATAGAAGCTTTCTTTAACACTGTTGTCCCATTATTGAGAAGAAACATGACTCCAGGAAAAAAATGTGTAAACCGGGCGGTTGAAATATCCACCCACCCCCGCCTAGTGTTCGGAAAAAACATTGCAGAATGATGCCATGTAATTATTTGTCCAAATCCATGTTTAAAGGCAAATTAATGAAATTATGTCTACAAAAATGATTTTAAATGTCCAGGCTTATAAATTAACAGAAATAGAGCATTGATGCATGAAGAGAAGGGTCGGGGTGGGTTCAATACTGTTAAAAAACAAGGCTGCCGGCAGCCATCTTTGATTTTAAATGTGAATCCATCTGCACACCCTGTAGCCCAGAATTGTTTTGAAACTTCACAGACTTATTTATGATCACCTCTAAATGGGAGCTATCGAAG
The DNA here is from genome assembly GCA_032622095.1 of Siphonodentalium dalli. Taxonomy (NCBI): domain Eukaryota; kingdom Metazoa; phylum Mollusca; class Scaphopoda; order Gadilida; family Siphonodentaliidae; genus Siphonodentalium; species Siphonodentalium dalli. The sequence continues at coordinate 15,020,870 of CP136069.1, read as the reverse complement.
TTGAACGATTTTCGACGAAAAACATGGCCGCCGGTAGCCATTTTAGATTTTACTCTTTACATTACTAATTATTTTAGCACCCCCAGCAGAGCAAATCCCTCGTCCGATCCAAACTTCATATGGATCATCGAGGTAACATCTAGATGGGTTCTTACCATTTTTTACCGAAATCTTTAAAAAAAACATGGTTGCCAGCGGCCATCTTGGATTATACTCTTTGCATGTATGACAAAATCATATAGCACACCTCTTCTTGCCCAATCGTCACCAAACTTCATATGGATCTTCGGTAACTTCTAGATGGGAGCCTCCCTTTTTACCTGAAATTTGTTTTATAACATGGCCGCCAGCAGCCATCTTGGATTTCCAATGTGAATCAACCAGCAAACCATGCGGCCCACATTTATTGGAGAATTGTTTTGAAACTACAAGCTTGTTTAGGATCACATCCAGATGGGAGGGGTAGAATTTGAACGAGTTTCGATGAAAAACATGGCCGGTGGCAGCCATCTTGTTTTTACATGAGTTACATGTATGGCCTTTTGTTCTGAAGTATGGTTCTTTTGTCCGTCCATTTTTAGTGATTCTCGGTCAGACAGATGCACTGTTATGGGCAAAAAACTCGACCAGAGCCATATTTGATGCGCAACCTTGTTTCAATGTTATATACTTCCATATCACAAAATAAAAAAACTTCCCAGGTTCTGTACTGGCGGAATATGATCTCGACGGGCGTAGAACGAGTGCGGACTCGTGGCCTGATCTACTCTGCCCCCACAAAACCCGCATTGCCCGATGCTTCTGTGCATACATATACTTAATTGTCGTACCGTGCATGCAATGCATATACTGGTGAGGGTATAGATGCTGAAACTTATTTGACAAGTTTAATTACGAGTGTGTTGTAAATTGTTTCTAGATTTGTGGTGTTTTTCATTACGCATTTTGTCTGACCCATTCTGCTATTTTCACCGTGTTCATCAAACTGGAGGGTGGGGGGGGGGGGGGTACATGCCCCCCCAATTTCCATTGGAAAGCAATTGCGTTGGAAGGATGGATGTCTGGAAAAATATCCAGAATTTAAGTTGCCCCGGGAAGGCAAGTTTTTTTTCCTGTCCGACCCACCCCCACATCGCAAGTTGTTTTTTTCTAAGACAATTGGGAACTCATGCACCAACCGTGTGATGAAAACAGCAGAATAACGCATACCTCAGGCGGGGTAGTTAGAAACGTGGAGGTGATAGTTGGGTGATTCAAGGATAGCGCCGGGGGTAGAACCGAAGGGGGGGGGGGGGGGTAGTACAGTTTTTCAGGAAGGTATGCCGGTGTGGGCAGGTTGTCCCAGTTTCATGCAATTGTTTTTTTTACCAAAGACCCTTTGTGCCTATATTTGACATTTGCAACAGTTTAAAACGTACTACAACTGCAAATACGCCATATGTATGTTACTGGGGTCTCACATGGGCCTTAGTGGAGATGCCATTAAGCTATGGCATGTTGCATATGGGACGGTGAGGCGAAACACTTCCTTTCTGACGACATTTGGCAAGAACTTGGCATGGATATTTTTAGAACAAAACTTAGTGAGATCTGAAATATATTTTCAACAAAACAATAACTAACAATATACTGGAAACTTCAACAATCTTGTGCATTATACAGTTTAGAAAACGTATGACCAAAATAAATTAGGTTTTTCCTTGATGAACTTATGAAACAACATTGGGACTAGAAACTTGAGCAATCGTGTAAACATAATGATCAAGAGCTTAGAGAAATGTAAAACAGAAATAAGTATACTCTTTGATGGTAAGACATGCTAAGATAGTTAAGTCTAGATCAGTGTGTGCATGGACAAAGAGCGAACACCTGTCTAAAGCAGTAATGTTACTATCAATGGCTAAACAGACAATAACTGTCATCAGTGCATCGAGTCAGTCAGTGAATTATTTGCATATCTGTAAACTGAGGTTACCAAATATGTTACTCCCACAACACATAACGTATCCAAGTCTGTATAAAAGTAACTGCTTATTGTTATAATTTTAGTGTAATAGTAGTTGTCGGGCTCATGTAGCAGATATATAGCAACATTTCTTTTAATCTAAGGACACTTAGCCAGTATATAGCACCATGAACAGAGCAACACCTGGACATTTCTCAAAACATTTGTATCTTCGTGGAGATATGATTACCAGGTGTCATCAAACTCTTATATTAGTCTAACCCACTAGATTGACATATCAAATACGCATCTCTAACACACACAATTGTTGTCTTTTATTTTGGCGAACTAATGTGTTTATGGTGTTCATGTTTTTATCCCAATGACAATTATAGTTAAAACAAAAACAGAAACAAAAACAATGATTAAAAAATGATATATCATGTCTGAAGTTCCCGCAGTTGTAAATAAATAAATACTTCTTTATTGGTGGGACGAATTAATTGCGATAAACAATCCCTCCGACAAGGTGGGCCACTACTTATTATTCATTTTTTTAATAATGACATTTTGTGGCATCATTTGGATATACTATTTATGAGAATAAGTATAACATCTATTCCCACCAAATGCCCATAACCCGGTAAACGCCTTGTAACCCTGCTAGTATGGTGCCGAACATTTACATAATTAGGCCCCCAGAGGGTGAATTTAGTTATGCTAACCCCACCCCACAGCGGGCTATAGCTTCACTCCATTCACATTCTGGGGATTTCGTTCTGTCTCAGTCTGCTTAGGCTTCTCCTGGAAGTAGATTTATTATAAAATTTACAAGTTTTGTTTTAGTTTCTTCAGAAACTTCTCAATGGCTGCACATCACCATCTTCGCCATAGCATAGCAGATGCGGCCATGCAGAACGAGGGATTCCCGTGTAGAGGATGAATTTCTAAATTCACCCTCTGGTGACCACTAAATTCACCCTCTGGTGACCACTAAATTCACCCTCTGGGGACCACATTCTGTGACTATCCGGTACCATTATGGTGAATCTTAAATGTTTCTATAAAATGACGCTGTCGGTCTCAGGATGATTGTTTAAAGTTCCAAGTTTATCATCAAGTGTGTGTGTGTTTGTTTGTGCGTGAGTGAGGGAGAGGGAGGGTGTGTGTGTGTGATGGTGCGAGAGAGGGTGTGTGTGTAGGTGTGTGAGGGAGGGTGTGTGTGAGAGTGTGTGGGGGAGGTGAGGGTTTGTGTGTGAGGGTGTGTGTGCGTGGGGGGTATTAAAAAGACATTTGTCCACAGGGGTGAACAAAAAAATCCGCCCAAACCAGAGACCAACCCCTTCCCATATACATGCAAAAACAACTTTCCTCTGACAAATTGGGGACCCACCTGTATGTTAAAATTAAATAACTTCCAACGGTTTTATGCAGACAATAGGAACTTTTAGGAAACACACTGAATGCTGACTAATGTATACAAATACTATCAGTGACAGGGTGATAGGCCTATAATACTATTTTATAAATATGTTGACTGGAATACATGTGCATCACATGTTCCGACCTAGGACCACCCATAACCCCTCCCTGTGCCTGGAATGTTTCTGTCAGTGATAGACTATTTGATGCAGATAAAGTTATTTCTCTGCTAACTGGCTATACATGTAGATATATTTGTCAGTGTGCCTGTATGAGATGTCCAAGAGAAAACAAATTACTTTGCTAATTTTTTGGGAGTGGGTCCCCATGCAATTTCCCTTGCAAAAACTTGGGTCGAAAAAAATAATTTCCGCTATCTGACCCCCCACCACACCCTATGTGCGGGTGTGTGGCATTCGTCTGACATTTGCGTGAAGTTGGCTAGGCATTCGACGTTCGACTTACACAATTTCATTATTCATTCAATTTCGGATTTTATCGGGAGGGATGTTCCATTCAATCCATGCAGTGATGAAGTCACGGGTAAATGGCAAAATTACTTCATCAAATTCGATTCATCTGTCTCATGGACCACTGTGAAAATATGGCACGTGTATGAGCCTTTACTGTGCTATATCCCAGGAATTGGGCCAAATAAACTCGCTCATTCACCATTGGTTCAATTCGTGCTCCCACTCGAATTTGGTCCTTGTTTTCCACACCATCGCTGGCTTTAGAACATTTCGAACAAAAATAGATTCTGAGTTTTTTGCCCGAAAGGTCTTCTTTTTACCCAAAGGCCATGCTTATCGATTTTGTGAGGATGTGTTTCCCACCCCACTAGTAATTTGCCGATTTCAACATCAATTTGTACTCCCACACGAATTTGATTCCAGCTTTCCAGAACATCGCTTGAATTTCAACTCTAAAAAAACGAATTTGGTTTTTTAGCTCACCTGAGACGAAGTCTCCGGTGGAGCTATAGTCATCACTCCTTCCGTCGTCCGTCCGTCCATCCATCCGTCAAGAATATTCTTCTTCTCCAAAAGTATAGGACCGAATGGGTTCATATTTGGTGTGGATGTTCCCTAGGTGGCTCATAATCAGATTAGTTCAAATGAAGTTACCAGGTCAATTAGTTGCGAAACCAGGGCCATAGCTCCATTTCTCCATAGTAATTCTTAGAACGACTTCAAATGGTGTCATTGGTCAAAATAGCGCAATGCCAGGGAGATAACTCTTAAAACAAAAAGTTTAATTGAAATCCTTGCTCAATTAAAAAAAAATGTTTAAAAAAAAGTTGTTTTTTTTCAAAATGAAAACAAATAAGAAACTAGAGTTCAGATTCCATGGAATCAGATATACTTCCATGGTATCCCATCCCATCCCATGTGAGTGTTATGCGTATATGTGTATTCCTCTTCATGCGAATGCATATTGGTGCTTAATGATCCGATGGTGGACTTGCATTGACATTTCTAAATAATAAATATACTCCAAAGGTTTATGTCATGATGATTAATGACTGTCTAATGCATCATTGTCCTGACCAACTGAGTCACCATTCACCCAGCCAATCAGTTCATTTGTATTCAGTAGGGATACATTTTATGGCTAATTATAACCGCTCCCCTGGATGCCCAAATCCTGTTCAACGGTCATGAAATTTGGTGTGCCTGATTATAGAGTAATCGGCATGTATATATATATCAAAAGGGTGCATATCATATTAATGTAAAATAACTCCGTTATATCGCATTTAGTGGATAGTACTTTCAGTTTCGGATTCAGAATTGTTCGTTTTAATGGAAGAGGAAAGACCGCTTATCATTTAATTCAGAGCGTCATCGCCACACTATACCCATTAACGTCTTTGTAATAGAATTAACAGTAATCAAGATATAACTATATCACAATCGATACTGTCATCTGAGTGCTTATCCGTCCGTTTTAAAACTAATGGTGATCGTATATATACTACCAAACACATGCATTGTTCAAAATATAAAACACTAGATTGAGTAGATTCGCGATTTTCCATTGTTTGGCGCTCTCCTCGGGCAGGTTACTTTCATGGTAGAGCAGTAAATCTTTGGGGGCGTATCTATGGTATATCGCTGTACCTGCTGGAGAATTAGCTTGCTCCTTGATAAACCCATTTGAATTTGGCATCAAAAATAGTGCGGTTGAATTTGAGTAATATATTTCACCCGTTAACAATGTTACGCGCTACCAGGATTAAACGGTCCACTCTAAAACTTATACAATCGTTCGAAAGTTGCACCTGGATACTGCTGACCACGTCAACAAATTTTTATCTCAAAGTTTGATTTTTTAAGTAATTTTCCACATTTGTTTCCGGTGGAATTTGCCAAGTCTGAACCCACCCGACGCAAGCTCTCCGCTGAGCATACATCTTGGAGGCGTACCTACAGTATACCGACGTACATGCTCCTGCATTAAACTAGATCTTTATTAGCACGTTTGGATTTGGGGCTACAATTAGGTTAGTGATAGACTACTTAAGTATAAATATTTATATTATACTAGCAGGGTGACCCGACTTCGTCCGTGCTCTTTTCCCTATTGACAATTTTGAAGGTCAAGGTCAGGTCAGGGTCTCGATTTGACCCGTGTAAAACATTCCCACGACAAAATTACCCCTAGGTATCAATTTCATCAAAATCCCGTTCAAAGGCGCGATTTGACCTTGAATTGACCATTTTAAAGGTCAAGGTCAGGTCGGGGACACAATTTTACCGGTCCAAAAACGTACCCATAGGTATCAAATTTCGTGGAAATCCATCCGTTTTACACGATTTGACATTGAATTGACCATTTTTAAATTCATGGCCAGGTCGGGGTCAAAAACACTCCCCGGACAAAAGTACTCCTAGATATCAAATTTCGTCGAAATCCGTCCGGCAGTTTTCCCGGTCATACCTAACAGACAAACATACAGAAGTCCCAAAATATGTAGTAGATAGCGTTGAGGGTATGACCCCCCCCCCTTTTCGGTACGCGGGATTCATGGTGTTTTGAAGCCGTACGCGGGATTCATACCCCCGAATTAACTGGTATTCGGGTTCAAGCAAAACATCTTGGACGCAGGTTTTGATGGCGCAAAGTAATGTTTTCTGCTAGTTATTTGTATGAATGAGTGGGTAGAATAGCTTCTTGTGCATATTCGACAACCATGCCATCATAAACAGAGACGTGGCGACATGGGGGGGGGGGGGGGTCTCACCCCCCAACTTTGGTCAAAATTTTCAACAGTTGGAAATTTCATACCTGCCAAAACATTAGTTGGAAATTTCACACCAACAATAGGTTGAAACAGGGGCGTAGCAAGCACATAATTTTATTTGGGGGGGGGGTATAGCCGAAGGAGTCGGTGGGGAGAGCATGAGAGGGGATCGCCCCCTCTCGATGGGGGAGGGTCCTTCCCCGGGAAAATTTTCTGACATTGGAAGCTTAAAGTGGCTCTCTGGTGGCTTCTGACATTGTTTTCCCACCCACTATATTATCATAGATTAGATTGTCTAGTCATTAATGAAGTGAAATTACTCCCATAACTGGGATCAGATATTCAGAAAGTAAATATGTCACAAGCAACCATGAGAAAGTAGACTACATGGATACACACATCACCATGGGCATGTATCGTGGGGTATTTATCGTGTGGGTATGAATAGTGTGTGTATGTATCGTGGGTATGTATAGTGGGTATGTATCGTGGGGGTATGTATAGTGGTGGTATATATTGTGTGGGTATGTATCGTGTGGGTATGTATAGTGTGGGTATGTATAGTGTGGCTATGTATAGTGTGGGTATGTATAATGTGGGTATGCATAGTGTGGGTATGTATAGTTTTGGTATTTATAGTATGGGTATGTATCGTTTGGGTATGTATAGTGTGGGTATGTATCATGGAGGTATGTATGGTGTGGGTATGTATCGTGGGGGTGTGCATTGCCGCGATCGTCGGCGATACTTCATTAGTTTGCCAAATATTTTTACTAACCTTTTACTATACCCCCTTGCCCCCCCCGGTTCCTACTCCCTTGGGTTGAAATGTTCTTGTAGTTTGATTTTCAAACAATTTATGGGGGAAATTAATTGTTTATGGACCAATATTTGCATATTTTCCTATTTTTTGTAAAAAAAAAATGGTCATCAGTTGGAAATTTTCCAACCTCAGGGGGGTGACAGGTTGGAAATTTCCAACACTTGGAAATATTGTGCCCTGGTCACTCCCCCGTGGCCAGTCAAAACTGCTAGTTAATTTAAGATAACAATATTCTCATACATTTGGTCAACATTGGCATTGGAATTGTCATCAGTTGTAAATTTTCCAACCTAAGTGGGGTGTCAGGTTTGAAATTTCCAACTCTAAAAATCCTTGACGCTAGTCTAGATGCTAGGATTTTGCGATTTTCTTGTTCAGATTACAAAATTTTCGCACACCGGGCCGAACCATGGTCGGCCCGGTGTGTCATTGTCTCTCCCCTGTGGCCAATACAAAAATGCTAATAAGTTTAACAATATTTTACTACATTTGGTCAAACTTTTGGTCATCATACGCGAGACAAATCTGGATTCTTTTGACTGACTCTTCCAAAAAATGATACGATCAAGCCAGCAATCGAAACAAACAAACTCGACTTTAAATATATATATATATATATATATACAAACTTACGACTAACTCGGGGTGGGGGTGACCGGTGATATGTGTATATGTTCAACTTGTTTTTGGTAGTCATGTTGCTTTGCCATTACTTATTATTTATTTTTCAGTGTAATAACATATGGGAGAGGGGGGTACCCATAAGTGAGTCAGAATTTGTCCTCCAATCCCATTGTCTGTATAAAAAAAATTGTATGTGTTATATATCATGTGTTATATAAATTAGACAAATAAATATGTTTACACTAACCCCCCTGTCGCCACGTCTCTGGGCGGAATACACACTTATGATAATATCTCCGGCGCCACGTCCCTTCATATCAATATATATAGTTTCATGGAAACCGTGAAGCATCGACATCAACATGAAAGCACACTGAGGTGACGCTTTCGAACTGGTGCCGAATTTTCGCCGAATGCGCACCCGTCGTGTAGCTTGTTATCGCAAAGGCATTTGTGATATTATATAAACCTTGTTTTAACAAACTTACGATCTCCACATGGCAACGATTTTGATTGGCAATATTAAAAACAATACCAAGATGACAATAACTAATGATGGTAGTAAACTTGAGCACATGCTCCACTCAGCATGCCTCTCGGTGACATCTTTCAAAAACAACCTAGAGCCAATACCAATGATTCAGCTGCCTCACGACCCCCTGCACCATCTCCATCTACAGGGAAGTTTGTCAATATTATTGTTCACTTCACAACTTATGACATGAGACAGGAGATTTATAGCAAACGAAAAAATCTGAAGGGAATCTCAAGTGTGCTTATAGTCGAAGACATGACACGCAAAAGGCAAAAAATCATGAAAGAACTTGCCTCCAGGAAACGAGGAAATTCATACCATTCATACTGGTCTCAAGATGGACGAATTTTCATCAAGAAATCCCAGTTCTCGAAGAAGGTGTCACTAAATGTCCACGATGACATAGCTAGCCAATTAGATGCCATAGGAATATAAACTTTCATACAAGGGAACACTAGGCACTTACTCTTATATCATCTATTTAAAGCTGAATTCATTATTTCTGGTTTGGCGAATATAAAGTTATCCTCCTAGCTATGTCTTAGAGAATTAAATTGTATGCCTGAGCTGGCATTGAATACTGTCTTATCTATTACATTTGTACTACTCATGTATCCAATACTCCAAAAAATATATATACAGTAATGTTGCTTGGTGCCTAGCATGACAGTGGCTGATGTGTGGACTGTGTGATTCAGAAAGTGCACGTTATGAGTCACACAGCTCACAGGTCAGGTATTGTCATGCTGGGTACCAAGTAACTATCCAGTCCCCAGCAAAATGGCTGTCTTAAATGGTGGCCAGAATCTAAGATCACATGTATCATCACTTTAATTCCAAGGTTAAGTTTTACCTTTAAGATGATGATTTTCATCATGTCAACATGTGACTTATCTTCATCACCCCAGATCAGCTGGCTATTTGTCATTTACCATAACCCAAGTCATTGCTGGGTTATTTAACATAATATTCACTTACTTGAGAAACGTATGACTCACAAAATCAAATTAGCAAATAGTTTTGTGTTGTAAATGCTGACCAGAAATCATGACTATCACTTTAATTGCATGAATATGTGTTGCCTTCTTACTGTTGACTACAGTGTTGTTAATATTTGTATTCTCTGTATTTTGTGCCAGACTTTTCTTGCCACCCATCATAATCTTTCCTATGTTGATGTATTCCTATTTCCCAATTACATATGCTCACCACATTTTATACCACAACCCATTGGGATGGAATCTAAACCCCACAAAAATCACATTGACACAAACTAATGCATCAATGTATCTCCCCCACATCTAAACCAAGTTTACTTACTCTTGCGAATTGAGGATCACGTGACCTAATTATCCCCTTCCCTTTTATACCATCTTATTCTTTTGGAGATCCACTCGAAACTACAATACACATGTATCAATAAATTAAAAAAAAAAAATATTAAGTGTGCACTGTAATATAATATTTGTAAAGAAATTTTGAAAGAATAAACAAATAAATTAATTAAAAAAACAAAACAATTAAAATGATCAACTTTGTGTAATAACCCATTTCTTTTCGAAACTAATTCGAAAATGTCCCACATTATATAACCTAAGAAAATCCAATAAGAAATTGAACAACTTTACAAACAACTGCCACAATATATCACATATCAAATGAGGTCTCATGATCCTTAATTCTGCCTGACTACCTAAATTCTGGCTTCCTCCCAGTGGTACCCTGAGTCACCCTGAGTTACAGACATTACCAGGGCCCAACGAAGCCCACACCACTCGACATTTACCCCACTCGACATTTACCCGACATTTAACCCACTCGACATTTACCCCACTCGACATTTACCTCACTCGACACCCACTACTGTATTGTTTCCACAGACCAAGCCACGGTCAACCCCATCCGACCACATAAGTCTAAGTGTCCCCCCCCCAAAATTGTATACTCAAATTGCAACAGTAAGCACTACATACTTTCATATGATGACCCTGTCCCAAAACAACTACCAGCATGTGTGGCGAGTCGGAATACACACTTACCGTGCATCCCTGGGGCTGGGATTGCTTAAATGCTTAAATATTAAATTATTCCTCCTTTCAATCCTGAACACCCACTGACACCCATCTTCCATAAACATCGAGGAAACATTTGCGAAAACTTAAGTGCTCCTGCAATAATGTCACCGCTGCATACTGATTCTCATCACGACAAGCAATAAGTCCCACCAATACACGACCCGTTTCTAAACGCGAACAGTGGGTCAAAAATTAAGGAGGTTAACTAGTGACATTATTCAGATAGTGACATTGCTAAGTTTTTGTATGTTTGGATTCAGATTCTACAGCTAGGCCTGCATGGCTTGCCAATGTCATCGGCTGAATGATTTTAAATACAACAATCACCCCCCCCCCCACATTCACACCCAAGAGTAGCGGGTCCCCCATTCAATTAAAACCATGCACCCATCCCAAGTACCCTATACGAAAATATGCCTGAATCCCAAATCATTCCATTGAATTTTGTATGCTTATTTTGTGCACTTATGAATACTTTACCAAATCTACACTATGTATCTGAGACTGATCCATGTCTAACTGACGAGAATACTGACATTACCCAAATGCTAGCCTGTGAGGTAATGGACACATAGATATATATAGGTACAAGTCTTTATTACGTCGTGAATAAGATACAAGCAGTGTATACAAATATGACAATCGATAATCCTAGTGTTAGAATAGTCGAGCCTCTACGTATTAGAGGCTCGGAAGTGGAATAGGAAAAGCATGAGGTGATGGGATGTGGTTGTCTCTTATATACTATTTGGGACGCATATTAGATGAGGCGTTTGGCAATACACATCGGGATTGGTTCCTTCGTTATGGGCATTTCCCTTGCCCATATTTGGGAGCCATCTTCATTGTGTGTATATCTTCGCTGAGAATAAGACGTGTGAGGTTTCGAGAACCGAACACGAATATCTGAGTTTGGGGTTTTATATATTGGGACATTCGTATAGTTTGAATCAAGTTGTGAGATTATAATGGGTAGTTATCTCACATATGTCCCCTACCCGTGTAAGATTTTTAGCGCAGCGGAAAATCTTATGTAACATCAAAATTATGGACCTAACTGGGGTAATGGTGATCATGTAATGTGGATGAGGCTGAAATTGTAGCACATTGGTAATAGACGTACATATAATAACAATGCATTCAATAATAAAATGGTGAAATAAATTATGATGAGAGACAATTCGTTTTTACCATTGCTGTAAATGTTTGCACATATTTATAATTTTAGATATGAATGTGTTGGGGTCAAGTTGACCTTTTGGCTGGAGTGTAGCGTATTGGTTTGGTGATTCATCTTGTTAAGAACACGTGTGTTTATGAGATGGTGCTCGTGGCATGTTAATTGATCTGTTTCTTGATGCTTATATTTCACAGCCTATCGTGTCATAATATAGCGTTGCTTTGTTGCAGCTGTTCAGACATTTTCGCAGTAACGATATTTGGGGTAGAAATATGCCCCTTATGGAAAATGATGTGGTGAAGTATATAAGTATATATATAATTAAATATGTTTGGAGCGCGCGTGTTTGACATATATCATATCGACGATAGCCGAACTGATTGGCATTTGCTAGTAGCTTTCAATTTTATTGATATTAGATACGAATGTCGCGTCCTTTAGTCTTATCGAACCCATGTGTGATGAGTCATATAAGTCTGGCTGTATATGTGAAGCTGCGTGTGTTTATATGTACAGGGGGATATGCCTTTATATAAATAAAAAATATTATCATTGCATGGTGATCTATATCGGTAGCATTGTATATGAATGGTAAGTGTATGTTCCTATTTAATTGTATTGATATATTTGAACAAAATGTGTTCGTGACGTGATATTTTGTTCCTGGACAAATTATATCGGAAATTTGTATTCCGTTGTCCTATTGGAACAACTCGATGATTGTACGTGTGTGGGATTTGGATGAAGAAACTTGATGCTTCTATATACGTGGGTTCTATACATCGTTTGGCCTTAATGAATAGTAATGGTAGTATGAACTGATGTTGGACATGTGTTAATTTTAGTTATAAGATCCGATATAGGGCGTATATGAATATGTTATTAATGACAGTTAATCATTGGCAAGTATATTTGACAATAATATATGGGGTAGGGAAGAATATGATAAATATTGCTTAAGGACTGACAATATTTGTGTCGTTTGGGATAAAGTGCACATGGTGAGCCTATTTTGGCACTGTATATGCACATTTTGGTAAGCGGCGGTTAAGTTAATTAGCCCTTGACTGGCCGTTAACATGTACGTTGTATTTGGAGATTTTCTTGTGGAAGGGCGTTCGGGTGTCATGGGAATTGGATGGGGAATGGCATATGAGGATTTGATGGGTAACTGTACACACGTTTGTCGTGTGTTATAGATTACATGTTAAGTTAATTAGGCCTTGATTGGCCGTTAACATGTACGTTGTATTTGGAGATTTTCTTGTGGAACGGCGTTCGGGTGTCATGGGAATTGGATGGGGAATGGCATGTGAGGATTTGATAGGTAACTGTGTACACACGTTTGTCGTGTGTTATATATTACATGTTAAGTTAATTAGGCCTTGATTGGCCGTTAACATGTACGTTATGGGCATTTCCCTTGCCCATATTTTATGGATAGTTTTGGTTATGTTATGAGGCAGATAAATTGGCTGGGTAATGTTTGTTTATGTTATTAGTTTATGTTGAAATATTCCTATTTATTGATATGATACTTGTGTAACATATTTTTATTGTATTTATTTTTTGTTGTTTGAGGAAAGCAAGTTTAGCCCTGTGTGCACTGTGCACCGATGCACACTGGACTTGCTAGTATTGAGTTATAATCTGATTATTAGATGATGTTTAGTGTGTTAATTTATCATTGGACATTATGTGTAGATGCCTCGAAGAGATATTGCTTGAGAGCGGGTGAAATAAAATTTTGTGGGGGAAGGGGGGTGTGGGGGCGGGGGGGGGGGGGGGACTTTCGTTTGGACTTTCATATTAGGATTGGGAAATAGTGAATATCTGGGTGATGCATGCCGTGGTTAATATTCCACACGCCATATAATAAAAGGCGTTTAGTGGCAGTTTTAGGGTGTCATGACCTCAAATAAGGTCGGACGAATGTCCGTAAAATGAGGTAGGGATTGGGGAAAGTGTTGTTGATGTGAGATATGCCGTGGTTTATGTACCAATCGCTCTATAATAAAGAGCGTTTGTGGCGGTATTTATGGTTTCATGGCCTCAAATAAGGTCGGACAACTGTCCGTAAAATGAGGTAGGGGTTGGGGAATGGGTTGTTGACGGGAGAAATGCCGTGGCTTATGTACCAATCGCTCTATAATAAAGAGCGTTTTTGTTGCGGGTTTTTAGGGGTCTTTTTTGTTTTGTTATATTAAAGTTGTGTTTTATTATTGGTGATAGAGATGATATATGTATATGATGCACTTCGCGTATAATTGTGTTTCATATATATAGCACGTGAGTGCGCCCAATATATAAAGAGCGCTATTGTAGCAGTAGGTTCGTGGGATATTTGACATGTTTGCATGGGGGGGGGGGGCTGCGCGTTATGAGATATGTGACTAATGATTATGTTGTGGCAAAAATAAGGTGAGTATGTGATTATTAGCACGTTAAGTGCATAGAAAGTGTTTTCATGGGTGGTTGATAGTGTTCAATGTATGAAGTTAACTGGTGCGCATTGTATGATTGTGTACTTGTGTCTGACATTTTTGCAGTCTCGTTTTGGGCATAATTCGTCGCTTATGAATTGATTTCTAATGAAATCATAATTTCGCGATTATCGGCGTAAGGGAGGGGGTGCGGTAATGCTTTAGCGAATGGTTGGTGAGATGCAGTGATTTGAGGTAGGTGTATAATCCTACCGTTATTGTTATGCTATTATTCGAACATTGCGAGTGAAGGTATCGTGTGTCGTGCCTTAGCACAATCAGTATATATATATATATTTACACGATCAATTTGTCAGACATCTGACTGGCGTAAAGTATATGCGCTCGTATTGCATTGACCTAATAATCATGAGAACGAGTTTTGTTATCATGAAGATGAGTACTCTATACTCTATAATTATTAAATATGTCAATGTGATATGTGAGTAGACACTATGACTTAGTGTATACATATATTATAATCGTTTTAGCAGCGTCGTATATTTGCGTCATGGTTTGATTACGGGCTTGATCAGTTATGAATATGTCATTAATGCCAATCAATTGTTGGCGTGTATATATTAAAATGATATGTGGAGTATACACTCTTAACTTCGTGTATACATGTATCCAACCGTTTGATTCACGGGTTGGTCAGTTATGAAGATATTTATGAATAATATAAATGAATTATTGGATTGTTGATCTGTCTATAATGACCTTGATTTGCTTTTAAGAGCAAATGGCGTCTCAATGCACACTGATGAATGTCCTATACTCGTAGGTACACTGTATAGAAGATATGCTGAGGACTAACAGTATCTGGTTAGTTCGTTTAAATATAAGTTAGCTAATGTTGGTTTAAAAGTTTTATTGTTTTCCTGTATATTGGTCGGAGGTAATATTTGTGATTTAAAAAAAATGCTAGTGTTAAAGGGTTAATTAATTAATATAAAATCGGGTAAGCCATTTTGGGAATCAATATTAATTTCCATGTGATTTTACAATGATTCCTCGGGTATGAAGACGGTAACGTTTGGGTTAATGTATCTATTCTTGAATTATAATGGGTAATTTCCGGCATTGATCACGTGATCTGCCATTATGGGTTTGTATCGTACAGTGTGTCTGTGGGTAACTTCCTTAACATTCGAAGCGAATCGCTGACATAAACGGAGCCTGGTGGTGAATTGATGGGTAACACGTGATTGCATTGGCATCAAATGGAGCCGAGTTTCGAACGTATTCTCTGCATTGTGTGAGACCCATTTAGCACTTGTAACTAATTGCTATGAATGTAATGAGAAATATGATACTTGAAAGCATCGGCATGTTAAATTGGCCGGGTCCCTGTATATGACGAGGGAGAAAAGCTTACGGAACGAATGATAGATAATTAGTGTGTCCGGCTTTATATATTTAAACATTTATGCGAGCAGTGAAATAAATTTGTTTTTGGAGATTTCTCGTTGGCAGAATTTGATGGGTTACTGATAAGTTACTACTCAGGTGCTATGCCAACCTGGGCAATGTCACCTTCTACTAAGTTTGGGAAAATTTCAACAAAATGGGCGATATAACTCCATAACAAATATCATTTAACTATGATCAATGGTAAATGTTCACATTACGATTGGGGAAGCAACTTTATATGTCAGCGAGAAACTAGCACAATTGATTTCGCCATAGATGGTCATTTTAATTGAGTAATTTATAAGAATGGTGATGTGTGTGCTGGCCCAGCGAGGGGGGGGGGGGTAATACTTAATTTTCGGGTCGGGGTATGTATAGATGAGGCATCTAGATGTATACGGGACTGTGCTTGATATGTATGTGCGTGTGCTGTGTCGCTGATTATATTATTGAGTCAAGCATATTGGAAGCAATGAAGACGCAAACTGAGTTCGTGATTTCCATAATTTTCATTTGCCATATGGAAAACCCATCAATGTTATGGACGCGGAGATGGCACATGATTGACAGGTTGGCACGAGCCGCACGTGATCGATTGGTCAAAGACGCTGAGTGTCAGTCGTCATATTACATGCTAATTGAGTTTAATTGCTTCGATGTTAGCGTCGACGATGACTCATCAACGTACACCTGTACTATCGAGAATTGAATTTTGGGAAGCGAGATAGTGCCCTGGTGGATGTATATGCTAACTGACCATGCACCAGGCATGGTCAAGATTTTGCTCTTCGGCAAATTCATGCCGCGAGATGACAGGGTGCCTGTCTCTATGTCTAAGGGGGTGGGATGGGAGAATGTGTCGTTTTGTCTGCCTTTGTAAAACCTGTTTTATATAATACTAATAAAAATCATGTACACTATCTAAAATTAGTGATTGTGAGGTATTGAAGTTACCATAAGTGATATCTAGATATGTAATGCCTCGTATCGCATTCTAACTGCATGATACGGCTATGTTTCATGGGCAGCGAAATGTTTGCCGAATGTTTTGTTTTGAAGTTAGCTTGCATAAGTTGCATTATAACTTAACTAATTCGTATTTATTTAATTCGTAGTTCATATGAAATACGCCTTATTAAATTTAATTTTAATGTGAAAAGTTGCGCGTTTTCTACCAGAGTGGTGTTTTATTGCCTGTGAATGACATGATGCGTGTATAGGTTGCGCATCACGTGGAAGGTTGTTTAGTACATTAAAGTGAAGTCCAGTTCGCGTGTTAGTTGTGTGTACGTGGCAAGTTAGCTGTTTTTAATGCGATGGCTTAAATGGAGAGCGTTTCTGGTTTGCGTTAATTATATTGTTTGTTTTTGCATGGTGCACCCGTGTTGTCGATGGGCGGTGTATGGTTCGATATAATTAAAAGAGTTTAATGGAGAATAATTTGTTTTCTTGGATTGTATTTAGCGCGAATTATCACAATATGTACGGCTTTTATGTACATTTTTTTTTTGGCGGTTAAATGTTGTGTAAGTGTATATTGTTGTATAATAAAGTGTCTTTGTTTTGTTCCAACGCGTGTGCATGGATGAAATGTGGAAATCGGATTTTCAATGGGTGTGCAAAGTGTATGTGGCAGCAATGATAAATTGAACGGTCACTCGCCCAATTTCCAAGAATAATGATGTGAACGAATCTGTAGAGATGAATGTCTATACTGGAACTAGTAGGTGAGCTAACGAATGTTTTGTAGATGTGAGTTTGTGGGTGACCAAAGTGTGTCCGGAACCGTGTGTGAATGTTTATATGCGGAGAACATGTAGTGTGTGGCTGGGTCTGTGTCTGCGAAAGCGTGTGAGTGTTTATTGTTGGATTAACGGTGTCATCTAGCTGTGGTTGATGCAACTCTGTTCAAGACGTACTGGATGGTTATAGTTGGAGAAGCTGTGTCCGAGCATGTGGCGAAAACTTGAGATATTTATGTATGAGAAGTGTGGTTGAAATTGTACGTGTCTGTGAGTGATGTCGTATTTTCTATAATTCTAAACGCGAGAATATTGGTGATCACCGGATCTGCCAATATCATCAGGCTGTGTTCCCGTGGTTGAGTCGTGGTTGAGATTGTATGGTTTGTTGGCCGTTGATTGATGCGTTGGTCTAGTATGTATCTTGTCTGTGGTCGTCTAGTATGTATCTTGGCAGTGTTCGTCTAGTCTCTATCTTGGCAGTAGTCGTCTTGTATGTATCTTGGCGATGGTCGTCTAGTAGCTGAGACTTCAAGCTGTATAGTGAGACGCAGAACTGTTCACGGCATCATTAATACTATGTGAGGTAATGGACACATAGATATATATAGGTACAAGTCTTTATTACGTCGTGAATAAGATACAAGCAGTGTATACAAATATGACAATCGATGATCCTAGTGTTAGAATAGTCGAGCCTCTACGTATTAGAGGCTCGGAAGTGGAATAGGAAAAGCATGAGGTGATGGGATGTGGTTGTCTCTTATATACTATTTGGGACGCATATTAGATGAGGCGTTTGGCAATACACATCGGGATTGGTTCCTTCGTTATGGGCATTTCCCTTGCCCATATTTGGGAGCCATCTTCATTGTGTGTATATCTTCGCTGAGAATAAGACGTGTGAGGTTTCGAGAACCGAACACGAATATCTGAGTTTGGGGTTTTATATATTGGGACATTCGTATAGTTTGAATCAAGTTGTGAGATTATAATGGGTAGTTATCTCACAAGCCACTGCCAGAGAGTACAATTTTTTTATCAGTGTAATAGCCCATGGTAGCTGAAATAACAATGCATAGAGAGGCATCGAGCGCGTCAATTACATTGGAATTGCTCAATTCGCTCAAGACTAGCAGATGTAATAGGCATAATTATGTGTGGCTTTGAGACGTTTCAGAATGACAAAAAAACAAGAACACATCACTATGATTTACGCTTTGTACACATTTCGACGTATGCCGATAAACCATTTCTTTACCAAATACTCACCGATGAGTAGTTCCCTTAGGAAATGTTCAGATAATAAGTTCAAAATAGCGAACAATGAATATGAATCATTCTGCATTTGCATTACCTTTCCATCTCTCTTTCGTCTACCGTTTTGATGAACCCTCAAATGCATAATAAACTATTCCAATGAATACTTTTATAGCTGAATGGGAGAATCCATTTCGTATGGAAAGGCTTAACCAAGTCGCGGCTGAACTCTTTATTTTTTTTAGATAATCCAATTTTGTCATATCAGAAATCCAGATCACTCATTTTATATGACTTGCATGTATGATACCATAATATATGCACGTGGCTATCTGTAGATAATGGCTTCCATGTATAATATGGCTCTTATTGCTTGCTAGAATATGAGATAATTAGGGATAGACCTATAGATAGAGCCTCGTCACTCGGGTTGGAGTGAGGGGAGTGTGTAGCACTTCAAATTCCAGGCATGTTGTTTCACGATTAGTCATTGCATTTTCAACTGTTAAAAGTTCTCGAATCTAATTCAGTTCCCGGTGGCATATTGTAGCGCCCCTCGTGATAAACATAAACTATGATATAGTAATTTACATGTAAATGTAGGGGTGCAGGACGTTTCGGCACCTGGACGTTTCGGCACCTGGTTTTCTGGACGTTTCGGCACCTGGATTTTCGGCACTTGGTTGTTTCGGCCCAGGTACTTGGACGTTTCGGTACTTATGTCATTTTCTTTTCTTTTCATATATATCATTGCAATTGATGTTGCATGTATATTCGCCGTTTGCTATGATTCGGTATAGTACATACTAAATCGAATCCGCAAAACAGGAAGCCTTGAAGTCAACATTCGGCAGGTCAACGAGGACCATTGTACAAGGCGACTTAAAAAAACATGCCGATATCTACGCCCCTCCTGCCAGTCGGCCAAAACCATCCAACGTTGTTATAAACATCAACCGCATGCGACAAGCACAACGATCAGATGACCACATGTCACGAAGAGGTAATATATACAATGTTTACTACACTTTATTTTAACAATATAAAGAACAGAATAACTATAAAACCTTCAAACACATACCAACACCCTTATGTTAATTACCTTCGTAATCAGATAGATATGATTGTAATCTGGTGGTACCTGCTAGCTTATCGTAACAGCAGTTATATTATTAATTCGCACTCTAATCAAACTTTGTTGTTTTGGCAACAGTTGTCTGATTAATTCGCACTCAAATTAGACTTTGTTGTTTTTGCAGATGAATCAAGCCTTTCTAGAGGCCAAAGCCTCTGAATTATATCAGATCGACGTCCAATGCCCCAGACCAGCAGACGACATCTTGTGTTCTACACGGAGGGCCAACTTCAACTTCTCGCCAAGTCCAAAGTCTGGTACCTGTATGCAACATGCCGTGTCATCAACAAACCATGCTCTCAACTTCTGTCAATCCACTCATTCGTCAAATGCAACGACAACGACAAGCAG
Organism: Siphonodentalium dalli; assembly: GCA_032622095.1. Classification (NCBI taxonomy): domain Eukaryota; kingdom Metazoa; phylum Mollusca; class Scaphopoda; order Gadilida; family Siphonodentaliidae; genus Siphonodentalium; species Siphonodentalium dalli. The sequence continues at coordinate 15,000,635 of CP136069.1, read as the reverse complement.
GTCCCTTTGGTGTTCGTCACCATGGAAGGTAGAAAGAAAGCTGACTACTAATAAGTGCCCGAGCCATAGACAAACGACTACCATCGAACATCAGACTCCAACGATTTGTCTTAGACTCCGAGGCTGGAATGTGGCAGGCCATTCGACAACGTTTTCCAGGGTACCCGATTCGTGGTTGTGCTTTCCACTGGTCACAAGCCGTGTTCAGGAATGTTCAAGACGTCGGCCTTCAGGTGTAAAAATATATTGTTTTAAAAAAAATTATACTGCATTTAAATTAAATAAAAAAACACAATTAAGTTCTTTATAAATACTATATAATAATTGACAATAATTATCCAAAGAAAACAAAAACAAATTATCATTTATCGCTCCGACAAATACTGCGCTCTTTATTTCTACCATATCAGGAATAGACTAACATATAAAGCTCTTTTCTGGTCCATGCCGTGCACATTACTATTTGTTTGGGACAAAAACACTAAAGATGTTTTTTATCTTTCAGTCAGCATATAACCAGAAGGGAGATATTCATCACCAAGTGTTTATGTGTGATACCATGTCACATGTTTTATCACATTTATTGAAATAAAGAATACAAAAACATATTTGGTCTTTATTCTTAATTTCGTTGGTCTGAAAATTCGCAGGTGCCGAAACGTCCAGGTGCCGAAACGTCTAGCATTCAAATGTAGTCCTTCGATCTTCAGTATTACGCGCGATCTCAAACTACAAGATCGCCAAATCTCCGATTATGGTTACACTGGTGTAAATGTTTTCCATAGGCCTCAGTGCTAACGTTTTAGCGTATAGTGTTGGCAATATAAATGTTGGGTCCAAAATTTTCTTTAAATCTGAAAAATTGACATTTTGGGAAACTTTTTACACAAAATAATCATGTCTGTCTAGCAGGGAATTCGCCTTTAAATCTTATTTTTTCGTAACTAGTGTCAGAACCGCATAAAACAATACAGTCATATTTTAGACCACACCAAAAAATTCAAACTTCACTACAAAGGGTTAATTCCTGTGCCAATGGTTATTTTACCTATGGGAAATCATAGGGAAGAGGTGTGATGATTTTTTATGTAAAAAGCACACAAGGCTATTGACCAATCAGGGCCCAGTGTCTATTTTATTCTCTCCTATATATTCCTTCCGCATCCGCTAGATGTCACTCGGAACCTTATTTACACCAGTGTAACCTAAAGCGATAGCCCGCTTTTTCGCGGAATAATTGTAACTCCCTACATTTCTTCATAATTGCCCATCAATGGAAAAAATGTGTTCAAAAACAATATCACTTCTGTGGTTCTTTATTTATCACACACAATTTAACCCCACCCCCTTTAAGAAATTATTCATCAAAAAAGCACAATTTTCCACTACCAGTCATGTTCAGGCCTCATTTTCACTCAGTTTTAGGGGTCTGGTGTTGCAAACTTGGATCAGCTATGGAAGACTGTACAATATTCTTTCCATGAGAGAACTTCTGGTGATGTGAGGTCATTGAGTCCAGATCTGATCAGTTGAGCATCAAGCGCATGACTTTATCAGCACATTGAAGAATAAAATATGACATTTTCAGGTCTGCAAGGGTGATCCAAGATAACTGGATGTGGGTGTATATTGAATTAGTTGAATAAAGATATGCTCTCTTTGAATTGATGAAGCATTTTCTTAAATGTGTCCAAGTTTTAGTGCTATTAACCTTCAAATGACCATACCCACCAGTGGAAATGACACACTTTTATGATATATATCTGCATATCACTGGCTATAAAATCCAAAATACTTGTTAGATTAGGTTCTTATAACAATTGATATATGTGTCGTTGACATGCTCATGTTATGGGTCATTTGCATTACCATGTGACTATTACCACCTTGAAAAATTTTGAAAATACCTTGAAAAATTGGCATTTTTATGAAAAATCGTACTATTTTTTTTGGCTGATCAGCAGCAAGAATAGCCACACCATACATGAGATATTCTTTGGACTGAAAGACCAGGCTCTGTAAAATGCATTTAAATGCTTTAAAGTGACTCTCAGGAATCAAAAATGATAAAAAGCTATTTTTTCCCTTTAGGTTACACTGGTGTAAATGTTTTCCATAGGCCTCAGTGCTAACGTTTTAGCATGTAGTGTTGGCAATATAAATGTTGGGTCCAAAATTTTCTTTAAATCTGAAAAATTGACATTTTGGGAAACTTTTTACACAAAAAAATCATGTCTGTCTAGCAGGGAATTCGCCTTTAAATCTTATGTTTTCGTAACTAGTGTCAGAACCGCATAAAACAATACAGTCATATTTTAGACCACACCAAAAAATTCAAACTTCACTACAAAGGGTTAATTCCTGTGCCAATGGTTATTTTACCTATGGGAAATCATAGGGAAGAGGTGTGATGATTTTTTTTATGTAAAAAGCACACAAGGCTATTGACCAAACAGGGCCCAGTGTCTATTTTATTCTCTCCTATATATTCCTCCCGCATCCGCTAGATGTCACTCGGAACCTTATTTACACCAGTGTAACCTAAAGCATACCGCTCGCACTAATTTGCCATTCAATGTATAATTCTTTGCAAAATCCGAAATATGCCGCATAAATAATTTAATACAAATGCCGAAATGTTAGGGCAAAACTCCCAATGATATTCGTAAATCTATCGCAGAAGGACCTCATTGTCGGTACGTCGTATTCCTTCAACGCTCAAACACGCAATGGGGTACTGCCTGTCCATAAAGTTGACAATGGTTTAAGATGTCGCGCCAATGAGCGATTCGATTGGTCCCAACACATGGTACAACTCAGGTGTCTTGATCCAATTTTATGTTAATCTATTCTGATAATAGGTGACGCATCAAACAAATAGACTCGGCCATGTTTTAAGTCAGATAATAGCTACAGATGATGGATCAGGCTGACGCTAAAGTGTAACTGATGCCAAATGTCCGCCAGATAACAGAATACACGCTCGGGGTCGATCGATATTGTCAGTATGATAATCATGATGTGCCCATTAGATTGATTCCTCCTAAGCGAGGACGGATAATCAATGTCCTACAACCGGGAAAATAATAATGTAATGTGCATCGGAGGTTATTTCCTGTGGAATGCGTTATATAAATGAATCGATGTTTACCTTCGATTATTACTAAAATTTATTTATTTATTATTATTTTTTTAGTTACAGACAATGGAAATTGGTCTCCGTGGACGGCCGGACCATGCAGTGTGTCATGTGGTAATGGCAGCATAGTAATGACAAGAATATGTAAGAGTCCCAACGAAAGGTGCACCGGTGTCGACGAGGAGTTTATGTTGTGTAGAGAAGTTGAATGTGCAGGTATATCATATGTATTCGGATATGAACCGCGTTGACACTCCCATATATAGACCATGTATTCGGATATGAACCGCGTTGATTTTAGAATTAACGAATTTTGTTCGCGGGGAACCCAGATAGGCCCATTTCTCTGATAAACATCGAACAATGGTATTGACAAGTTATCTGAGGAACTTATGTAATCGAACCCGCAGATTCCGAAAATGCTATACAAAAGTTTCGCGCAAAATTGCAGGTACGACATTTTTAGAAGCACATCGACGAGTCAAGGAGGGCACCATCATTAGATGGTGTCTCTGTCGTGGAATCTGAATCAGTAAAGAACGAGTTCGTTCTTGGAGGTGAAACTCTCATTTTGACTGGAGTAATGATGTTATGTTTAATAGAACCATCACTGTTCCCATCACCGTCCGATGACTTTGTTGATCTTGCACGTCGGTTGGGAGTAATTTTCACAGGTTGTATTTTTGTATCAACAGATCGCAACATAGCCTTTTTAGGCGTGCTTGTATTTAAAACTTTTGATTCTATTTTTGTTAACATTTCCGTCTCCACGACATTATTAGATGACACTAATGTTGGTTTTCGCACATCGCTTTCTGATTGTGACAAGTTTTTTCCTTTCTTTATTTCAGATGATGACAGTTTCTGCGTCTTGATTTCAGATTTCGATGATTTCGGTACAGCAAATACGCGTAAAAAAAACTCTGCGTCCTTCGCAACCTGCGTATTCCAACTCTGCTTTCAGCGGTTGTTTCAGATCAGCGACTGAAAGTACTGTCTTGGACCCATCGCAATCCGCTTGATTGACACAGCACAAAAAGAGGGTCATACACGTTGATGACTGGGACATCGGGGTTTCCGCGTGGGAGTTCGTGCGCCTTGCTGACTGGGTCATCGAGGTCCCCTCCATTTAGTACCATGTGCCTTACTTACTGAGTCATCGGGACGGGAACTTAAAATATTGCCAAGCATAGTGTGTGTAGAGGAGACATTGCAACATAGCCTGTGTGTTTTGTGTCCAGCAGTATTGCGTGAACGATTCTTTTGACAAATATGTTTTAAGCCGTTTTTTGCTCTTATCCTCATTTGACTTTTCCAAAAGGCCTCTGGTCTACCTGCCGGCATCTCACTTTGACTTGTTTTTGTCATTCTGGTGTGCCAGGTTTGGTGTTCACTACGTCTCGGACAACGTGTTACCTGGTCAGACACCCACTTAGCAAATATTGCTTACACATAAAAACAGGTACGACATTTTTAGAAGAACATCGACGATTTGTTGATTCGGTTCAGCAAATACGCGTAAAAAAAACTCTGCGCCCTTCGCAACCTGCGTATTCCAACTCTGCTTTCAGCGGTTGTTTCAGATCAGCGACTGAAAGTACTGTCTTGGACCCATCGCAATCCGCTTGATTGACACAGCACAAACAGCTTAAGCAGTTTCAGATATGGTACAGACTGCAGTTCATAGGCGCAGAGCGCAATGATAAGTTCGCGAATATGGTACGACTGTTGAACAGAATTACCTTCATCAACAATTCTGAATGTGTGTTGTGTTCCATTCGTTACGAAAACGAACGGATGCACATTGTGCTATCTTGCCGGTCCCATCATTTAATATATGCACGACATCAATACTGCAAGTATATTCTGAACCACTGCGGAATTCAAATATACTTACTCATGTCTGTCCTATCTTCGGGCAATTTATTCGCTCTGTTTTCGGTTCTATTCTCCAGTCAGTAACACTAGACTTACCTGCACACCAGCTTGACTAAATAATTTACTTCACAGCTACATCTCTCCCATTTTGCAAGTGCAAGCGACTCTTTGCGATGAACACGAGAAACGACTTAGTTATACACTAAACCAGTGACATGGTGGTAATCACATTATGAACTTATTCAGTAAATCAAAGGCAATATTTTAACATGCACTAACTAATTTATTCCAATTTCTTAAATAGGCCATTTTATTGTGATATATGCTACTTTCTGAATTCGATATTTAAAACCTTTGTCTCAGTTCACACGGTAAGGCAAATGATAACATTCATTCCCATGTCGAATATTCACGTTTGATATCCAGTAAAAGTACATTTGGAAGTTTTATTTCGCTCGGTTAAACACCGGTGATATTGTTATTCAGTTAAAAACATAACAATGCACACCAACTGGCGTTCAGGCAGTTCTCTGTATACCCTTCGATTATATATTCTTTATTAGCTTATCTCCGACCCCTTTAACATTTGAATCTTGAAATGTCAGTACCTGGTCGCATGCTCGTGACATGGCGTAACCACTATAAGATAAATACTGTGATTACTAACGTGTTCAATATGACCTTTTGCATGCATATTATAATATATATATATATATATATATATATATATATATATACTTGTCATGTGTGTATAAGCTCTACTACACTGAGGAGGTAAACACTAAACCTAATGGATTTGTAGATAGTTCTTTAACAGTTTACGTGAATATCCGTTCTCTTCAAACGCACTTTAACTCCAGATTGTTCTAATGAGTGTTTATGTCTATGGTCCAACGAAGGACACGACAGATTAATTTCTAGACCTCATTAACGACACACGATGGCTGGTCTGACGTTAACGTTCCGGTGACGCTAAAGTGTCGTTGACGCAAAAAACAGATTATCTTCCTCTGCTCTCTCCGATTTAACTCCAAACACGTCGAGAAGGGATCTCATACTAATTTCCTGCGGAAAGCGTTATATAAATGCATCGAAATTTACTCTCAATTATTACTAACATTTTTATATTTTTTATTTTTTTTATTTACAGACAATGACAATTGGTCTCCGTGGACGGCCGGACCATGCAGTGTGTCATGTGGTAATGGCTCTATAATAATGACCAGGACATGTGAGAGCTCAACTGAAAGGTGCACAGGTGTAGACGAGGAGACTTTGTTATGTAGAGAAGTAGAATGTTCAGGTATGTCATGTATTCGGATATGAATCGCGTTGAGACTCCCAAACATAGACCATGTATTCCAGTGTGAACCATGGTGAGCCTTGCCCATATCGTCGGTGGACTTCTAAAAGGTCGTACGTCAGAAAGATCAAATTGTTCAGGAGACACACAATTTGTTTATCTCTGGAACTAGATTTGGCAACTGCCAATAACTTTGCACAATAACGCTTTGTATCACATGTGTTATAATAGATACACTTTCATATTAAATTATCTTCTAGTTGAAGAGAAAACATGATTTGATTGTGCTATACGACACTTTGAGAAGTTAATAATTGAAATCTTGTCTATATGTTATTTTAGTTTTGACGATTCACGCGGCTTCGTTTGTCTCTGTCACTCAGTATAAGGTTGATACGCCCTCTGGCCATTCTTCTTCAAAAACAATCCAATCAGAATTATCCTATCAGGAACGGTTTCGAAAATAAAAATTACGACATCTTAGAATTAATGAAATTTTATCGCGGGAACCCAGATACGAACAATGGCATTTATACTTGAAATATTGACAATTTATCTGAGGAACTTATGTAATTGAACACGTAGATTCCGACAGGGCAATACACAGTTTAGAGCCAAAATGGCAGGTACGACATTTTAGAAGCCCACGGAAGATATGTTGATTCGGTACAGCAAATACGCGTAAAAATAAGCTCTGCTTCCTTTGCAACCATATCCACGACTGAAAGTACAGTGTACCGTCTTTGACCAATCGCAATTCGCCTAAGCAGTTGCAGATATGGTACAAACTGTTGTTCGTAGGCGCACAGCGCTATGGTACGTTCGTGACCATTGAACCGAACTACCTTTGTCAACAAACCTGCATGTGTGTTGTGTTCCATGCGTTTCGAAAACGAACGGATGCACATTATGTTACCCTGCCAGTCCCATCAGTTAATATCTGAACGGCATCGATAATGGGCGTACATTCTGAACCACTGCGGAATTCAAATATACCTACTCATGTCTGGCATATCTTCGGACAATTTATTCGCTCTGTTTTTTGGTTCTACTATCCACCAAGTCACACAAGACTTACCTGTACACAAGATTGACCAACTAATTTACTCCACAGCTACATCTCTCCTACATGCGAGCGACTCTTTGCGAGGAACACGAGACACGACTTAGTTATACACTAAACCAGTGACATGGTGGTAATCACATTATAAACGTATTCAGTTAATCAAGGGCAATATTTTAACATGCACTAACTAATTTATTCCAATTTCTTAAAAAGGCCATTTTCATGCGATACAGTTGTATATGCTACTTTCTGAATATGATACCTGAAACCTTTCTCAGTTCTCAGGTAAGGCAAAATTATGACATACATTCCCATGTCGAACATTGAAGATTTGATATCCAGTAATAGTACATTTGAGGTTTTATTTCGCTCGGTTAAACGCCTGTGATATATGCTATTCAGTTAAAACATAACAATGCACACCAACTGACATTCAGACAGTTCTCTGTGTACCATTCAATTATATATTCTATATTAGCGTTTATTCCACGATCCTAATCTTATTCCATTCAATAAAACCATTCTATAAATTGTGATATTAAACGTTCGTTTAATAACAGGAAATAGAGCCAGGTAATCTGTGACTTCCGGCTTGCCGTCTGTTTAAATTCCGTACACTATTTCTCAAAATACTATGGCTTCCAACATTTTTCCAACAAACTTTAATGAATGAACAGTTTGAAACGTTATTTCATTAATACGCCAAAGAATCTTTCTTAATCTGGGACTATTTCTTTACGCGGGCAAACAACGTACATGTATAGTTAAATTAATATGTCACAAACTCGAAGCTAATGTTGTAGGCCCCGGTCCGGCGATGGGGGTTCATAAACTGACCATATTTACTAAAATGTAATTTAAGCTCGGGGGTTCACACCGACGTAGCTAGCTGAATGGTTTTGTTTCGATGGTGTGACGGACCAAGATAATATTACCTCCCGCTAGGATTAATATAGGAGCATAAATAGCTATAATCCATCATCCTAATGTTTCACGTGCGGAACTGATACGGAATCGTAGCTTAGGGATGTAATACATACGTCATCTAAGTAGTCAGACTGTATGCCATGAAAGAAACTAACTCTGTAAAATATAGACTACAGAAAGATGAAATAGATTTGGTTTTGACCTGCGCACCTGCAATTTTGAGTTCAATCGGAGTCATCTTTGTCCGAACATGCACGTATTCTTATAATTGTGTTGATTTTGTGGCAGTTTTTTCTTCAGATTTGGTCATTTGTATGCAGCTCAGTCATAAGATAATGCACAAGTATTTGTTCCATATAATATATTTCTATAAAGCCTGTGCTGCAAATGAGGCCATCGTGTCGGGTGGATTATGTGGCCGAGCGGCCTTTTTTATTTGTATGGAATAGATGTTGCCCTCTCGAGCGCATACGACAATTTTATACATGTGTACATATAATTATAATTATAATTACTATATTTATGCATTGGTGTTTTATGGTGCCCATATTCAGAATGAGCAATGGGTGATGCCACAGTGACCTGGGCCCACAAACAAGGTACCCTGCCTTGCTCACCGGAAGCTTACATTCCGCTAATGATGAACAGACAGTCTGCCGTCAGAGCAGTTTTAGCCAGTCAAAAATAAAAATAGTATAAATAAAATTGTAGAGAACCCTGAATCTCATGAATTGCTTACAAAGCACAACATGTGCAACTTACATAGGTCAGGCTATACCCATGTTCAAATTGTCTGGTGACATAGGTCAGGCTATACCCATGTTCATATTTTGTATATAATATCTTCATTCATTGTGGGAATAAACAATTCAATCATCCAACCAAAATGAGTGAACTTGGGGATGGGTGGGGTGCCAACCAATTGGGAATAAACATTGTTTTGCTGTTGCAAGTTTGGGGGTGGTGGGTCCCCGAAAATGCCAGATGCAAAACAAAAATGGCATACCTTCCTGTAAATGTTTTACAACGCCTTGTCTATACTGTAATTAAGTGTAAATCTGTCACATATAACGCTTACCTCAGTTGTGTTCAAACTCCGCTTCGAGAAGTATAAGTGTTTTCCAATTGACTCGTATTTATCAAGTATATTTTACTGATTTAATACGCCAGCATCATTTCATTCTCAGCAGCGTTGAAACAAATATTGTTTTCTGTGTCTGCACTTTTTTGTTTAGCGAACCTAATTACAAATTGTTAAAATTTGAATGTTGTGAATCGATATGCCAACAAATCACTTCCATTATCAATAGATATAATCACATAATTATTTTGTTCTGTGTCATCAGTGAATGTAATAACTGGAATGGTTGCAAGCCCTGTTACGAGCAGGCACTTTTCGGTAGTTTCCGTCAACGTAATTTTAAAGTGAGATAATCGGTTTGGTTTGTCGGCTTTGAACTTTGAGAATATTCCATCATATTTTAGGCGAAAATACCGATACAAATTGAAGACATGCTCTAAATGCCAATTAAAGCGGCTTACATCCTTGATTAACATGCTAACAATTTGTATTCAAATAAGTTAAATAAACCTTGTTCAAGAAAACACGTCCAGTCAATCGAATCGACGAACAATTGTTCAGCTCGTGCACATTGATTTGGCTTGTTGCTAAGTTACAGAAAGTTTTTTTCTCATTTCATTAATCAAATTTTATAACTTAATTATATTCAAAATGGCGGCATACGTGCCTGTGCGAATTTTTGGAATGACATCCAGCTTCCTCTTTGTACGTCGTATATAGCTATATAGAGAAATCTGATTTATCTCGTATGCAGACGCGTTTCCTTTGAAGATCACTTCATTCACTCTTAATTCAATTTATCATAGCATAATACATGTAGTATATGCCTAAGTTAATAGAAGAATATACCGGTTGCTGAAACAACTGAATAGCTCATTTAGATTTACATGTATATGCAGTTGGACACTGGCAGTCCTTTCCATAAAGAAAACACAACAGTAGCTTCCGAGAATCAGTATACATACCTTTGTATGTATAACCAGGAGTTGAGGTTTTTCGTAGAAAATGTCAAATGTTGTGGGATACTCAAAGTCAATAAGCACACGTTTCCATGCCCGGTGGTCCTAATACAGATATAACTTTTAATACTAGTATATACATGTAATTTCGTTTAATCTGATTAGAGAATAAAGCAATTCTAGAAATACATATTACTTATTTTTCTTATTATGTCTATGTTTATATTTTATATACTATATTATGTCATGAAATAAAGTACTCTGATATTGGTATTGGTAGAGGATACAAAACTATTCAGCACATGATTTACGTATAAATGAGCATCTCATGATTGTGTATGCATTTATTCAATATTAATTATTGTATATCCTACGCAAATCTACGAACATTTCAGACAGTGTCACCTTCTTTCTTTCTTACAGCAACAGAGGCCATAATTTCCACAACAGCTAACGTTTCACCAGACACCACTACAGTTCCGCTCGGGACAACCACGCCAGGTTTGTCTATATTTTAAGTATCTGCTCTATGTATTATAACATTTGTGTCAGGTTCTGAGCTTTGGAGACTTTACTGAAGAAATCATTGGGTGGGGGGTCAAACTATATTTTTCCGGCACGAATGACGGGGTTGGTGGGTGGTCAAAGAGTCCCAAAAGCAATTGTTTTCTCAACTCAAAATATGTTTTCCTCTATTTCTGTTTAGTCTTAAAACTTAGGATTAATGTTAGTTATCATCCATATTACTTACAATCATTCCTTGGTATCTTGTAAATTACTGTCACTATAAGTCGATTCACACTTAAAATTCATGGATAACATTGCACAAGCAATCACTATCATATCAAAATGGACAAATCATATATACAACATGTAACAGCAGATATGAACATTTATGTATCTAACTATTACAGCAGGTTGTAGTTGAGAGAAGGGAATTATAATATTCCATAATATAGCATTAGATATACAAAATGCGAATATATCTACCAAGCAGCACATTGATTGATGTGTGTTATTTCTCACGTTTGTTGTAACACAACACAATAGCCTAAGAAGTTTGGAGATGTAGCTTACGACGTAACAACCGAGTGTGTAATAACGTTCACTTGATTCACATTCGTGTGCGGTACTGTATTCAGTACACATCCACAACAATGAAATCAACTGAAATACACAATTGCTAATGTATTTACAGTCATCGGTCTTGTTATATTTCCTGGAAGCCACGTTTTCTCAGAAGCGGGATCTATAGCGTGTTAGTGATATATTCCACTTCAAATACTATTACATTTACTTCAGACAGTGGCCATCGAGTATTATTCTTTCTCAGTATTTCTGCTAATCGATATTAAAGTCAATAGGCTTACATCACTGTAGTCCTCTACATGGCTGCGTAAATAAAACAATGGTGACTTCACAGGTAATTAGAGCAGTGACACGTTGTTTTAACATCAGCTATTGAGCTGGAGTGGACTCTTGGTTTTTACAACAATGGTCCAAACTAAACACTAATTCGCTAAACGTACAGGACGACGGTTTATAGTTACCATCACAGTTTTATTAAATCAACTTATCACAATTAATCAGCCGTCGGGAAAACTATAGTTCAGAGTTGAAATCTACCGTCAACCACATTTTCAAAAACCGCAAATCACCGTAAAATGTATCGTTTCCGTATTTCCTGGTGTCTGTATACATATATTTAGTTCTTATTATATCATGTTTATCTATTGCAATTTATGTTTAATTTATCGTTTATTGAATAAAGTTTAAGTAATCAGTAATGAGGTGTTCGGGTCTCGATAACTCTTACTGACGCGGCAATATATTCCGATGGTTTTGCGATTTTCTGTAAACCGAACACCTCTCTAAACTGAACAGAAGAGCCGGTCGGGATGGTGTTCGGTTTAGAGAGGTTTTACTGTAATTAATAATTCTTGTTTTTCCAAAACATTAAAATATATATGAAACTAGTGTTAGTGTACTTACTGTATGTACCCAGTGTTCTAAAAACAAATTAGCAGATTCAATTGCTAAGTTGCTTAGACACGTTCATGCATGGCTTCCTCAACCCCACAACCTTATCGGTGGACGCATTTTTTCAAGTTTTGGTATGCGTCGGAGCTCTCTAAAAAAAATCCCTAAGTGGCGCTTAGCACATGAATGGTATCGGTGATCGCAATTTTTGTTGGAAAATGTTTACCAAACATCCACCCTAATGTTATGACGTTCCTGCACGGAATTGATGGTCAGTTTTAAATGCCCTTCCCCAACCTTCATGGTGCCACGTTCTACGCTGACCACATACAGTATAACGGTATATGTTTGGTATATATATTACCCCAATGTGTACAATTTGAATGTTGAAACTAATCACAGTTATTCACTTTCTCGTATCCTTCCGCGTATGGTTACGAAGGGAATTCCCCGTCAACAATTTGTGAGAAAATATACTACAGAGATATGATATATTACTATATTAATATGGTTATTTTTGGGTAATTGAGTAATTCTTGGCGAAATTTAAGTCATATAATAAACGCTTTATCGGTAGAGTAAAGTAATATGGGGCAGTCTTGTTCTCGATCTGAGATCGTCGCATCAAAATCACTGAGTAGCTCGCTTGATCGGACGATCTCACATCGAGAACTCGGCGTGATACTAAGGGTCATATCACTTTACTGTACAGGTGATGTGTCTCTATCACATACTTAGCTCCTAAACCCGACCTCGTATGTTTAGTAAGACACACGTCTATTATCGGCACGCACAGTGACGTAAGAGCTTAGCGCAATTATATCGATGCCAATGCAGGAAATGTAGTACTATGTTAATTAGAATATACTTATGGTATTCAATTGGTATTTTGTGTTGACTGTGAGATAAATATGGGTGATAAGTGTTGTGGGACAATTTTTTCAACATCAAAAGACACATTTAAAATTTTACTAAAATTTACTACAAGACTAAATTTTACTTGAAGGAGTCTTTACTTCCTCTTTGCATGGTTGTAATAAGGAAAATAATATTAATTTGTTTTAATCCCAGCCGTTCTTCCTTGCTAAAATGTGATTATGTGATAAAATGGAATTCAAATGGATCGCAATTTTATACGAAATGTATTAACCTCGTCGACTAATTTTAGAGCACTCGGTTAATACATTTCGTATAGAATTGCGACTCATTAGAAGTCCTAAATGTATTAACACATTTGCAGTGTATTAGGTTACAATGTATTAGGCTGCACACGACGTGTATGACTGATATCACTCGATACATACACATACGGACACGGTTGTTCTTCATTGTTTGTGGCCCTCCCTGTTGAACCTATAGGAAATAAAACCCGAGTGTATTTGTAACAATCATGCGAATGTTATTTGTCATTTGTTTTCGTTATACCTTTATGCAGTGTTTCTTGTGAACAACCCACAACCTCACCGACAAGAGACACGGCATTTATAATGCAAATTGTCCGTCTTGTTACAGCGTGCACCGGGAGCGGTACAGTATGGCTGCCTCACTCGGGCGTCTGTGCTTACGTCAGTGATGATAAAAAGACCCACTATGAAGCCCTGCAGATATGCAAAAGCAAAAGTTTGGGCGGACGTCTCATTCCAATCAAGAACGCAGACATGCTGCAGGAGCTGCAGGAGCATCTACCTTGTAGTAAGTATTACACTAATTATAATAATCTGGTAGGATACGAGCAGATGTGTAAAACCTCGTGTTAAAGTATGTAATTTGCTACACCCCCCTCCCTTGAACCAAATCGAAATGTTCAAGTACAAAAAATACCATTGCCGCCCCTCTCCCCCTCTCTCTTTATCTCTCTCTCTCTCTCTCTCTCTCTCTCGCTCTCTCTCTCTCTCTCTCTCTCTCTCTCTCTCCCTCTCTCTCTCTCTCGTTAGTTTACGTTTCCAACTGATATATACATGTATTTCGATAATTCCAACTTGTGTACCTCAATAGTTACAACTATATCCAACCTAAATGTCTGTCAACAGTCTATTTAGAAAAACAAATGACACGAAGTAGGAACATATTTGATTTTTCGTATAAAAACAAGCATTCTCACATGAAATACTGGTTGGAATATAATATGATTGGGACTAAATCAACATACACGTGCATGGTCTGGGCATCTGGGGGTACAACACTTAATATTGTTGTGTCAGGCATGAGATTTCCAACTACCTGTACTGACAATTTTGGTCAAATGTGGTGGTGGGAGTAAGACATCCCAACGCCACCCCGCATGTCGCCACGCCCCTGGCTATCTCTGACCCTCCGTGCATATTCTATAATTTGTAATTTTAACATTATAACTCAAAATTTTAAGACGGAACATATATAGATATACATATTTTATTTTTCAATTTACATTCAATATCAACTTCATCTTGGAATTCAAACATCTTCCTTATTTACTAGACATTTTAACCCTTTACCCAACAAACCGGCCAAAACCGGCCAAATAGAGCTTCAACAGCCTAAAATATCTTCGGTCTGTCTCAATAGAACCATACAAATATGGATATCATTGGAACCGGCTCCTTGACCACATTGTGATAGTTACAGTTATGCCCTGTGTCAATGCATTCTCTTATATATGCGAGTCGACCATAGGTCGCCTCGCATATATAAGAGAATGCATCGGCCTAAAAAATATTTTTTTACCATTTTTTCTTACATTCTTTAACAATTTTATCATTTTTAATGTGTTAAGCCAATGCATTCTCCTATATATGCGAGGCGACCTATGGTCGACTCGCATATATAAGAGAATGCATTGGCACAGGGCCGTTCTGTTGGGTAAAGGGTTAACTCAATTTCAATTTCATACACTCATTGACAATATGATATAACAGGAGAACTAACGATTTCCAGAGCCTTGTGCGCGGAAAGTTGAATTACATGTGGTATAGAGGTTCTGAATGTCAAGCATCATATAAGATTGTAGCACTTGTTTGTCTCTCGAAACTGTATTTCAAAGTTGCACTGTTATCTTTGAGATTATAATTCTGACCCCTGCATATTAAGAATAAATGGATTTATTCCCATACAAATAGCTTTTAGCCCCATGATATTTCAGTAAATTGCCATTAACAGTTTAATATGCAACATGCTAAATTTAATGTTGCTCTGAAATGGCCGTCAGTTGTAAATTTTCCAACATGGGGTTCGGGTTGGAATTCTTGAGGCACCAGTTGACGGGATGCAAACGGAACTCGGTTCATACAGCCACGTCCTGCTTATTACTATTAAAAGATAAAATGCTAAGTGCTCGGAAAGTTGAATTGCATATCCATATAGAGACATAAATATTGTGTAAACCAAATGACTACGAGATCTTAAACGCGTCGCATTATAGTCCGTATTATATCCGACGGCCACTCGTGCGAAACTCATGCTCGGGGTGTGTATATATATATATATATATATATATAGGTCATCGACAGAGTATGGTTCAGCTACCATGTGTTCATAGATTTCCCTGCCACATCTAGAGTGTAATGGCCTGCTGGTCCATACAACTACGACGTTTGGTGCAGTCTCAACTAAACCAGTACATTAATTGTAATTCTCATCAAATTCACAAACATTGAATGGAACAGTGCGCACCGCTCCCGATGCTACGTCATCATGTTAACGTCGCCTTCGTTTTTCTGTTGTAGTTCATAGTTACTTGATGTACGGAAGTGATATTTCCCACTCCTTTAGAATTATATAGTTTGTTGCATCTCGAGTGTGAAGTTTGAAGTACTCTCATCCCAAATCTGTCCATTCTATTTCTCATTAAATTCATAAACCCATAAACTGTGAATGAAACCGAGTGTGCTGTCCTATCACGACCTCATTTAGTTAACGTCGCATTATATTCTCTATTGTAGCCCCCGATTATTGGTACTCGATAGACGGGAGTGACGCTGACGTCGAAGGGAGCTGGGTTAACTCGGATTGGAGTTCAATGTGGACCAATTGGGCTCCCTATTTTCCGAGGACCGGGACCGCAAATAACTGTGTGTTCATGCAGAGTATCCTATACACCTATCACGATTCCCCGTGCACAGAAACCTGGGGTTACATATGTGAAATCACTAGCGGGTAGCCTACATACCCTATGTAGTTTCCGCTGATGTGATATCTCCGCATGCTCAACCATCCGCCCATATTCGTTTAGATCGCATGTGGGATGCCGCCTTATATTTGAAATCTATATCAGGCTGCGTCTTTCGAAGAATAATCTTTTACGGATTCGTCATAACACAGTCATTACTAAAACGGTGAAAGAAAGAAACTCAAACATCATTCGGAGATATTATACATGTACACTTATGAGAGCTATATATTTCCCATTGATTACCATAACAGTGGCGTGATTTATTTCGGATATGGTGCATCACAAAATCGTTTTCTAAAACGAAAATGGCAACAACCGCTATATTAAAGGCACTCAAGATATTTGAAGTGGGGACATGCGACTTAAAAGTCTATAAAACCACCATTATCAATTAAAACACGAAAAATAAATACCGCATGGTCTTATTTCCATTATAAATAACACAATACAGTATACACTAATTATAGTCCAGTGCATTTATGAGAAAAAAGGCCAAGCCCGGAACTAATTGCAACAGAATTTTTTTTTGCTGGAGTAAGTACATAAACCCTCCATAAACAACATACTAAAAATCGGCAAAAATCGGAAAAAGGGAAATTGGTGAATTTCGTGAAATAAATTTGGGGAAATTTGGTCAAATCATCAATTTATGGATTTTCATGGATGTTTATAAAAACAATCAAATTTCACAAATCCTACAAATAGGGTGTGTATTGTGTCGTCCTCAGTTTCCTGAACCCAGTACTGAAAACCAGTCCCAGATTCATTACGTATTTTTCGTGTTTTGTGCCTTCAAAAATGCAAGTTTACCTGATTTCGGCCCATTTTCGGAGCCTCACTTTCGAAGAATGAGCCAAAATGCCTTATTTATGATTAATAATTAAAAAAAACTAGAGCAAACTGAAGGGATTTTTCACTGTTTTAGTAATTTCCTCACTTGATTAAACACAAAATATGATTAATATGTGCATCTATAATTAAGAAGAAGATTATATTCTCAAACAAAATGTGTGTTCCATTGTATGGACTTAGCCAATTTTGCCTCTGACACTGAACGTGTGTGATGAAATGCAATATTTGAGGTCATGTAACTCAATAATTTAATACCCATATGCCATGCGTTTCTTATAACCTTTTAAGTATGTTGGATTGAACAAATTGTAAAGGTATTAACCTGTATTAACAGGACATTATTTAAGAAAATCAACTTATGGCCCTTTGAATACTTAGTCTTAGCTTGTTTCCAAAGATGCCAGTTTGAGGCATTTTTGTCCATTCTAAAAGGATTTGGGCCATAAAAACAAAAAACAATGGGTGTTTTAATGTGTAAAATTATTTGAACTTTCCTCCCACAACACTTAAGTGATAAAAAATTAGCCTTACATTGGTTATGCCATAGTATGTCACTAGATTTCTTTAATTTTTCAGGAAACTGACTCCAAATTTTAACGTTGGTATAGGGGTAGGAAAAATCACAAAATGCAATCTTATCACCAAATTACAGCCATTTCAGACACAATGTTGTTTTCTTCCAGTTTGTGTACATTCCTGTTGCATTATAAAACTGCTTAATACGTTATCGGACGTTGATTTAGAATTTTATGGTTATGTTGTATAAAAACAATCTCAAAATGCCAATTTGACATTTCACTGCCAAATTATGACAACAAATATTATAGCTCTGTCAATAAACATAAACAAAGGAAATATGAAATTATGCACGAAAGAACAATGTAAGCAGAAGCTGTTAATATAAAGTTTTATGCTTCAAGATGCATAATTTTGAAGTTTTTGTTGATATGCTTTCCCCTACCCCATTGTTCTGCCGTTCAAATTTGGAGTAAGTTTCCATAATGATGAGTGAAATCCAGTGACATTCATTGGTATAACCATTGAAATGCTATTTTCTCAACAAAAAAATGATTTAAGAGGACAGATCACATAATTTTACACAAACTTTCGTTAATTATTCTTAATATGCCTAAAATCCTTTTTAAATTGACAAAAACGCTCCACAATAGCATTTTCGGAAAAGAGGCTAGACTAAGAGTTCATAGGACCATAATTTTATTTTCTTCACCAATGTATTTGGAAATTACTTCACAATTTCTTCAATCTAGTATTCTCAAAATGTTATGAGAGAAGCAGAGCATATGGATATTAATTTATTGAGTTACATGACCTCAAATATGGCATTTCATCACACAAGTTCTGTGTCAAGGCAAATTTGGCTAAGTCCATACAATGGAACACACATTTTGTTTGAGAATATTTTATTCTCCTTATTCATAGATGCACATATTAATCATATTTTGTGTTTAATCTAGTGAGGAAATTACTAAAACAGTGAAAAAGTCATTAATATGGCACTAGTTTTTAAAATAATTAACCATATAATACGGCATTTGGCTCATTCTGCGAAATTAAGGCTCCAAAATCAGGTAAACTCGCGTTTTTGAAAGCACACAACTCGAAAAATACTTAAGGAATCTGGGAATGGTTTCCAGTTCTGGATTCAGGAAAATGTGGTCGACATAATAGGCATGATATTTGTAGGACTTGTAAATTTGAATTTTTTATATACATTCATGAAAATCCATATATTGATGATTTGACCAAATTTTCCCAATTTTTTTTTCACGAAATTCACTAATTTCCCTTTTTCCGATTTTTGCCGATTTTTAGTATGTTGTTTACGGAGGGTATATGTACCAATTCCAGCAAAAAAAAATTCTGTTGCAATTAGTTCTGGGTAAAACCATAAATGCACTGGACTATTATGTCGTGCATTGAAACCAGTGTTATATAATCATAAACGGTTACACTACACGTACATTGTCGTTTTCATTATACGCTTACTTCGAACAGCACTATCGCTTTCAACTAAAATGATTGCAACAGAACGTGAAAATTATAGACTTATTGAATCAAAATACCAAGAACATGTTTCAATATGCAACATCTCGTTATATATTATGCACCTGTTAATTGATTATGGACATACAGACAAAGTGTATCAATGTTTTCACGTTATTGTTTCTATGGGTGTTTTTGCAATCTTGTATGAATTTTTCACATGTACCCACTGCGAAGATCTTGAGTCAATTTACCTATATTATAGACTACGTTTTCTGACCATGTCGGGCTAATATAATTCATTAAATCTCATTCAGAGCTCACCTCGTGCAGTCTTTAAACAGGGACAGTGCTCATGACTTGATTGATATCGGATATCACACATCGAGCGGAGAGGAAACAAAAGACACATTTCGCATAATGAACTACTACTGATTGAATTACGATTAGGGTGCATGTATTACCTCACTCGATTAGGGTGCATGTATTACCTCACTCGAATTCGTGTTCTTTCTATCAGTTGTCGTTTTGCCATTTCCGTAGTAACGATTACGCATCTGCGAGAAGCCAACAATGGATAGACGAGCTTCGCATTCATACAAACACCGATTACAACATGATAACTGCATCCACATACGTACAAAACAGTCACGGCAAACATAATAATATCACCTTACTGTGAGTAACAAGAAGTTTGAACGAAACTATTTTACTACAAACGGACTCATTTAAGAAATGGATGTTGATTGTGTTGCATTCCATAGAGTATGGATGCAAGTTGGTCTGACATTTTTAAGTGTGGAACGCGAAAGCGTTCCACACTTTAAAATATCAGACCAACTTGCATCCATACTCTATGGAACGCAACACAATCAACATCCATTACTTATATTTACACTTAATCGAGTCAACTGGCAAATTAAAAGAGTTTTAAGCGCCCATTTCTAACGTTATTATCGTAGCTCGGTGCAAGTTGCGTCTACACAAAAATGGATGCAAGTTGGGGTCAGCGCGCGACGTCATGTGACGTAATTTTGACCAACCAACGTCCTGCATTCATGTTCCACAATACGAATGCATGTGTGCATGAGTGTAAATATAGTCGTAAATTCTACGAAAAGGTTTTTGGAGTGTCCGTTATATGTCCAACTACTCTTATGGCTAATCGTAAATCTTATCAGTAGTAGTTTATTATGCGACAAGTGTCCAGAAAACTTTCTATAATGTCAATTGCACTCACGACTAGAGTCATAAACATTTCTGAAATGGTCAAGCGAATCATACAAAAAACATGCGGAGAGATTACATAGTTATATATGTGTTATTTCTAAAATAAATATTATTCATAATTAAATGTGTCTATTTATTTTATTCATCCGTGGTATCGTACGAATTACACTGATATCCAATATTATTATCCATCCCTTTACTAACACTATTTCTGATTGGACAAAAGCCGTCGCGTGATAATCAAGGAAAAGTTCAAACTGGACTCCGAAAGTGTCAAGGATATGAAACCTGACATCACAGGAGTCCCGAAATTCGAATCGAGTCAAATGTGACTTTTTTTATTATAAAAGTTATCGTGACACCGGGAGACGTTACAAAGTAATTTGGTAAACATACAGATGGATAATATAAATGTCATTATACAATGTAGTGTACATAATGTGTTTTCTTGTACTCGTCCAAGTTGTGGTGAAAAGTCATACGGACTTTTCACCACAACCTGGACCCGTACCAGAAACACACATGCTGTTCAACGCATTGTATAATAACTTTTTGTTATTAGAACGAGCGGCCCCGACTCTCCACCCCAATGGAACACGTTTAAAGGTGCCTCATCCGATATGACAACATTTATATGTTCTTTGCGCGCGACAATATTGTGGTCGAACATAATTATGAGCCCTTCGGTCAGCTTCGGATGGAGGCTTTGATTGTCGGATAGCCACTTTCATAAACGACAGTTTTATTGGGTTTTCCATTTTGCCATGTTCGGGGGTGCGAAAAAGTGTATGATAAAGAGAATCCATGTATTCATTGCGTCAAAATATAGTTTCTACAAAGAGCGATATCGATATGATACCAATGACGTTGTTTTAAATCCACTTAGCGTTTTACGCTCCGAAATGCATGTAATAGCATTCGCTTTTGAATTTCCCCGGTATCGAAATAGGTCGATAAATACTTGAACGCTCCGTGTTAGTCTATTTGTGATATGGTAGTCTGCATAAATAAAGAGCGTTTGTTTCACATTCAGAGAATACGAGGCCGGTATATCAATTTATCAATAATGTCCATTTACATTATAGTGGTCTCATAAGCAACACATTATTTGTCGCCCTTTTTGTTGAATATATCGGGTGGGGCATTTATAAATGCAATGCCCCAGCTCCTCTAGCGTTAAGCATGCTGGTCAAACCTGTAACGGCGACCCGCGTGAGTAACGGTGGAGTAATAATTAAATAAATTAATAGATTCTGATAACTGAAATGTCTTTTGAAGAAATGTTGTAATTGTTGTTGGAATCTGATGATACGGTGAACATCGAATCTGATTATGTACCTTTAACATTCCCGATACTGAACAACGGAAGCATGACGCTCTTTATCATGGAAAACATTGTGGATCATTATGAATCAGCAGATCACTTTCGGTTATGGGGGTTTAATATAGATTGTTATCTTCATCCCATTTTCCTCTCTTCTGATTCGCTGAGGATGCGTCACGTGGCGGGCCGCAAATCACTAGTTACCCTCGAGAGTAACATTTCGGCAGTTGTTGACCGCTCAGCTGTTATCACTAAAAACAGAACTACGAAGAACTCAACGCGCAGACATTACATCACAGCTCTCTAATAATTTCCGACAACACGCATTGTATAAACCCCACTGCTTCGTAACAACCGCGAACTGTGGTGTTTGCTAATTTGCAACTAAAGCACGCTATGAAATGGTGTTATCGCGGACATAAATCCCTTATTAGGTGTAATGTTCCTATTGGAAAAGGTGACAACTGTTTTGTTATCTGACAAAGGAGTACACACGAATCTTCTTAATGGCATGCCTAAGTACGCGCGTATATTCATTAATCCAGCTCGAAGAGTTAATTTTAAGTTGGAATCGAAAATAAAACGTTCACATTTTGGATCAATTGATATACCCATCATTTGCGGAGCTATTGTCCGCTGGTCGCATGGTGAGAATCGGTTCACGGAAGGAGGAGTAAAGCAATTTCGAAGTAGAGTAGCCTTCGGCGAAATGTTCGGTGTCGTGTTAAATGAGCGTAAAGGCGCAAGTAGACGTGTTAATTTCGAGAATGCTAAAATGTGAAAATTACACGTTGTAGTGGTGCCAAAAGAAACTGACAGCTGTTACAGACTGTTACGCAACATAATGGTATTCCTGTGAAGTCGGAGGAATTAATGTGTAATCAAAGAAAATTGTCGATTGATAAATAATAAAGAGTGGCTATTTAATATTAAGAGCTTAGTACAGAAACGTATTTGTGACGTATGTACATCGTGTGTGCAATTTTCTACAGTACATACCAACTGCTTAATGCGCTTCCTCTGGAAATATTTCGTATCTGAGTTGGTGCTTCTGTGACCAGAACCAGATCTTCCTCCGTAGAAGAGTTGGCGCTGCATGCAGCAACAATTTTGTTGTACCGATCCAGCCAATATAGCATGTACCGTATGGCATGCACGCGTTAGGGTTGGAAGCCCACAGCGCAGAGACAACAGTGAAAAGTTGAAAAAAACGTCGCAACTGTGCCATATATTGCCCATGAAAGAGCCTCAATAACACCAAATCTCTCTGATCAGATACACGGATGACTTTCACGTAAGAACCAAGAACAAGATCTATGTATTCCATCGTGGACAAATGGTGAATTCTAATGGGCTTGGTTTATATGTGAAATACACGGACCTCTGAGAAACCACTTCTATGTATTTTGAGATTATATTTCTTTTTCTAAATCATTTGTGTTTTCGTTTTTGGTGAATTAAGATCTTCATCGACATTACCGAAGATGATCATCAAAAACAGACACTTTTTTTTCAAGAACATAACTTTTATTTTTGAATCAAGAATGAACAAATTTACAACTAATGATGATATCAGCATAATATTTTACAATCAACATTTTATAATTCTTTGAACATATTTACAAAACAAATAATAGATAATGCAATGAACTTATTTACATTGCTAATACATTTCAACAATAACTAAGTTCAAAATATACTTTCAATTTTGTAACGTACACGTTTTGGTTAATGTTTCTACTTCTTTTCGTATGGACTCATAGTTTCTTTGGAACCAATCGAGTACTATTCTCTCATTTTTGAAATTGTCGCCATCAAAATTTATTTCAACTATTACAAATGTAGAGCAAATATGCAATAGATACTACACACGATTGTTCCGTGGAGTTGAAGACGTCCAACGTTAATTTTACATTCGATAGCATTTCTTTGAATGAATGATTTGATATATTCACCAATAACTGTTAATCCAAACGAATCGAAATATGTTGCAATGTTTCCATTGAAGAAAATTGCAACCCAGTGTTCCCCTGGTTTTTCTGATGTATGCGTATTTACTATGTATGCTTTTACATGGTGAGGTTTTCGTGTGGTACCTGATCTTTTGCACGTGCAATGAGTGGAGGTAAGACGATTTGCCTAGTATTAAATATGCCGAAGTTCGCTGGTGTTCATCTTCGTAGTATTTTTCACTATTTCAGACCACAAGTCAATAAAGCTGAATTAATTTGGTCACAATTTGCACGGACAGTTTCCTTTATATCTTTCCAATGTCTGAAAAATTATATTGCAGTATAAACGATTCTATTTCTGGATACCTTTGTTCCCTAACTCGATAAATGTCCAAGTTGAGTATTGTTAAATCAGTGAACCCATCCGTCCATTGTGCTGATTGTGTCCAAAGAGAAAGTAAATGTCAAAGTTGAGTTTTATTTCTTTTGAAATCTCATTCTGGATTTCACGAACGAATATATCTCGAAAGTTTTCCGAACTTTGTCAAGAGTTGGAACACAATATGAAATGAAATTGAGTCCTCCAACTTGTAGTCTCAAATTTTCTTCTAAACGCAATCCATCCATGTTTTTTAATAATCTGTTATTATATCTCGCAAACTGTTGACTTTAATTTGATTATCGAACTCAGCATATACTATCATGTTGATCAGCGAAGCAAACTGAATCACTAACCTTATGTTACCGGTTTTATAGGATGCAAATGTCCTTCCTCTGCTCCTTGGTCAGGTGTGCGATCGTAGCCCCAGAAACATTAACAATTCATGTATTTTTCGAGATTCAGCCGAAGGACTAGTTCTGCCCAAACATGCACGAAGACTGGTACAGTGATAAATAAGATCTTTGGCATTGCTCTGAAGTAAAGTTTGGTTCAAATGGTCGGTTATGAATGGTCCTGACTAACTTCAAGCTTTTTCAGATTGAAGTATTGGAAATGGAATGGGTTCGTTTCAATATCTCCATTCATATCTTTTGCATGATCCATTCTGCATCATCATGATTATTCAAAAATATCGAGAAATTGTTTTGGTTTCTTCACATGAGCTCTATTCGACTTACTTCTAACTTTCTTGAGAGCAGAATGATTTGTCGAAGATTATGTTGATCTATTTAAGCTTTTTGATGATAATATGTTCTTTATGGTGACAATTCTAGAAGATTTCAATGCTTTTCCTTTATTTAAAAAATACTTCTTTTGGACTTTTACCATGATGAATGATATCTTCGAATGCAACAAGTCCATGTTTGAGTACTTGTTGTTTAGCAATCCTACCAATATGTTTAAGAAACGGTACTACAGTTCTCACTGCATATTTGAAATGTGAACCAAATCCATTTCCATTTTGACTGGACATACGTCTATACACTGGGATCATCATAAATACAAATTACTTCGGCGTCGGAAATACAACTTTACCATAGACTTTCCACCGACAATCTGAATTGGTTTGCTAGTATTACCAGTTATATACACATTTATGTTATCGAAGTTAGACTTTGACACTGGTACATAATGTAAGTTTTTGAATTCATGCTTAAAATGTTGACCATGTATTCTTTTACCCTCGAAAGATGTCACTCGTAATGTCGGTGTCTCAACATCACTAACAAACAAATGATTATGTTCAGCATAAAAATCAACTCCATATGGAAATGTTATTGAAGGAGTAGCAAATGTGGCAGTGCTTGATTTTGTTCTGTAACCAAGTTTATCCAAAAGAGCTTTGGGGAATACAAGAGCTACTTTGGTATAACTATTGGTTAAAATTTTAACTCGCTGTTGTACTTTGGAAAATCCGAATTCGAGATCTGGAACCATTCTGCTTACTATACTATCAATCACACCTTGAATTGTTTCTGTCAACTGTGATCCACCAGAATATGTACCTGCTGGTATTTTCAATTCAATACCATTTTCTGTTTTTGAAATTACTACATCACTTATTGGTAGCTTGTGCAGGTATGCTAAATTCTTGGAAAAGAACTCTTCATTTGTATTTTTCAAGCATATCCAATAATGTTGTATGTTTCTGTCGGTGCAGTTAGTTCAGCCATTACGACTTCCCAAAGCTCTTTATTAATATGTATAGTTTTTGGTAGTTTCACTGCGAAACAACATTGATAGTTGTCAGGATAAAGTGACATTGAACTATCACTCTTGAGCGTTGTTTAGAATGAATTCATTTTTTCTCAGTATTTTTCAATAGCATCAGTCCAGGTGATGGTAGAATGTATCATAGAGATCAACTCAAAAGAACAAGCCACAATTGTACCATGGAGACTGATGTATACAATAGATGTAATTATTATGGTATAAATAATAATTATCTGCGTGAAGTAGGTGACTTGGTTCTTAGCAACTTTTTCACCACAGAACTGAAAGTGTCATGGTTTCTCCAGATTAATCGAATCTGAATGGGTTTGAGACATGATTCCTCAGTTGTATAGTACGTTTGAAGCTGGAATCCAACTATCAAACTTTTTCGGGTATCCAAGCCAATGAACTTTTTTAATTTCATTGATTGTTTTTCGTCCTACTCTCCTCGTTCTTCTGTCGAAAACTGATTCTATTTCATACACCCTACTGTCTTTTATAGGTTGGATCTCATGTTTGTAAAATGATCCAACAATCTCTTCACCATCAAGTTAAGAAGCTTTGTATGTTATTGGGTTAGTTTCACAAATTATATCAATTTTGAATATTTCATTAGTCCAGTTTGGTAAATAACCCTTTTCAAATGTTTTGTTTTGTTGACTTGGTTCGTATAAATAGATTAAAGAACGAACGTTTATTGTGTTTAACCCTTTACCCAACAAACCGGCCAAAACCGGCCAAATAAAGCTTCAACAGCCTAAAATATCTTCGGTCTGTCTCAATAGAACCATACACATATGGATATCATTGGAACCGGCTCATTGACCACATTGTGATGGTTACAGTTATGCCCTGTGCCAATGCATTCTCTTATATATGCGAGTCGACCATAGGTCGCCTCGCATATATAAGAGAATGCATTGGCCTAAAAAAATCTCTTTTTAACACTTTTTACCATTTTTTCTTACATTCTTTAACAATTTTATAATTTTTAATTTGTTAAGCCAATGCATTCTCTTATATATGCGAGGTGACCTATGGTCGACTCACATATATAAGAGAATACATTGGCACAGGGCCCTTCTGTTTGGGTAAAGGGTTAATACCAAACCCTAGCGAAGCTCATGTTATGTTCATTGTCAGAGCTATCTATGATCGTTGTGTCATAATGTGGCAGTGAAATATCCAATTGATATTATGTGATTGTTTTTTTATAACATGGCCATACAATTATAAGTGAAATTCCAGTAAAGCATATACAAGCTGTTTTATTACTCAACAGGAATATATAAACAAACTGGAATAAAACTATGTTTTCTCAAATTGTAGAGTGGGCGGGTCCATTGTGAGTGGGCGGGTCCATTGTTGGGTTTAGGAATCAGGGTTCTTATTACATTATATTAGAAACTTGCACATTATTATATTTATATCACTGCTACATCCCACGGCTGCTGTTTGAGTGAGACACCAACATAAATGCATCCAAAAACACCTGAAATGTACTAATAACTGCATCCAATAACATCTGAAATGCACTCAATTTTTATTTTTTTCTTACCATTTCATTCACCCACAGATTATTGTATTCAATTGAAAGCTGAAATGTGCTATTGATGAAATTAGAAAGGAAAAGAAAATTGTTTTGAAACCATATAATGTACATGTAAATATAATCCAGCAATGGATCCGCCCCACTCAGTCACTTGCTGATTGATGAAGTTAGAAAGAAAAAGAAAATTGTTTTGAAACCATATAATGTACGCAAGTGACTCAATTCAATTAGTCTATATTATTGAAATAATAATTCATGTGTTCACATTTTTAAATACATTATAATGACGGAACATGTCGAGTAAGCATTATTTCCGTAATATCTGGTGATATAAAGACATTTCTTTTAACAACTGGAATATCATAATTATGTTTCTGCATGTTACAAGGAGAATGTTTATCAACGCTTGACACATGGATCTGGGATTTCATTCTGAAATTCAACTGAGTCATCTTCAAGCTGAAACTTGTCAATGAATACAAAAAAAACACCGTGATGTGAAACCCCACGGTAGGGTGATCAAATATAAATGGAGAGTAATCTTGTTCAATGTAGTTATTTTTATAAATACTATATCCAAATTGACAACACACAATGATCCATGACTCATTCATACCTAAGTTCAGTGGCGATTATCGTGAAATAGATTTCTCAAAGCCACTTAGAGGTACCCAATCCGAATTAACGCTCGGACATTACTATTTTCTTTGCTTCGGTGGTAAAACATATTTGATTCGAATCGACGAACCCACACATCAAAGCTCAGAGTGATCAGATATCGACGTTTGGAATCTATTATTTTAATTTTAAGTGGCCAAGTAAACAGTTGACAAGAAGACTTAGTTGACCAAATTGCGGATGAAGATGGATAACTCTAAAATCAAGTGCCTTTTCTGTGTCAGATATTTGACAAACCGGCAAAATTTCATTGAATACAATGTTGACAAATAACTGGTTTTGGGCAATTATATACTATAGCTGACTGTGGTTAGCATTATTTTGGGCAATTACTCAATTCTGATAACTGAAGCAGCATTTAAAAAATGTTGTGTTGTTGTTGGAATCTGATGATATGAGGACAATCGAATCGGACTGAGTACCTTTAATATTTCCCTAAATTACGAACATGATGCATGATGTCTCATGAAATTTGATTAAGGAGGTATACAAAGAACCAGGACTCATACCTAAATTCATTAGCTATTATCTTGAATTAGATTTCTCAAAGCCACTTAAAATTTCCCTAAATTACGAAGAGTGGGATTACTGACATTCCGGAGTCCCAGATGTATGTTGGAAACTGAAGTAGTAGATTATTGGCGGACATCTCGCGTGTTCTGACAATGATGCCTTAATTGTCCCCAGAAAAAGTTCGGGGGACTATATAAATCAGCACCACCCGTGCGTCCGTCCATGCGTCCGTCCGATCCGGTCGTGAGCGCAATAACTTAAACAAAGCTAATATTAACTGATTTCAATAAGTTTGTGTTTATGAGTTGGTTGCCACAATATCTTTGACGAGTTCGAAAACCAGTTTCATCCCATGTTTCTTACATGAGTTATGGCCCTTAGTTTGCCGATTTCTCGCCATTATTCTTTTTAGAATTATTAGCCAGATGTTCCGTATCCGCTGGGGATCAGAGTCTAACACTATAATTCAGATGTTCCGTATCCGATGGGCATCAGAGTCTAACACTATAATCCAGATGCTCCGTATCCGCTGGGCATCAGAGTCTAACGATTGAGAATGTAATTCTCTGTAAAAAGCTGAATGCTCCTTAGTTAAAGGAAATTAATGTATATGTGGTTTGGTACGAGTGGTACGAGACACCTACTATCGGGGTTGTGAGTTCGAGCCCCATGTTTGGCGCCAATATTACCCCACTATAAATACAGTCCATATGTAGCATGTCACATATATAAATAAGACCCCACAATATATACAACAACATAAATAACAAATTATAAATCAGAACATATTCACACAAAATGTGGCCACATAGGTCACAGCTGAAATGCTGCGAATACAATGATAATGATAATAAAGTTGATTTCCAACAATTTGAATGAAATCTAGAGTTGCGATATACAGAACAGTCTTTCTCAATCATTTAAATGAATCAAATAATCAATTATATAAACTTGTCAATTTAACTGTCAACAACAAAATGACCGAGCCTCACAAAAGCCGAACAAAACTGAACACAAGTTCAAACAACGGTTGAGATTACAAATAAAGTTCAATGGCATATGTATTCATGTTCAATATATTGTCGAAAACGCAATATTTGCTATACGATATTTTGTGGATTTCTCTTTTTGTTTTTCGTCACCTCTCCGGTATGATTTGGATTTAAATATATTATGTTCCTCTTTGGAGTCATATCACCGATTTTGTCGAGCACATGGCTTGTTTCATGCGCGGTACACATGTGTAATCCATCTCATACATTCAGAGCAATTGGCACAAACAGGGCCTGCCGTTAGTGCCGCCGCCATCGAAAAATTGGTAATGTATACCGTTATGTATGACCAGAAGGATAGCACCAGCTCCAATTGCCATGTTTGGTTCCCATGCATTCCAGTCCAGGAATGGAGGAGGCAAGCCGGCGTGTGTGTATAACGTCCCATTATTGTAAGTCTCCTGTCCGTCGACATACAATGGATCTGGAATGGAAGACATAAATGTTCAAACTTGTGTGGTGCAGTACACATATGCACACATATGTATGTGTGGTTATTGGGTGCTACACACACCCACACGTATGTGTGTATTATTTTACACATGTATTTTGAGTAAATGCCTCCACATACAGTTATTGCGTGGAAGCTACCAATAGTAATTTTACAGTGTGTGGGCCAATTTAATGTGTATAGCGCACATACTAGTTTAAATTAGTTTATTTTCCAACACAATTCAAACATGTACATGTATAGTAAACGAATACTGTTCTTGTCAAAAGGAACTTTGTTTCATTGCTAGTTTGGCTTACTATACACTACCCATTTCA
This sequence comes from Siphonodentalium dalli, assembly GCA_032622095.1. NCBI lineage: Eukaryota > Metazoa > Mollusca > Scaphopoda > Gadilida > Siphonodentaliidae > Siphonodentalium > Siphonodentalium dalli. The sequence continues at coordinate 14,970,075 of CP136069.1, read as the reverse complement.
TGTATACACTACCCATTTCACGTGTACACTACCCATTGCATGTATACACTACCCATTTCACGTGTACACTACCCATTGCATGTATACACTACCCATTTCATGTATACGCTACCCATTTCATGTAACTCAGTTAGCAGTATCCGCATTCGAGAAACAAAGTAAACTGTATGTCGAACGTGAACTATATGTACAAGTCAATGACTAAAATAGAACCACTAAATTAGTGACGCTTTCGCCAAATTAATTACACCTTGATTCTAGACGTATGAGCGGGGACTTGTAGTTCGCAATATGTCCATTAGAGCCATTTCATCCACACGTATACGTGTATATACGTAACTATAACGTATAACGCGTCTTCTGTATCTGTATCTGTATCTGTATCTGTATGTGTATCTGTATCTGTATCTGTATCTGTATCTGTATGTGTATGTGTATCTGTATCTGTATCTGTATGTGTATCTGTATCTGTATCTGTATCTGTATGTGTATCTGTATCTGTATCTGTATCTGTATCTGTATCTGTATCTGTATCTGTATCTGTATCTGTATCTGTTTCAGCGCCGGAGCATCTCGACTGTATTTGCGCTGTGGGAGGACTATGCTGTTTTATCCGTTGTTTCCTCGAATGTGCTATCCTCCAGGCTGTTCCACTCCTCGATAGCTCGAACAAAGAACGAGTGTCTAAATTGTGCCGTGTTAGCTCGTATCCTTTCGATGGAGTTAGAGTTAATACACTCCTCCTTTTCGACAGGGTTTGATGTTATAAACCCTGGGTACTTTTTCGCCTTTATTGTCCTTCCTTTCTTTTTTGGTATTAGTATGTCTTTTGATCGAATAGCCGGCACCAGCCAGTGTTCACGCTGGACCGAAAAAAACTTTAGCCAAAAGTTTAGCCAAATGAAAATTGTATTAGCCAAATGAAAAAAACTTTAGCCAAATATTTTTTGGCCAAATTAAACAAAACTTTGGCCAAATTAAATCATCGTTTTCTGGTCGGTTCACAATTGATGACTAAAACGTAATTTTTTTTAAAAATTATTAAATATTTATCCTTGCGAAAATATCTAAGTGACATCTGGAAACTAATAACTTAATATTGTTACGCCATTATCAAATTACAATCTGTCATAAAAGCATGCATATTATTTTGACTGTATCGGTATTGACGACAAATAGCCACAACATATCTGTCGTGATTCACATTTGGCTGATTAAGCTATTGTCTTACACTTGGTGCCCATAAACCTCGACCGTCATAAATACAATGTCATCATAAACATGCATTGTGTGGGAGTTCCGTGAGTGACCAGACAGACAATGTGGGATTAGGGGATTAAACAGTGGATTAAATGTAAAATAATAACCTTTTGCTGTTTCATGCAGAGTGACGTAATCTTTCTTCAGATTAAAACAGCCTGTTACGAACAAATTGCTTATATAACAGCGTCAATGCACACTTTACAAAATATTGCTTTCTTCACATTGTCATGATTCAACCGCGGTCGGTTTAATGTCCATGCGTCTTTGAATGTTCGTCATGTGAAAACTAAAGATGACTGCATATCACTGTGTGATCGCTTGGTTGATAGAGTTGTCGATCGGGTTTCCCTTTGTACTGTCCGCGATCGGGTTTCCCTTTGTACAGTCGGCAATATATTCCCACTTTCGATATTTTCGGACTGGATCGTTCATATGACATAATTGAAAACGCACTTGCCAAAATTTATGTTAGATTTGGAAATAAAAATATGTTTACTGTACACTAATTGTTAGAGCTTTCCTTTTGCTGTTACGGAACGATATTTCATAAGTACGAAAATAATGAAATACATTCGTCACCTAACTTCGTCTTGAATGTCGATCTATTGAGCGTTTTTATTAAATTAGCTTTCTGACTCCATGCTTTCAGTCTCCATTTGGGGTAAAAAAAAGTTTAGCCAAAAGTTTAGCCAAATGAAATTTTTATTAGCCAAATTCGAAAAAAGATTAGCCATTGGCTAATTTGGCTACCGACAGCGTGAACACTGGCACCAGCCCATCCACTACTCTGCCGAACAGCTTCATTCTCATCGTGCTTCTTGTTATTATATGGTATCGCCATGGAGATCGGCGTGGCTAAACATGATGTAACGTGGTTTTAAGGGGTGTACAATTACAACTCGTGTTAGTTACCATTATATGGTATCGCCATAGGGATGGGCATGGCTAAACATGATGTCACGTGCTTTTATGGCCTGTGCAACACGTTTCGTATATACCATACACGTTCTTTAGAAACTGTTTGGTGGTGTGTGTATATAGGTGGACTGGTCACGTTACTCATGTATGTATGTATACATGTATATGTGGATTGGTCGTGTGTGCAGGTGGCTGTGTGTGTATATATGTGGACTGGTCATGTGCGAATATATATGTATAGGTGGACTGGTCATGTGATTCATGCAGGTGGCTGGTCGTGTGTGTATATATATTGAATGGTCGTGTGTGTATAGGTGGCTTGGTCGTGTGTGTATATGGGTGGACTGGTCACGTGACTCACGTATGTACACGTGTGGACTGATCGTGTGGGTATATAGGTGGACTGGTCATGTGAGTCATGCAGGTGGTTTCTCGTGTGTGTATGTAGGTGGACTGGTCATGTATATATATATATATATATATATATATATATATATATATATATATATATAGGTGGACTGGTCATGTGAGTCGTGCAGGTGGCTGCTCGTGTTTGTATATAGGTGGACTGGACATGTGAGTCATGCAGGTGGTTGGCAATGACATGTAATGGAAACACGCGCTATAAAATGTGCACCTACATAAGTCTGAACATGGCTATTACCTGTGCCGTGTCCGAATGTAATGAGAAGTTTTTCGAGGTCGTCCAGCATTTGGCGGCTTGTAACTTCTACCAGGTAAGCGTGTTCACGTTGGCAAGCCGCTACCGCTTGGGTCCTTGTCAGAAGTGTCATGTGATATTTAAGGCAGTATTCTTTTCCATCGAGTACGTGCCCTTTGTATCCCAGAAAGGTCGAACATTCTGTAAACAAGTTAATTGAATGTTTTATTCTTTTACATGTAACCAATACGTGGTACAATTGGTGTCTTACACGGTAACACATAACGTACTGTTGGCGAAAACCACACCTAGCCTCCCGGTATGACAGTTAAATGTCATAATGAGATACTGGCTGACGAAAACCACACCTATCATCTTTTTATAATTTTACCAATACAGAGCCCCAGACAAACATGAGCAGACGACACTCTTCTATATGCTTCTATATATGCATGGGGCTCCCTGCAGGGTAATGGATGTTTTTAAATACTGGCTGACGGCTCGAAAGGTTTTGGTATGTCACATTAGGATAAGCTGAAAGAAAAATGACATGAAACCAATTAGTCATATAACATTTAATTACGAAGTGACAAGACAAAGAAGAGAGAATCTTCAAAGCATATGAAAATAGGGGGAAAAATAATGGAACAGTGTCCCAATTTTGTGCAGATACCTGATTCCTTGCTCACTTGTCATACATTGAGGGCGGCGAGCAGTGGCCCGGGGCGGTTTTACAACATTTGGAAAACAATTGCGAACGTACGCACCAAAATATCTCAATTAAATAAAACCCAAAAGTTAAAATTTATAATTTATAAATGATATCACCAGATAAGGAAAAGAAACGAAGTCAATAAGATTTTCATCAGTTGCACACTAAAGCAGTATACATTCTTCCCCATCAATTATACACGTGCGCTTTGTATACCAGGAAGATCGAACGTGTGTGACAATATCGGGTGTTCTTTTAATACTAACAAATGTTCCAACGTTCAAATATTTAATTCACACATTTAAATATAATTCAAATACAAGGTGCTTTCTTGGTGCCCTGAGTCGCGTCGGGCTAGAGTAACTGTTACCTAGTGGTAGTGTTAGCCATCTTCATCTGGAGTAAAGCTACGTGCTGTTATACTAAGCCTGACTGTCGCTGGCTGGCTGCAAGCGACTTCTGACAAGTTGTGGTTCATACCGGAATAAAAATTATGCGAATCCGGTCGTGATGCAGTTTGATGGATGAACCATTGTGTTCGTCGTGTGACCGGGTTGGCCGTGACGTGATTATGATCTGTGACCATGTGATGGCTTGTCTATTCATGGTCATCGGGCCGCTCCGTCCTGTCCAGTATGGATATGGTAAAAAGCTCATTGAACTATGTAACAATTCTGAAATGGTAATACTGAATGGGCGCGTAGGGCGCGATAAATACTCCGGTAATGCTACGTGTAGAGGTGTAAGCGCAATTGATTATTTCATATCAACTCACGAATTTATGACAATGTGCTGTGATTTATATGTCCACCCATTTTCGCCCCTTGTGTCAGATGTACATAGCGCAGTTGAATTAACGATTAATTGTGAAAGTAATTCAGAAATCACTACAAAGAATAAAACAAAACATACGAATATCTCCCCGCGACTCTGGAAGTCGGGCGGAAGTATCCCTTTTCGTAATAATATTGATCAATCCATGATCTCTACCATAAAGAAAACCATTATTAATTGTAGGAATGGATCAGATTTATTCACGCAAGAAAAAAACAATACTATAGCTACCAATATCCAAGAAACCTTTTGTAAAGCAGCCGAATTGACATTTGGAAGAACCGGACCCAAATCCGGTAATATTAGGCTAAATAAACCGTGGTTTAACGCTGAGTGCAGGATGGCTAGAGCACATTATAATAATGCTCGAAAATATTTCTGTAAGATACCGTCAGAAGAAAACAAACACGCATTACGCGAATCAAGTAAAACATATCGCAAAACACTAAAAATAAATGTTACAAAATATAAGAATAATATCTCACGGAAAATAAGACAGGCCAACGATAATAACCCCCCACAAAAAACGCTCTTTAAAACACTTCTCCAAATATGTCCGTTATTTCGTCAAAGACACCTTTTCAAATATCTCCGTTATTTCGTTTATAAAAATAATTTCATATTTATATATTTCGTTCTATATTTCTCCCTATTTCGCTATTTCGCTGAATGTTCCTATTTCGAGTTTTCGTTCTATTTCGCTATATCGCTATTTCGCTGTATTTTCCTATTTCGATTTTCGATGTATTTTCCTATTTCGTTTTATTTTATATTTCGATATTTCGCTATATTTGACATATTATGGGATATGGTATTATATGATACCCAACATTCTGATATTCAATCGAACATCACGTGCCTCCCGTGGTCGCGATTGTATACCAACAGCCATCTTATCGTGAACCCCGATATGCTATATTTTGGTAGTCAAGCGTGTGCGTATTGCCTGCAAAATTACTATAGATGTAATGTTACCGATATATACTGAATGGTTTAATTTAATATTTTTTACAGGAATAATACCAGAAGACTGGCTAACCGGCATTGTAATTCCAATATATAAAAACAAAGGTGATGACAGTAAACCAGAAAATTATAGACCAATTACAATACTGAGTTGTCTCGAAAGTTATTCACCAAAGTGATTAATACGCGACTTACAAAGTTCTCAGAATCATCAAACCTTATAAACATGAATCAGGCCGGATTTAGAAAAGGATTTTCAACAACAGACCATATCATGTCGTTACACCTTTTGACTAACATATATCGCGATTCTGGAAAAACACTATTTTGCACTTTCGTAGATTTTAAACAGGCATTTGACACAGTTTGGAGAACAGGGCTCTGGCAAAAAATGCTGACAGTCGGAATAAACGGCCGCTGTTTTAAATTTATAAAAAATATGTATAACGAAGTAAAATCTAAAATAAGAATGGATGGTAGTTATTCTGAAACTTATAGAAATCACATTGGGGTTTTACAGGGTGAAAACCTTTCATCTTTCTTATTTTCTCTGTACAACAATGATCTGGAAGATTATCTGATCAGTAACAATGTTCCTAATATGCAATTAATAGAGAACGACGTGCAGAAGGAGCTAGGTGTCTATTTGAAATTAATAATCTTGTTGTATGCTGACGATACCGTCATTTTCGCTGAAACTGCAAAAGACATGAGTGTGGCAATGACAACCTTTTCTGAATACTGCTCCTTTTGGAAACTTCAGGTTAATGTCAATAAAACAAAACTGATGGTTTTCGGTGGCAAAAGGATTGCAAAATCTCGTATCATGTTTAACGGACAACCTTTGGAAATTGTTTCTCATTTCACGTACCTTGGAATAACATATCCAGTTCTTATTCTAAAACGATTAAGCAATTCTTAAACAAAGCAAACAGAGCTATGTTTGGCCTGCTAAATAAAGCGCGAAAGATGAATATTCCCCCGGATCTGCAAACTGAATTATTTGCAAAAACTGTAAAACCGATTCTGCTGTATGGGTGCGAAATATGGGGCTTCCAGCACCACGAAGATCCTGAGAAACTACAGCTAAAATTGTTAAAATATGTCCTAGGGCTGAAACCAAGCACACCAAGTGTTATGGTATATGGTGAAACAGGTGTATACCCACTTGTGATTGATATTAAATGTAGAATTTTAAACTATTGTGCTAATCTCGTTTTTAATAATACTAATATGAAGATTAACAAGATACTGTACGAATACGCCCTGCATAAGTCAATAGGACAACAACCATATGACCCATGGATTAGCCATATTGAACATCTTTTATCGGAATTAGGTTTGTCAGATATATGGATCAATCAATTTTCAGAAAGTAGCAATCCCCACTGGTTTAAAGAACACATCAAGACCACATTTGAGAACCAATTTAAGATAAAATGGAAATATGATATTAAAAACATGAATAAGTGTAGAACGTATAGGCTTTTTAAGATAAGATTTGGCAGAGAAAAATACCTCTCAGTATTAAACCAAAGAACAGCGCAAACATTGTCAAAATTTCGATGTTCCAACCATTGGCTCCCAATAGAAACCGGATCGTGGCACAATATAGACATATATAGATAAAAGAGTTTGCACATTATGCGACAGTAAACCGATTGGAGACGAGTACCACTATCTATTTGAGTGCCCGGAAATTAGCTCGCTCAGAAGACGTTTCCTCCCATCATCATTAACTGAACTTAATAATTTGTTTGGCTTTGAAAAAATAATGAATCCGAAAGATATAGTACCATTAAATAAATTATGTTGTTTTATCAGACAACTTACCAGAAAATTGAAATCACCGCTGAGCTGAGCACATGTACGATTCTTGATAATTCGGCGCTGGTGGGTGTGGGAGACGGACCTGAGTCTCGTGGGTTTCCCCACACTGAGCCCCGGTCAGTCGCCCTCACACGCAGCGCTGAATTGACCAAGTTGGAAATGAATTATTACCATGTTACCCATATGTATGTATGTATGTACGTATGTGTGTATGTATGCGGGTATATGCATGTATGTGTATGTATGCATGCATGCATGTGAATATGTATATATATGTATGTATATATGTATATATATGTGCGCATGTATGTGTGTCCCTCTTGTCTGCACCTCTTGACATTGAATGTGTTATGTTTTATATATATATATGGCTCTATTGTCGCATTATACCTGTATATATGTGATTTATGGGCAATAAAACATTGAACTGAAGTATGACTAATCGTCGATTGTTTCTGTAAACACAGCTTCTCATATTGGCTGAATAGCCCAGGGCGTGTTTGTCGCATGTAGATGCATGCCCAGTATGATTGGTCGCCGATGGTGCATTGCTTTTCATATTTGGAGAAATAGTCCCGGGCGTGTTCTGCGCATGTAGATGCACACAGGAGAATCAGTGCTGTCGCTGGTTCAAAGGGAGAGGGTGTGGCAGACAACTCATGGAACCGTAGATATCTGTTTATTTCTAGAGCGTAACTTCGCTTCTCAAGATAGGTCAGCTGATGCTAGCATTCTCAGGCTCTTCTGGATCAGTATGTCATTCCCAGGGCGGTACTCATAGGAGGACTCAGTCAACTGAACACTGTTGGGTAAAACCTCAGTGCTTATATGTAAAAGTGGTAACCTACTTTTCAAAATCATGTGACGATGTTACTGGCCAGGTTTGACAACTAGTGTATGCTTTTATGTAAATTTCACACGTGCCTTCCGGGAGGTTACTGCGAAGAATCAAACAGAAACTGATCGAAGAGTTACATTTTCTTCACTTCAACTTCAACACAATCGACTGTTAATAACGGTACTGAGTTAGGTGAGCAGCGTACTCCGAAGACAATCGCGACAGAGTAATTTACATACAAGTACAACAACAACAACGATTGCCGATGATAACTTTTTAATTGTCCTCACTGAGTCATTCAGAGACTCAATCAAATAATAGATTAATCGAGGATTAATCACAGCCTTTCTAGTCTGATAACATGGCATTCGGTAAAATATTACCGTGGCAGAGTTTGTGATTAGCCATCTCGATTGTAAACAAATCTTCTACTCGAAATTTGTAAATTAAAAAAACAAATCAAATGTGCATGTGCGATAATCAATAATACACAATATCATCCGTGACCCAACCCGGACACACATACCAAATCGCATTCACATCCACTGAGAAACAACGAAGAAGCGCGACATTACACTTTTATTTAGAGCCGGCATCGGCGTCGACAAACACTTTATATACACCGATTTCTCCACTACAAGGTCAAGGCCCAAATGGCACGAAATTGAAAAATCAACGAGTGATTGATTTATGTTTCATGTAATTTGCAACAATGAATGTTCTTTTGAGGATTGTATGGATTATTGTGTGCCACAGATACACGAAGACTAGGCAATTCAATGTTAAGTGTATTCAATTTCATGACATCATGTGTAAACTGTGTTTGTGACATGATTATTGCACTTTCACGTTCGACAGGAGCTTGGACTGGAGGCATTGTTGAATTTGTTCTCTAATCATCAAAGGTTGCACAGGTATTTGCTTATCATTAATTTAATCATTTGATTTAGGACTGAAAAAGAATTGTTTCTGTTTTCAAATTAAAAAGATCAATCGTACTGCCCTGCTGGACAAACCAAGTGTCCATTGGCACCGCGGTGTGTTTGCCGTTCGGCGGCGGTGTCAGAGTTTGTAACTTCAGTTGAACACCGCGGCCCAGGGACAAGTACACCATGTCCGACCGTCAAGTACACATGTACCACCATGGCCGAAAAGCAACTACAATGGGGCCGAATGGTATGTACACCGTGGTTAGATTTCTGGTTTATATTGTCTTTTTTCAGTTTAATGAATGCACACAGCGGCAACTACACCATGGTCGAATGGCAAATACACCGCGGCCCAACTGTAGTTAACTGGTGGAGACGCTGTGTAGTTGCATTTCGGCCGCAGTGGCAATGCTAAGCGCATCGTGGTTAAGTGGACACTTGTTTTGCGCAGCAGGGTAGTACATGTGTACTAGTATTATATCATAAAAATGTTCCATGCATCGATCTCAAAATACAAATATATGTACATCACTATTCACAAAATGAAAAGTACCCCTTAGCTAAGTTAGACTAACAGTAACAGTGCTGCTGCATGCAATGATGGAAATAACTTCCAAATGGTTGATTCTACTCAAATAAGAGCTTCTATATCTATACTTCATGCACGGGGTAGCATCGGTACATACCGACCCCACCCCCAGAAAAAGAAAAAATAAATAAATAAATAAATAAAGAGCTTTTATATCTATACTTCATGCACGGGGTGGCATCGGTAAATACCGACCCCAACCCCTGAATAATAAAAAAAAAAATTAAAAATTCTAGAAAATAATACATTATAATAAAATAAATAAATAAATCTGTCGACCGTCATCAATCTATGTGTCGGAAAGCAGTTCATTTCAGACCCATATAGTAGCATATTTGAAGAAATGTAGAAATCTAACAAATATCCTGAATACTCGTGGGAGCTGAGGGGTGTATCTATATATGTGATTAAGGCCAAACAAAATAATACCTGTAGTATAGTAGGCACCTGTTTCTAGCATAGGTAGGGGGCCCCAAACATAGAAAAAATTATCTTTTTCTTGGCCTAATGGATCAGAGGATCCCAACATTTAGCATGAACCTTGGTACTGTAACTTCTTTGGACCAATTGTAATTTGGCCTAAACTCCAATCATGTCTGGGACAACGTTTAAAGTGGGAATTCATCTATTTTGGCCTAAATCTCAATTTGGGAACAGTAGTACGCACCAGTCATTACTAATTTAGGATTAACTGCTGCTCCAGTAAAATCTTTAAAAGCAAATACATTGCCTAAACCTATGGGCAAGCAGTTACATAGTATCTGCTGTCTGAAAAATGCATAACTGAGTACACTTGTGCTGAATAAATTATATAACAAGTTAAAGGTACTCAACCCGATAAAACTCCTCTCAATTGCTATTTCAATGGCTTCGGGGGTCAGGGGTATTTGATTCGGGTCGAGGAGGTCACACATCAGGGCTCGGATTTGTTAGATATCGATTTTAGATATCTATTATTTTTCATTATCGGGAATTCTTTCTGGCCCAGTACGTAGTCAATTATTACCACTTGATTATAGAGTTATCCATCCTTGTCTGTTTGAATATAATTTTGGCGTAAAATCTCGAGCATGTTACCAAATTGACGGCAGTTATAAGTACTCATCTCGAGAACAAAAGATTTTTCAAAAATCAATATCTAATAACTCTGAGCTTTGTTTGGTGGGTTCCTCGACTCGGGTCGGGTATTCTTTGCCCCCGGAGCCAAAGAAATAGTAATATAGGACCCTCCGATCGGATTGTTGTTGTTGGAATCTGTTGAGATGGGGACCCTCTTTACGGGTTGATTACCTTTAACAACTGAGAGCTGCTAACACATTTTAACATTGCCAGAATCTCATTGTCAGTGTTGTGCTGAGCACTAAGAAAAATTAAATCCACATTTGCCAACATTATCTCTATTGTCAGACTGTAAGCTCCACACAGATCTAATGATCTATACAAAATATTTATAAAATACTATAAGCCCTTACTCCTCGGGAAATCTCTGGGGCTCCTCGGACACAAAAATTCTGTTCCGACAATTGCACCCATCTATGCCACTAATATCTGTTATATGTATATAAATTTATAATCTAATCTGTTTATGTCCTACACTTTTCTTTTCTTTCCTTTCTTTCTTGTTTCACAGCAAATATGTATCCCATATATAAAATTACTATATTATATTATAATATTATAACATATAAGTGCATAAACTGTATAGGGGAGGTCACATTGCCGGTTTTTAATTACAGTATATTTTATTTACAATTGAGTTAGTTGGTGGACCCAACTATTCAAACAGAGCTAGACGCTCTCGAATATGGAGCTATGCTCTGATAATAAAAGTCAGACTTGCGGACTACAATTGAGTAAGAAATAACAAAACTTTAAAAAGGGTGTATATACCCCCTTGTCAAAATCTCAGCAGATGTATACTATTGAGAAATTTGAGCTCCTAAATATATAACAATGTCCTATGGAAGAAAATGTTGAAAATTTACACTTAAAACTGTTTTAGTGAGGTGACCGATTTTGGGTGCGCTTTTCCATGCGGGTCTCCGCAGCAGGGTTTACAGGGCTGCAAATAGATCTCGGCGTGACCGTACGTGCCGTCCTGAAAACAATTAATATTATTTTGGCGGGTGGGCTTGGAATATATTCCATTCCAAAGTTGGGTTTAATTTTTGTTTCTTTTCTTTAGTTTCTGCAGGATGGATATATATATATATATATATATATATATATATATATATATATATTTTTTTTAAACTAGGTCAAATGTTGTAATCCCCCAAAAGCCTACCCGCCAGTCGAATGGTATGTCTGTTTAAAGATATGGTTGCCTTAGCCCTTAGTCCCCAGTCAACTGCCTCACATGTTACCTTTGCTGGGGAGATTCTCATGGAAGGTGCCCATCCAGAACTGGTCGCTTACCTCCCCTCATGTGACAACTCACTAAGTCCTATAATAAAAATACAAACAAAAATTGGCCGTGTGACCTCCTCAACTGAAGGATACAATGTGATGTCTGAAATCCACTTGTTTATAACATATTCATTGATGGAAAAAATAACACAGACCACCCCCCCAACCACTTTAAAAAAAACATATTGCCACCCCAGCCACCCTCTCAGGGTGCCAAAAATCACTGTGTTACAGCAAAATATCTCATACCGGGTTGACTAATATACTCACTTATATCTGTGAACTAAAACCCAGACACTTTTGACCTGCAATTTCTCCTGTTCAAGTTCAACTTCAAGTGGGAACCCACTAATCCAGTACAGACGAATAAGTTCACGTTCCTTAACATTAAAATGAATCTTGTCAAAACCTCTAAAGGTCTCCAGTATAATAATCACAAGCACCCTTGCTGAAACGTCACACATCAAAAAGTTAAAGGTCACAGCTAGAACACACAATGTCGCGTCGGCCAGCGTCGGCCTACATCTGAATAACATGCAAAGTCCGCTTTTCACGACTCTTCTTTACGCCCTATTAATCTCGAGCACAAACATCAGCACACCGTACTATCGGTGCTACGGAGGGCCATAACGACAAAAATACCAACTTTGATAGGCTGGACAGGTTTGTCATAGCAAATCCATTCTAAACAACTTTCGTAGTTACACACTATAGTCACCAGTTCCCATTACTAATGCTGACCCTTCTCTGCGGATTTACGCAATCCTAAGCTCACACCTGTGTCCAAATCCAGTGGGAGGCGGGGTGGCAGATATATTTTTAGAGTTTTCTGTTTCTTTTTAGAGTTTTCTGTTTCTGTTTTCCTCATCATGAAACTTCTAAAATTCCCCACTTATTTCGGATCAACCCGTAAACAAATCTCCATGATAATAATCCCAAGCACAATCCCTTTATTTTCAACATAGCTACCCGTTACTCAGCCGAAAACCCCCCTCATGCCAATCACCACCAAATATCAGTATGTAAATATTTGCAAATGTCTCCATGTTCTCATCATGTTTTCTCTATTCTATTTATTGATCACTTCTGATTATTCATGTACATCATTTCCTTTTTGAAAATATCCAGAAAGTAAGAACGACAGTCAAGTCCATTTGTGAGGTGTCACTACCAGTATTGTTTGTTGAGTCGGAGTCCAGTTGCTTCCCTATATTGATTTCGAACCACCGTCTGAAATATGACGTGTGCCTTGAATCAGTATAGGGCAGCAATTGGTATCTTCGACTCATCAAAACGACCACTAGCATCTAAATCTGTGAAAATAGCAGCTATTACCTCGGAAAACACTTCAGTCCACCAAACGCAAGGTCGATACTTCTAATTACGCTCTGTTTACTACTTTTATCCGGCGATATCCATGTTAACCCAGGACCGTTGTCTCAGACTAACGTTGAGAACTGTATATAACATTTTCACTTTATCGTAAGGAGTATCCGAAATAAACTTGAAAAGATTGCAGACTTAATTAGCGAATTTGACATTTTATGTTTCACAGAAACCCATCTTGATCCATCTTATCATTCAGATCAACTAGAACTGGATGGATTTTGTACCCCCATTCGCAAAGACCGTGATTCAAAGGGTGGCGGTAAATGTGTAATGTTCGCCGATCACCTAATATTTAATCGTAAGCCCGAATTAGAATTTGACTCTTCCTGCCTCTGGTTCGAAATCCACTCAGAGAAAACTCGAATTATTCTTGGAGTATCGTATAGATCTGATCAATTCTGCTCTCAAAACTATTGGACACTCCTGGAATCCTCAATTGCAACCGCTCTCGAAATATCAGAATATGTAGTCATCGCTGGAGATTTTAACTCCAATTTCATGAATAGTTCATCGAAATTGAAAAATATAACAGATGGTTTCAGCATGAAAAATGCTATAAAGGTCCCAACGAGAGTTACCGCTACCTCAAGTACATTGCTTGACCCAATTATCACATCTAACTCTCTCCGCAGCGTCTTTTATAAGAAACGTGTGGAACTACAGAAAAGGTAACTTTTCCCATGCTAATAGCCTTCTTGCCCAAGTCGACTGGAATGAGCTCATAACGCGTGCTTCTGATGTGAGCATAGCTGCCAATAACTTTAAACTAGAATTTCTATCCATAATGACGATAACAATTCCACAATCGAAAGTTACAGTAAGAACCTCTGATAAAATCTGGTTCAATTCGGACATTCGTTTTGAAATACGAAAACGTGACAGAGTTAGGAAAAAAACCATAAAAACAGGAAACCCCGAAGTCTGGAGAAAATATAAAAACATAAGAAACAAAGTTAATAATATGAAGAAGCACGCGAAAATCAAATTTGAAGAAAATGTTGAAGAAAGAATAAGTGAAGCATCTAACCCCCGAGACTTTTGGCGAATAATACATTACCTGCTACAAAAGAAACGAGCAAAAAACATCCCCCCACTATTCAGCTCATCCGGCACTATCTCGGCTAACAGTATCTCATATGCAATCGATGACATCGAAAAGGCAAACATTTTGAACGACAGCTTCATTTCGAATTCTACCATTAATGACGCGAATCATAAACTGCCTAACTTTCCGAAACGCAGCGCAAACACTATGCCAGATTTGGTTTTCACAGAATCCGAAGTTGAGTTAGCCATACAATCTTTCAAACTTAACAAAGCCCATGGGCACGATGGGATTAGTGTTAGAATGCTCCGCGAAACAGCAAAATCAATAGCCCGACCACTCGTCCTTCTATTCAGGAAATCTATCAATACAGAGAAATTCCCCGAGTCCTGGAAATCCGCAAACGTGATCCCGATTTTCAAAAAAGATGATCCCGCTGATGCTAAAAATTACCGACCAATTTCACTTCTACCTTGTGTAGCCAAAATCTTTAAGAAAATGGTTCTGAAACAGATTAGTAAATTTTTCACCGAAAATGAACTCTTGTATTTCCATCAATCCGGTTTTCTCTCAGGTCACAGTACAACATACCAGCTATTAGACTTATATCACAACATGTGCCAATCCCTTGATAAAGGACTATTTACATGTTCTATATTCTGTGATATATCCAAAGCTTTTGAAAGGGTTTGGCATAGGGGACTGATTCATAAATTGAATGCTTACGGATTAGAAGGAAACATATTGCATTGGATAGAAGACTATCTAGATAACCGGACACAAAGAGTCCTAGTTAATGATACATTTTCAAAATATGAGATCATCCCAGCAGGAGTGCCACAGGGGTCTATCCTGGGACCGTTTTTGTTCCTCGTCTATGTAAATGATTTAGCCGACGGTATCGAATCTGTAACGAGATTGTATGCGGATGACACCTGCCTCACGAGCAGCCACTTTGATCATAATATACTTGAACATACTATGAATAGTGACTTAGACAAAATTACAGCGTGGTCCAGAAACTGGCTGGTCAGCTTTAACCCAACTAAAACAGTTGGCATGTCCTTTTCATTAGTTGCGACCTCAACAGAGAAACAGAACCTAAATTTTGTAGGAAACTCAATTGACTTCGTGGACAAGCATAAACATTTAGGTCTGGAACTCCAATCAAATCTCAAATGGAACGCCCATATTGAAGGCTCAGTCAAAAGAATTGCCTCGCGCCTATCTCAACTCCGACGGCTTAAATATCAACTTGGCAGGAAAACCATTGAAATTATTTACAAAACATATATATTACCCCTATTTGATTACTCGGATGCAGTGTGGGACAATGCTTCGGATTACTTGTCAGAGAAGCTTGAACGGCTTCATATCGACGCTGGGCGTATAGTCAGTGGTATCACCCGCTCTGCTTCGGATAATATGGTACTACAGGAAGTTGGCTGGCCTTCACTATACAAAAGACGTCAAATACATAAATTACAGGCACTCTATAAAATAGTTATTAATTTAGCACCTTCCTATCTATCCACCATACTTCCCCCCAGATCATATGAAGTTGCAGATTATAATTGGCGTCGTCCCAGTAAATTTTATTCATACTATAGCAACACTGAACACTTCAAACAATCATTTTTCCCAGTGATAGTGACTTGAACCTGCACTGAAAAAAAAACTTAGTCAAAAGTAACTAAGTTACCTTAGTCAGAACCCCCGTCTCAAAACTAACTAACTTAGCTTAGTCAGAAATGACTAAGGTTGCCCTTAGTCATTTCTGACTAAGGCCTTAGTCAGAAATGACTAAGGCCTTAGTCAGAAATAAATAAGCCCTTAGTCAGAAATGACTAAGACCTTAGTCGGAAATGACTAAGGCCTTAGTCAGAAATGACTAAGGCTTGACTAAGTCATCACTGTATCCAGATAGTACATTTAATTGGGCCTAATTATTGGGGGTATCATAGCCCTGCAGCCTCAGCTGAACATCGCAACTGCAGATTAAAATAACTGAAAATAATGACTTACAGGTATCAACATAAATTTTATTAACTATTGAAACAATTAGACCATATAAACAATGTTTTATCTTGAAAGAAAATTATTCATCACAGAATACTAGTATGCATTGAATATACATTCAATATCTGACCAGTCGATAATTGTTTCAAATTGAAACAAAAATTTATGCTTACATTAAAATGATAACGAACGACCAACATAGAAGATTAAATCGGAGGAAATGAAGAGTTTTTTTAGAAGAAAAATTATATGATAAATATCTTCACCACTATGTGTGGAACTGAGCGCTTGTATCAAGCCACGGTGGGGTTTCCGACACACATCGTGACTTGCCTTCAGGCTCGTCACAATAATTTTAGGAACACCGCCTTGGCTTGATACAAGCGTGCATATCCACACAGGCATAGCACTTGGTGAATACCTCTATTTAACAAATGAATGTGTTTTCAGAAATGCATGCAATTATGAACGCTTTGTTGCGGTCACATTTTGAGTGAATCGCGGAAACAAACCTCGCAACATTTGATTTAAATGTCACAATTTTGAGCGCAAAGTGTCACCATATTAAGCGCAAAATATTGCAATAATATCACAAGCGACATGCTTATAAGTTTTTCCACTTGCCAAAATAGCATGCGTAATACACCACTTCTTTTGACTGGTACTGTACTACTGTATATATCAACAACAGCTATCGGTATTTGGGATTGGTCCCTTCAGGACAACAGCAGATCCAATAAACATGTAACTGTGCGCAATGACTTGGCGACAATTTTCCATGAAATATCAGTGAATCAGCCGAAGATAGTTTGATAAGAACATCCAACCAATAACAGTGTACTCCTGGTAAATTGTCGTGGTGCCGGTAACTTGACGATAACATCGCGAATAATGACAATGTCTCATATCCACACATTTCAATGAACAATGATGAACACAGATGAATTGGTCGGGGTCATTGTAAAGTTGGAATTGTAGATACATGTATGTGATCATCCATCACTACACGGCATCAGTTTCATTGTTTTTTTGTGTTTTGTTGACGTTGGAGCTATGTGAATTAAACTGGTGCGCACGCCGCATATCCTCTCTTGTAATTGTACATGCATGTCAATGTGCTCGGAAAGAATCAGATTCTGAACAAGTACCGTACTGTCAACTGCATTTTCACCATTCTAATATTAACAGCTGCTCGTTGAGTCGTTGTTATTATTGTCACTATTGCTTGACATCGAAGCTTCAGCCTTGTGTTCATCTGAATGAAGTCAGACCTTTGATTCGATTGAATAGATCATGTCATGATTCATCGATTAATTGGCATGCATCACTGCTCTCGATGAATTTAGTGGAAATTGTCGATGATTAATAAGCCTTTTTTCGCAGAATTTAAACTTGTGCGGTTATCAAAGGAGTTCACCGAAATCAGACCGTCTTTAACAACTGTCCGCAATCGACAGGTAACAGTCTCGATCACCAAACCAAGCCGGAATGAACTTCAACTTGGGGTAGTCGTCCACAATGCCACAGCGAAAAACGTTCACCACACGTTATGTACTGACTACTGTGCAGTATTGTGTACGGTACATGTAACCTTGAAGGAGTCATCAGGCACAAATCTAATTTTGGCAGCAAATATTTCAGGCGCCGTTCTTTCACATGTAGAATAAAGATTCAAGCTATTATTGACAAATTGTCCACTTGTTGAAAGCAGCTGAATAATAAATTAGTTCAACTTCAAGTTCAACAATACACAAGTCACGATTAACAGGTCGGGCAAAGATGCAAAATTGGCTTACTAGCGAAATCGGGCTCAGTAAGCCAGTTCGATCTCTCGTTTTAATGTGTTTTGACAACGCACACCTGACTTTGCCAGGTGCCGCGACAATGCGCAATTCAGTTTTCAACCCATCATTTACGACGCATTAGAGCGCTTTAAAAACCACCATTGTCTCACCTACTCGCAACGGCGGTAATCCTTTTAATTGGTGTTACTTATTGTCTGTTTGCTTTAATTTTAGTGACTGTTTCATAGCCTTGTTCTCGCTATTAAGTTTCTTTTCGACGCGTTCTTGGTCCGGAAATGATAAATTGTGACGGCAGCAGAAAATTTTCCCAAGGAAACGCTTATGATTGGCTGTATATATATCTGGCGAGATGCTTGAACCACCTTTATGATTAGTACTCTTTTTAAAATCTACGGAAGACTGCATCAGTTTTGCGGCACAAATACATTCCCGCCGTCATTTTACCACTCTCGTAGCCGGTTTTCCCAACCGCTATCGGTGCAAAAAACATGTATCGAGTTATCTTTCTTAATGACAAAGCGCCATAGAGAGTTACTCTGTGCAAATCACGGTACCGAAGAGTGCCAATCGAGAGTGCGCTGTGTGAAGGTTGACTGATCGGTGTACATTAAAGTGAACTACCGCGATGCTATTTTGATAGACTTGCATTGCTAGGTATATTATAACGAACACGTAACGAAAAAGCAGTAAACAACCACGATAAACGTGCACTGTCAGTTATATCACACACTAAAATGACAAAATTACGTAGGAAATTATGGTTTCGCTAGGATACAAACACATTAAAGTGTCTCATATGTTGAGAACACATGTCATATATAGCGTGTACCTACCTCTGTAAGGTGCTGTGAATCCGTGGACGTCGAAATTTCAAATGTACGTACAATGGGTCCACATGAACTAGCCCCGCTGACTCAGCCAATCGGAGCATCACGTGTGGATATGTGAGTTGTTTGTTGAGATTATCAACCAATAGCCATTACCCACATACAACTGCAACATTATCTCTCAAGCAACAGGATTTCCCATTGGCCCCAATAAAACATGATAGTCACAGGTAGACGTGTATTTAAGCACATATTGAAGGCACAAATGTTGTCAAACATATATTTCCGAAATGGAGAACGATAGCAAAATTCGCTGTGGTTGCAGCTTACATAACTCGATCGCCGGTGACAAGCCGTTCACTTTCAAGAAAGTTGGCAGCAAGAAGATAAAAAAACGAATATTGGAAACACTTTACGAAAAGAATCTGATGTCAAGGTACGTCTAACATTTTATCTACATAAGCCCAGTTCCACTGAAATGGCCAGTGTCACCCTTACCGTTCAGTTGGGTACCCAGCTTTTTTGAATGTTCACTTGAGTACCCATCTTTTATAAACTTTGATGTGGCTTGTTGACATTCATCGAAAAGCTCTCGGCGATAGCTTTCCGATGAATGACAGCAAGCCACACATCCGATAAATCATGATGATTTACCCATAGTTTTACTGTGGTTAAGTGGTAAATTACGTTGGGCATTATCGAACGCCAAATTGTAAATATTTACATCTCTATTCGTGACGCAAACATCGGCGATAATGTAAAAGAAATGATTTCACCACTGAGAGTCAGTGCTTGTAATTAATATATAAGAATGGGGGTGTGTATCTTTAAATAAATTGGTTTTAAATATTTTGCAATATATGTTTTCAATGTGAAACACACTGGATATGTTCATATTATCCAAATACCACGACAATGATAGCTTTATAAAAATAAATATCTGTACTTTTGCGTGATATCATCAGTTTGCATTACCAGCATCATATATTAAGTCAACGGGACCAACCAGCATCACAGTATATTAGCAGGACCACTTGGCCAGTGGTGACTATGTCCTGTTGTTTGTAATAAGGTGTTTTAAAAATTACAGTGGTTGGAACAAGAGAGTCAACGACTGTTGAGTCGTTAACTTTTATTGTAAAGTTTGGGAATAATACCGCCTGTACTTGTCAATCATCTTTAAATATGTGATGCCATGTTTCTCAAAGGGTAGCAATCAATTCACCGCGGATAATGCATAACTTACATGTCAAAATATATTATTGAAGTCCGAGTCAGAATACATTCAGGTTGGAGGGGAGTTGGGAGGGCATAAAATATGTGAAGTATGTATGAGCATAAATTGAAAGTTGCATTTGAGTCACTATATTGACAACCGATTAATAGTAGGCTTTTTTCATCTCATTTCAGAAAAGCTGTGCGCCTCTGTAACTTGTGCGAGGAAGATGTTGAACTACAAATGTCATCAGAAACACTTTCGGCAACGTCAGACAACACACCAAAAGATGATATAAATGCTGAAACTGTGATTTCTAAAATAAGGGAAGGTGCATTTTCTCAGACAGAGTTGTCAGCAATTGCGAGAGCAATAGGTGAATCTCAAAATGACACTATATATAAACAAAGTGAAATAAATATGAATTATGATTCATTAGGAAATTTTAACCGGACATATTGGTTGTCATGCCAAAATGGTGTTTTAGTCTCATTTTTGGAAGGAATCAGCCAATGCAACATTAAAAACGATAAGAAAATCAACACGTTGTGTATGGCTATCGAGCAAATTAGATATTTGAGAAATACAAAATATATTGGACCTATATCATTCATGGTTAACCTGTTGACATATTTCGTTACTTCTAGTAAAACAGTGTGTAACATTTTAGGGATATTACACGCTTCAGCCTCGTATACATTCATATTGGACTGGGCAAAGGCCAATGCATCACAACCACTAACATGTCCAGTTACCGGAAATGTGGTCACATTCTTTGACAACAATCAGGTTTTGGGAAGGCGGTGGCGCGTAAACATCAATGCAAAACCACTGCTCAGTGTCATCACCAACATTGTACATATATCTCCTATTTATTATAAAAATGTTCAACATGATGAAAAGTTATCACCAACAATGTGGCTGAAAACCAACCTCACAAAACAAAAACAAATTGTTGATTTGATGAGGGAGGAAATAGTTAATTCGCAAAGTTTGTTTAAGGAAGAGCGAGACAAATTCATTTCGGAAAGGTTAAAAAGTGTAATGAATGAGCAGATAGTTTCCGATGGACACGTCACTGACTTTCTGGACACGGATGCTAAAAATGATGTTGGTGCAGAAATAGAACCCTCCAAAGTTACGTTTTCGAATACCGGAAAAAGAATCCTTGAAAAAAGTAAGACATTAGACTCTCGCTACACGGGAGTTGCTAGTGCTCACCCACCTGGAAAACCAACTATTAAAATGGGTGATCCTATTGAAACAAACCCATGTTCGTATGTAGCTGTAGAGAGTGTTCTCAGATCCCTCGCATCAAGAGCTATCGAAAACTGTGAGCGCAAATGGTCTGTGATTGGGTGTGATGGAAACCCCTACGTCATCGGTGCAAAAATTATTCAGCGAACACCCGAAAATGACATTTTAAAAAACATCTTACTGACACCAGGTCTCGGCCACATCGAAATTAATATTGTTAGAGCTGTGTTTAAAATTTCGTGGGATTTGATACTCAAGGACGTAGGGAAGATGTTGGGGTTTAAAACACCAAATGCTATGGCGGCATGCAAAGGGGCATATGATCACCACAAGTCCTGGCAAATTCTCCAGATATTCATGTACGCCACTACAGACGAACTTTTGCTTCCATATATACGCGACTGTATCAGCAGAGGAGACTCTCCATCTGTGTCAGGTTTTGACAATTGGACAAATTCCCATTCTCAAGATGCAAATTTTTGCCTTATACATGATTTAGTGTTTACTTATGTTTTCGGACTTAATCTATTCAGGATAGGCGTCAGAAGGAATTCAAGTGAAATAATTGTAGCCGCAACTAATAAATTGTCTCTGCTTTCTTTTGGGCTTAATATGCCTAATTACATGGAAATTTTTATGAGGGATTTGGCGTGTCGTGTTCAGCGGCCACTTGATGTTGCTGATTTTATGGATAAGACAATGTCATTTTCGCAATCCGGAAATCCATGTGCCGGTGAAGGAGGTGATTTTCTATTAGAAAATAAAAACAGAAGGACGAAAATGTGGGTTCCACCTGGTGTTCCCGACAGTGCAAGATGGTTCAGGGTATGTCGCAACCTGGACAAACTTGAAAGGGTAAGTTTTATAATTAGTAATACATGTATACAATCAATATTTCACTTCTTTCCCTTTTTCACGTATTTGCCACGCTTTGGCGCTTTACCTTTGCTACCACGTGGCTCCTCATCGGAGTCAGCCGGGGGTGCTACGAAAATGTCAACATTTTTCTTACATGCATCCACAGGCTTGTCTTTTTGCAATGCCGCAAGCTTGTGCTCATGGCAAAAGAACTTTAAAGCTTTGATTTCTTTGTTATCAAGTCCAACTAAGCCCACACAGTACCCATGCACCCAGTACTTGCATGCTTTTACTTTACACCCTACCCAGCGACCAAGCTCGTCGCAGGGTACGGTGTAAATACGTCCGCAGACGCGGCATCTATTTTTGCCGGACGCAATTTCGCCCGTGTTGGTTGCTGACGAAACTCTTCTCATTTTGGGAGCCGACGTTGATGGCAGATTTACTGGCCCTGTTGTTGCTGCTGCTGCTGTTGTTGTTGTTGTTGTTGGTCGTGGTGGTGGTGGTGATGGCACTGCTGGTGACACGCCCTTTTGTTTATTTTTAACCACACCCTTCAATTGAAATTGTGATGTATGTTTCTAGGTGAATTGACACATAATTTTGTGACGTTCAAGTTAAAACTTATGACTATTGCAATAGTTGGTCTGAAACACTAAGTACATGTTTTTGATTGTATCGTGATACACTCAAAACGATATACTTAGTGTTTCAGACCAACTTAACTATAACAATTTGGATCCCAATATATGTCGTAACAAAACTTTTAGGCAATATAGTTCCATATAAAACTTGTGCAGCTATAATGTAACATAACATAACGTTGTTTATGGTTGATTCAGTGAAACGTCACCATTAGCATTAATGGACAAGCTTATGGTTTATGTTGTATGTGAAGTCGTTCATTCCTGCTTTAAATCTTTAAATTCAAACAATAAATTCAAAATGGTTCAAAATACAAATTATTATGGTATACATTGTTATCTTTGGTGGGCGGTAATCAACAGCTACTGTTTACATAAAATTTCTGATCCATTTAAAGATACGGTGGCGTTCGTTGTGGATATTATTGTTAAAATGGTCACTTCCGTTAAAGCCGCCATAAACAGAAAGAATATTTAAATATAGCAAGAGAATGTTCTTGTAATAAACCCAAATATTTGCATAAATAGTAGGTTATTGTCAAGTTCGTACGCTTTGCTATGTAAACAAAAGCCAAAAACATTTACACAACATGGATTTTGTTTACATAACAAAGCATACATAAATGATAATAACATATTGTTTATACTATATTTATTATAGGTATAAAATCACATATGTCCATATTTTAATATTCTGTCTGTTTATGTCAGTTTTAAAGGGTGACTATTTTAACAGCATACCCACCAGGAAGACAATCCGTGTCTTTAATTATTTGTTCACAAATCCTCTAATTAATTTGATTTTATTTATTCTGAATACACATCATGCTGTTGTGCGCATTACATAAAATGTATGTCATAATTGTATTAAATTGAATTGGACATTTAACATTATTGGATATGTTGTGGACAATCCTTCAAGCATTTCATTAATATATCGAACTTTATGAATGATGAAATAAAACTGTACCTCATAAACTTCCGCGAAATGTCCTTCGCTGACGAAATACATCTTCTTTCTCCGTTCGTATTCGACGTCAACGAATACGTCAGCCCCCGTGGCAACACTCAGTTCCCATGCCTATTTTTGATATACAAAATGAATAAACACTATTATTAAAAAATAGCTTAATTGAATGAATGCATGTTGCAACTTTACTTTTCTTTCCATCTGGACAATTTTCCTGCCCGGAACAACAAGGGATATAACTCGACTTCTATTAACATATGTACGGAGTAAGATTATCGACATAACAGAATGCCCTCTTTGCTTAGCGCATCTTATTACATGGTACATTTTCGCATGGAGCAATGACATCATACATTAAAGTTGCGGTTTGTTTTTAACTATTATCAAATTCAACATGCTGCTTAATGAAAATTTCTTCCATAGTCTACGAATTACGTATTTTGTTAAATTGTAGATACGATGCAACATGGAAACTATGTTTGGCCAGTCGGCAACTCTCCAAGATCAGGGCGAAGAGAAGCACCAGGCTAGAAATATTGATCTGTCCAAAGAAATCAATGGCTGCAGGAAACTGTTGAGGGGCTCCTCATTTATCTATAGCAATATCGACAGGGTTGCTGCGGTTTCCTTTTCCGGTAAATATATATAATCATATCCCAATCGATCCTATACCAAAAACGAGCAATTGGGAATTGATGTTATAACTATACACTAAATGAATGATGGATGTACAATATATTGCAAAAGGCATGTGTAATTGGATACAACAGTATTATGTTTCAATAATTAGTTGTAATGATGTGTCAATAACTGTGTGATTCAAACGGTACATAATTACTTATTTGTCGAATCGTGTTTTGTTTCTTTTTACAGGAGAAACGCTTGATGACAGACTGCATGTCTTCAGCGATCGATGCAATCGAAACCGTGAGACGTATCTAACCAGATTAGAAGAGAAGGGGGAATACAGACCCTCGAAGAACCCATCTTCATTAAGCACGCAGACAGGGTACTGGCAGAGTCAATCCAAAGCAAAACAATCCCAGTGTTAAAGGCCATGGCAGAGGGATATCTTGACCAATTGGACCTGGTTGGTGACACCGACGCGCATGCACAATTAAGCAGCGACTACCAGACAGCAAAGAAGGGGAAAAAGGTCGACATCGTAAAATTTTGTCAGCGGCTAAAAAATGCTGTTGCTGCGACACAAGACTATTCAACCTCAGGTATGTGTCATTACACATTTGCATGCATTCAATTATATAGATTATGATTTGCATTGGCCAATGTATGTCAAATGTATACAAGGGCGATAAAATATGCCTCACCTTTTTCAAAACAGTGTTACTCCGCTTTCGGAATAATTGTGATCTCTTCACGTTGTCTGTTTCCAAGCTTGGTTTTCTCACCCCCCGTGCATGGGTTTTTGACCTGCATGGTTGGCCTTTTACATTTTTCCCCGGATTTGTACCTTTTTTCCTCTCTATCAACTTCCATTGTTGTGGTTCGGAATCTGACGACTGGAAAAATATGTAGGCTTATAGCCAATTGCTATTTTCAGACCAAACATTCCAATTCAGTAGAGTAATTTGTATTATTAAAATCATTAATTTTATTTCAATGTTGTTTTTACAATTGTTGAAAAACTGCTTTATCTATTAAAATACACTTTCATTGCAGTAAACGTACAGTTTGCGAGCACAGAAGATGATACTTGTGCGTCGATGGCGATGTAACTAGTCAAAGTTCACCTATAAGTGTATGCAGGTCGCAGGATTGCCGGTCTAACGATATAAGATGTGTGAGTACATTTATCTATCTATCTTTTTTCTCTGAATAATTCGTACGACATTCGTTCAAAGTGGCATATTGTTATCAACAAATTAACTTGAATCAATGTAAGCCTACGTACCGATTTCATTTTCTGACAGCAATGCACGTCAATATGCGTTCTACAAAATTATGACCAAGCTAGCACTGTTACGAGTATCATTATATTCACCACTGCTTGGTCATGTGACAGGTTAATGAGTTCGGGACACGGGTAATCGTGATAACGAGCTCATTTCATGGTCAATCGTCACGCTTGCGAATTTGATCTTTGTTATTTTGTGATTGTCCGTGCGTGCTTCCATACTATTGTTCTCTTAACCATGAAAATAATGTGAATTTGCGAAATACTATCCTCCAATCAAATTTCTTGCAACCAAAAGCTTACCTTGACCTTTGTAAACAGCTTGTCTTCAAAAAATGACGTGGCCGGCCATCACCTGAATTGCGCTACTAACTTCATCTTGGAAGAATATAGGAAGCTTAATTATCGGCTGTCATTAAACACCAATTAAAAGGATTACCGCCGTTGCGAGTAGGTGAGACAATGGTGGTTTTTAAAGCGCTCTAATGCGTCGTAAATGATGGGTTGAAAACTGAATTGCGCATTGTCGCGGCACCTGGCAAAGTCAGGTGTGCGTTGTCAAAACACATTAAAACGAGAGATCGAACTGGCTTACTGAGCCCGATTTCGCTAGTAAGCCAATTTTGCATCTTTGCCCGACCTGATTAACGGTTTCGCAGATTATTTTCCTAACTTCTCTTTTATCCTGGTTTTATCCGCTCTCCAAATACGCCATGGTTGTTATTTATGTAATATGTCGTCTCTTTTAATTCTTTCGACGCCAATATCACGTCTAAATCACTCTGATTTTAGTGATTTTTCCGAATTAAAAATGTCAGCAAACCATAATGGTTGGCGATTATCGCAATACGATAGGGGAACACTTTTACTTTCGTACTCATATTTCACCAATTTTTGTACCTGGGTTGCCTGTCCTGAGTTTCACGTCAAAATGGCCAATTTGATTCTATTTGTCGTTGTATACATATTTATCACCCCATTTATTATTCATTTTCATAAAAATAAAATAAAAGAAGCTGAAGATGACATGTTTAAAATGTTTGAAGGCTTTGAAGCATGAATTTGGCGATAAGTAGTTTTCAGAGTACGTTATACTTGCGATAGTTACGTTACGCACACAATGTTCCCCTATCGTATTGCGATAATGGCGTGACAATAATTTGCGTTAAATTTACGTACTCGCCCATAGACGTACCGACCCGATTAACACAGGATGGATGCGATATTATATACATATTAAATGTCAGCAGAGTAAGATTCAGTCATACTGTATGGAGTCATTGCCGTATATAATATGTCGCCGATAAGTATACTATTGAGTTTTGACGGCATGACTGAATCAAAAAAATATTAACCTTAGTAACTAAGGTGTGACTAAGGTCACACTTAGTTACTTTTGGCTACGTTAGTCAAAAATAACTAAGTTACGGGTTGACTAAGGCTATGACTAAGTTTTTTTTTTCAGTGTGATAGATCCCACGCTCAGTCCCCCTCAACATTTCTACGCTGGACGCAGAAAATACAACATTGTTCATTGTCGCATACGTAATTTCTGTAGTGAACTCCGATCTGATATGTTCAACAATTTCATCGCTGATAGCCCCGCGTGTCCCTGTGGAAATCGATATGAGGACGCCTATCACTATTTTTTCATGTGCCCATTGTACCAAAGAGAGCGCTCCGAATTTCTAGTGAAAATGACCCGTGAAAATATCGCAATAACCCACACTGCTGAACTCATGTGTGGAATACCCGATGTCTCGTCCCAAAAAAATAAGAAATTATTTCTCATCACTCAGCAATATATTGCAGCGACCAAGCGTTTTGATCCCTAAATTGTCTTATTCGTTTTACTTCCGAATCCACTCAAAATTGCTTCCGGAATCAAAATTTGTTACGTGGCAGTCACCTCACATATGGACAAACCTCACATTCGAACATTTCGTTCTGTGTGAGGTAATGACACATAGATATAGTAGGTACAAATCTTTATTATGTTGTGAATAAGATATGCAGTGTGTACAAATATAATGATCAATAGTCGCCGCGAATTGGTGTCCCCGAATGGGTGATGCCTGGTGTGAATGATGCCTGGATATGATCTAGGTATGAGATGACTCTAGTGAAAGCATGATGTGATGGGATGTAGTTGTTTCTTATATACTATTTGGGATGCATATTAGATGAGGTGTTTGGCAATACACATCGGGATTGGTTCTTCCGTTATGGTCATCTCCCTTGACCATATTTGGGAGCCATCTTCATTGTGTGTATATCTTCGCTGAGAGTAAGACGTGTGAGGTTTCGAGAACCGAACACGAATATCTGAGTTTGGGGTTTTATATATTGGGACATTCGTATAGTTTGAATCAAGTTGTGAGATTATAATGGGTAGTTATCTCACATATGTCCCCCACCCGTGTAAGATTTTTAGTGCAGCGGAAAATCTTATGTAACATCAAAATTATGGACCTAACTGGGGTAATTGTGATCATGTAATGTGGATGAGGCTGAAATGAAGTATAATAACATTGATTGTGGTGAAGTTATGATTAATACATGTGGAACAAAGTTGTCTTAAAATGATGATATGCGATACTAAGTTGTCTTAAAATGATGATACGCAATATTATGAGATTATGAAATAAATGGTGGGAAAAGCATATATGGGTTGGTATATAAAATGATCGTGCAAGCAGTCATAATGCGTGCTATATTGATATGTAGGATAAGGTATGATAATAGAATATAGAGATACAAGTATGAGAAGTAATGAATATAACAATACGGTAATAGTGCATGGTATGTTTTGTAAATGATGAACATTGGTGATGTATTATATAAATGCATGTTGTATTGTTAATAAAATCATGACGATATGTATACATTCGGTATTGTGGTAATGAGAGACCAAATGTTTCTCATCTGCCGTCAATTGCACAGGGAATTGTTGAGAGCATGTGTCAGAGGTGAAATATTGTTTGGAGTGTGGTATATGAGACTTTGATTAATGCGTTTGTTGATAGTTGGCGAGATCCGTGACCAATGTTATTGAAGATAATCGGCGGTCAGTTGTCTAACTCTTGGGGTTGGCACGTGTCATATCTGCCGTTAATTGCACAGGGAATTGTTGAGAGCATGGGTCAGAGGTGAAATATTGTTTGGAGTGTGGTATATGAGTCATTAATTAATGCATTTGTTGATAGGTGGGGAGATCCGTGACCAATGTTATTGAAGATAATCGGCGGTCAGTTGTCTAACTCTTGGGGTTGGCACGTGTCATAATGGCGTTATTATATGCAGCTGACGTGGTATGCATGCAGTAACGATATTAGAATTAGTCTGTGGGTTTGTGCCCCTTATAGGAAAAAAAATGGTATTATTGGGAAAATGATCAATATAGATTAAGTGGTGGGTTATGGATGGACGCGTGAGTTTTCATTATTTTCATAGGTCGTAGTGTGGATGATTCTTCATCGACATCTCGCGGGTGTTTTTTGGAAAATGTCAAATCTTCTTGTGTGATTTGTATTTGAGGTTCCTTAGCTGGAGACAAATGAATATCTTTCGTGGCTTCATTGGGTATTGGTGGGGTTAGTCTGTGACGAAGTTGCATATCAGTTCCCTTTATCATTTGGTTAAGTTTATTTCGTCGCTTTGCGATTTTAATTCGTCGCGTGTTGTGATTGCGTTGAGTCTGGTATTGGGAAATTTTCGTGATACACTGAATAATGTATTTGCGACTTGAGATGGCAATCAGTAAAATTAATACGAACGTAATGACTGCGGGAATGATAATTTGGTAATAATCCTGTTTTTTCTTTTGTTTGATGGGTTGCAGGGATGTGACTGTTTGCAGAAAATCATATAATGATAGTTGCTTTATGGGGGGTAACTTGTTTGGAATCGATACTTGAGGGGGCAAGTTATGAATTTGGGAAAATAATGGCTTCCATTGTGGCAATTTATGTAATTCAATAGTTGATTGTAATTGGGTTATTTGTGTCTTGATGGTGATGTTTGATGAGTTCAAAGTTGTGAATGCAATTAGTTTGATACTGGCTGATGTAGCTATGCACCTTGGTGGTAAAGTTATCGTTGCGATGGGGGGTAAAATTGTGATTCTATACGGTCGTTTTCTTAAGAGATTGTGATGACAGTTTACTGTAAATGTATGAGCTTTCGTGGTTGTTATAAGCCATGTACATGCCGCCAGCTTAATAGCGGATGGTAAATTATACTGAGGGTAAATGGCTATAGGGCAATTTGTGGCGGTATTTTTTGTATCATTGGTGAATATGTTGAGTAGGCAGTTATGATTATGTGATGCGGCGATTGAAATTTTTTGAATTTTACAATATGGTAATTTGTTTAAAATACACGGGTGATTGTCACCAATGGTGGTATATTTGGATCGGTCGGGAGATAATAGCAGGTAATTATGAGTAATATCGATTCGGGCAACTGTATATTTATTGTTGTGTCTGAGTCTTGGGTCTCGAGGGTCTAATGGATAAAAAAAATGATATAGCGCGGAATATGTCAAACTGCATTCTGATATCGCGTAAATAAATTGTTATGGTAATGATTAGTCTGCTGTCTGTGAGTATGGTTTGTGTCTTCAAATGTTGGTAATATTTTGCAATTCCCGATTCTATGGGGAATGGTAACTTCAAATGGGCTGGAAGTAATTTCGTTATACTGTCAAGTGCCTTTTTTAAATGTATTGGGCTTATGATCTCCGGTGTAAATCGGTGGTTAATTAGAGAGGCAATTTGAACTTTAAGATGTCGCAAATATAATTTTGATTGGATAACATTTTGTTGTATTTCATGTAATATTACTAGAAACTTAGCGTTGATGATTGTGAATATTTCAATTGTATGTACGTGTTTTTGAGTTCGATGTGTTTCTTTTCGAAGTGTGGCTTGAATATTGGATATTGTTGTTGATAATGTGTTGACTTGTTGGCGATTTTCGTTTGAAATGACGCGTGTTATATTCATGATAGAATAAGCGGTTTGAGTATCGTGTTGGATTTTTTTTTGGTTTTGGTAGAGGGTTCGTATGTTATCTTCTACATGTGTAATATCTGACATCGAAGGGGTGCCGAATAGAAACTTGGCGATGTCGCTTATTACGGGTAATATTGCTCGTTTGAGTCTTTTGGTATTATGGAGTTGATAATAATTATGATATTCATATTGGATTTGTTTTGTTTCCGTGAGAGCCGCTGCTAATTCAGTTTGTAAATCTGTCAAAATGTTGATGAGATTAAAGTTAATGTTATTTGTCTCATTCCTGAATGGGGGTTTGTTATGGTGATATGTGCTTTGATGAAACGTGGCACAAATGCTATTGAGTTTATTTTGGGCCATCCTTATGTCGGTAGCGAGTCTTGCTATGTAGGTATAATATGGTGTGATATCGATGAGAAAACTGAGATCCCAATTTTCATTTGAGACAGCAATTTGCCGGTGATGCAAAAATAACATGTTCTGTCGAGTTAACATAGCGTCACTAGTTTGAAAGCCGATGATAAGTATGAAGAGGGTCGCTTTAACGAAGTTTTCTTTAGGCTTCATATCGCTTGCACCCCTATAAGTAAAAATATAGGTGTGTATTAGCGGGTTAGCCGGTATCTGATTATAAAGATAGATTCGCGTGGGCATGGATTATATGGGTTAACTGGTTTGATTACTCGCTGAGATTTTTCGGCCGGTGTAAGTTGTAATGTCATTCTCACATTACTGTGTAAAATTGGTACCCCCAGAAATCGACGAAATATGACGTCACGCGATGCCAGTGTGTGTATCAATTAGCCGCGATGCGTGCGCTAGGCGTGTCGACGAAGGTAATTAGTGGTATAGCGGTATAAATGCGTTGGCCATTACGGCTGTGAATTATCTTTGATAGCTGTTTGTGCCTATATAATTTAACGTGGGCTACATCGTGCTAATGAAGATTGGTTTCATTGAAAACATCACATGGACATCTGAATGTGAACGACGAGTGGTATTGCTGTATTATTTATAAAATGTATGTGTCATAGGGTGTAGGTATACCAACAGTCATGTCAATATGGATATCAAAAGGCATATGAATAAATGCGTATTGTGTACTGGTTCTTATTGCTATATTTGACATGATTATTGGCGGAAATATTTGTTGATTGTATAGTATTAGGGGAGTGCAATTGACGCATGGAATAGTAGTTCTATCTATATTGTAATGATAATATTTGATCGCGCATTGTCACGCGGCTCTGGTTATCTTGGCGGTGGGGGGGGGGGGGGGGGGGGGGGGGGGGGGGGGGGGTATACGATATCGTCGTGTTGGGAGATATAGTGTGATTTGCACATACATGTTATTGAGGCTAATTTTAGCTCTGCACATGTATATGTGATTTAGGGTATTGTGGGCAGTTGGGGGGGTGGTACATGTACGATATGGTCGTGTTGGGAGATTTATTGTGATTTCCACATACATGTTGTTCAGGCTCATTTTAGCTCTGCACATGTATGTGTGAATTAGGGTATTGTGGGCAGTTGGGGGGGTGGCACATATACGATATGGTCATGTTGGAAGATATATTGTGATTTTCACATACATGTTGTTCAGGCTCATTTTAGCTCTGCACATGTATATGTGAATTAGGGTGTTGTGGGCAGTTGGGGGGGGTGGCATATGTACGATATGGTCGTGTTGGGAGATTTATTGTGATTTTCATCTCACTAGATACGTGGTGTGTGGGGGGAGGGGTCTGGTGTATGTGGTGTGGAAGTGGAAAGTTAACCTATCGGTGTTCTTGTCATATTTATTGGTTTGTGTAGGTCGCTTGATTTGGGTAATTTGGGTTTAATGAATATTTATGGATAGTTTTATGTTTATGAGGCAGATAAATTGGCTGGGTAATATTTGTTTATGTATAAATATTCCTATTTATTGGTATGATACTTGTGTAACATATTTTTATTAGTGTATTTATTTTGTTTTTGTTGTTTGAGGGAAGCAAGTTTTAGCCCTGTGTGCATGGTGCACCGATGCACACTGGACTCGCCAGCATTGAATTATATCTGATTATTAGATGATGTTTAGTGTGTTTATTTATCATTGGATATTATGTTTAGATGTATCGAAGAGATATCGCTTGATTTGGTTTGATGTTAGCGGGAACAGGGGTTTGTAATATATATTTGAGATAGATAGTGCCTAGCATGTCCCTCGGGAATCTTCGAGAGTGCTTGCTTGGTTTGGCACAGCGTCTCGATTCGATACGGACGCTATCTGCCAATATGAGATAAGTATATAAGGTGTGGGAATATCGACAAGGGTTATTTCTGACATAATTTTCATTATGTCTGATTACCTGCGATTTTTGGAGGCTGAGGTTGCTGTGTTAGAAACGAGCCAATATGAGGTAACAATGCAATATGTGGATCACATATTGGCATTTTATGATGTTATAGTTGCTGTGTGCCTGGCTGGAGGGACCAGTATAGATTGGGCACGGTATTTGAGTACCGTGTCTGAATTAGAACGATGCCACAAGGTGATAAATCTCCGGCTGGAGATTTTAGATGAGAGGCAGAGGACAGTAGACATATGGAGCCAACATCGGAGAGTGCTATAAGAAGATGTTGGTGTGACTGCTGCCCCTGAAGAATTCGGACCGTCCCTGGATCAAGAGCTGGCTTGCATTCTGCAAGCTGGCACGGTGTTTAGCCAACAATAACATGAATTTAATTGTTTTTGTGGTTATTCACCGTGTCAGCCTGTAGAAATAACATCTTGCTGATAAATTCAGTGAAAAGAAATGTAATTTTTGTTGTTGTTGTTGTTGTTGTTGTTGTAGTTGTTGTTGTTGTTGTCGTGGTAATGCACCAAAGGTGGCAATATTGGTTGAAATATAAAGAGTAACTTCTGTAAACGTGCTAAATCGCCAAAGATTATTTAATTATAGTCTAAGATTGGTTGAAATATAAAGAGATAAATATATTATTAGCCTGCTGCCAAGAATTATTACAGAGTTCAATACTGTTATTGATTGGGTTATCTAAGTTTTAGAATGAAAAGCGTTTGTTTGTTCGAGGGGGGGGGGCGGTGTAATGGTGACTTTCATATTAGGATTGGGAAATACTGAATATCTGGGTGATGCATGCCGTGGTTAATATTCCACACGCCATATAATAAAAGGCGTTTAGCGGCAGTTTTAGGGTGTCATGAGCTAAAATAAGGTCGGACGAATGTCCGTAACAATGAGGTAGGGATTGGGGAAGTGTTGTTGATGGGAGAAATGCCGTGGTTTATGTACCAATCGCTCTATAATAAAGAGCGTTTTGTGGCGGTATTTATGGTTTCCTGGCCTCAAATAAGGTCGGACAAATGTCCGTAACAATGAGATAGGGATTGGGGAAGTGTTGTTGATGGGAGAAATGCCGTGGTTAATGTACCAATCGCTCTATAATAAAGAGCGTTGTTTGGCAGTATTGGGGGGGTGATATTGAGGGAAATATGCCGTGATTATTGTATCAACTACTATATAATATATATAGTGTATTGTGGCGTTGGTGGGTGGGGGTGTCTACATTGAGGGATAATATGCCGTGGTTTCTGTACCAATCGTTCTTATGATAAAGAGCGTTGTTTGGCAGGAGGGGGGGGGGGGGGTGTTATTGAGGGAAATATGCCGTGATCACTGTATAACCTACTGTATAATATATAGTGTATTGTAGGATTCGTTTGCTATGTCAATGAATATATGATTGAGTTAAGCATATTGGAGGGAATGGAGATGTAACTGAGTCATGGACGGGAGTTTGCCATATTTCGGAGATTGGTGCGAGAGGCAATGATCGACAGGTTGGCATGTTTCGTGAATAAACAATTATGCAAAGACGCCGAGTGTCAGTCCTTAGCGAAAGATATATATTACATGTCGGTTAAATTTACTTCGGCATCATGACTCAATGCACACCTGTTAGCGATAATTGAATTAGAGATGTGGGAAACGAGATGATGCCCTGTTTAATGATCATACCACTGGTATGAACGAAGTTTATCGTTTGGGTGTCTATCTCTGTGCCGAAGGGGGTGGGATGGGAGAATTGCAGTAGGGTTATGCCTTTGTAAGACCTGTTTTATATAATATTAATAAAAGTTATGTAAATTATCTATCATTAGTGATTGTGAGATACTTTGATACATGACTATGAATGTTCGATATCAGTTGTCATCTGATATAAATCATATGTTTCCGTACTTTCGTTTGACCAATTTGTCGAACGGCTGTCGGGTGATGTATATTGGAAGGAATTAGAAAACGATGAATCTTTAGGCGTGTGTTTGGAGTATGGTGAATATAATTTACGATGCCGGCCGCGTTTGTTATCTGCGCGATCAGATTTTGTGTCTGGCGTTGTACTATAAGAATTTTGCGTAATTAATTTGTGTTTTATGATATTTGGTTCCTGTGTTTGGGGCCTAGATTGGTCGCTGGGTGATAAATCCGGGGGTGATTGGCTGTCTGTTTTATTAAAATGTTTCGAAGCCATGAGTCTGTTGGCTAATTCAGCCAATGGTATTGAAGAACTGTCGTCTGTGTTTGAGCGCTCAAGTTGAGCGCGCTTAATTGCCGTGGTTTTGAGGTCATCGTCTGATTCCAATGTGGATTGAGAGCTATTATTATCGACACTGGTTTCACTCGGTGGAAATGCAAATTGATTATGTCGTTTATTTTTTAAGTGATTGGGAATTTGAGGTGTAGGCCAATCAACGGGGGATGGTTTGATGTGTTTAGCATGTGATTTTGTTAATTTAGCAGATAGGTCATGTCTTAATATGTAAGATATGGGGCCTGTCTGTTTCAAGATACGCCAAAACGGCTCATATTTAAATGAAAATTTGTGATTTGGTTGGTGGATTTTGTAATAGACGGATTGGCCTATTTTAAAGGTTGGAATAGATCCACCTTTGTTCTGTTTGTGTCGTTGCGAGAGGCTGTTTCGAGAAGAGATTTTGTAGTTTTAAAAATAATGTGTTGATTTTGAAGCGTGGTGGCTAAAAAATCCTCTCCTAAATACTTTTCTCTGTGTGTTAAAATTCGGTCTATGCTTATCTGTGGTTCTCTAAAAAAAGTTAGAAAAAATGGTGAATGTGTATGTACACTGGAACAATGGAAGTTCATTGCTTGTGATGCATAATTTAGATATAGGTCCCAATTTTCTACATTTGCTTGGGTGATTGTTGAAATGATTGATGCTAAACTTCTATGACTTCTCTCACTTTTTCCATTAGACTGCGGATTATAAAAACTTGTGAGACGGTGATTGATATGGTAATATTTACAAAATTCAGTGAAGGTAGAGTTTGCAAATTCCGACCCATTATCAGTTAATATTTCTTCAACTGATCCAAATAAAGTGAAATACTCTGAATTCAATCTTTCTAAAATTGTATCCACCATTTTGTTAGGTAATGCGTATGCTAAAGTATGTAATGAAAATTGATCAATAATAGTTAAGATAAATCTATTTCCTGACTGTGTTTTGGGGGAAAATGGTCCCATAAGATTGATAGCTATGAGTTGTCCTGGCCTTGATGGGGCAGTGACTGGTTGAAGTGGGATTTTTGGGTTATAAGCATTTCGTTGTCGGCATGTATGACAACTGTTTATGTATGTGACAATTTTTGCAAACAACTGAGGTGTGTAATATCTGTTCCGTATGGTCGCGTATAGCGATTGTACCGCTCTATGGCCGAGACTGTGATATTGGGATATAACTTCTTGTGCTATTTTGTCCGTTATATATGTTCGTAATTTAGGTATGTCATTATATATTGATATATAGTGTAGGATACCATCTTTGAGAATAAAGGTTTTTGCTAATTTTTCGGGGATATTTGTTGATTGCATTTGTTTGATAATCTCGGAGATTGTGTGGTCTCCTGCTTGTTCATCTCTTATATTAGTTATAGGAGAAGGGACCGGGCTGTCGTCGAGATCAACTGATTCGGAATCCGTTTTCTGTTTTGGTTGTTTTTTTTGTTGTTTTGAAAATTCCTGAATATCTTTCATGTCAAGTATATTAATATCCTGTACAAGGGGATTGGTGGGTGGATTTGGGTCGCTATCGGTGCAAGAATTGATGCACGGGTGTGTGTCGGGATTTATTCGACTGCAAAAATCTGCCGTAACATTGTTCGTGCCTTTAATATAAGTAATTTTTGGGTTCAATGCTGATATTTCCAAAAACCATTTTTGTATTTTTGTGTTTATCAGATCCTGTTTTTTAAACATGTGGATGAGGGGTAAGTGATCTGTTTTAATCTCTACTTGGGATCCCTGTAAGTAAAATTTAAATTGCCTTGCAAACGTATATATAGCGAATGCTTCTTTTTCCGTGACAGAATAATTCCTTTGTGATTTGTTAAGTTTTTTACTGGCGAACGCGATTGGTAGTTCAACGTGTTTATCATCTTGGCTATTAGCATATTGTGATAGTATCACCCCGATACTATGGTTAGATGCATCTACTGTCAGAATGAACAGTTTGTCGGGATTTGGGTAAGCTAAGATGGGGGCGGTTGCTAAGCTTTCTTTAAGCGCGTCGAACGCTGTTTGGCACGGCGCATCCCACACAAATTTAGCATATTTGGCTGTGAGTTTGATTAAAGGCAATGCCGTGGATGCGAAAGTAGGAGAATATGACCTGTAAAAATTAAGAATTCCCAGTAATCTGCGGACTTCTTTAACTGATTTCGGAGGTGGTAGAGACTTGATAATTGAAATTTTTTCAGGGTCAGGGGATGTGCCCTTGTCGGAAATAATATGCCCTATTTTGTGGTTGGCAAAATTTAGATTTTGATAGTTTAACTATTAAGCCGTACTCACTGAGTCTGTCAAATAATTTTGTGAGCTGCTGTATATGCGTTTGAGGATCGGAACTATGACAGATGAGGTCATCGACAAATCCTTCGACGAATGGTAAATCGTGTAGGGCCATGTTCATGAGTTTTAAAAAATACCCTGAGCTCGAGACATATCCCATCGGAGCTCTTTGATAACTGTATTGTCCTTCGGACGTATTCATAGTTAATATGGGGACATGTTCGGGTTCGACCCCAATAACATGATAAGCATTTGATAGGTCGAAGATACTGAAAATTGTTGAGCCGAGTAACTTGGACGATATTTCTGTAAAACTAGGCATCGACCATTTTAATGGAATGGAAACATCGTTGAGTTTTCTGAGATCGATTACCAATCGATAATTGGGAGTACCATCGGGATTGGGTGTGGCTTTGCGTATGAGGAGACTGGGAAATCCCCACGATGAATGGGCAGTGGGTCTAATAATGTCTGCATCTAATAATTTTTTTTATCTCAGCAGCCATAATTCGTTGTTTGTTCAGTGGTGTCGGATATTTTTTGCAAAAAATAGGTAAAGTATTTGGTTTGAGGTCGATTTTCATTTTAATTTTTGGACAATATCCTATCTTGTTTATGTCATTTGTAAAAACATCAGGGTATTGTGATACTAGTTGCAATATTTGCTGTTTAAGGTGTTGAGGTGCCACGATATCATCGACAGATATAGGTTGAGTCTTGGTGACTGGAGGGTTAATGTCTTGCCGGTCACCTATGGCGTTTATACTGTGTTTGTTTGGCGGAGATGAGTTAATGTTTTGCTCATCGGATGCCGTGCATATCATTTGTTCTCGGGTGCCAAATGCTTGTGCGATTACCCGACCTTTCCTAATGGACATATGTGACGCCGATTGGTTTTCTATCATGACGCAAATATTGGGATTATTTGCATCTGCTAGCGTGTCGGTTACATGTACATTTGGTTCGTGTTCGAAAATGGACATGTTACCTTTGCCTATTCGGATTATAGGTGTGTTAAACATATCATTTGGCCCTATGAGTCTGCCTGTTATGATGGCGCATGAGTGGGGTGATAATGAAACGGTATTTGTTGATCGGATGAGTGATGCAATGTGACCATCCCTTAACATCGGGTATAATTGATTCTGTATTCTGAATTTTTCTAGATCAAAGTAAAGTCTAATACTGTGTTGTTTCATAAAATCGCGCCCTAAAATGCAAGGACGTGACAAGGTTGCACATATGACAAATTTGTGAGTAAGAATGAGTTTTCCGATTCTAAATGTGAGATGTGTGGATCCAAAAACTTTCATTGGTGTACCATCGGCTGATGTGAGTAACACATGTTCTTTAATTAAAGGTGGTCGATTTGGCATGGATCTATAAATGTCGTATTTCAAGCAACTGGTGGTTGCCCCGGAGTCTAATAGTGATCTAATCCGTTGTTTGTGTATTTTAATGATAGTTGAGCATGGTGTTTGGTTTAGAGCACCATCTGTCATATCACTTGGATATTTAAGTACTGGTATAGTGTGTTGTATGGGTTTGACTGGTGGTATTATAGGGTTAATTGCAGTATTGGAATGTGATTCGCGAGAATTGGTGCATGTTGACTTTCTTTTGGATGATGAGTAAGAATTAGTAATGTGTTGGTGCTTGGGCTTTTCAAGGCGATTCAGGGTTTTAAAATGGGAAGGAAAGTTTAAGTCAAGAAGCGGTGAGATATACTTATTGGAAGAATTATGAAATCTGGGTTTCATAGAGGGACACCTGCTATGGCAGAAAGTGGTATGTGTTACGTGCCTGTGGCGAGGGAGATCAAGTGGACGCCGCGTACGGTAATTAATATATCGTTGGTTTTGGCAGTTTGGTGGTAGCGTGGGGTAATGATTAATGGACTGCAGCTGTGAATTATAGACTCTATGCTTTTGAGATTCGTATGTTCGATGATCTTTAGCATATCTATGATTGTGGTTGTATATTGTGCTAATTTGATGTTTTATTGGACTCATTGTCTTGCGTCTACTTGGGGTCAAATTTGTGCAGCAATGAGTCCTTATCTGTTTAAAAATTGGTTATTATTTTGAGCCCGACGTCTGCATTGCTCTGTGGTATGATTGTTTAATCTGCAGTATGTACAGAAGAGTGGCCGTTGATGTGTTGTAGTATATCTTGCATCCATGGTTTGGATACGGTTTGGATGGGAGACCCTTGGTTCAGAGTAGGGGTGGTGAGAATTTGAAGGTTGGCGCCTGTGGGGGTGATCATTGATTCGGTGTCTGTCTTTGGATTGACGGGGGTTGTAAGTGGATTGTGATGGCCCTCTTGGAATGTGCCGATGGTTATTGTCGATATCCATTGGTTGAGGGGATTGTAACTGTGGGAATTGGTTATAATCATTATGATGTTCACCGTAACGTAAGCGATAGCATTGCCGAAGGTTCATTTCGCGTAGGGCGATATCAGTAGCTCTATCAAGCGTTATGGGGTCGTCTTTGAGAAGCCTGAATTTAATACTAGAGTCGCGAATACCGTCGGAAAAAAATGCTACTAATTGTGTTTGCACTGCTCTTGTGTTAATTTCATCAGTATACGCGTGTTTAGCAAGGGTACGTATGCGTTCTGCAAACATGGCAATTGTTTCCGTATGTCTCTGCCTAATGGCTCGTAATGAGGAAATGGCTTGAGGCGAATCAGTTATGGAACTGAATAATGAGCGTAACTGTGATTTCAGATCGGTCCAGGTGAACGTGAATTTTCCGTCTGTGTTATTTTCATTTATGAAGCGTTGAATAAATTCAGAAACTTGAGATTTACATGTCTGAGCGGCAATTTTTATGATAGTCTCATCTTGTGCCGAAATCGCGCGGGAGTATTTTTCCACCGCATGGACCCATTGGGGAAAAGCGTCAGGCTTGCCATCGAAGGGTTCAATAATGGAATTCATTCCCAGCAGTGCTGTTATTGTTGTTTGTGTTTTTAAACTTTCAGTCTGGTCGCGGATAGAACTAGTGAAATGGCTAATTTC
This sequence comes from Siphonodentalium dalli, assembly GCA_032622095.1. Classification (NCBI taxonomy): domain Eukaryota; kingdom Metazoa; phylum Mollusca; class Scaphopoda; order Gadilida; family Siphonodentaliidae; genus Siphonodentalium; species Siphonodentalium dalli. Next base: position 14,929,263 of record CP136069.1, on the reverse strand, counting down.
ATGGGTAAGCCGTGACAATAGCAAGTTCTGATTATCTTTGCCCATTTCATTAGTAATGTCTGTGTGGGGGGATCTGGCGGTTGATCGGTCCGTTTCCCTGTTTAATTCAAGGTGATGCTGATAATTGCTTTGATGAAAATAATCGCTGCTCTGCGGAGGTGGTGACTCCATTATGTTATTAAGGATTAACGGTGTCTGTTTTGGGATCTATGGTATGGGTGCGAAATATGTTGTATTTTTTTCCAAGTGCCGTGGCGGTGTATTATGCGATTCAGGTGTATTTGACACGATTCAGGTGATTTATTAGGATGTTTTATGGGAATTGCCGCGACTATAGAGTTGACAATGAGTTTTGGATAATCCGTAAAATGAGCCGGAAATGTATGCCACTCGTTCCAAGAATCTAGTGTATGTCCTGAGTAGTTATTTGTAATCATACAACGAACGTATAAGCGGATTGTATCTTGCGTTATATCAATGCGAATGGGATTGCAATATTTGATGAGTTGTGGCGATAAAGTTATTTGGTGGGGTAAAGCGTATCTACAGTAAGTTTTAAAATTAAGAACTGAATGTTGTTTGTGAGAGGTGGGTGGTATGGGCTGATCGTTTGAAGCATGTATTGTAGTAGGATGGGTAGGTAGTGTAGGTGTAGTAGAATCAGGTGATGTGTCCATAACCCACGTGAAAAAAAAGGGTAAAAGAATGCTAAAAATAGGGGGTGTGCAATTTGACAGCAAATGGGAAAGAAAAGATGGTCACTCACCAATTTCCAAGAAGAATAATGTGCACAAGTCTGTGATGATGAATGATGTATAGAATGTTCTCGTCGTGGTTATTGGAAGCCGAAGGATGTCCAAATCGGATGTTAAAGTTTATGTGGATCTGAATCTGGTCTGCAAGAGGCGTGAGTAGTAATGTTTTTTAGCTGGATACACGATGTGAGCTGGTTGTATAAGAATAAAAGGTTGATTCGTCTATATCAGATGAGTATGTATGCGGTCCTGTGTGTCCGAAGGGTTGGTGTGCGGTCCTGTGTGTCCGAAGGGTTGGTATGCGGTCCTGTGTGTCCGAAGGGTTCCTGTGTGTCCGAATGGTTGAGTTATGGTTGACCGGTGCAGTGGTCTAGTGTATGAGACTGTCTATCCGTGGCTGGAGTGTAAGGCTGTATCCCCGTGGTTGAGTAGCGGTTTGAGATTGTTTCTGCTCTGTAGTGATCGTCTAGTGGCCGAGACTTCAAGTTGTGTGGTGAGACGTAGAACTGTTCAGGGCACCATTAATACTATGTGAGGTAATGACACATAGATATAGTAGGTACAAGTCTTTATTATGTTGTGAATAAGATATGCAGTGTGTACAAATATAATGATCAATACTCGCCGCGAATTGGTGTCCCCGAATGGGTGATGCCTGGTGTGAATGATGCCTGGATATGATCTAGGTATGAGATGAGTCTAGTGAAAGCATGATGTGATGGGATGTAGTTGTTTCTTATATACTATTTGGGATGCATATTAGATGAGGTGTTTGGCAATACACATCGGGATTGGTTCTTCCGTTATGGTCATCTCCCTTGACCATATTTGGGAGCCATCTTCATTGTGTGTATATCTTCGCTGAGAGTAAGACGTGTGAGGTTTCGAGAACCGAACACGAATATCTGAGTTTGGGGTTTTATATATTGGGACATTCGTATAGTTTGAATCAAGTTGTGAGATTATAATGGGTAGTTATCTCACATCTGATTAGTTATCTGTATTGCCTTCCTGAGCACAACAGTAACCAAAAATCGAATACAAGTGTTTCATTGTTTCTACCGCCATAATACAAATACTAACAATTCCTAATTATATTAACACTTGCGCCAATCGTACCAAATACTTCAAATCGTCCTTAAACACAAATTTCCACGGCCAGTAGCCAACCTAGATCTAGCCCGGTCATCTCTGGCAGGCAATACATATTACGCTCATCAAAACTTATCACCATGTAAATACGTTGTATCGTCATCTTGATTTCATGTGTGTTGCTATATTGTGTTGGGAGAGGGGCTTCATAAGTTGTAAAAACTTGTGTCCCAATCCCTTTTGTATATTATGCAAATAAAATATGTTTCAAGTCAAGTGTACTGGTATATGGCGTGTCATGTTTTAGTTGCCATGCTCGTTAGACAAGTTAGCACAAATAACATGCCAGTGTCCCTTTCAATATCAATATTTTTGTTCTGGATCTTTTATTTATTTTGGATAAATAGAACAGACATCCATATACCAATATTTTATGTTTTGGGTAAACGGAATATAGTGATATATGGTGTGAAAAAATAAAAGTGTTTTTGTGTGTTTTATGCGATTCAGGTGTATTTGACACGATTCAGGTGATTTATTAGGATGTTTTATGGGAATTGCCGCGACTATAGAGTTGACAATGAGTTTTGGATAATCCGTAAAATGAGCCGGAAATGTATGCCACTCGTTCCAAGAATCTAGTGTATGTCCTGAGTAGTTATTTGTAATCATACAACGAACGTATAAGCGGATTGTATCTTGCGTTATATCAATGCGAATGGGATTGCAATATTTGATGAGTTGTGGCGATAAAGTTATTTGGTGGGGTAAAGCGTATCTACAGTAAGTTTTAAAATTAAGAACTGAATGTTGTTTGTGAGAGGTGGGTGGTATGGGCTGATCGTTTGAAGCATGTATTGTAGTAGGATGGGTAGGTAGTGTAGGTGTAGTAGAATCAGGTGATGTGTCCATAACCCACGTGAAAAAAAAGGGTAAAAGAATGCTAAAAATAGGGGGTGTGCAATTTGACAGCAAATGGGAAAGAAAAGATGGTCACTCACCAATTTCCAAGAAGAATAATGTGCACAAGTCTGTGATGATGAATGATGTATAGAATGTTCTCGTCGTGGTTATTGGAAGCCGAAGGATGTCCAAATCGGATGTTAAAGTTTATGTGGATCTGAATCTGGTCTGCAAGAGGCGTGAGTAGTAATGTTTTTTAGCTGGATACACGATGTGAGCTGGTTGTATAAGAATAAAAGGTTGATTCGTCTATATCAGATGAGTATGTATGCGGTCCTGTGTGTCCGAAGGGTTGGTGTGCGGTCCTGTGTGTCCGAAGGGTTGGTATGCGGTCCTGTGTGTCCGAAGGGTTCCTGTGTGTCCGAATGGTTGAGTTATGGTTGACCGGTGCAGTGGTCTAGTGTATGAGACTGTCTATCCGTGGCTGGAGTGTAAGGCTGTATCCCCGTGGTTGAGTAGCGGTTTGAGATTGTTTCTGCTCTGTAGTGATCGTCTAGTGGCCGAGACTTCAAGTTGTGTGGTGAGACGTAGAACTGTTCAGGGCACCATTAATACTATGTGAGGTAATGACACATAGATATAGTAGGTACAAGTCTTTATTATGTTGTGAATAAGATATGCAGTGTGTACAAATATAATGATCAATACTCGCCGCGAATTGGTGTCCCCGAATGGGTGATGCCTGGTGTGAATGATGCCTGGATATGATCTAGGTATGAGATGAGTCTAGTGAAAGCATGATGTGATGGGATGTAGTTGTTTCTTATATACTATTTGGGATGCATATTAGATGAGGTGTTTGGCAATACACATCGGGATTGGTTCTTCCGTTATGGTCATCTCCCTTGACCATATTTGGGAGCCATCTTCATTGTGTGTATATCTTCGCTGAGAGTAAGACGTGTGAGGTTTCGAGAACCGAACACGAATATCTGAGTTTGGGGTTTTATATATTGGGACATTCGTATAGTTTGAATCAAGTTGTGAGATTATAATGGGTAGTTATCTCACATCTGATTAGTTATCTGTATTGCCTTCCTGAGCACAACAGTAACCAAAAATCGAATACAAGTGTTTCATTGTTTCTACCGCCATAATACAAATACTAACAATTCCTAATTATATTAACACTTGCGCCAATCGTACCAAATACTTCAAATCGTCCTTAAACACAAATTTCCACGGCCAGTAGCCAACCTAGATCTAGCCCGGTCATCTCTGGCAGGCAATACATATTACGCTCATCAAAACTTATCACCATGTAAATACGTTGTATCGTCATCTTGATTTCATGTGTGTTGCTATATTGTGTTGGGAGAGGGGCTTCATAAGTTGTAAAAACTTGTGTCCCAATCCCTTTTGTATATTATGCAAATAAAATATGTTTCAAGTCAAGTGTACTGGTATATGGCGTGTCATGTTTTAGTTGCCATGCTCGTTAGACAAGTTAGCACAAATAACATGCCAGTGTCCCTTTCAATATCAATATTTTTGTTCTGGATCTTTTATTTATTTTGGATAAATAGAACAGACATCCATATACCAATATTTTATGTTTTGGGTAAACGGAATATAGTGATATATGGTGTGAAAAAATAAAAGTGTTTTTGTGTGTTTTATTTATTTTTGGATTTCTTTTTATTGTAATGTTGTATACGTTATAGTAGCCTTTCGGTGCAAATAACATTTGGGCTAACCCCGACAGGTAATCGGAATCCTTACGGCCCGTTTTCGACTTTAACCATCGATAAAATAAATATTTACATAATTGTATATAAATATAATTATTCGACAATTTAGCTGACGAGTGCCGGTCGCTTTCAATGTAAGGAAAACGCGTTTAAAATGGAAAAACTGCAAAACGGAAAAAAACGCATTCAAACGGATCAAATGGCCACTGAATTAATGAATTTCAAACGGATTCGAGTGGATAATTATATAATAATATAAAGTGGGGGTTAGAGTTCCACACATGCATCATAAATGTAAAGTGAGAGAAAAAATACATAGTCACAAAATGCGTTTAAACAGAACAACCGCACTCTTCAAACATCGGGCATTATTCGGATATCGGAAACCGATATTTAAGTTTCCGATCTTGCATTCGTTGCTATATAATCATAATTAACTACAAACGTGACACGCCAGCTAGATTCGCGAATTGCGTATGGACTATTACTAGTATTAAATTCAGCACTCTACTTTGCTTCAAAAATAAGCATCTATTTTTTCACGGACGTATACTAGAACATATACGTCAAAATGATGCAGTTTTCAACAAGTCGGGATTAAAACATAAAATATATCGTGTTGAGTACCGATGGTGATAACAAAAACATACAATCAACTCCTGATTCGATTATGAAGTTACCACTTTGCCGTGATCGCTAAAACACAAAATGATAACATACACTGGTTGATGCATGGGTAGCACCCCTCTATTTATGGTTTAACCGCAGTTGTAAACGGATTATAACTGCAGTTAATGGGTCATTTACTAATGGCATAGCAGTATTCAGTTAAAATTCATATATATATCTTTCAGACTTTCATGTTTACAAAATGTAGGCGCGCATAGTTCCGCTCGCTGGGTTTTGGCCAGCCGCGCGGTTTCTATCAAGATAAAATAAACAGCGGAAATACATTCATACATGCTGCGTAAATTGAATTAGTTTACTCACGATGGATGTCCATTGAAACTCTTTGATGGTTTAACACTGCTTAATCCACTATCCATAAGCACAAGTGAATGTTACACACTGGTTTTCATATTGTGCATGCTCCTATATTAATTGTAATCCATAATTATTAATAAGGAATTAATTTAATACTCCGATTCAATGCAGACGAAATAAATACGGTAACATCTCCCGGCCACGTGGTCTCGCTTTGATTTTCCAGGAATTTATGTGACGTCATAAGCCATACATAGAAATCGTTCAAATGTATTTTTAGCTTCGAATCATTCAGTCTCAGACAGATAGTGCATTTGACACTTCACATCGTGTGACCTCAAAAAACTTAAACTGCCAATCATCGTGACACGAGGGATCACCTTTTGATGAATGCCGACAATGAATGTTGGTTTTGGAGAATTCATTTGATATTTTGCTACAACATTCAAGCTGTTTCTTTATACTTGTACGCTCTCCGTATTTGGCCTAGGCGCGCAATTGATCGCTCACTGGTTTTCAATTTTAGACGCGCGATGGTGCGCAAGAGCGATCGCGTGCCTCAAAAATTAAAGTCTGATCTTTCTGTTGAGTCCAACGTTAACAACGTTAATACTTAATATTGTTATCACTTTGAACAGAAGCGAGCGCTAAGCTTTGTTTTCATTAAAGCATGCTCACACCAGGACGGTGTGGTAATAATAGTAATAGCATGATTTTGTAGGGCGCCTTGGTTTCTTTACAGCCTTCCAGGAATGGTTAACTCCGTCTCGGGTCTATAAATAGGCACTCGGGCTGTTAATCATTCCTGTCGGGTCCAAGTGCTACCACGGCCGAGTACTAGTAACTGTATAACACTGTGGCGACTGCAGTAGCGTTCTTTAATATGCACACACCAAGGCGGAATACAGGAGAAGTCGGCCCCGCTACGAAGTCGGCGTCAAAGAAGTCGGCCCAGAACTCGGCCCCGTACGAAGTCGGCCCAGCTATTAACATCAGTTAGTGACATGTTTACTCAATTGAGTAACATACATGTATAGCAGGTGTCATGGAAACCTTGTTCAACAATACATTGTATATGACTTAGTGTTGATCTTTATCGGCGTTTCGTTGACTGCTTCCATGTGTAAATCCCTCTGGTGCGACGCCCATTATAATTATGACAGGACATTGTTTAGGTCTATAGATTAATTGGCTGACTAAGTGTGAAGGTTCGTATCTGGTCTAATGCCATGTCTTGTATATATGGCTATTTTTCCGGTACAGATTTAAATTTCCGTTTAACGAACCCTATCGTCATATCTGCATAAAGCCATGACAGTGCGCGATAAGCAAATGGATTGCCAGGAGGTGATATAATCCTCCTTGACACCAGGTGACCAAAACATGGTCACATAAAATGGAATGCTACGAGGTGATATAATCCCTTATGACACCATGTGGCGAAATGTTGGTCTCATCTTATTGTGCCATATGCATTAACAAGCAGTAAAATAATAATGGGGCCGACTTTTCTTGACCAATCTTTAATTTACCCGGACCGACTTCTCTTGTGGCCGACCTTGTTTTGGGCTGACTTCTCCAGATACCCCGAGGCATGTACACAGGTCAGCCACTAATGTCCGCACCCCAACCAGACAGCATACTGCACAACAACAGACTACCTGGATAGATGTTGTAATGGGGGAAGTCGGTATTTTTGCATTCGGATCTTTATTCAGTGATCTCAAATGAGACTTTTCAGCTTTACAAACTTGGTATCTGACTGAGTTCTGATTTTTGTCAGAACACCCTGACCAGGTTGCGATCCCCGGCCCGCTAGCACGAGAGACCAGTACACTGCAGTACCTCCCGGCTATCGACTTCCCTAGATTTAATTGACCCCTCTATAGTGGTGTCACCCCATGTACTAGTACATGTAATACTGCTGTATTATATAAGAAATGAACGGCGGGTTCAATGTGGTCATCGGATTTTGACCGCAAGACAAAATTAGCAAACTGCATGAACCCCGAAGTAGTAAAGCCAACAAAATATATACCTGTGTTTCCGGTGACCCGCCCACCCCTATTTCAGAGCTCCCGACGGTTTTCATTTTATTCATTTTGCAAAATTCCAACGCATCCCGTTTTATTAGCTCAACTTACTTTGTAAGTTTGAGCTATTGCCATGGGTTGGCGTCCGTCATCCGTGTGTCTGTGTGTCCGTCAACAATTTACTTTGTCGCGGGCAACAGGTTGTGCCTTTAGTCTGATCTCTTTGAAATTTGTCATGAATATTGACATTGACATGTACCCTGCTGGACAAAACAAGTTTAAATTGGCACCGCGGTGTATTTGCCATTCGACCGCAGTGTCAGAGTTTGTAACTGCAGTTGAGCTCCGCGGCCGAGCGACAAGTACATGTACACCGCGGCCGAACGACAGGTACACATGTACACCATGGCCAAAAAGTAACTACAACGGGGTCAAATGGTATGTACACCGTGGCTAGATTTCTGGTTTGTATTGTCTTTTTCAGTTTGATGAATGTACACAGCGGCAACTACACCATGGCCGAATGGCAAATAAACCAATGCCCAACTGTAGTTAGCCAGTGGAGCCACGGTGTAGTTGCATTTCGGCCGCGGTGGCAATGCTAACCGCACCGTGGTTAAGTGGACACTTGTTTTTCCCAGCAGGGTAGATGGGAACGAATCTTTTTGGGGTCTTTCGATCGAAAAACATCTTGGCGGCCATCTTGGATTTCAAGGTTGTGCCTTTAGTCTGATCTTCATGAAATTTGTCATGGATGTTAATATTGACATGTAGATGGGAACAAGTAATTTTTGGGTTGTTCGATAAAAAAAAACATGGCCGCCAGCAGCCATCTTGGATTTTACTCTTTGCATGACTAAATGTTTTGGCGCAGGCTACAGATTGTAGCTTTAGTTGGATCTTCATGAAATTTGTCATGGGTGTTAACAATGACATGCAGATAGGAACGAGTCCTTTTGGGGTAATTCGGCCAAAAAACATGGCGCCAGCAGCCATCTTGGGTTTTACTCTTTGCATGACTAAATCCTTTGGCACGGGCTACTAGTATAATAATGTCGTACCTTTGGCCTGATCTTCGTGAAATTTGTCATGGATGTTAACAATGACATGTAGTTGGGAACAAGTTCTTTTGGCATAAACGGCCAAAAAAAAAAACATTAAAGTGAGACTTTATGTTCACACACTGATTCATTCAGGCAACATTTTCTCCATTTCTACACTGTTCATTGCATTGATCGTCTTCAATGGGGATAATCTATAATTCTATATGTATATCATCTTTAACTATTAAAGTGACATTTCTCATCCACCCAATCGATATTGCATTAAAATGACGCTTCATATTCGATACACTTCATTCAATAAATTCTGTTTCTACATCACTTATTGCATTGATTGCCTTCAGGTAAGGTAGGCTATGTCCGACTCAAATATTAAAGTGACGCATCATATTCACTACACTTCATTCAATAATTTCTTTTTCTACATAGTTTACATATATTGCATTGATTGCCTGCAGTTAAGGTAATCTATGTCCGACTCAAATAATACAAATATTAAAGGCATTCCATTTCCGTCCATTAATTCTAAGGAAACTTCTGCTGTGATATATATATATATATATATATATATATATATATATATATATATGTATATATGCATACAGGGTACTACATGTGCTGCACGACTCGGATAAATGTCTGTGTCATCACACTAAAATACCATGTTATAACTTGAATTGATATATTCGTAATCGTATATGAGTCATTATCAATTTTGGCGCATATTTCAGTCTGGTAAAAAATGAAAACAATAAGTTGGTAGAACACGTAATTTGGTGATCGCTTGGAACAAATAGACATTATGGGTCATTAAAATACTAAAATGGTGGCTTAACCACATATAATTCGTATATGATTGGGTTGTGGATATCAGCTATACATATATAATGTATATACTGTAACAACCACTCTTTTATGGCTGTTATTAAGAAATAATGGAATTACTTCAGTTTATAACTCGAACATGTCAAATTGGGTTATATTACAACGAATAAATAAGATTTTTCACATTGTATGGTGTTAAATCATGCCTTGTCCATGTGTAATATCAACTGTGTTCAAAAATAACATTTTGCCGATACCAAATATTGCATCAAGAGAGAATATGGTATCATATTGAGTATTGGTTTAATGATCTGAACCCGATAGGGCCAAACCACTGGCCATTCAAAATAACTCCCTTGGAATCATATAACTTAGCATTTTTAAAAGTCATTATTCCCCGTGTTAAAGGGAGGACATCAAAGTTACATTACAGACAGCAGTCGTTACAGGATAGAAACTTTGAGCATACCGGTGCGGCTGATATCACACTAAACGACAAATATGTCGCATTTCGAGTATAACGCAACACTAATACAAATTCCGCAGTTTGTCGTGTATAATGCAACATGGATATGGTTATTTCATAAATTACTGTGGGATTTCAAATGGCATATGTTACATTAAAGACAGATGTGTTACACACCATACGTAGCCTGTGCATAAAGTTTGGACTCTTCCAGATCCATGTCGAGGAAGGAAGAGCAGTTTAATATATTCGGGAGCTCACTTGTTAAAGAGTTTCTGTCAAATACCCATTCTCTTGTCACACAAACGATAAGTGGGCTTTTATTGTTAAATTACATACTTTTTCATAATTGTCTTATTCGACACAAAACACGATTAAAATGGGATATCGAACAGGTATTTTTCCAAAACAGAAGGAAAATATATGGCTGAAATGAAGAATTCGCCATATATAATGAAGTTTGTGGAGACAATATATACATGTAGTGCGCTCCGCTGCCTTCTGTCGTAACTGCATGCACACCGTCCTGATACACAAAGTGGAGCATGTACTAGCGATGTACATGTATATATCAGATATGTCATACGTGAATTACAATCGTGGGCCAACTGGACCATTCAGATCACTCGCGCTGAGTCACCAGAGAAACAAAATAGATGCTGATATTTAATGCATCATGCATGTAACCTACATAACATCTCAACTGAATTATGTTACGGGGAGCGTTTCATGAGAACTAATTTGAGGTTAAGTTACACGACACGTGCGTGCATGTAGATAAACAGGAATTTAAGGTTAAGAATAAGTCAAGATTTATGTCCGAAGTCTAACATTTAACCTTTAACTGGAAAGATTATGTTCAACCAGTGGTGATCGATGTGGCAGATACGCGCATATGTGATTTATGTGCATATACGTGTAACCGAAATCGCATAAAGGGCACCGACTCTCACGCAGAGATGCACACAAACGGAAACACTAGGATCAACATCGTGTCCAAAACAAAATGTTTACAAAATGTTTACAAAATGTAGGCGCGCATAGTTCCGCTCGCTGGGTTTTGGCCAGCCGCGCGGTTTCTATCAAGATAAAATAAACAGCGGAAATACATTCATACATGCTGCGTAAATTGAATTAGTTTACTCACGATGGATGTCCATTGAAACTCTTTGATGGTTTAACACTGCTTAATCCACTATCCATAAGCACAAGTGAATGTTACACACTGGTTTTCATATTGTGCATGCTCCTATATTAATTGTAATCCATAATTATTAATAAGGAATTAATTTAATACTCCGATTCAATGCAGACGAAATAAATACGGTAACATCTCCCGGCCACGTGGTCTCGCTTTGATTTTCCAGGAATTTATGTGACGTCATAAGCCATACATAGAAATCGTTCAAATGTATTTTTAGCTTCGAATCATTCAGTCTCAGACAGATAGTGCATTTGACACTTCACATCGTGTGACCTCAAAAAACTTAAACTGCCAATCATCGTGACACGAGGGATCACCTTTTGATGAATGCCGACAATGAATGTTGGTTTTGGAGAATTCATTTGATATTTTGCTACAACATTCAAGCTGTTTCTTTATACTTGTACGCTCTCCGTATTTGGCCTAGGCGCGCAATTGATCGCTCACTGGTTTTCAATTTTAGACGCGCGATGGTGCGCAAGAGCGATCGCGTGCCTCAAAAATTAAAGTCTGATCTTTCTGTTGAGTCCAACGTTAACAACGTTAATACTTAATATTGTTATCACTTTGAACAGAAGCGAGCGCTAAGCTTTGTTTTCATTAAAGCATGCTCACACCAGGACGGTGTGGTAATAATAGTAATAGCATGATTTTGTAGGGCGCCTTGGTTTCTTTACAGCCTTCCAGGAATGGTTAACTCCGTCTCGGGTCTATAAATAGGCACTCGGGCTGTTAATCATTCCTGTCGGGTCCAAGTGCTACCACGGCCGAGTACTAGTAACTGTATAACACTGTGGCGACTGCAGTAGCGTTCTTTAATATGCACACACCAAGGCGGAATACAGGAGAAGTCGGCCCCGCTACGAAGTCGGCGTCAAAGAAGTCGGCCCAGAACTCGGCCCCGTACGAAGTCGGCCCAGCTATTAACATCAGTTAGTGACATGTTTACTCAATTGAGTAACATACATGTATAGCAGGTGTCATGGAAACCTTGTTCAACAATACATTGTATATGACTTAGTGTTGATCTTTATCGGCGTTTCGTTGACTGCTTCCATGTGTAAATCCCTCTGGTGCGACGCCCATTATAATTATGACAGGACATTGTTTAGGTCTATAGATTAATTGGCTGACTAAGTGTGAAGGTTCGTATCTGGTCTAATGCCATGTCTTGTATATATGGCTATTTTTCCGGTACAGATTTAAATTTCCGTTTAACGAACCCTATCGTCATATCTGCATAAAGCCATGACAGTGCGCGATAAGCAAATGGATTGCCAGGAGGTGATATAATCCTCCTTGACACCAGGTGACCAAAACATGGTCACATAAAATGGAATGCTACGAGGTGATATAATCCCTTATGACACCATGTGGCGAAATGTTGGTCTCATCTTATTGTGCCATATGCATTAACAAGCAGTAAAATAATAATGGGGCCGACTTTTCTTGACCAATCTTTAATTTACCCGGACCGACTTCTCTTGTGGCCGACCTTGTTTTGGGCTGACTTCTCCAGATACCCCGAGGCATGTACACAGGTCAGCCACTAATGTCCGCACCCCAACCAGACAGCATACTGCACAACAACAGACTACCTGGATAGATGTTGTAATGGGGGAAGTCGGTATTTTTGCATTCGGATCTTTATTCAGTGATCTCAAATGAGACTTTTCAGCTTTACAAACTTGGTATCTGACTGAGTTCTGATTTTTGTCAGAACACCCTGACCAGGTTGCGATCCCCGGCCCGCTAGCACGAGAGACCAGTACACTGCAGTACCTCCCGGCTATCGACTTCCCTAGATTTAATTGACCCCTCTATAGTGGTGTCACCCCATGTACTAGTACATGTAATACTGCTGTATTATATAAGAAATGAACGGCGGGTTCAATGTGGTCATCGGATTTTGACCGCAAGACAAAATTAGCAAACTGCATGAACCCCGAAGTAGTAAAGCCAACAAAATATATACCTGTGTTTCCGGTGACCCGCCCACCCCTATTTCAGAGCTCCCGACGGTTTTCATTTTATTCATTTTGCAAAATTCCAACGCATCCCGTTTTATTAGCTCAACTTACTTTGTAAGTTTGAGCTATTGCCATGGGTTGGCGTCCGTCATCCGTGTGTCTGTGTGTCCGTCAACAATTTACTTTGTCGCGGGCAACAGGTTGTGCCTTTAGTCTGATCTCTTTGAAATTTGTCATGAATATTGACATTGACATGTACCCTGCTGGACAAAACAAGTTTAAATTGGCACCGCGGTGTATTTGCCATTCGACCGCAGTGTCAGAGTTTGTAACTGCAGTTGAGCTCCGCGGCCGAGCGACAAGTACATGTACACCGCGGCCGAACGACAGGTACACATGTACACCATGGCCAAAAAGTAACTACAACGGGGTCAAATGGTATGTACACCGTGGCTAGATTTCTGGTTTGTATTGTCTTTTTCAGTTTGATGAATGTACACAGCGGCAACTACACCATGGCCGAATGGCAAATAAACCAATGCCCAACTGTAGTTAGCCAGTGGAGCCACGGTGTAGTTGCATTTCGGCCGCGGTGGCAATGCTAACCGCACCGTGGTTAAGTGGACACTTGTTTTTCCCAGCAGGGTAGATGGGAACGAATCTTTTTGGGGTCTTTCGATCGAAAAACATCTTGGCGGCCATCTTGGATTTCAAGGTTGTGCCTTTAGTCTGATCTTCATGAAATTTGTCATGGATGTTAATATTGACATGTAGATGGGAACAAGTAATTTTTGGGTTGTTCGATAAAAAAAAACATGGCCGCCAGCAGCCATCTTGGATTTTACTCTTTGCATGACTAAATGTTTTGGCGCAGGCTACAGATTGTAGCTTTAGTTGGATCTTCATGAAATTTGTCATGGGTGTTAACAATGACATGCAGATAGGAACGAGTCCTTTTGGGGTAATTCGGCCAAAAAACATGGCGCCAGCAGCCATCTTGGGTTTTACTCTTTGCATGACTAAATCCTTTGGCACGGGCTACTAGTATAATAATGTCGTACCTTTGGCCTGATCTTCGTGAAATTTGTCATGGATGTTAACAATGACATGTAGTTGGGAACAAGTTCTTTTGGCATAAACGGCCAAAAAAAAAAACATTAAAGTGAGACTTTATGTTCACACACTGATTCATTCAGGCAACATTTTCTCCATTTCTACACTGTTCATTGCATTGATCGTCTTCAATGGGGATAATCTATAATTCTATATGTATATCATCTTTAACTATTAAAGTGACATTTCTCATCCACCCAATCGATATTGCATTAAAATGACGCTTCATATTCGATACACTTCATTCAATAAATTCTGTTTCTACATCACTTATTGCATTGATTGCCTTCAGGTAAGGTAGGCTATGTCCGACTCAAATATTAAAGTGACGCATCATATTCACTACACTTCATTCAATAATTTCTTTTTCTACATAGTTTACATATATTGCATTGATTGCCTGCAGTTAAGGTAATCTATGTCCGACTCAAATAATACAAATATTAAAGGCATTCCATTTCCGTCCATTAATTCTAAGGAAACTTCTGCTGTGATATATATATATATATATATATATATATATATATATATATATGTATATATGCATACAGGGTACTACATGTGCTGCACGACTCGGATAAATGTCTGTGTCATCACACTAAAATACCATGTTATAACTTGAATTGATATATTCGTAATCGTATATGAGTCATTATCAATTTTGGCGCATATTTCAGTCTGGTAAAAAATGAAAACAATAAGTTGGTAGAACACGTAATTTGGTGATCGCTTGGAACAAATAGACATTATGGGTCATTAAAATACTAAAATGGTGGCTTAACCACATATAATTCGTATATGATTGGGTTGTGGATATCAGCTATACATATATAATGTATATACTGTAACAACCACTCTTTTATGGCTGTTATTAAGAAATAATGGAATTACTTCAGTTTATAACTCGAACATGTCAAATTGGGTTATATTACAACGAATAAATAAGATTTTTCACATTGTATGGTGTTAAATCATGCCTTGTCCATGTGTAATATCAACTGTGTTCAAAAATAACATTTTGCCGATACCAAATATTGCATCAAGAGAGAATATGGTATCATATTGAGTATTGGTTTAATGATCTGAACCCGATAGGGCCAAACCACTGGCCATTCAAAATAACTCCCTTGGAATCATATAACTTAGCATTTTTAAAAGTCATTATTCCCCGTGTTAAAGGGAGGACATCAAAGTTACATTACAGACAGCAGTCGTTACAGGATAGAAACTTTGAGCATACCGGTGCGGCTGATATCACACTAAACGACAAATATGTCGCATTTCGAGTATAACGCAACACTAATACAAATTCCGCAGTTTGTCGTGTATAATGCAACATGGATATGGTTATTTCATAAATTACTGTGGGATTTCAAATGGCATATGTTACATTAAAGACAGATGTGTTACACACCATACGTAGCCTGTGCATAAAGTTTGGACTCTTCCAGATCCATGTCGAGGAAGGAAGAGCAGTTTAATATATTCGGGAGCTCACTTGTTAAAGAGTTTCTGTCAAATACCCATTCTCTTGTCACACAAACGATAAGTGGGCTTTTATTGTTAAATTACATACTTTTTCATAATTGTCTTATTCGACACAAAACACGATTAAAATGGGATATCGAACAGGTATTTTTCCAAAACAGAAGGAAAATATATGGCTGAAATGAAGAATTCGCCATATATAATGAAGTTTGTGGAGACAATATATACATGTAGTGCGCTCCGCTGCCTTCTGTCGTAACTGCATGCACACCGTCCTGATACACAAAGTGGAGCATGTACTAGCGATGTACATGTATATATCAGATATGTCATACGTGAATTACAATCGTGGGCCAACTGGACCATTCAGATCACTCGCGCTGAGTCACCAGAGAAACAAAATAGATGCTGATATTTAATGCATCATGCATGTAACCTACATAACATCTCAACTGAATTATGTTACGGGGAGCGTTTCATGAGAACTAATTTGAGGTTAAGTTACACGACACGTGCGTGCATGTAGATAAACAGGAATTTAAGGTTAAGAATAAGTCAAGATTTATGTCCGAAGTCTAACATTTAACCTTTAACTGGAAAGATTATGTTCAACCAGTGGTGATCGATGTGGCAGATACGCGCATATGTGATTTATGTGCATATACGTGTAACCGAAATCGCATAAAGGGCACCGACTCTCACGCAGAGATGCACACAAACGGAAACACTAGGATCAACATCGTGTCCAAAACAGGCTAATGAAGAGAGAACAGAATGCTTTGCAAATGATAATTTGAAATATGTTTCACGGAAAACACTAAACTAATCACAACTAAGGATATCTAACTAAGGATATCTTCCAAACATTTGCACATATGGCCTTTACAATACCGTTATAGTGTATCACTGACATTTCAAACTTTAATAATAAGCAGTGTGCGAAACCTTTAAATATACGGGGACACTGAGAAAATTACTCGGCCAACAATCTTTCAAAAATTCCAACTTTACTCAGTAATTCATTACATATTGGCATAATTCCTTTATGGCGTATACTGCTCCATGAATTATCTGAACATCATTTTGGCCATGCAAAGAAATGTGCATTCTTCTAATTTATATACTTTATGCAGTTTATGAACAACTCGTATCACCCGAATATTTATGCGTGGATAGGTGGCCCCAGTTGTGGTGCCCATCCTAAAAATTGCTAACTGCATCCCTTGGACTGGTACTTTCCAACTGATACATTAAGCTCTATATATGTTGGATATTTTCAACCCTCCTAAGATTGGAAAATTTGCAACTGAAATTATTTCCAACAAAGCAACAAAAATTACTGGTTGGAAAATCCAACAATGAGAACAATTTAAACCTATATGTTGTGGAATATTTCCAAATAATATTATGTCAGGCATGAAACTTCCAACTTATTACAAAAGTTGACCCCCCCATCCTAGTTAGGGGTGCCTCTGTAAACCTTATAATCGATGAAGCAAGGCGATAATTGATTAAACGGCATTATGTATAAAAGGCAATTATGTACGAAACTGCACAATTTACATTCATGGGTTGGTTCCAAACAGTCCAGAAGACTTTTGAAAAAAAACAGCTGGCTAATAAGAGATGCGAATGTTTTATGCTTTGGGGACACATCCCTATTTAAATTTTGAGCACACTCCGAGCGGAAGGCATATGCTATCAACGTTAGATCGATTGGCGGACAAAAGGCTTACAATTATATCAAGATATATACATAACCGATTAACCGAATACGGATGCGATGGCTACCGAAAGTGTGCACATGACAATTTTTAAAGCGGCTGGTAAATCACAAAGCCGAGCTCATCACAATCTAAATGGCAATGCTCTCAATATTAATGATAGTTTTGTTATGAAGCACAATGTATAGGTATGAATAATAAAGTGAGTTTAAGCAATCTGCTACGGCTCACGGCGTTCAAACTTGTTCGATACCTTCGATACCTCTATAATACTAAATTGGTGACAGCTAATCGTAGTATTCCGTGTAACGTGTATTTGTGCTGAAAATGTATCAATATCTTGTTAACTTCGATATTTCCAAATCAGTTTTACACTGCCCATCTAAATATGAAATACCTACACATAGTAAACTAATGCTGAACAGAATAACAAACGATTTCTAGCTATTAATTACAATAGTATAATCCATGTAACACACTGTCGTCCATCGTGTTACTCGCAGAGTATTTCATGTAACGAAAGCACCATTTGATACGTCTCACATGTAGAAGATGTATGGTATATTATCATTGTGTTCGTTCATATCAGACTAAGAGCAGGAAGTCGACAAAGTGACTAAAAGCCGATTTTATTCAAAACTAACTCCGTTTTAGGTAACACTGTTACATCCTATAACAATTCAAGTATTTCCCGTAACGAGATTTCAAATGATACACCACCCCAGCAAATGGTGTCTCATAGCAATATAACTTCTTCACTAAAATTCAAAGTTAATAAGATACCCAACAGTTTGCACGTAATTCCACTTAAAATTTAGGCGCCTATATTTCAAATAGTCTGATCTCAATGTAATGTTATATTTCCAGTAACAAAACTGGTCATTCCTGTAACTGTTTCTCCCTTCAGCCGGGAGATAATGTGGCAATCAAAATGACTCAGAAACATCACTTCAAAAATGAGTTAGAGATACTGAGGTCCGTGGTTATATCGATCAATTCATTTACATTTCAGACGCTTTTTAAATATTTATTTCGCGACTGTTTCTGAAAATTCCAAATCTGCGCACATTTTTCAACATAACATTTGTTCTCACTTTTATAAGGCAAGTGGTGTAATTTACAATTTACAGGTAGGGTCTATTATTTTGCTCTTATACCACTTCGTTACAGAAGAGACATTGAGATGAGGAACAAGATGTCACGAACAAAAAATATGTGGATATTGATGGCCTATGGTTTATTATCATTAAGAGCAATGACTATTGTTCGATTACACATGAAAGTTCCGTAATTATTTTGAACAATATCTATAGACGGATGAGCAAACTCGAAAGTTTGAAATTGGGACATGAGTTTTAGAGAAAATTCAGCTATAAAAGTGACGAGTAGGGAGTGAATATACCGCTACACGACAGGTATACGGTATATATTTTATAGAACTCATTGCGGGCCATATATAAATTCATAATTTGTCAGCATATATCTTGTCTGGAAGACGCTGGTGTCAAATGACAAGAATGTGCGCCAAAATTGATAATGGCTCATATAGTCACCAATAGCTGGGTTACTACCGTAGTACCTGACATTGCCCATCTAGTGAACTATTCAAACCCAACAGGCCTGGTTGATTTCGCTGTGGGATGATGGTTCATTTCCGTCCTCAAGCTAATTATGCCATTTCATGGCATAATTTTGTTCTGACGTGCAGGGGTAGATATGCTTGAGGCCCACCACAGTTCAATTCACACCAGATTCTCAGCTATTATTATCTTATGTTCGAACTTTACTCATATGTTTGGACTGATCATAACCATGATTTTAATGCTGGGTTTGAATAGCTCACTATATGGGCAATGTCCATTACTACGGTGGTAACCCGGCTATTGGTGACTATATACGATTACGAATAAAGCAATCCAAGTTCTAGCATGGTATTTGTGTGACGACACAGACATTTCTCCGAGTGGTGTAGCACAAGAAGTACCCTGTACGGAACATCCTATAATTATTGTAACATTGAACTTAATGATCAACTTGGTGGTTGCTCCATTACGTGTCACGTACGATCAAATTAATTAGTGTACGTTTTATTCACCGATCCACAGTATGTACATGTAGAGGGTATACTGAGAAACAGATGTTAGCTGAGACAGAAAGGGTCACCATCACACCACCACCACCACCATCATCATCATCGTCGTCGTCGTCGTCATCATCATCATCATCAACATCTTCATCACCATCAGACCACCATCATCATCATCATCATCACCATCTTCATCATCACAATCACACCATTGTCATCATCATCATCATCATCACACCATCATCGCAATCATCGTCATCATCATAATCATCATTGCCATCATCATCACCATCATCAGATCATCATCACCACCATCACCATCATCATCGTCACCACCACATCGTCATCATCATCAACAACACCATCATCATCAGCACAATCACTACCACCATCATCATCATCACCATCATCATCATCATCATCAACAACAACATCATCACCATCTTCACCACCACATCATCATCATCACCATCATCATCATCATCATCACAACCATCGTCACCACCCCATCATCATCATCATCATCGTCATCATCACCACCACCACCACCACCACCACCACCACCATCATCATCATCATCACCATCATCACCATTGTCACCATCATCGTCATCACCATCACACCATCATCATTATCATCATCATCACCGCCACACCATTATCATCATCATTATCATTATCATCATTATCATTATCGTCATCACACCATCACACCATCACCATCATCATCAGCAGCATCAGCATCATCATCATCAACATCAACATCATCATCGTCGTCGTCATCATCATCATCATCAATATCATCATCGCCATCATCACCAACATCATCATAATCAACAACATCATCACGACATCATCATCACCATCATAATCATCATCATAACCATCATCAACACCACCAGCATCATCATTATCATCGTCGTCATCATCATCATCATCATCATCATCATCACCATTATCATCATCATCACCATCATCACCACCATCACCATTATCATAATCACGAAGTCACCACCACTCCATTATCACCATCATTATCATCATCGTCGTCATCATTATCATTATCATCATCATCACCGTCACACCATCATCACCATCACATCCATCATCATCAGCATCATCATCATCGTCATCGTTATCATCAGCATAATCATCATCATCAACATTACCATCGCCATCATCATCATTAGTGTCCATGACACTTCCCGGATGTAGCAAGTTTGCGAGTCTATACAGGACAAACACATATATATAATTTGTGGGTACCCGTTTCGAGGTGAAGATCACATCAGGCGGAAAACTGACCCGATGAAAATGTTCCCCGTTCCTAGGAAGCCCTAAGTACGTAAGAATCGCACACATAAGCGAGTTCCATTTCGAGCGATAACGTAAACAAAAGTCGTATGTGAAGGCCTAAGGGAATAAAGAGCGTTAGCCGGTTAACGAACCTAAATACGGAAGATATGAGGAGCGTTTAGCGTTAACTCCACAGTGCCGTTTGTGTGACTGGGAGTGAAGAATGGGTGATAGGAGCTTCTCCAAAACGCCGTGACGACCATTCCCGTGGATTTATACCCTAAGATAGGAAGTTTGTGGTAAATAGGTGCACCGTTTTCGATTATATAAAGTACATATATACATACATATATACACACACACATATATATACGGAAGTCTCAAAATATATAGTAGACTAGCAGGTTAGCCCGCCACTGACGGCAATCCTCAGAAACATGTTAAAAATTTGTTTCATTAATTGTGTTATTTAATTTATTGTTTTTCAATGAGTTAAATGCGCCTTTTTAATTTACTGGCTTTTTGTATTAATTATTTTAATTTTATTTTTATTTGTTTTCAATTTTACCCGATTTGACCTTGAAGTGATCATTTTCAAGGTCAATGTCAGGTCGGGGTCACAATTTAACCCGTCCATGATACTTCCCGTAGGTAGCAAGTTTGAGCTCAATCGGTTCGAGTCTATAAAGGACACACACATATCTATCATTTGTGGGTACCAGTTTCAAGGTGAAGATCACCTCGGGCGGAAAAACTGACCCGATGCCGTTCCTAGGAAGCCGTAAGTACGTAAGAATCACACAACACGCTCATGTCTGGACACAGTCACGCTCAGGTATGGACCCAAGCGTAAGAATCACATTACACGCATACGCTATTTATCAACGACACTGCGGATACAAACGCTCTTTAACTATCAATGTGATTAATCCCACAGTGCCATTTTTTTGTGACTAGGTGTGGAGAATGGGTGCTCGGATCTACTCGAAAACGCCGCGACGACCATTCCCGTGGGTTTTTACTCTTAGATAGAAGTTTGAGGTCAATCGGTGCAGCCGTTTTCGATTCCATAATGTATACACACACACACACACACACATATATATATATATATATATATATATATATATATATATATATATATATATATATACACACACATATATATACGTAGTTCTCAAAATATATAGTAGACTAGCAGGTTAGCCCGCCACTGGCGTGGTTCGTCTCATGGCTGTGTTCGAAAAAGCAATTGCAACAGCTTCCGAGACACGTATGCTGCACCTAGGTGTAAAATTTCGTCGAAATCCGCCAGTTTTACCTGATTTGACCTTGAATTGGTCATTTTCAAGGTCAAGGTCAGGTCGGGGTATCAATTTAACCCGTCCATGACAATTCCCGTAGGTAGCAAGTTTGAGCTCAATCGGTTCGAGTCTATAAAGGACACACACATATCTATCATTTGTGGGTACCCGTTTCAAGGTGAAGATCACCTCGGGCGGAAAAACTGACCGCCGTTCCAATGAAGCCATAAGTACGTAAAAATCACACACAGAAGCGAGTTCCATTTCGAGCGATAACGTAAACCGAAGTGAATAAAGAGCGTTAACCTGTTAACGAACCCAAATATGGAAGATATAAGGAGCGTTTAGCGTTATCTCCATAGTGCCGTGTTTGTGACTGGGAGTGGAGAAGGGTGCTGGGAGTTTGAGGTAAATCGGTCCAGCTGTTTTCGATTCTATAAAATATATGTATATACTCACCAGTAATATATAGAACCCCACTAGCGTCACTGTACAGAACACAAATGAAGTCATTGACGGCGAAGGATTTGCATCCTGATCTCTCAGACATTGCACGCCGCAATCCACTTCTGATTTTGACGTAATAGTTGCCAAGATATAGTTCTTATTCAGTTGGCCGCTACCTTTGACAAAGTTTGCACTCACAACATGTGATGTCGCTGCTGCTGACTGGTAGATACAACCAATAAATATTAAAAGAATCATCGTGTTTTATTTTTGTTGAAAAATAAAACGAAAAGTCCCGGAATAACTGTGTTCTTTAATATCCAGGCTATATTGATTGAGCGTTCGTCAACAAACAGTTTATCAGTACTATAAAAGAGTTCTCTTCGACCAACTCCAGAACGAAAGAAAGTGATCCAATTCTACATCAGTATTTCAGGCGAGTTGATCGATGTGGCTCCACCCTTTCACGCGGTCATAGCATTGTCGAGTACCTTGCACGTTGGTATTGATTTTCGGTTGTCGTGCTCGGTCGTCTTATATTCACGGTGGTGGTGTTTGTTGTATTGTGTGTTGTGTTTATTTGAGGCACGATATGCCCACATATAGTCAAACATACAACATATTGCAAATTAAAGACATATCATATACTTGTTCGCGTGAAACTGATTAGTTAGTGTACAGCCGCTATGAAAACTGGAGGAATGTAACATTCTACTAACATCGCCGAAAAATTGAAGCAAATCGACCGTACCACACCATAGAAAACATCACCAGAACTACGCTCAAATATTTACTACTCGATTAAGGACGATTATATAGTCGATAAACTAGCGAAAACGATTTCGCCGTCGAGGGTCACTTCATTTAATTAATATATAAGAATGACGATGTGTGTTGTCAATCTGAATAGGCGAGCGGCAGCTAACAAAAAAAGGCTGTATTTAAGGAGTTTAATGCACCCACCCTACATATGGGATTGTTATATGTTTTTGGAAAGTCCATCTCATTGGTTGTATGATACGCCGTGCTGTGGTGAATTTAAGTGTTGCAATTGACTCGAAATTCTTGTTTCCAAGGCAACGGAATTATTTTCAAGAGGAAAATAGGAAAAGCTGGTTTACGACAGTACCACGTTTATTGAAATCAAATTTGTTCATACCAATGCATACAACTACCAAATGGACCACACAATTGGTACATTCCTATCCCATGCAAAGATCAAGGTCACCAGAAAAGGTCAAGGTCATCGAGCGCATCACCCAAAACTGTCAATATTTTCATATGCGACTGTCTATTTTTGAATATGTGATGTGATATGTTCACATATATGATCAACTATTATGCGTCAGAAATTAACCCACTATCACCCTAGTCAAAATAATATATCACATCATAGTGATTGTCGCAGCTGATGCATGTTCTGGACAATTTGAATCTGTTGGCTGCATTTTTAAATTAGGCGCTATTTGCCCTTATTATCAACTACCCCATTTCATCTAGGAAAAGAGGCAAATGTCAGAACACGCTTAGACCAACATGCCTAATGTACAGATGGGATAGTCATATGTTTTTGAATAACTGAAGACATTGGCCTTAAAATAAGCTACAGTGAAGTGCTAAAAAGTAGTGCGATTAGCTCGAACTTTGCGTTTCCATGGCAACGGAAGACATTTTAAGAAAAACATGGAACAAAACAGTTTTATGAAAGCACTAACCTGGTTTGGGCGACATGTGTTCATGTAACTGCGGATTAATATCAACGGCCCATAAACCTGGTACATGTGGAACCCATGTGGAACCCATGCAATGTTCAAGGTCATATGAAAAGGTCAAGGTCATATATGATAGGCACGTGGCCCGGGATGACCTATATGTAAAAAATCCGAGCTGCGTGTGGTGAGATTATGATAAATGCTTAACACGTGAATCAAATCATGCCCATATTGTGTTCATAAAACGCATATCCCGTGCACACTGTGACAAAATCCGAGCCCAATGCGCTAAAACTGATATATATGAGACACGTGGCCCTTCATGACCTATATGTCAAAAATCCGAGAGGCATGTGGTGAGATTCTGATAAAGGTTTCACACACGAATCAAACCAAGCCCATATTGTGTTCAGAAAACGCATATCCCTTGCACACTGGGACGAAAACCGAGCCCTATGTGCTAAAACTGATATATATATATATGATAAACGCGTGACGCGTGATGACATATATGTCATAAATCCGAGCTGCGTGTGGTGAGATTCTGATAAAGCGTCAACACACGAATCAAATCATGGCCTTATTGTGTTCAGAAAACCATGGCCTTATTGTGTTCAGAAAACGCATATCCCTAGCAAACTGGTATAAAAACCGAGCCCAATGCGCTAAAACTGTTATATATGATAATCACGTGACCAGCGATGACCTATATCTCAAAAATCCGAGCTGCGTGTGGTGAGATTCTGATAATGGGTTAACATACGAATAAATCACGCCCAAATTGTGTTCAGAAAACGCATATCCCGTGCACACTGGGACAAAAACCGAGCCCTATGCGCTAAAAGTGATATATATGATAGTCACGTGGCCCTTTATGACATATATGTCAAAACTCCGAGCTGCGTGTGGTCAGATTCTGATAAAGGGTTAAAACGCAAATCAAATCATGTCCATATATAAAACGCATATCCCGTGCACACTGGGACGAAACCCGAGCCCAATGCGCGTGAGATTCTGATAAAGGGCTAACACACGAATCAAAGCATTCCCATATCGTGTTCAGAAAACGCATATCCCGTGCACACTGTGATGAAAACCGAGCCATATGTGTTAAATCTGATATATATATGATAAGCACGTGACGCGTGATGACATATATGTCAAAAATACGAGCTGCGTGCGGTGAGATTCTGATAAAAGATTGACACACGAATCAAACCATGACCATATTGTTTTCAGAAAACGCATATCCCGTGCACACTGGGACGAAAACCGAGCCATATGTGCTAAATCTGATATATATATATATATATGATAAGCACGTGACGCGTGATGACATATATGTCCAAAATACGAGCTGCGTGCGGTGAGATTCTGATAAAAGCTTGACACACGAATCAAACCATGACCATATTGTTTTCAGAAAACGCATATCCCGTGCACACTGGGACGAAAACCGAGCCATATGTGCTAAATCTGATATATATATATATATATATATATATGATAAGCACGTGACGCGTGATGACCTAAATGTCAAAAATCCGAGCGGCGTGTGGTGATATTCTGATAAAAGGTTAACACACATATCCAACCATGACAATATTGTGTTCATGAAACGCATATCCCGTGCACACTGGGATGAAAACCGAGCCTAATGTGCTAAAACTGATATATATGATAATCACGTGACGCGTGATGACCTATATGTCAAAAATCCGAGCTGCGTGTGGAAAGATTCTGTAAAGGGTTAACATACGAATCAAATCACGCCCAAATTGTGTTCAGAAAACGCATATCCCGTGCACACTGGGACGAAAACCGAGCCCAAAGCGCTAAAACTGATATATATATGATAGTCACGAGGCCCTTGATGACCTATATGTTAAAAATCCGAGCGGCATGTGGTGAGTTTCTGATAAAGGGTTAACTCACTTATCAAAACATGACAATATTGTGTTCATAAAACGCATATCCCGTGCACACTGTGATGAAAACCGAGCCCAATGTGCTGAAACTGATATATATGATAATCACGTGACGCGTGATGACCTATATGTCAAAGGTGCGTTGGTGAGATTAACACCCTAACTAAACCGATGTCAATGCTGATTGTATGTCGAAAAATGTAGTAACGTCGGTAAAAATAATTGGACGGAACCCTTATTCGACGAACTTAGCATGTTGGCTGGTTTAGCTGGTGAACTTTGGTTCAGTTCAAATAATCCAAATCGTCGTCAGAAATCAGAAATGTTATAACAAAATCAGCAGAATTATAAGTAAAAACAAGGGCCATAACTCGTGTAAAATGATTCGACGGTCCCTTATTTAAATTTGTCGTGTATTTCGATCCAGGTAATGCACACGTACGTATACCAACTTGTGTTCATGTCGATAAATCCAAACAGAGTTATCGGCCGCAAACCAAAAATGTTGACAAAATTGTACTAAACTCACTCTCGAACTTCCTCTATATACGGCAAAGCATTATAGCGGTAAAACGATACGAAATACAGAGAATACGTTCTTGCCCGTAGATACACAATCATACCAACTATGATTCAGATCAAGCTACCCTAACTGGAGTTATCGGTCGATTCATTACATAATAGGGTGCATTTAAAATAAAAACAAATCTTAGTTTACCTATTCTTCAGACCTGAGGTGCCTGGCCACTGCCGCACATTCCGCGTTCTTCGCTGCCGCGCCGCACCATGTGAAGTTAATAATCTATTATATATTTGTGCCAATACGGGTACATATAACTCTTAATGCTATCAGAACTGTTTGATTATTTATATATAACAAAGTCAATAATGTTCAATCATCGGCATCTGGGTTTCTCTTCCTGTCGTCTGCTTGGTTTCGGGTCTTCTTCCGTCTTCATAGGTTGTGTGTGTCTGCTTGTCTTCTACTCGGTTGAGTTCCGGTCGAGTTCGTCTTCCTGTCGTCTGCTCTTCTTCTTCCTCCGTCGGCACATAATGTTTACCTTGTATTCTCGTCCATTTCTCCACACTGCTTTTCCACGCGTCCGAGAATTCGTTGTTACTATAGGGTAGCTGGTTAGAACTGTCTGTGGATGTCGGTTTGCTTCTTCCTAAAATACCCAGTGTCTGCTAATGACGGCCATGTGTATTTTCACGGCGCGTCGGTTCATCGTACTTAGGGTAATTGAGTTATCGTCATCTCCCCATGGGTCCTATTAACTCTTCTGGGTTCAGTAGCTTTTCTAGGCGATACATCTGGCCTTGCTTAATCCTCAAGACCGTTTCTGTTTACTCCACAAATCATCATGGACGCTCGCTAATTCGATTTGGTGCTCAGTACTTTTGTGATCTAGATGTGGTCAACAGCGACGCTGATATGTGTGGTAATCGAGCGCCCCTCTGACAGAGATTTCCTATCTTCTTCCCGGGTTGAAAGTTATGTCCCTGTGGTTGTCTTGGCACATTACTCCTTCACTTTTTCGATTTAAAGTTGATCTTGAAATCGCAAGTCCAATTCGTCGCTGCGCAGCAGGTCGATGATTCGTCGAAGTGTTTCGCAACAGCGGCATCGGCGATGGATAGCTGGTTCGATGTCGGTCGTCTCCGTGTAGATCGGGTCGTCTGGGCGTCTCTCAGACAACTCCGACCCACTGGCTGTGACTCTTTCGGTGTAAAACTATGATTGAAATTTCATGGCGTCGTCATTTTCGTCATCATCGGATGTCGAGGTATTTTCGTCCTCAATGTCCGAGTATGGGGTAGGTTCTGACAACTGGTCGACCCTTGTTCCACCGCCATGGTCAGCCTGTAATACTCAAACGGATATTTGTGTGAGGTTTGAGAACAAATGACACAGTCAGAATACACAATGGTTAATTTTCCAATTTATCGGTATCGCTTGAGGGTCGTCAGATCGGCCCAATACGAAAATGGAATTTACAACTAATTATATAGATGGATTTGTTGACGAACAGTTTAAACACAAGATAAGTCGGGGTGATTGATTTCAATTATCAAAACGTATGACTGAATGTCGGGATTTATAGTCCCTATTCAACGCTTGCTATAATCATTCTGATGATTATACAACTATAATACCCTGGACATCGTTATGCAACAATTAATATTTGAAATATATGAAATGCATAAATGTCTATATACATGCGAATGATTCTGATATCCGCGCAACAATAATTACGGAGGAAATTCGGAATACATTAATATACGATACATAATTAATACTAATCCAAATCCGCCACAGATGTGGTCAGCCTCTGACGGCTATAATTGGATATACATGTAGGCGTTCCTGAGTGTTGTCCCGGAATAGCGCAGACGGCTTTGGTGCATCCGTCTCCATTGTTTCGTCTATGGGCTCTTTGAACACGGCATTCGGGATATCCTCAGGTCGCTGGTCTAACTGCTTATTATACATAATGGCTAACCTTGGCAACTGATGTTTAACAAATTTCCACCAGAATCGGTGGGTCAAGATAATGAAAATTACTACTGTAACTACGTTACTAGGGCAAAATACTACCATGGCCATCTCTACCATTCATTGGGGTAATACTTTTTTGTTCACTAAGTCAGTCGTGAGCATATTTTCGATCGTGTTTATTTGAGCGGGGTGCGCTTAAACGCAGTAACCCTAAGGGTGGCGGCGTGCACGTCGGCGCGGTGCTCGTTATCTCTCGGCGCGTGATTGTAAAGTTCAAAGCTTTATTTATTAAATCGCCATGCGCACGTGCCGGGTTTCATGGGGCGCGCGACCTGTCATTGATCCGAACATGACTATTTATTCGCGATTCGGTCTGGGGCGTCGGGCTAACTATTTTCAACATTTACGAAGCCAGGTTAGACTCATCAGTCATCAATAAGACAGTTAAAAGTGGGGTCTCATTCATTCCGAAATGAAATCCAGGTAAATAGTTCGGGCGTTTCATTATTATTTACATCACTGCTGCCATTGAGTACAACAGGTTTTTAAATGATTGCTTGGTTCTTATGTCACTAAGCGCTCCATTCATGAGCTGCTTACACTTGCGAGGGGCCTCACGAGGGTTTTGTTCAATGGCGGCCACTTCCATTAACTCATCCTCTGAGCTGTCATCACTCGTAAACATCTTTGTTACTTTGCGCCCGTGTCGACGAGGCGCTGGAGCGCGTCGTGCCTTGGCACTCGGCTCTGTTCTCTCGTCCATGGACGAGTCAGGGTTTTGTAGCTGCTCTGAGCGTGCGGGTCGCGCTTTTCTACGCTGTAAGCGCATCTTAAGCTCGCTTAAAGGGACATCTTCGTCATCGGAGTCCGAACATTGTCTCCGATATCGAGCGATCACATCATCTGGTAATGGTTCTGTTTCATCGCCAGAAGACTCACCCACATGGTTAGGGGCAGGAACGTCGCTATCTTCGTCTTCGGGGGGAACAACATACGTTTGAGCACGCTTGTTGTTGTCAATTTTGGGGATTTCCCATTCAAGGTTGGCCTTGCGCATGTGTTCAGCGTGGGATTGTGTGACTTTCCCAGTTAATTGGTTCCTTAACTCGAAAGTAACGGGCGTTATTTGCTTGGTTATGCGGAAGTAGGGTTTCCATTTGCTTTCAAGTTTGCTTTTTCGTAAATGATTCTTCACATAGACGGCCTCGCCAATCTCGAATTTGGTGTCTGTGGCCTTTTTGTTAAATTTCGCTGCTTGTTGGCGTTTCGCCTGTTTCACGTGTTTGTGTACCATCATAAATGATTTAGGCTGTTGCTGTAATGTTATTTGACAATAACCTTTCCCAGCACGATTGCGTCTTCGTCCATACGTGACTGATTTTCCAACTACACTGCCGCGCCGTAGATAAACGGTTTTATTAGTGTTGTTCACAAGTAGCAATGGGACTTGATGTCTTTTACCTAGTTCCGAAATCGACTTCCTTACCTCCAAACCGGGTTTTGATGCTAGGTAACCTTTCTCGATTTGGGCCACCTCTACTAATGTCGACTTGTGAAGAGAAGCTAAGTTTTTTGATTTTCCCATACATAAAGTTGATGTTTGAGGCTTTAAGCTAACCTTGCTGGTCAATCTCAGCAGGGAAGCTATGTGCGCGTCCGATTCCAATGGGACGTACACGTCACTGACCTTGAGGCATCCCAGATCATAATATAGTCTGACCCCCCGAGAGGTCAACCAATCCCTCCCCAAGATCATATTCCGGGTCATATCATTCGCCACATAAAATTTATGGGTTAATTTTAGTTTCGCCATTCTGAAGGTCAGTTCCACGCTACCAAGTACGCCCAGTGACTTCCCATTCACGGAGCTAAGGTTGATGTGTTCCCTAGTTAGTTTCGGTCGGAACTGTAATGCGTCATAGACGCGTTTGTGAATCAATGATACTTCCGCTCCACTATCCACTAATGAGCGATATTTATTTTTACCTATTCTAACTAAACAGGAGCTGGGGTTCCCTACAATATTTATGTTATATTTCCTCCCATTTGTGGCCTCAATGAGAGGATTCCTTAGTTTTTTGCATATGTGGGCGGGGTCATCATTCGTGGCGGTTCGTTTAATGTCGGATATCTCCGGCTGTGTCGCGGTGTATCATGGGATATGTCACGTGATCGGTTCGGCTGATCTCGGCGGATTCCCCTAGGTGGCGTTACCGGCGCGTTCCATTGATTTTGCTTCGAACCTCCGGATTTGGAGGGGCAATTTCTAGCTAAGTGGTTACCTTCGCAAACCCAGCAAGATACGTGCCTCCGGTTTTCGGTCTTAAAGGGGCAGTCGCGAGCGAAATGATCACCTTGACACGTCCAACATTCGACCGTTCGTGGTTTAACCACCGCATCGACATGCACCTGTCTCGGGCGTGATCTGTGTTCTCGGGTCGTGTGATTATCGCTTGCGCACACATCGCAGGTTGTTCTCGCGCGTTTGTTTCTGAAACTATCGATTTCCATTGCTTCCGGTTCGTTTTCGTTGTAATTTTCGCGGCCCGTTCGTAGGTTGAATACCCGTCGGATCCCCATTTCCCGCATGGTGATGTCGGCTGCCAATTTCAGTGTCTTCGGCGCATCCCTGATCAACTTCATTTTCAAACTGTCGCTTCTTAAAGCGTCAATATAAAACCCTACGAGTTGGCATTCAACCGCGTTGATCCCACCGGTTTGCTCTCGGTATGCCACCGTCGCGATCTCCAAAATTCGTTCGGCAAGCACATGTAAATTTTCGTTTTGTTTTTGCTTGATTTTTCTTAGCATTGAAAAAGCGAATTGAATGTCATTTATCTCGGCAAATCGACTAGATAATTCAGTTTTTGTGTCTTGCCACGTGGCGTTAGCATTCGTGGCCAAATATCTTTGTAAAAAATCTGATACGGGGCCCGTCGCGCTCTGGAATGCCATGTAGGGCTTCTTTGCTTCGTTAGCGCCGGTTAGGATCGCGCATTTTTCTATCGACTTGACCCACCCGTGGTATTTCGTGGGGTCCCCGTCAAATGACGTCACTACCTGTGTTACCGTAGACATGGCCATTGCAGCAATTTGAGAATTGATAGACTCTGTCAATGGGGCAAGAACACCAGCCGGTTGCGTAGCCATTATGATAATAAACAATTAGACTCACGTTTTGCGAATTTTCCCACACTGTTTCTGTGCACACTGTTCCTCTTCTGGCTTCACGTTGTGTCTGTGATTAGCGTTCAGATCCTGGCTCGAAGGCACCAGTTAAGAGATATGTGCCAATACGGGTACATATAACTCTTAATGCTATCAGAACTGTTTGATTATTTATATATAACAAAGTCAATAATGTTCAATCATCGGCATCTGGGTTTCTCTTCCTGTCGTCTGCTTGGTTTCGGGTCTTCTTCCGTCTTCATAGGTTGGGTGTGTCTGCTTGTCTTCTACTCGGTTGAGTTCCGGTCGAGTTCGTCTTCCTGTCGTCTGCTCTTCTTCTTCCTCCGTCGGCACATAATGTTTACCTTGTATTCTCGTCCATTTCTCCACACTGCTTTTCCACGCGTCCGAGAATTCGTTGTTACTATAGGGTTGCTGGTTAGAACTGTCTGTGGATGTCGGTTTGCTTCTTCCTAAAATACCCAGTGTCTGCTAATGACGGCCATGTGTATTTTCACGGCGCGTCGGTTCATCGTACTTAGGGTAATTGAGTTATCGTCATCTCCCCATGGGTCCTATTAACTCTTCTGGGTTCAGTAGCTTTTCTAGGCGATACATCTGGCCTTGCTTAATCCTCAAGACCGTTTCTGTTTACTCCACAAATCATCATGGACGCTCGCTAATTCGATTTGGTGCTCAGTACTTTTGTGATCTAGATGTGGTCAACAGCGACGCTGATATGTGTGGTAATCGAGCGCCCCTCTGACAGAGATTTCCTATCTTCTTCCCGGGTTGAAAGTTATGTCCCTGTGGTTGTCTTGGCACATATTTTGGAAGATATGTGTGTGTGTGTGTGTGTGTGTGTGGGTATGTGTGTGTATGTGTGTGTGTGTGTGTCTGTCTGTCTGTAATCGATGGACTCGAAAATGGCTGAGCCAATTTCGATGACACTTGGTATGTGGGTGTATTTTCGGGTCAGGAGTAACATAGGCCTATTAATTTGTCCGTGCGAAGTCAACTTTTCACGTGCCGAGGTCAGATCTGTTTTTACGCTGTGTTACGGGACTTTCATTTGTGTTCGGTGCTTACAAATCGATTCGAAACAGCGCGAATAATAACATGCCAGTCATAATAATGACACTATGATAATCTTTCGTGTTTCCTCTTTCCAACGATATATAATATGTATGTATCCGTTTTAGTTATCTGCCTCAATTATTAAGAAGAATTGGTACGATCTTCTATCAGGGTAAAAACAATGCGTAACTTCTATGACGTCGTTAGAGTTCATAACGTTAGATCACGTTAACGCTCAACCGGCTGATGCATTTGACTGTTTCAGACGTCTTGGCGATATATCGGGCACCGATGGTAATTTATCTTTACGTTGAAACTTGATAATTAATGAGCGTGTGTAAATGTGGCGCGTTTATATACTTGAGTGGAAATCAAATCGGGTTAAAAGGTCAAATCGGGTATATATATATATATATATATATATATATATATATATATATATATATATATATATATACTAGAAGGTGACCCGACTTCGTCCGGGCTTTTACATTGAATTGTCTATCTTGAAGGCCAAGGTCAACTGGGGTCACGATTTGACCCGTTCAAAACAAGTGCCCGAACAAAAGTACCCGACAAAAGTACCCGTCGAAATCCATCCGGTTTTACCCGATTTGACCTTGAATTGACCATTTTGAACGTCAATATCAGGTGGGGTCAAACACCAATACCCAAAAAATGGTGGAAATCGGCCCAGCGGTTACCGGGAAATCGGCCCAGCGGATACCGAGATACCCTATGCATCAACTTTCGTCCGTAAAAATCCGCCAGTTTAACCCGATTTGATTTCCACTGAAGTATATAAACGCGCCTCATATACACATTAATTATCAAGTTTCAACATAAAGATAAATTACCATCGGTGCCCGAGATATCGCCAAGGCGTCTGAAACAGTCAAATGCATCGGCCGGTTGAGCGTTAACGCGATCTAACGTTATGAACTATAACGACGTCATAGAAGTTACGCATTGTTTTTACCCTGATAGAAGATCGTACCACTTCTTCTTAATAATTGAGGCAGATAACTAAAACGGATACATACATATTATATATCGTTGGAAAGATGAAGCCACACAGATTCTAACCGTGCAGATTATATGGCTGGCAATTTATTATTCGCGCTATATCGAATCGATTTGTGAGCACCGAACTGAAATATATTAGCGCAAAACGGCGTAAAAACAGATTTGACCTCGGCACGTGAAAAGTTGACCTCGCACGAACAAATAAATAGGCCTATGTTACTCGTGGCCCGAAAAAAAAACCCACATACCAAGTGTCATCGAAATTGGCTTAGCCGTTTTTGAGTCCATCGATTACACACAGAGAGATACACACACACACACACACACACACAGATCTTTCAAAAATATATAATAGACTAGAAGGTGACCCGACTTCGTCCGGGCTTTGACACACATCCCGCACTTGACAATATATTCACTCCAGGTATATATATACACCCTACCATTGGATGTATATACCAATACCCTTCACACATGATCATCTGTACATTCCAGACTAGCATATAGACATCACGCATGATAATTGAGCCACTCGCTGCATACTCATAACCCCCAGCCATGACATTACAGCTGATTCCTGTACACATATATACCCAACAGTGACAATATATCAGCAACAGAAAATGAGAGGCCGATCACGATTGACAGATGTTTAACCCATCCCTTGGCGATAGTAAATTACTAGGATCGGAGTAATAAATTAGAGTGTTATGAAAAAACGAAAATTTGAAGTGGATTCCCTGCTAGACGGTGTTGATTTTTTTATTGGGTAAGTTTCCACAGATGTCAAGCTCACATAATCCGAAGGCAGTTTGAACAGTTTCCATTTGACCTCTGATGCAGATCAACAAACGTTAACATTGAAGCCTATGGGAAATATTTACACCAGTGTAACCTAAAGGTATTTATCCAGTTCCTGATAGCATGTCCCAAATCCAATTTTTAAACACACATTTAAGTCATACAAGTGAATAAACATGGAGGAGAGTCAATTTTATGATTTTTACAATGCGAAATTATCCGAAAAATCTAGATTTGAGGGGTTGTTCGACTGTCGCGTTTGGACAGGTCGGACAAGAAAGGACGGTTATGGATATTTATATGTGAAGTTCCCGTCGAGTAATAATTCTGAGCCTGGTCAGCCGAGAAAGGATTGGGGTGTCCACCGAATAGCATTCGTCATAAAACACAGACTCGCGATGTCTCCACCCGCCTATTACCCTGGCAGCCTCGAACTTAGTCACATATGCCATAGGAAGACATGTGTAAATCCCGACCACATTGTTATGGAAAGCCATGAAAAAAATGTTGAACGACGCCATTGCGAGGGACAGAAATGTTGCACTAGGGCACATAGACCCTTTTGTCTGATTTGAGTTAAAGAGAAAGGTACATTTCACCTCCTTGGTTTAACCCTTTTCCACTTGGATGACTTAGTGTATGTGTGTTCCTTTAACTGTTTGGGACATGCTTCAGGTGGAATCATGATATCCTTCTGATAGGCAATTTCCTCACTATGTTTGTCGTAGAGACCATATAACTTTGCCCTCCTGTCCACTCTTGCCCGTTTGGACTTTTTGGTCATTTTATATGATCTCAAGTCATTTCCAGCCTTCTGCACTGCTGCAAGTCTTTTGGACACTTTTGATCTTGGGTGAATCTCACAATCAAGTTCTTTACACAACACAGATATGGAATTCCCACAGCCTACATTTGTGGAATGGCAAGCTGAATGTGCACGCCCACTAACATTTCGGGTAAATGTCACATTTTTGGGCAGAGATACCCGAATTGCTCTGTTGAATGCCTCGGCTTTTTGCGTGTTCATGCCAAGAAAAGTCTTGTCAATCATTTGTGGACACAGTCTGTAGTTAACACACTCCGTGAGAATATCCGAACAGTCCGAAGTTTTATTGATCGTAAATTTGGGTCCTAGCACAGTTTCATTTTTAACGATCCAGTTGGATTTTTTCGTTCCCTTGCACAGATATGAGTATTTTTTACACATAACATGGGAGTTTTGGAAACACTTCACTATTGCTTCCTTCACATTCAGTAAATGTTTCTTCATTCCTTCAGCGTTGGCTTTGAAATGCTTTCCCGCAGATGTCAATTCACCCTGACATCGATCAGAAATGTTCATTGCGAGTTTATTTATCAGTTTTGATTTGCTTTTTAGGTCAGGTCCAGCGATGAGAGTTGGCAGCGTCTTATGG
The DNA here is from genome assembly GCA_032622095.1 of Siphonodentalium dalli. Lineage (NCBI taxonomy): Eukaryota > Metazoa > Mollusca > Scaphopoda > Gadilida > Siphonodentaliidae > Siphonodentalium > Siphonodentalium dalli. Next base: position 14,893,135 of record CP136069.1, on the reverse strand, counting down.
TTTTTGATGAATTTCCGATGGTTTCTCGAGACATGAGCTGAGTCCAGTTGATGAGTTGGTCTGGTCGCTGTTGCTCCTTCGTCATAGAGATCCTCACAGCCTTTGAAGCCCGCTGCATCGGGATCAGTAACAAGGTGACCAATCTCGATATTGCTAGTGGTTTTCATTTCACCAAATGCTTCTTTCGCCCATGTTCTCTCATCGCCGATGCTCTTCTCAAATGGAATCGTTGCGAAACAGTCTTTCCCACATGTGTGATTATCACATTTATTCAGGTGTTTGCGTTTCGAACAAAGCTTGTTGTGCACCACAAGTCCAATAATGTCATGTGACGGCGTTAGATTTTCAACAACACTGTATATAACTTGAGTGCTTGGTTGAAATGGGTTTCTGCCACTCCCAGAATAAATCGGATTATTATAAAGTCCATCTGCCTGTGCGTCGATGATATGTGGACTCTTCTTTCCGTCAGTTTGTTGTTTATGTATGAGTTTCGAACGTCTTTCTCGGAGATCCTTTTTATTTATTTCCACAATTTTTGGTAAACTTTTATTTGCTGTGCTCTGAATTGACTTTTCGGCTGGCGGGGGAATATTAGCACTTGCACATATGCGTCTGAATCCTCCTGCTGCAATGGGTGTTTTAGATAATCCGACTGAAAGTCCAACATTTGGTTTTGCTGGTCTCCTGCCACGGTTCCCTGTTATAATTTCATCATACAGGTTGTAAATTTCAGATCTAAAATCACAACACGTGCAAATCATTTTCTCTCTACATCCAATTCCACGAATTTCCTCAGCGTTCATGTCCCAGTATAGGAATCCTGTACACGTGGGTTTATATGCCTTATGTTTTTCGAAGGAAGAGTTCCACATCATCGCATTTCGGCGTATATTGACCACCCTGTTCGATCCGCATTCGCGTTGCCAACCACTGACACATCTCTTGTCTGGGCTATCATTTCTGAAAATTAAAAATTAAAATCCTAAATTTTACTCTTTGAACCATATATATTAAAGGTACATACATATCGGTCTAACTGTGAGATATTTTTTTTCTTTAAAAACACTGCCTGCTCCAAACAGTCCTTTGAATGCATAGTAAACTAACGCACTCACAGTGCTGCAATTTAATTTATATATATCTGCATGCAAAGCAATGTTATACCTGTGCTGTTTGCAATTAGTGACCCAATTCATATGAACAGAATAAGGGGAGTAACTCTATCTGCAAATTATTAGGCTGAAAACCTGTGTTTTGACTCAGGGTACAGTTTTCAAATCATTTCCTGCACACAGAGAAGTATGGGGCATGTCAAATTAATTTTTTTTGTCATGCAGGAGGACACAGCCAAGATTTTGAAAAAAGATTTTAAAGTCATACACTTGATTTCAGAAGATCAAATATATGTTTAGTTTATTGATATTATAATGCTGAATTTCATACCCCCCCCCCCCCTATTTCTTATCTATATGATGAAAAGAACATGCATATAACATTGTTTGTCGCATGGAATATTGTGAGAGAGATGTTTACCTTTCATTTTTTCTTTCAGGCTCTTTGTTGTCAGATTGACCCTTCCCTCTTGGATTAAGACTGTTTGCAGCAGACCGAGTTTGATGTGCTCTCACAGAGTTTGGCTTTTCGAGAATGTCCAGTGATGTAATGATCGTTCTTTTGCGTAAATGTTTCACTACTCTGTTATTCACATATGGTTGTCGGTTGGCTTTATACAACTGTTTGTGTCCTGGTTTGAATCTGAGGGGATTATCAAATGTAAACTTCATTGTCTCACAGTCCTCACAAATTCCAAAATCCACTCAACAACTCTGTCACATTAACAGAATTTTACTATTTGTCTCGAGAAATGGTGACAACTAACCGTTCTGAGATCAGCACCTTGCTTTTAAGGAGTTTTGAAATTAATGATGCTTGAAAATGTCTGCCATCTTATCTGTTGATATATTACTACTTTATCAGCTGAAGGAACATGTTGTCATTATAACCTCATCATTGGCACCCCCTGTCCAATGTTAGTTAACGACATTTGATACTGTGAGACAATAGATTAAGGATTCCTTCTAATTGGGATTGCAGCAGACATTACAAATTTTAGCACCATTTTCAATCAGGAAAATTCACCTGACCCAGGGTTAAAACACCCTTGTCTGAGCTCATTGTTTAAATAATTTTCCACTTAATTTTTCTGATTTTGGGACAAGTTGTAATTGTTCTTCAAAATTATGCCAAGTTTACTGACTAATGAACCCTCCACACTATTTATTTTTCAAAGTAAAGGCATTTTTTGTGTGAATCTGCAGCTGATTTGCATAGGGTTAAATGAAACCTGTGCATATCTGTTCCTGTGGAGAAATTAAATTCATGGGACACAACAGATGAAAGCCAAGTGAAAACCTGATCAAATTAATGTGGTATAACTTCTCATGCTTTATTAGATGCCTCATATTATTAAATTAAACTCAAATCCAACCTGCATTTTGGCTTTTTATTCTGAATTGGTGTATTATTGGGTGGGTTTCAATTAAAGGGTCACATGGCATTAAAAACACATTTTTTAAAAACAACATCAGTTTAATAATTATAGGTATATATCAAGGTTCACAATGGGTTATGCACAAAAAATATGAAGAAAGGCCACATGGCCCTTTATGTTACACTGGTGTAAATACTATAGGCAGCACCCCCCTGCGGTTGCGGGAGGAGTATAGAGTTTCACAGTTAAAACACTCTGGGCTGTGATTGGTTGCATGAATTAAATGTAAACTGTTGACAAAAATTCAAGGAATCATTCTCCCACAAACTTCATTTGCCAAGAGGCCCATTCATTAAAGGTGAAGTCTGTTGTGGCTGTTTAGAAATTTTAAGTGTGATTGAAAAAATGACAATATTTTTTTAGTGCGGAACTGACCCTAGTTATGAAAAAACGAAAATTTGAAGTGGATTCCCTGCTAGACGGTGTTGATTTTTTTATTGGAAAAGTTTCCACAGATGTCAAGCTCACATAATCCGAAGGCAGTTTGAACAGTTTCCATTTGACCTCTGATGCAGATCAACAAACGTTAACATTGAAGCCTATGGGAAATATTTACACCAGTGTAACCTGTAACCGGATTGCGGAACAAGGTAGATAATTACTGGAGGCAAGCCGTCGGAATGTATTGCACTATATCAACATGCCCGATAACACAACCGATACTTTTTAATACTGTTGAATTTTGACGGCATGAACTTGGAATCGCGCACAATTTTAACTTAGACTATTTGCAACGCGCACAAAACAACGGTGATTCGCCAAACAATGAACTGATGATGCGGTATGGGGCCGTTTGATTACTACGGTCCGCTACCGTCAAACTGACGGATTTTCTAATAGTGTACCATGCACTCAGTTGACTTGCAATCACTCAAACATATGCTGGATGACGTAAGCTTCACTGATATGATAAAGGTAAAATTTTAACTTCTCTACATGTACTTGCTTGTTTTGGACCAACGGTTTATCGCTGCGCGGACAAATATTTTGGCTTTTGTTTGGTCTAAAGATGTATTCAGGTCAGCACACTTCAGTTATGAACATCATACACATTCTAATATGACATCACTGTTAGCCTTGTTCCACTGAACATGTGGTGCAACATTGGGCCATATATCGATGTTGTCAGTTGTCTGTGCGGAGTGTTCATATCACGCGGAAATAAAATAATACAATGCACGTAGAATCGGCCGATCCCCGGAAAGTAACTGAAACAATTGTCCAGATACACGAATAAGTCTATTTGTCCTTTGCGTGGATCGCGTTAATCGAGGTTCGTACCAGATTCAACATCGCTATGTTGGCCAAATACGCCATGCACCTTGCTGACTGAGCTAACCGCGTCGCCTGATTTTACAGTAGAGCTGTTGCTACATAGATGTTTCTTAATTGATGGGCTAATTGCTATCGACTTATACCTCAATTATATACTCATTAAGAAGAGTGTGCACACGATAATCCGAGGGTCCAGTCGTTTTGTCGCCTACAGCCAAGACAAACAAAAATATTGAGTTTTAGTCGTATAGATTATAGATACGCGAATATTGTCATAACGTTTTGCTTAATGAGGGTGCATTTTTGTTGTTGACGCGCCCTCTGGTGGCAAGTGAATATATATATATCATAACGTCTATAGCTATATGTTGTTGTTAGTAACTAAACGACACAGACACACCCGTAGAAACCATTGATAAATTGAAGGTAGTAACCTCTTCCTATTCGCCATGTGACATTGCTTGCAAACATATGAATCAATATCCCTGATACATTATTCATGACCCACCACGCAGTGTTTTTGACTGCAATTTAGGCATTTTCTCTAATGTCCTAATTCATTTTTTGATTGATTTATTGCAAAGCCACGTAAAACAGCGAAACTTACAAATGTATACACACTATCTAAAAAAAGACAGATATTACGTTCATCATTGGTCATTTCATGTTTAGAAACATTCGTGACTGTGTAGAGTGATAATCTAGTTAGTTACACAATGATAAACTATAAACATGAAAAGTTAGGATAATTACATGACTTCAACCATAATTATAAATACAAAATTCTTATTTCGGTGATATGTTGTGTCTGTTTAAAAGTTGATTAACGTTGTTTTAGCAGTTATGTCATATACATGTATACACGATTGGGCATGTGGAAGAGCCTCATTCTCACAGGCACACCTTATGATTACTCATAGTTTTTTTTGGGACGTTGATATTTTGATGGGAAAGGAAAGCATATACTGTTTTCGGATTTCCTTCAAATGACTGCAAATAATCTCTAAATATTCACTCTACCACTTGCAAAATGTGCCGATGTCAAAACTATTTTCATGTGGCAAAACGAATTTCATTTGGCAAAACAAATTCCAATTGACAAGTGTTTGTTTAATTTAGATATGGTATTTCAAAACCAAAATCGTCATTAAAGATATGTAGATATATAGTCAAATATAGATGATTCATTGGACGTTAGAGCACTTAACCAGTGTAAATCTTGATTAATTTGATTGGAAAAGATACAGGTTGTAATTGGCACACCATTTCTAAAATGACACACTGTCTGTTTTTCAAGTCAAATCATAATTGCTAAAAAAAATGAATATATTTGAATTAATAAACGTGTGAAAGTACTTGATAACAATATAATCTTATAGTTTTGTAATTTAATTTAATTTTAGAAATAGTTATTTCTGCTCAAAAACAGGCAGATTATTTCTGACTCATGAATCACCCCCCTTTGAATTTCAGCAACACGTGTGCATGTAGTTCATAAACAAGATTACCACGAATATAGTGGCATCGCGTCTTTTGAATTGCCAACTGTAATGAACTAATATGCATGTATGTGGGTCGATCATTGGTCACATCAACGTCATCTTCTTAAGTTCGAGAATAAGTCAACAGTCTATGTTGGTGTACAACCCTCGGAAACGGGATGCATCTTAACGGCTGCTTTACTAAAACCATAGGCTTTGTGGGCATAGTCATAAGGATGTGTCAAATTATAAATCTAAGAAGGCTATCAACCATGTTTTGTATTCTAAATCCAAACGTATCAAAAACAAAGGTGGCGGAATAGGATATCGCGATCCAAATTCAATGGAAGATTCTTCTTATATGATGACAACTGAGGTGAAGGAATTCTACGCTTAAAACAATGTACAGTTTGTTTGAAAAGGATATCACGAACTCGCAGGAATTGTGACATTGACATTTGTTGGGCTATCAATCGCATGGATCGTGCAGGCACGTCGCTATAGAAGGTCACGGTTGATGGTGCCAACCTTGATATTTCCAAAATCAAACCACATTGAAGCAGACAGAAATGTCCAAGTCCGATTAATTATATTTGCTCCCTATTGGATTGGAATTCGGTACTGGAAATGTCCAACTGATAGTGATTTATTTTCAGTTTAAATTTACCGAAAGTAGGAAAATATTTTTACTTCTGATAGAAAAAATCCCCAGCAAATTTCATTCTAAAATACTTGTTGGAATATCAAATAATCATAAACAAATTCACCTACTTTGGTCTGAGATTTCCAGTCATGAAAGATGAATTTGGCCAGTTGAGGAGGGGTGATATCCCCAAACCACCCTGTCGGCACTTTCCTCCACCGATCGATTTACACCGTCGCTCTCAGTACATGTTAGTGACATATTAGCTATTATGAAGATTTTGATTGTAATACGACAAACTTCAAACTTGGGTATCTAACGAGATGACAACCTTGGCGCGAAAGAACCTCGTAATATATCATCGGGATGACTCGAAGTTTGCCTGTATTTGTCGAACGACTCTGCACTGAACATTTTGTTGACTAGAATGTCTACTCATTTGTTTAGTGGTTTGTATTCAGCGGTTGAGTAACGAGTATATAACCAACATATTTAGTAATAATTTTGATTGATTCTGGTTTTTATGTCGCTTTCAGCAACAAATGCCATATCACGACATTGCGAGGTTTAGTGGTGGAGTAAATCCGAACACTTACGGCTAATCTAACAGTGATTCCAATGGCTGATAAACTCGTCGACCATGTGCGAAAACCACCGGCCATCGGCGAGTAACTGGCAGCTCCACCAGATAACTATTTATAGTTACAAACTCCATGATGAAAACATGTGGATTTGAACCCTTATCGCCTGCACTGGAGGCCGAAACGGCTTGGAGTTGTACCCCGAACCGATTGAGCAACCGAGGCCCCAACACAACGACATTGTTCTAGAAACAATACATCAAATTAAAACATTGTACATCTATATGTATAGTCATTTCGAGATGTTTACTCTACATGTCAACATTTGTTTGGATCTATAAATGCAACATTGAGATGGCCGCTAAGTATGTCAGTACTTCATATGTTCATCACATCATTAAAGAATGAACATTTTGAAATTAATCGGTTGTTGAGCGATTCACTTTCCATGTTGAGTATATTTTTTTCTAAACTCGTACCACATCGTTGGGACAAATGACTCTTTGAAGTGTTCGTTGTTGTAGTAACATGAATAATATTTATTGAGGCGTCTACAGTTATAAGCTGTAACTTCATTAGATCTGGGGGAAGTGTAGTGGATAGATAAGAGGGTGCTAAATTATTCACTATTTTATAGAGTACCTGCAATTTATGACGTTGACGACTTCTTCGTCAGTTTAAACACTGCACTCATAACTATTAAAAGAGGTTAATTAGACCTTAATTTGTCCGAATATTTTAAGGGAACAATACTAGGAACTCGCAGTATGTCAATCGTCATTTGTCTCCGTATGAATAAATAATTTCTAGATCCCATTCATTTACATTTGCTCACTATCATGGATCAATTTGAAGACCCTTATAACAGACCGTAATGAAGCACAGCACCAAATGAGACTGTGGAATCAATATCAGGAGGCGAATACGTGACACTTATTAAATTTGTTAAGCGGTTTTCATTAAATGTACCCACAACGACCACAGCTCCGTATCTCCCAATTACACACAGGGACTACATTCATTGATGATTGTTTTCGAATTAAAAAAACTGAGTGTATTTTAATTTGTTTTCACAAAATCTACCGAAAATTTGAGACGAGCCCACGCAGCAAATAAAGTCAGACCAATATCAGATTTCCAAGCACTTATCAACGATAACGTGCTCGATATAAATAACTGGCTTCAGGTGCAATGCGGCTGAACTTTGAAAGGCAGATAATTCCACGCTGAATGCATGGGTAATTTACGATAGCATCGCATTACTAGTGGAACACATAGTTTTTACTTTTCATGTAGTTAGCTGTGTTACATATGCATTTTAACCCTTTACCCAACAGAAGGGACCTGTGCCAAAGCATTCTCTTATATATGCGAGTCGACCATAGGTCGCCTCGCATATATTAGAGAATGCATTGGCTTAACACATTAAAAATTATAAAATTGTTAAAGAATGTAAGAAAAAATGGTAAAAAGTGTTTAAAAAAGTTTTTTTTAGGCCAATGCATTCTCTTATATATGCGAGGCGACATATGGTCGACTCGCATATATAAGAGAATGCATTGGCACATGGCATAGCTGTAACCATCACAATGTGGTCAATGAGCCGGTTCCAATGATATCCATATTTTTATGGTTTTATTGAGACAGACCCAAGATAATTTAGGCTGTTGCAGCTTTATTTGGCCGTTTTGGCCGGTTTGTTGGTTAAAGGGTTAAACGCATTTAGCTTTCTATACCGAAATGCCTACAAACGAATGTCTGGCAAATTTACCAGTGTATGAACGCACCCTTACGTATCCAAAAGGAACATCGTACGGTCTGTTATAAGGGTCTTCAAATTGATCCATGCTATTGAGCAAATGTAAATGAATGGGATCTAGAAATTATTTATTCATACGGAGACAAATGACGATTGACATACTACGAGTTCCTAGTATTGTTCCCTTAAAATATTCGGACAAATTAAGATCTAATTAACCTCTTCTAATATTTATGAGTGCAGTGTTTAACCCTTTACCCGACAAACCGGCCAAAACCGGCCAAATAAAGCTTACTGCCCATCCATTAATTTAACGACTGCTTACTGCCCATCCATTAATTTAACGACTGCTTACTGCCCATCCATTAATTTAATTGTAAGTACGCGTACCATAGATGTAAATACAGAACTATCTGATTCGGCCATAGTGACTACATTCCGGTGCGGGCGGGGAACATACATATGTGCTTCGAGGCATCGGCACTTTTCGAGATTTTCCTGGAGTTTGCTTTCAAGATTGCCTGCAATAACAACCACAAAAATAATGTAGATAATAGTGCGAATAATAAATGAATGTAATTTGTTCGCAACACAATGGCCTTGGTGGATTATCGATGTTGTGTTGAACAATTCAACGCACGAGCAATGTTTAATGACAGTTATGTTCTAACTCGCCTCGCTCGAACGAACATAAATTATTTAAAGAATAACGACTAGTGAGATTATATGCTGTTTATTAGGTGAAACTCAGGTATGGCGAAAACCGGCCCGAAATAACGGTTATAAAATATAACAATGACAATGCCAATAACCCTGCACCATTCTCAACCATGGTCGCACTGGTCAACTACTGTACGGATTGGAAGTGTGATGAGATACGAGATCTCCCTGACCGAAAAGAGCTGTCGTTTCATGGGTGGGAGGGGGCTTTAACATGAGCATAGGATGGCAAGACTGTGCGATCTTGGCCATGCTTGTGGAATCGGTGGGTGATTAGATCCGAGAATCATGCGACGAATAGATTCTGAGCTGATACTCGCTGTACGCTGATTGATCTGACCTGATCTAGCTGACAAACAGAGCGTATTTGATCTGCTACCGATTATAATATCACCTGATGTACTTCTGTATGGGTCGCTTGAACCCCCTGATGATTTGAACATTGAAATTTTCGATGTTGTACAGAAGTTCATCATATGTACTGGGCGTTTCTGACTAACGGGTAAGATGGTTTAAGCCGAAACACGCGTGTTACTTACTAATAACCTATATGTAAAAGTCTTAAATTATAGTCACTGCGCGTGTTTTAGCCCTACCACCTCGCCCTCAATAACTGAATAATTAGTGATGGTACATACACACTTCGTCGCTTATTAAATACTTATTAAATACATTAACTAAACAGCTCATTAATGCAATGGAAATAATTATGATAAACCGCTGTTTTCAAATTCTCTCCAATTGGGTCGTTGCGTGATCAAATTTGTTTTGAATTTAGATTCTTCATTGGCTTGTGGCAATAAATGGTGATCAATTTAACATGATACAATCCTCTCTTATATCTGCGTGACATATCTTATCCTGATGTTAGTGGTAAGTTTGTCTACCCCAGTTTTAACTACTACATGTACTCCCTTTCCCTTTCTCTTTCCTATCCCTTCATCTATAAACTTTATTATTCGGACCATATAGAACCAAACCCGTCTAGTGTAAACAATATTTAATTTTCTACCATAACATTTAACACATACAAACAAATTGACATAATGTACAACACATGTTCAAAAACGGGGATTAGACAACAAGCCTGAAAGGCTTTTATCAAGTCTTTTCCTCGGAATAAAAAGTTTACCCTTGGTATCAGAATATATACCATATAGGGTAAATTTAGCAGACGGGATATCATGTTAGATCCGAAAAAATATTGTTCTAGGAGGGGGTAGAGGGATGGAGTGCAGGAAGGAAGAACGTTTGTCAAGTTGATTGGTATTGCATATCATACATCAGCCAAAATGAAAGATGGGAGTGAAGCGTATATATTTTTTTGTTACACAACTTTGATATTTAAAACATATACTATTTACGAACCAAGGAAAATTCAAAATCAAATCGAAACAGAGTCAACCTACTTGTATTGTTAATTAATATTAAGATAATTGGTTAAACTAATTGGTTAGAAACGTACTAGGCATTATTTGATGAAACAATGACTCAATTACATGGAGAGTGGCCCAGTGACACAGAGCATGATTGGCCCTCGAATGGGAATTATTAAATTTCGGTTCATTAAAATTCCATTGAGCATTTCATTACAATTCCATTGAGTCTGCTATACCCAATGGTATCTATTGGGGTAACATTTATTTTCTGAGGATAGGACTTAACAAAATCCCCCAACCTTGTTGCCCAATCCTCTTTTAAACACTTTAAGATTATATGTTACGTATTTTTCGTTTGTAATTATGTTCTGTTTAGTTAAAAAAAAATATTGTTTAAACCAGAGCGTACTTCCATAAACCCATAGAATGCCAAATCTCAATCGTAGTTGCACTTCATTTAATACATTATGTTCCTGCAAGGGAAATTATAAACAAACCATGAAACATAAAATGCCCCGTATTTAAAGACATCTTGCTGTTTGCGCTTCAAAATACACCAAATAATATTTACTTTTGATAAATACTTTAACCACATTTCTGTGAGCATTATATGTCAAATAAAGACACACCGACGTACTAAAAATAATAGTACTGAGAACATGATGTTTGAATCTTTAACACAAACAGCCATTTGCTCGCCATGGAACAAAAAAGAGCGTTTCGTATCAATATATTCTTATATGGTAGAACTAAACCCTTATAAAATTGTTCCATGCTTTACTTTATTTTACTGTAGTAAATCTATAGTAAACATGGTTTTACCATAGTAATTATATAGTAAACGTGGTTTTTGCCTACACGTTTTGGGTTTACCATAATGTTTGTGGTAAACTCTAGTTGTTTTGTAGTTGATGAAAAGTAATCAATCTCACAACTACACTATAGTAAACCCATGGTTTTTAACTTTTAATTCACTATGAATAGTTTTACCATTAATTCTGTGGTATCTGCACGCTATGTTTGGATTTACCATAGTTGTTGTGGTAACTGTAGTTTATGTTGTAAAACTGTGATGAAGGTAATCTATCTCACAACTACACTATAGTAAAACCTTGGTCTTAATTTATTATGGTTAGTTTTACCATGGATTATGTGGTATATTTGCACACCATGTTTGGATTTACCAAAGTTAAATATCGTTTTAACTAAGATATTACTATATTTGTCATGTCCAATGACTTTACCATGGTTTCGTGGTAGAACAATTCTCAGACTGAATGTATTCTTTACTCATAGAAGTTGGAATCACTGACTTTTATGCCACTTTTAGAGATTATCCAGGCAAATTATAGACATAGGGTTGCTTTGAACATATATATATACCTCAATTATATCACGTGACACAAACGCGAAATAATTTCAAATTATAATGTCCAGCGATATTGGAATTTTGCGCGCAACTCGCCTTCCGTTTATGCGATTCCACAATTTGATATTTCCGCGCCTCGTCGATTTGGCAGACACCCGAAGGTCGCAAATGAGTTGGCTAACAGGTGAAAATATGTTGTAAACTGCGATAAAACCTCGAATAAATCAACGAATAGAATATATGTTATGCTTGCGGTAAGATTGTAGCGGGATTTTTGTTTCTACCGAAATATGCCGAAAACGCGGAGAATTATGCTTTTGTTGTTCAGATTTACGGGTCGAAGTGATGGATTTGTGAATAAACCGAAAGTTGCAATTCTTCTATCAATCTAAAACATAATTACATATTGTACCCTGTAGTTATCAGAATAAATAACTATTCTACGTAGACACACATAATATCAGCTCAAAATATTCAAAAATAAGATTTCAACAACTTTTTACGATTTGAATGGTAACACCAATGTTATTTTTTTTTGTGCATAAAAAATGTCAATTTCTCCTATCGAAAATACAGCTACTCTGTCCATTCGGTCATATTAGTTGTTTCTAATCATTGTATACATGTATTGAAAGTCGCAGGTTCAGAAAATGGATAATAATTATATTTTCTTAATTTTTAAATGGTTTTACTTCCAGTTTTATTGTTTTAATTTTCAATGTCATAATATTTATCAACATTAAAACTAATTCTATTGGTGGGAGTTGATTCATAGGACAAGATTGATGGCCCATAGGCCAAGTTATGTGCAATTCTTCAGTTTTACTAAGATAATTTTACTGGCCCACTACTTAAGCACGCTAGTGATCCTATAATCCCCTCTGCGAACAGTAATTAAACCCCAGTGCGGGCGTCAGTATGCCACACATAAGGCTATAACATCGGGCTATAAATAGCCGTGCATACCATGCCAGGCTAGTCCAATTAGTTAAAAGTAGACAATTTAGAAGTCTTACCATTGAACCACCAAGTGTAGACGTATGTGATATGCAATGCCTATTTTTACTGTGACGGGAGTTTAGAGGAAATTATGGGGGACATGTCTCTATTCCAAAGGTTCGCTATTCCGAAGGTTCGCTATTCCGAAGGTTCGCTATTCCGAAGGTTCGCTTTTCCGAAGGTTTTTGTTATTTTAAAAGTTAATTCTATATTCTAAAGTATTGAGGGGGTTCTTTAGCACGAAGACACTTTTTACGAAGGAAATAACTTAGAACATTAAAACAATAAATGTGATTTTTGTTTTCGTGGGTTTCCTTGAGATTTAATCATTACGTATGACATTATTTCTCAATACATATTCACGTCACGCAGCCCACACAATTGCTGTGTTTCCACATGACGTTATGACTTATGACGTTATATATCAATACTTATTTACGTCACGTAGCCCGGACACGAGTCATAAACGCTAGTACCCCCATACGAGGATGGCTTATGTTTGCAACGGAGACCGCCGAAGAGGAAAGGTCCTCATAATTTTAAATATCAGAAAAATAAAGAATCAAAAACAGCAATTCATTGGAGATGCAGGCTGGAGTCACACAGAGCTGCATTTAAAACGAACATCTTCGATTTGGTAGATCCAAATGCAATTATCAGAGTGCTGGATGAAAAAGAGCACAACCACGAAGAGATCATGATATAGCAGCATCGTCATAGTTTAAAATCAAGCTCTACAACGACCTGCAAAACCCGTGTGCTCATATAAAGCGGGTCTGTGGTGACGCAATTGCAAGGAATATGCGACAAGGAGGAGGTTACAGAGAAATGCTACCGATATTTGACAAAGTTCGTTCAATGATGATCAGAGCCCGACGACAACATTTGCCGGATATCCCTAAAGATGTGAAAGATGATAATTTGGTTGGAGAATGGAGGGAAACGTGGTCCGCAGAAGAATTCGATATGGCTCAAAATAATGATTGGGGTGTTATACTCTTCTCCACACCTGCCACTTGTAATGGGACTGTTGATTGGAAAGACCACTGGTCACTACAGATAAGTCTTGCAGGCGGCGAAGCGGGCTGTTCGAAGTGAGACCGGGCGCGCATGGAGGCCGACCAGAGTGATATCTGACTTCGAGCGATAGATAATCAACGCAGTGGAAACAGAACTCAGACATACGGAGCAGATGACATGTTATTTCCACCTCACACAGAGCCTATGGCATATTATCAGTCTCCTCATATTGTGTTGCTAGTGATATACTGTTCTGGTTTGGTTTGGTTTGACTCGTGTGTCTATTTTGTAGACATGATTGCTGAGTATGTGACCTGTCGATGACCAACTATCTATATATGACAGATGCTTCTCAGCTTTACATCGTTAATCCCAAATGGGACACGAACGCACAATTGCAGCATATGATCCTTGACAGTCAGAACATTTCTTAAGATTCGTATAATACTTATGATAAAGACCATAAATAGAACATCGTGCACATATGGTTTCTTACTTTTACAATGTTCCTGACCATGGCCATACCCTGACATTTAAAACATCGTAATGGGTTTGGAACATATATATTTAAAGTCATCTTCGTAACCAACCTGCAATGTCAATGGATGCTCGCACCGATTGGTGTCAGAAGATAACTATTCAAAGGAACTGTCTGTCCATTAACCTTTTTTTGTATATCTACGGACTTCTGTAATTCCTTGTAGTGCTAACCCATCCAATATATCTGACTCACAATAATCAGCTATATATCGCGATTTCAACACTGGTGTTTGTGTACCAGCTGTTAATTGCACAAGAGTATCAGGTTGAATTTTTCTATAACATTCGATCGGAAGAGAGTCAATTAATGGCCCAGTCCTGATCTGTTTGAATGATTTTAATTGCCCGGTTATGCTTTGTAGCGTTCTATCAATTACAAACACAAAATGTCTCTTGGTAGTTGGATCAAAACCAAGTTCCTAGTACTGAGAAACTTTGCTGTTGTTCAACCTTACGTTTTTGCTTGGTATGAGTTGCTATATGAAAAGCAAATGATCGACATGTAGCCAATCAGCCGCTTCGGACTACCCTTCGAATTATGGTCAGGCCAAAGACTGGAAAACGGCTGAAGAGTTGAACCGTTTAGCCACTGCATATAAAATTATCGCGGTGCCTCGCCACTGTGAGAAAGGAGTTAACAGGACACATTTGAAACAATTAACAGTCACGAAGACGAAATGCAAACAGACATGACACGAAAGAAACAACATATACGAAAACAGAAGATACAACTAGACACCTGAAATTACACTGTAAATCCATGTGATAACTATTTGAACTCGAAAAATCTAACAGATAATTAACACATTAATGTGTTCAAATTTATAACACGTGTTTATAACCATCATGCAGACGAAATGAAAACAGACATGACACGAACGAAACGTACATGAGAAACAGAAGGCACAACTAGACACCAGAAATATGATAGAACTGGTGGCAGAAATGTAATCTGAAACGCTGTGGAGAGGCGTGACTAGCCGTTTGATTGAGCCAACCACCCGTCTTGAATAGATGTAGGACCAAATAGGACCATGAGCTAAGCCGCATTCTCAGGTCGATGCCCCGCGTCATACGGCCGCCCTAGTACATCCAGGACTTATACACCACACCTCACGGAATGCATCCCACGGTAAACATGGTGCCAAATTAGGGGATTCTTACCCCTTGAAAAGGGGCGGTAGGCCTATTCTACCCCGGGCCCACACGGGGCAATGGAATATAGAACAAATGTTTCTATTAAATAGATATATTGTATACTTGTTCTAAACAACATGGAAATGTCGAATCATGAATGTTATAAAATGATGGCACAAGAAAATTAGCAAATGTCCAATCACGAACGTCGGACAATCTGTGCACAAATGCATTTGTGGGACACACATTTCTGGGTAATGAAATTGCATAGTACCCTTCCCCTAGGGAAAATATATTGAGTTACACAATTGCTTCTGTTGTATACTTATTCTTGTGTGATAAGATTGTATCCCCAAATCACAGGAAAATAAACTGGTTTCCAATCATGAATGGCATTGATCTTCAGTACAATTCTGTCTATTATATACCTAATTCTGTGAATTAATACTAAACCAGATGGGAATTAGTAAACATGAATGCCTTTAAACTATGTCACAAATTTATCAATTTTATGCACATTTCTGTGCAATAAATTTGAATATTTCCCAACCCTCATGAAAACAGCAAATTTACTAATCCCCCTGTGATGTGGCCTTCTGATGGAGTAACCCTTCTACCATTGTGTTGTTCGGTGATCGCGGCTTATTGGTGTACGATAAACCACAATAGAGATGCGAGTATAACTACTTATTAACTAACTGTTTTTCTATCGATAACAAAAATCGTTCAAAACACGAATATTGAAACACAACACTCAAGGTTGCAGAAAATGATACTACCAGGGATAGCATTTGGCAATTGCTAAAATAATTTGCAAAACATATTTTCATTTGGTTGGCAAATTAAAAGTAAATTTCGGTCCAGCGCGGAACCTGCCACCTCGTCACAATCGTGTTACTAGTTTCGCATGTGTGCACAAATAACATAAAGGTACGTCCGGCAACATTTCCAGGCAAATTTTCATGAAATCCTTCACAAATTTCTAATTATTGCAAATTCTGAATGATAAAGTTTGGAAATACAAAAAACAAAGCTGTCACATCGCCTAGTAGACAAATGAAACTCCGCGTATCGCAAGATTAATTCTTGTCAAATAACTGAAGGCTAATTTCAGAAATAAAATTGTGTATATATATGTATATATATATATAACCAAATATAAACATAGATCATAGTGTATAATTATGCGGTATATACAGTAGTGTATTTGTATGTCATGGCCCATATAGTCGATTACATTGTATGATGCTAATGTTAACCCTATTGCTGTTGTCTACGCCCGGTAAAACTGTCCGCGTGTGAACATGTCAGCATTACATTAGTGCCTCGTTTTGGTACAAAACCATGCAAATATACAGCCATATGCACAGTGACATTTTTTAATAGACTAGACAACGTTAATAAAATCTGATGCATAAAGATCGCTAAAGGTTTATTTTTCTTATATGCAATGTTATTGCAAATACGTACGTAGATTGTTTAGTATTCATGTATATTTCCAGTTGGGTTGAAACTGATGTTACTGACCCCATTGGCTGATATTCGCTGATATATTTGATAAGGTTTTGTGAAATCACGACGACTGCGAAATATGTATAGTACATCTTGTGCCAGTTGAAACTCAAGCTTTACACTATTTAATTAATTCCCAAGTCTGTACATATGCACATCAAGTGTGGAACTGGTCCTAAACAGAACAAAACAAAGACGCAGGTTACATGTCTAATGCTATAGCCCAGTGCATGTTTTGTCTCTGGGTACCCGTTACTTGTATACTTAACCCGTAGTCGTGGTTTGTCAGAACCCCCTTGTTGCTCGTGGTCATAAGTTGAGAAAGCCTATCCTTATGCGATTATTATCTGAGATAGATTACGTATGATATTATCTTAAAGGGGTACTGTACGCCATTTTCATTAAATTTCCGGTGACAATAACGATCTAATATCGATAATATATAGAAACATAAATAATTTGAGTCGAAGATGTATTCTGTAAACGCTCAGGTTAATAGGCTATCTTAAAATTTAATAATTTAAAAGTTAATAATTTGATATAAATTGAATTTATGACTGCAGCCATAAAATGGCGTCAATTAATTTACAAATTCCCGTGTACATGACGTAATCAAATAAAGTAATTGAGGGATACTGGATTTGTAAACCGATCGCACACACGATCGTTTGAACATTATGATGATATGAGGAGAAAACTCAAGCGACTCCTCACTGACTAGTGATGATACAATAACTAAAATGAGTATATGTGACGACGACGACGGCAACGCGAGCGTTTTGCTTGTCACATGACCAAAACCTCATTCAAAATGTCGGGATAGTTAGCGTCGACCACTATTCGAAAATAAAGTCAAGAATTCTGGTCGATCGACAAGGAAAAACGGCTGGTAGACCTGTGGTCAGAAAATTAGTGCCTGTATAATAATCATAACAAGAGGGCGGCTGCCGTGGAAAGGTCTATTGCGCCAAGTTGTTACGCTAATTTACGGCTATTGCTCGTGACCTCAATATATTATTAATATTAAATTATTATTTAATTTATTTGTTTTAATAGATATCGGTGAAATATTGTACTAATATAAATTAGTCTTTAGAAATACATATTAATATAAACCACCATGACTGGCTATCGTAACTGGCTAGATAGGCTGACCACACCAGTTGGCGATATAGACTACAGGGACCATTGCATGATTATATGACCGGATTCGTGTGCGCTGACCGCCCCATTTTACCCGGCAGTCAGATTTAACCGGTCACAATCGGGATCGTATGCGTCGACACTTTATCATGCTGACTCATGTTTGTTTTATTCATGTTTACTGTCACCTGACTTGAACAATCCCAAATTAATGCATTTGTTCTCCTTTACTTACCGATATAATTATGGCAATTCTGCTAATGGTCTGGTAATTATCGATTCAGGGACCCGAGAAATGGAATCGACTCAGGAGAAGAGGCATAACTCTATGTTCATTACGAAAACAAGACAGATGATAAAATCACATTCGGCGAGATTGGGGCAGATGATTTGTTTAACTTCGCGTCGCTATTTAAAGGCACAGGAGACCTTAATTGTTGAAAATATTAATATTTGTTCCAAACACCGTAAACAGAAAAACATTAAACGCATACAGTTTCGTTCATAGATACCATGGCCATCGCGTAAACACCATGTTATCATAAAAATCTACTATATTTTACCTAAGCAAGGGCCTGATTGTGTTACAGAAGACAGCACAATGCTACTGGATAATCACACACAAATGGCATATTCGCTCTTTATTATTCCCATATAAGGAATTCACCAACAAAGAACGCTCTTTATGTTTACCATCATAACATAAACAAACACCAGAAAAGTAACTTTGCATGCGTTTGTTTACATAACAATGGTAAAACATATGACAATAACATACTGTTTATGTGATATTTCTTATCTGTATACGGACAAAGTCTGTCTACATTTTGATGTTCTTTCTGTGTGTGGCGGTTTTTGACGGATGGAAATATTTTCACAGGATACCCACCGCCAAGGCCAACCGTACCTTTAATCGGCCACAGCTTGGTGACAATGACGCCATGGTTGAAAGTACATCACCATATAGCCTACCACACCACTCATGTGAGTATTATGCACCGTCTCAGTTTAAGGAAAAGATGGCAGCATGGAAATCAAACTTAGGCATGCTTGGTCTTAATTGTAGTAGCCTAAGGGTGGATACACACATGCATGCATTTTTTATGTAAAATACATGTATTTTACATGGCCACATCAATAATTGACAACATTAATCACCTGCGCGCGGGCGTTTCATTGTTAACAGGCCAGACAAGTGCTATCAGGACATTTAAGGCTAGTCCAAAACATGTTTTCCCTTACGGATGGGGAAATTAGTCAAGTCTTTGTGATATATGGCATTTTATTACTGCACGAACACCTGAAGCGACACGTCTGGTATATACAGGCTTGATATAGAACATTTTCGACCATGATGCCTGTGTGGTGTGGGGTCTCGAAAGCTTCAAATCGCAAAGGGACTTAGTTGAATGTATCGGTCGGAATAATCTAGGCAAGAACGTGCAATATAATATGTTTTACTTAAATAGCGCAGAGCTAGCCACCCAGTCTGGTAGCTTTCGGGATCATATATAGCACCAAGTCGGGGATCATATATAGCCAAAAGAGGACTGGTAATTATTTAAATAGAACGTCAACCATATGGGTTATCCCACGAACAATTATTTTAAGTGGCCTGGCGACACAGTCCAAGATAGCGGTTTTCTCTACATTCCGACTTAATTGGAACTATCACTCAGTGCGGTCAACACGTCTGCAATGATTGTGTTGTCAGTGGACACATATTACATTGTCTGTATGATCCTTGTAAAACGTAACATACACGATAATTACAGATTACATGCATGTGTGTATCCACCCTAAATGCAAACTGGGACTCATTCGTAGATCTTTTTACTGACATTCAAGGCCCTGGAAATTATATGGACATACTAGAATTGACAGAGATATTTCGAATTAACGACGATTATTCATTACCAGGCTACCACAATATCGTAACTAAATCACGACCAGATGATGACGATGGACGAGGTGGAGTTGGAATTTTTATAAAATAAAACAAATCACTTAAAATTCGCCATGATCTGTCGGTATTCATACCACACGTAATTGAGACAGTATGTGCATAGTTGGATCATCGGGGATGGGAATGGGCCTCAATTCATCAAATGTTATTGTTTTTTTTGTTATATGTTCATAGTTGGAGAGAGAGAGAGAGAGCGAGAGAGAGAGAGAGAGAGAGAGAGAATTGTTCGGGGAGAAACGATACCTATAATTGATAAAAGATACATAAAGATCCCGAAAGTTTTAAAATTGTTAAATTTTATCGTAATTAGTGAAAAATTTGAAGTTTTAAAAATTTAAATTGATTTCGTTTTTTGTTCAGAAATATTTGAAGTTTACATTTTGTTTTTTATTTTGGAAAAATTTAGATGATTTTTTTATTTTTGAAAAAGTTAATAAAGTTTAAAAAAGGAAAAAACAATATTTTTGAAAAAAAATTAAATTTTGAAAGTTTATATATTTTTTAATTTTTTAAATTTTAAAGTTAACATTTTGTTCTGTGTACTTTTATCTTTCACCCACTGCGAGTGCCATATGTCCTGTTAACACTCATCCACACTGAGTGCCGCGAGTCCCTCTACAGTGCATTGTGTCCCTTTAACATTCACACAGTGACATTACATCACGAAAGTGCATTGCGCCCCTTCATGTCACGAAAACAAATGATATCTCTCTATCTGCTGCAATGAAACATATTACACTTAGTAGCGAGTTTCAAAATGTTGAATATTTTCATAAAAATTGGAGGGGCGGATTGCGCGGAACATTACAACCCAACTACCCTGCCACTGCGTCTCTCGTTAAAGCAACCCACATACTTTGAACAATGCCAAACTAAACCTAGCAATTTCCCACGTTTATATGTGAAAAATATAATTGTCTACATGAGCGCTATATCCCACAATATCACTGGGAAAATCCTTCGCGTGAACAGTTTCATGAGCTCTTGTCAATAGAAAATATCTCTCGTTTGAATCCAGTCTGTATTTTTCTTAATTACAAATAATTATATACATTGTGGAAGGCAGCTGAATTAGCTCATGGTATTGTAAAAATTAGTGACGTCATTCACGCCTAAACCTAAAAAGCAACATATGTGGTTGCTATAACGTCATTAAACATTTTTACCCCCACATAACGTCATTAAACATTTTGACCCCCACATAACGTCGTTAAACATTTTGACCCCCACATAACGTCATTAAACATTTTGACCACCATATAATAATGTTGTAATGAACTACACGTCTGTGTGGATGGGATTGTACAGCTTATATGTACACACTTAATTGTACCGAAGAGTAAAATTCAACTCTACAAAAGTGGTACCATACCTAGTGTCAATATTTATACCATACAATTTCTACTCGTGGGTCAACATTAAGCCACTGAAGTGTAGAAATGCCACTCTTTTGTGTAGGTTGTGTGGTAGATTCTGGTACCCCTCACCATGGCTGGATGTGTCCTTATCCATGGATTGGAATAATGTAACAGTTTCAAACAATTGGTAACTTGGTACGCGTGTTTGCTTTGATGTCAGGGCACCAATTGGTCGAATCGATTATGAACTTCAATTGTAATGAATTGCCTGGAAATGTCTCTTAAACCAGCTTTAATATAAATAATGTAAGTCTATATACGCACTGACGGTTAATGCTATAACCCGCTGCTAATCTTTAAGATGTCTCATAAAAGATCCCATAGAAACTATAATGGCATGACTCGACGAATGCTAATTAGGTACGTGCGTTATCAATGTGTGTGTGCTTCAGCAAGCAGGCCGGTTCTTTATGGTCCGTCCATATAATCGCAAATTTTCCAGACATTCTTGTTCATGCATATAGAAAGCAGTATCTTTAAAAAATATTTACGTCTCTGGAAATCTCATTCATAATCAGTTACTGATTTGATTGGACCCCCCCCCCCCCCCCCATTTCGTCGGAGAGTGGCGAAGTACGGGCGTGATTACATTGGTTTATGGCATAACAGATCGCTTCACATATCAGATGTTAATGACGTGTTGCAACGCATGGTGTTGTCAAGTTTCCCACGCATTGTCAAACTCAACTATTGTTGGAAAACTGAATACAGGCGATAAGTCCATAACTCATTTTACTCATCGAAAAATAGGACACATCATCTTCGAGTTTTTATCAGTCAGCGATATTCGTGACTGATTATTCTTTCGCATCTTGTTGTATATATACCTATTTCTAAATAGTACGATTCCCACAAACGTTTACTACGTCAGGAATGCACTCCATATTTAGAAATAGAGTATTGCGTCATAGTGGGAATGCCGCATCGTTGTAGAAATGAAATTTAGTTTACACTTCTAGAGACATTCATCTGAGACTGTACAGAAAACTACCATGTACCAGAATCCGAACGCATAAATGCTTATACAGTTGCATCTGTGCCACGGTTATCTATATATACATGTATGAGAAGCGGGCAATGTGTAGTTCCACTAATACCGATGATATATTGTGCTATCGTGAGTTCTCATATTCTACACAAAGAAACTGCTAAGTGTAATTTATCTTCTTGGAATCAATGTATTAATACAAACACTGAAACTAGAATCGTTACAAATAAACACATAATACCTTCAAACACGGTTTTCTGATTTGAAGGCAGAATCGATCGTTACTCCATGAAATTCAGTACTGCGGTACCCATTGTCGTATCATTGTTATTCATGTAGCCGGGTTTACAGTTAGGACCATTGATTTGTTGAACCAGTCTGCGACAAGATTCCGTCCACATTCACACATCGTGGAGATAACGTTTTGGAGATGCATATATTATCTAGGGGGCGCAAATGATCAGCATCAACATAGTTTCAACATTAATATCACAGATTCAAGTGTCACAGGCATGTAAGAAAATTGTTACCCCCGCACTACGAATATCATACGACTAAATTGCTGAAAGCCTGGGCACCAAACTGCTAATTAGGTTAGTTCGCCATAACACACAATAATATATAACAGTTTGTCCATGTTATCAGACATAAGATCTGATCCGAACTAATTTTTCAAGTGTAATGTTGAAATTATGTTATATTGTACACATGGATATTTCGATTCCAAGCGACCCCCTCCCGATGTATTTCAACATGGACATCATGACGCGCGATACTACAGTAATGCCCTAAATAATCGACCCCTTAACCACAGCAGAATTATAGGTAATTTGTCAGGATTTAGCCGGAAATATGGGTTGATGCCATTCACCGAAAGCTCCCCGACAGCCTTCCCGTTCCGATGAATGGCAACAAGCCATATTTCCGACTGAATCCTGAAAAATTACCCATAACTCTGCTGTGGTCAAGGAGTTAGTTACATAGGGCATTACTGGATTTAGGCCTATTAGTTTCATTTACATGTATACCAATTTCGTTAGTCAGCTTAATGAAAACAAGCGAAGTGATCCCCAATATGGAATACTTTTAGGGCCACTTTGAAAGTGCGCCATTGGTAACGCGCCGAAAGCGACAAAATGTGCGCCGTTACGGAAAGCGCCATTAGGAATACTATTAGGTCCACTGCCTAATGGCGCGCGCCGAAAGCGACAAAAAGTGCGCCATTAGCGTATGTTTCGGCGCGTTACTAAGCCACATAAGATTTATGGGTCACTTTTCCGGATTTAGTCGAAAATATGGCTTGTTACCATTCATCGGAAAGCTCTCATTGCAGGAACCAATTCTGGTTACAGACGCACTTGTCCAGATGCTACCACGGCTGAGTAACTTTATTACCCTGGGATGACTACAGTAGCGTTCTTTAACGTGTATACTTCGAGTCGTGTACTCGGGTCAGCACTCGGATCTTTCTTCAGTGATTCTGAATGAGACCTTTCAGCTTGACAAACTTGGTATCTGGCCGACTTATGATTTTTGTAAGAATACCCTGACCAGGTTGCACGAGAAACCAGTACGCTACATTTCGGCTACCAACATCCCTCTCAGCTACCGACTTCCATGAAACTACATTTTACCATATTCTTATAAAAGTGCCAAATGCTATCAGTTTCTGCAACATTGTGTCTTGTATTTCGATAGTAGCTGTTTGAACGACTTTCTATATCGATAGGAAGCAGTTAATGATTAATAATTATTTTCGCGTTCTATTGTGGGTGTCATAGAACATAAACCACACACCTCTGCATTCACGCAATTAGCTTCCGCAAGAATGAGTCCAAATCGCGATAAGGTTACACGAACGTTTCCGACGTTCATCAAGCAATAACGGAAGTCGCCACCTGATAAACAGCGATGAACCACGCACGCCTTTTTAGTCCAAACACACGACTGTCGCGTTTTGTTAAATTGGGCGCACTGTCAACTTCAGTTGTTGAGATTTTCGGTCAGCTGTTATGAGCCCGGTTTGTTTTAAGTTTGTACGCGAAGACGTCTTCGCGTTTTTGGGCTTAATATTATATTTAAGGAAATGATCAGTTTTATTTGCAATGATGCTAGTGAATATAATAGTAGGCGATTCTAAAAAATGACTGGTAGATGCATTGTAATAATAGGATTATAGCCGACATAGTGATTAAACAAGGTGTGTAAAGCCCTCTGTCAATGACAAACAAACCAATCATCGAACAATGCAAAGGGTTCGCCACAAGGGGGGGACATCGAAAATCAAAGATCTAGCACCGAACATACAAGTAATCCCTCCGCCGTCGATACGTCTGCTATCAGATGAACTAGCTATATATCTTTATTGAAATGTTAACCTTTCCAAAATATCAATGTTAAAGACACAGAAGGCCTTCACGGAGTGTATGTTGTTAAAATAGTCACACCCGTTAAAACTGCCATAAATAGAGAGAATATTAAAATATAGACATATTTTGTTCTTATACCAATCATAAATATCACGTACATATTATGTTATCAATTTCATATGTGGTATTATGTAAACAACAGCCAGGTTCTGTAACATTTTTGGCTTTTTGTCCAGGCAGACCTTCCACCCCAGATGGCAGAACCCGAACAGTCAGACCTACCACCAGGTGGACGACCCCAAATACCAGGCAGACGTGCCACATAGTTGACAGAGGCTCATTTAAAAATTTCGTTTACTCGAGTATACAGTGCAGTTTCCGTATTTTAAAACTCCACTTCTGATAAGTTCATATCACAATACACCCATGTGCCCGATACAAATTGCAGACATGTCTTAATGTGTAGACACACGATTTGCAAAAAATTATAATAGTTTTAAATGCATCTTCACAAACATATAATCTGGGATATCATTCTGAAATATGTTGCATGTGATTACTGTTACCAGCATTCAAAACCATCAATCAATTGCATATTGTCAGCCCACCTTCTTTAACGTCATGTCACATTCAATATATAAGACGGCCCAACACGACAACCGAAAATCAATACCAATGTGGAAGGTACTCGACAATGTTATACCCCGCGCGAATGGGCGGAGCCTCATCTACCAACTCACTGATGTAGAATTGGATCACTTGCTTTCGTTCTGGTGTTGGTTGAATAGAACTATCTTATAGTACTGATACACTGTTTGTTGACCGAACACACAATCGATATAGACTGTATATTATACAACGCAGTTGTTCCGGAACTTTTCGTTTTCGTTTGCAACAAAAATAAAAACATGATGATTATTTTAATGTTTCTTAGTTGCTTCTGCCAGTCAGCAGCATCTGCATCACATGTTGTGAGTGCCATCTTTGTCAAAGGCAGCGGCCAACTGAATAAGAACAATCTCTTGGCAACTATTACGTCAAAATCAAAAATAGACTGCGGATTGCAATGTCTGAAAATATCAGGATGTAAATCATTCGCCTTCAGTGGCCCCACTTGTGTCCTGTTCAGTGACGATAGCGGCGTATTTCAGACATCACGTGAGTATTTTACACTTATGTTGACGTATTCTGTTCTATGATAAAGGTAGTATTTTGAATTCACACATTTTTTATTTTAATTATAAAAATGATAACAATCGTTAAAAAATGTAAGAAAAAAAAAAGAAGATAAAACCAATGATAAACTGTTTAAAGAATATAAGAACAAATGATAAAAATTGCTATAGAATGTAAAAACAAATATAAGAAAAATGATAACAATTGTTAAAGAATGTAAGAAAAAATTATAAAAAATTAGTAAAACAATGTTAGGCCAATGCATTCTTTTATATATGCGAGGCGGCATATGGTCGACTCGCATATATAAGAGAATGCATTAGTACAGGGTCTTTAATGTTAGCGGAGGTGAGTATACATGTATTACACTTTTGTTTTGTTCTCTTCTGTGAATAAACGCGCAATCATTGTATATGAAGCTTGCCCTGCATCCCGCGCTAGCTTCTGTACTGAAGCACCACACATTTAGGATTTTAATTCAGTAATCAATCAAAAACTTTTAAAAAATGTAAATTTTCAACATTCTATGAAAAATCCTGAAATAGTTTTATCACGTATTCGATATTTTCTTGTAGATCACACCTCTGAGTATATCGCAAACAAAGACATAGGACTACCGGAAACAAAATAATGAATTTATTATTAAATATTTAACCCTTTACCCAACAAACCGGCCAAAAACGCCCAAATAAAGCTTCAACAGCCTAAAATATCTTCGGTCTGTCTCAATAACACCATACAAATATGGATATCATTGGAACCGGTTCATTGATCACATTGTGATGGTTACAGTTATGCCCTGGGCCAATGCATTCTCGTATATATGCGAGTCGACCATAGGTCGCCTCGCATATATAAGAGAATACATTGGCCTAAAAAAAATCTACGTCAAATGAAACAATTACAGCGGTGTGTAACTTTTCAGATACTCAAAACGTACTGTAACTGTTAGTTCAGTATTCTTGAGGTTGGATATAAATGTATTTCTTAAAATAATAAGCATAAAGTATAAATATTGCCTACATCTCCATTTGTGGTGTCATAACAAAGACTGATGTTTCTGCTGAAATTTATTATGAGAACGACTTCTTTCATTCTTGAGAATGTTGTAGCTCCGATAAAATTATCTTGGAAATAATGGTTTTCAGAGAATATATATGCGACTGTTTCTTTATCTGTATGGCACGTGGAAAAAGCTTGTATTTCTGAACACTTGCATGACTTATCTTGATTTGAAAAGACAACATTTGGAATCATGTGTGAACTTTTTACCATACGACTATAGATTCGCAGTTTTCTTTAGAAAACAGTGGCATTCAGTCTCAATTTTTGTCGTGTTTGATTGTAATTTCTGGGAAAAAAAGTGTCAAGGGACGGGGGTAAATGTTTTACACCCTCTTTCACATCTGTATATATTTCCAAAAAAATGTCTAGAATCACAATATCACATTTCCACTGCCAAACCGGTATTTCTCACATTGACAAAAAACAACAAAACAATAAACTTGCATTTATTTCCTGGAGATACAGGGGGGGGGGGGGTCGGAAAAACATACAGAGAAAACCAGGACCAAACCTCCTACATTGAGATTCAGTGAATCTAGTAATGAACAGCAGGACTGGTCTCTAGCAGTATATTCGTGACTGCAGTGGATTTTGTCCTTAGAAACATTGAATACTCTGCTGTGTTTTGCATTCCACAAGGGGGTGGGTGTCAAAAAATGGCTGAAAAAAACTCTATGAAATGGAAAAAAAATTGGGGTTGGGGTTGGTTGGGTCCAAAAAGTGGTCATCGGCAAAAAAAGTAGCATACGTGT
Source organism: Siphonodentalium dalli (assembly GCA_032622095.1). NCBI lineage: Eukaryota > Metazoa > Mollusca > Scaphopoda > Gadilida > Siphonodentaliidae > Siphonodentalium > Siphonodentalium dalli. The sequence goes on along the minus strand of CP136069.1, from coordinate 14,865,289 downwards.
CTGGAAATGTTTTCCGACCCCCCCCCCCCTGAAATGACAAAAGAAAATTCGTGAGTGATGAACACACCGGTACTTGAGAACAATGTAAATTAATTAATATAAGACGGCTCCGCTATGCATTGCACATAATGAATATACCGGATCATTGTACTGAATACAAACACTATATAGTATTGAATTTTGACGGCATGAACTCGGAATTACGAACAATTTAAACTTAGACTATTTTCAGGGCGCATAAAACAACGATGATACACCGTACAACTGATAAAACGGTATGGAACGGTCCGACACCGTCAAACCGACAGTATTTTTGACAGTGTATGCTTGTGAAGACTTGCCCTAGACAGTATTTGTGACAGTGTATGCTTGTGAAGACAAACCGACAGTATTTTTAACAGTGTATGCTTGTGACAGTGTATGCTTGTGACAGTGTATGCTTATGAAGACTTGCACTGGACAGCTAATAAGTGTGATTTTACGATAGCTTCCTGTGTCGAGTTAAGATTTTTCCGTTTATATATCGGCTTTATGATATAGGCTGGGCCATATAATTAATGCACACTCATGTACTAGACATAATCTGTTCGGATATTTGCTTTCCAATCATCATTTAGCCCGCACTGGTTTGTGGTTCCGTTTATCCATTGTGTTCTTCGCGCCAATTCCTTTCATCGACTGCGCATGATTGAAATGAAACGAACGTTTACAGCTGTACGAATCATGTCTTATTTAAACGGCGAACTGTGATTGTCGACAATTCCCATGATTGGATAATCCTACACCGCGCGCCGATGTCTTTCCTCCTCCGACCAGCAATATTTTCGCATTGAGCGTCGCCCGGTAAAAACTACCAGGATTATATACAAGACAAGAGGTGGCATCAGAGATGCTGTGTCTCGTTTTCGGTGGCTTACCGCCGGTGGCTACCGCCGGTGGCTACCGCCAATTGGTGTGCATCAATATCGGTAGACTAATTAATAGGTAAAATCGAAAAATGACTAATTAAGGGCCATAACTCTATCAAATTTTATCGGGCCAGGCTGGTTTTCGAACTCGTCCGAAATATTCTTAGCAAGTACGTCTATTCCAAATTTTAAACAAATCGGAGGACGTTTGTTGAATTTATCGCGCTAACGATCTAAAAATTCACGAAAAATGACTAATTAAGGTCCATAACTATATCAAATTTTATTGGGCCAGGCTGGTTTTCGAACTCATCCAGGATATTATTGGAAGACACTTATATACCAAATTTTAGTTGAATTGGATGACGTTTGTTGAAGTTATCGCGCTAACGAGCTCAAAATTCGTACAAAATGACTACTTAAGGACCATAACTCTATCAAATTTTATCGGACCGGGCCGGTTTTCTAACTCGTCCGAGGTATTCTTGGGAGACACCTATATATCAAAATTTCAATAAAATAGGATGATGTTTGTTAAATTATCGCGCTAACGAGCTGAAAATTTGTGAAAAAATGACTAATTAAGGGCCATAACTCTATCAAATTTATCGGACCTGGCCGGTTTTCGAACTCGACAGAGATATTCTTGGGAGACACCTATATACCAAATTTCAATCAAATCGGATAACGTTTGTTGAAATTATCGCGCTAACGAGCTGAAAATTCGTGAAAAATGACTAATAAAGGGCCATAAATCTATCAAATTTTATCGGACCAGGCCGGTTTTCGAACTCGTCCGCGATATTCTTGGGAGACACCTATATACCAAATTCAATCAAATCGGATAACGTTTGATGAAGTTATCGCGCTAACGAGCTGAAAATTCGTGAAAAATGACTAATTAAGGGCCATAACTCTATCAAATTTTATCGGACCAGGCCGGTTTTCGAACTCGTCAAAGGCAAATGGCAAAGGGCCATAACTCTGTAATAAATGTGCGGACGAACCCGATTTTTTGTCTGCAGCTTACGTGCATGGATATGTACTCACACACCAAATGTTTTAATCCGTCAATAAACGGTTGAGTTATAAGCAAAACGGGCCGCCCGACCCGTCCGCCCGCCCGCCCGTCCGCCGCCCGCCGTCCCCCATCAAACTATAAGTCGAGTTTTGGAAAAAAAATCGACTAAAAACTAGAATGCATGCATCATGCCACCCATGAACTATTTATCATAGAATTCTTGCAGCTCTCTATTATACATTTTGGAATATCTGTTTGTATGTCTGTGTGTATAAATGTATGTATGTATGTGTGTTATAGACTCGAACACTGCTCGACCGATCCGACTCGGATTTGGTATTTAACGTAAAACTCCAGGCAGAGTTATCTCCTATCGCTACGCTGAGATACCACTGCCATAAGGATGGTAACTTTTTAAACTATGCGAACGGATATATATATTTTTAGACTGGGGAATCCCATTCAAAATGCCCGCGGGCTTTTCAACTCCCCGAAATAAATCAAAAGCCATGTGTTTTGCCTGCTTGACATCAGACAAATCACGATGTTTTAAGTTGAACAAAACTAAATGTATCAAAGAAGACGTGCGACGGAAATTAACATATTTGTTCGGGCATCTGTTGAGAAATTACCGGCGACTACTTCCATCTTATCTGTCAGAAGTGTCTCAACAGAGTGTCATCAAATTATGAATTCAAATCCAGTTTCTTGAAAAATTTGTCAGAGTATATGGAATATAAAAATATTCCCCAGTGCATCAAGTTGCCCCTTCTTAACGCTCTGCCAACACTTACTAGTACCGTATAATTAATGTTAGAATTTGGTAGCATGGGCATGGACTTCTGAATATTAAATTATTTGCTAAAATATTTATAGTCTTGCATGGAATTATAAGTTGGTCCCAGTTAGAGAAACTGTCTTACAAATGAATGATGAAATGATATCTACATGTACATGTTATGCTTATTTGTTACATGACATGATATGTTACATGGAAATTAATGCGATATGTACATGTAGCTGGTGTTATACATGTAGCTTATTCATTTTTTTAAATAGGGATAGATAAATTTATAACTTGGATGTACATGTACGATTAGATATATGCCAAAATATATACTGTTTAAACTATAGTTTTAGCACGCAGTAGGTGCTGCCCCGTTAAGTGGCTCACTCATGAACACAGTGTGATACTACATGTATAATAGTACCATTCTACTGGATGCAGCAATCTGCTAATGTCATGAATGTCGGTATGTTGACATATGTCATTTAACTTTTACGTAACTTATTTCTCTGAGTAGCTAACATATTTCCCTGAAAGTTAAATAAATTTATATTATATCATCACAAACGATCTTCGTCCGGCTTTTTAAAGTCTTTAATTTAAGCTACATGTATCCGGTCCTCATACACTACAGTAAGAAATGATGTGTCATCAATCATCACTGATATGAAAATAGTGTGTTTGGCTAAATTGTCAAAGATTAGATAAAAAAAAGTTGAATACCTGGAGTGAATGTATCTACCACGAGGTCTCAAGCAGTCTACCTCTTCGCATGCAAAATAGCAAAATAACATTGAATGTCTCAATGACATCAGCAGCTTGAGGGTGGGAACGGCCCACCATGTGGTAGATATTCAACCAGGCTTTTTTTTTAAGTTTAAACTAAATCCAACACATTAAAAGATTAGTTTTTGAATTGATGACTGATGTAAAGTACAGTACATGTACAGATCACATATAAATAACAATTTTAATATCATGTTCTTGTAACTAAACATGTTAGACTATTGACAGTAGTGCGGTATTAACTACTGCAGGTACTAATAGTACTTACTAGTCTATCATAAAATATGTGCACAACTGCACATGCTGTATGGTGAATAAGGACAATAACAATAGTTACAATACAATTTAGTATAACAAATGTTTTTAATTTTACATGTAATTCAAAATGTTAAAACATAACATTGCATGATTGACTGCATGAGATCTATGGGAAGCAAAATTGACAACTAATAAATAATTGAGCTTAAGCGCAATAAGGAAATATTTAATTGCTTAAGAAATTCAGGAATATCTTATTGCGCTTTTAAGCACATAAAATAAGTATTCTTATTGCGCTTAAGCACAATACAGAATATTCTTATTGCAATATTCTTATAGCACTTAAGCGCAATAAGGAATATTCCTTATTGCGCTTAAGCTCAATTAGCCACATTACATAAACTCCCTATAATTCAAATGGTGTATTCCATGGTACAATGGGTGGAACAAATATAGGATACATGTAGATATTAGAGATTCCTTAGTGCGCTTAAAAACAATTATATATTAAATGTCAATTTGAATTTGGCTTCCCATACATATCAATGATGTATATGGTCAGCAGCTTTGAATACTCAATCATCTGCTATTTTAGTATTTATCAAGACACGATTTAACACGACTCACGAGTTTCGGCTTTACGTGACATGACACAAATTCACACAGCATTATTTAAAATAAAAATAGTTTAATTTTAACGTGACTCGAATGGCATGCGATGTAAATAAACATGGACATGGCCGGGTGCAGACCCACTGATATCATATCCACAAAGCCAACGGCATACTAATTACTATACTATTTTGACTCGAGCAATTGTATAAGATAAATAGTAAATACATGTACATACCATAGAAATAATCCATTAGTCTATTGTTGATAGAGTTGATTTATTAATTTACCGACACCAGCCTCCGCTCCACTGTCACGCTGTGACTGTCTCCAGTCCAGTGAAAAGAAAATAAAATCTAATTATCTACACTTCCAGTCACACATTCTCGAGAAATTTGCAGCTCATCACAATTGAATAAACATTGTCATTGATCAGATATATGTGTGTAAAGACCCACTAAAATCAAACATGCTTTTGATGAAGCGGTGTAATCCGATTCCATTCGAGTCGAGAATTCAGATCATGTTTAACTCCGATTAAATCTTTAGAATATTGATACGCAGATATAAAATTCATGGAATCGAATGACGCTATTTTGCAAAAAGCACAAGTTCGGGAAGTCTATTTTTAGCGAAGTAAATCGTCGGGACTATATTTATTCACTTATTATCTTATTTTGACCACCAAAAGTTTGCAATGAAAGTGTCAATGACACTGTAGCTCAACTTATGTACGGGAATAATTTAATGGTTGGCAGTAAATGGAGGAATAGGAAAGGTGCTAATTGAAATGTCTAACCTGTGCCAAAGAATTTAGTCATGCAAAGAGTAAAATCCAAGTTAGCTGCTGGCGGCCATATGTTTTGGCCGAACGACCCCAAAATGACTCGTTCCATCTACATGTCATTGTTAACAACCATGACAAATCTCATGAAGATCCAACCAAAGCTACGACCTGTAGCCCGCGCCAGAGGATTTAGTCATGCAAAGAGTAAAATCCAAGATGGACGCTGGCGGCAAATTTGTTTGGCCAAACGACCCTTAAAATGACTCGTTACCATCTACATGTCAATATTAACATCCATGACAAATTTCATGATGATCAGACGAATAGTACGACCTGTAGCCCGCGCCAATGGATTTAATTTTGAAATCCAAAATGGCCGCCAGCGGCCATGTTTCTTTGCCGAATGACCCCAAAATGACTCGTTCCCATTTCCATCTCAATGTCAACATTCATGACAAATTTCATAAAGAGCAGACCAAAGGTACGACCTGTAACCTGTAGGAAATTGTCGACGGACACACGGGCACACAGACACACGCACGACGGACGCCAACCCATGGCAATAGCTCAAACTTACAAAGTAAGTTGAGCTAATAATGATAATTCTATTGGTATATTTTCGGTATTGATATGAACAATCTAAACTGAGCCAGACATAGACAATTGTAACCCTAAAACATGAGAACTGAAAACACGTAATAAATTGTTACCAAAAAATGTCCTTATGGCCGTGCTATTTCGCAGTGATAACGTAGAGGGCGCTGTGTGGAGTTTGATTTAACGTGTCAACTTGACCTCGCTCATAGGCATGTTTCTGGACCTTGACCGATTTGACTAAAATTTTGTGTGCAGGACTACATTGATCCAGTGAACAATATGGACGGGTCCAATTTCTCGTGGGACCATGTCCTCGGCCGTGCTGATATAGGCATGTTTCTGGACCAATTGAACAATAGTTTGTCCAGTCGCTATATATACCGGGTACTGCCCAGATGGAGGCGATCACAAAGAAATCCCTAAATAGCCCGGACGAAGTCGGGTACATCAGCTAGTCTATACTATATATTTTGAGACTTCGTATATGTGTGTGTGTGTACTTCATAGAATCCAAAACGCGTGTAAAGATTGAGCTCAAACTTCCCATGTAAGTGTCAAATCCCACCGACACGACCGTGGTCGCAGTTTAGAAAAGCTCAGAGCACCCGTTCTCCAATCTCAAATCACCGCAAAGGCACGGTGTGGGTTAATCAAGTGATTATTTAATGAGCGTTTGTTTTTGACGCATCTCTATAAAGAGCGTCTGTTTGCCATTCAACGCTATTTGCATCTGCAGAGAGATATACGGAACATACATTAAATTTAAAAAACATTTGTTTCTGACCAACCCTGCGAGCACGGATGGTGCGCTTTGTTTTTACAGTATATAGTTATATACCGAAATCATCCCAGATAATCACGAATATAGCATCAGATTTCTCCCCAGATATACCGTTATAAAAAGCTACTGGAATCTGCCAATCTACGGGAAATTCCAGGGAATGCCGATTGAGCTCAAACTTGCTACCCACGGGAAGTGTCATATATATGAGTGTGTCCTTTATAGACTCGAACCGATTGAGCTCAAACTTGCTAAATAAGAAAATAGCCCCCAAGCCGTAAATATCAACAACAACGATATTGCTACCTACGGGGAGCAACGTTATTAGCATCTGCAGAATTATGCAGAGAGAAAATGCTTTCCTATTTTTAGAACGCAACACATGTTTACGTCGCGTTGGTGATTGAGGTTCACAACGGGGTTGATTGACTGTCCGCTCTTTGCGACGATGAGGTTCACGGCGGGGACTATTGACCAACACTCACAATTTCGTCTTTTGCATCAGATACCAACACCTCGACCGATCGGGACGAAACTTGGTACGTGAGTGTAGTTTGACCAGGTGGTCGTCGCTGTCGTATTGGCGAGCCCGTGCGACGCCCGTGCAGCGCATGCGCATACGAGATATCGGAAACGGGTGGAGCTATCGACTTGAAATTTGGTATGTGAATGTATCTTGCGCCGGGTACAAATTTTATCGGGTCGCCGAGCCCGTGCGACGCCCGTGCAGCGCATGCGCAGACGAGATCTCGGAAACGGGTGGAGCTATCGACTTGAAATTTGCTATGTGAATGTATCTTGCGCCGGGTACAAATTTTATCGGGTCGCCGAGTCCGTGCGACGCCAGCTTCGCGCATGCGCAGACCAGATCTCGGAAACGGGTGGAGCTACCGGGTACAAATTTTTCTTATTGAAACGCGTGGAGCTAAAAATTAAAAAAAAATATTTAAAAAATGTCATGTTTCGGACAAGCCGCCGGTGGCGGGCTAACCTGCTAGTATTATATATTTCTAGATTTAGTTACAAACTATATACCTGTATATTGTACAAAGAAATGTTTGACAAATGTATCTATATCAATATTACCATAGGGGTAATTAAAATAGATATGACGAACAAAAAATTTGAAGGGCGCATGTGATTGTTAAGTCAGGAATAATAGGATCATAGGTAAATTTAATTTATGGACGCTTGTTAATTATTCATTGGACTACATGTATCAGCTAATTTTTTATATTTCAAATATTGTCTTGTGTTATATCATGTGACAACACCGACCGCTGATCACGCAACGTCAACCATGACTTCGTCTTCAACATAAGATCTAGTCAGAGTAGCGGGATATTTTGGACGGCGGAATACATTCATGCCTCTAGAATACAACTACAATTGAAACAGGTGCATGGACTGGACACCACAACATTGGTGTCAAAATAATATCTGATTGTGAATTTGTGTGGGGAATTAGATCATACGATAACCCGTTGCATTCACGAGAAAGTAAACAACCATATCGTACGATCCGATCGCATCGTGTGCGGTGGTCTACCGTAGGTGATAAAAACAGAAGTCGCACGACTAAAATCGTATCGTGTGCGCACACATACCGGTATCTTACGTCGCAAGGTTCTGCGACAAATCTCGTGCAACAAATATCGCATAGTGTGCGGCTGGCTTTACGGCAAGTTACGGGTCTTAGTCTTACCTGGTTACTGCAGTGATTATGGCTGGGTTTACAAACTACATTCACATTGATGTTTGTTTTTCTTGAAAGACTTCTCTGAAAAGTTAGGCAAAAAAAAAGATGCTATGTTTCCGTACATCGACCGACCCTAAAAAATAACCCGCCGACCCTAACTTGTTGTTGATAATTTGAGAAAAAGTCAAAATTTTCTGAATGTGTGTGTGTGTTTTTTTTTTAATGTTTTTACCACTACTGTTCATAAATATTGATCATTAGTGTGCGAAACACATTCTTTCTAACATATTCCTGTGAAAAGTTACCAAGAAGTGACAATTGTCTCAAAAGCCCCAGGTGTGTGATGGGTTGTGATTGAAGCTGGGCAGGAATTTTGCTATTTTAATTTCATGAGTGGATTTTATGCCTGCTTTACCTGTATAGTCTTATTTGGGACTTATGGAACATACTCTTGGGTTCCAAATAAACATGCATGCACATTTATTATTTTCTTGGGGAAATTTCCCACCTGCACAGTGCTTATCTGGGTCTGCAAGTTTATTAATTTCGAGACTATGAAAATTGAAATCAGCTGAAACTCAAGATTTCTATATGATTCTGATACCAAATTGATGAGCTTATAACTTTATGCATGTACATATTCAAGTATATGGCATACATGTGAACATTTAAATATTGAATAAAACACAACATGACACGTACTATGTTGATTTCTATGATTGACCTACATGTATTATACAAATAATGTTTTAACTATAGTTGATGTTTTGCTCAGAGTTTCCCCTGTGCTATTATTTGGGTCTGCACTATTATCAACTTTCAATGCAATTCCTCCCCTGCACTATTATTGGGGCCTGCACTTTTATTTGGAGCCCAAGAGTACCGGTAGGAACACTATCGACAGACATGGTGGTTGTGTATCTGTATATATACATGTATAAAGGTTATCACCACATATGTTAGAGGATCAGCTACTGTTTCCAAAAACCAGGCATGCTAGGTTGGGTGTACTGACTACCTCCAGGCAATGGGATGTAGTCATTACAATACAAGTAGCATATAATGGCGGTATTATGGGTAAAATTCTTATAAAAAGTTAGTGACATCAATTTCGTACAAAGTTTATAGCCAAATTTATGAAAATGTGGTATATGAATAACAAAAAACATACTTGAGCATGAAATAAGTTTGATCTTTCATCAATATTAATGTATATTTCCACTATGTTTATCAAGTAATACTTTCCCCACAACACAAGTTGGTATTTTATGTCACTTCGATCGAGGTAATTCAATATTTCTGTAGCTGGATAAAAAAATATCAAAATTAAAAAAAAATATTCCCTACCTACCTACCTATATTATATACCAATTGGGATAAATTACTAGTTTGACTAGAATGACATCAAGTGTGTATGCCATTGCACTTCAGTGGCAAAAACCATCAATGTAAATTACAAATACCGACAAAATTAAATAAAAAGACACGCGACCATTGGCCAGTCTTCGGTTAACAGTGTGTCAATGTGAACATGCCCTTAGCGACTGAACTACAGTCTTCGGGAACATATAATCAGAATGTCTATTGCATTGAGAATGAGAAAGCTTGTTTTCCCATTTAATTAATAAGGTATTTTAATAATCCATGTTTCCAAATTCACATTTTCCAGTGCAATTGTTTTTCAATTGAACTACGTGCTCGACTGTTTGGCCGGACATGATTTATATGCACCAGGATCTTTCGAAAATGTTTTGAACTTTTCAAAAATATGTTCGCACCTCACTGTTTCTGCGGGGAAAAAAAGGATTCCGCACGCATCTTTTAGACATGATCTCAACTTATTTCCTCGAGTTTCAAGTTACATACAATAGGATTCTAATGGGCAGTACTATTGTCAACTTTTGTGTTCATGTAGTATATATATATAATAATAAAACACGAATTTGTTGGCAGATGGAATGGTTTAGCTGTCTGGACATCGACGCAATCATGCCTTGTGTTTTGCGCACCGATGTAGCTCGTGACGTCCTGGTGTGCGTCGTGACGTCATGGCGTCTTAATCGGTTTCCAGAAAGAAAACATTCAATATTGTTCATTTATGAACGATTTATTACCAAATTAAACCAGATAACGATGGAAATTGAGTATATGTGTGGATTTAAATTACAATTGATGCAACCATTTCATATTAGCGTGTGCATTATTTACAGCATGTACTTCCGGTATGACGTAACATGTTCACGGAAGGACGGACATATAAACAGACAGACAAACAGATAAACAGAGATCCGGACCGAAAACATTACTTGCGCCCAGAATAGACTGGCGCAAGTAAAGATGGGTCAATGTCACTCGTGGATAGATTGTTGAGTTAACCCTAAAATGCCGTTAAAACTCAATTAAATTCACATTTTGTGTACCGGAGATGTACGATTGCGAGTCAACTTACTATGCTACGGAGATATGTAATACAAATAGAACAGTATGATTGTCTGGATTTTGACGAATTATCGCACTCGATTTGTTGGCGGAAGGCGTTACCTCTCGTGCGGGACTGCATCCAGCACTCGAGGTATCGCTCCGCCAACAAATCTCGTGATATAATTTCGTCACAATCCAGACACTCATGCGATTCTATCTATTTATCGGATGTAAATATATACGCTGCTGTCGAATTCGCTGGAAATGTGCCGAAAATAACACACACCGACCGAATCCCAGGTGTCCGGGCGAGATGTGGCATGCACATCGTGCAGCATAAACCTGTGTGTACCAAAGTTCCAATCCAATAGCTCGATTGTAATCAATATTCAGTACATGCATGGCATGTTCATATATTCATCATAATCGTCGTTTATTTATATTTAGTATGGTACTTTTCAACAAACTATTTAAGTGAGAACTATTATGGGATAGTTTGGAGTAAAATGGAGGGTGGTGTCCATATGTTAGGGGGGGGGCAACACTTTAGTTGGATTATTTGGGGTCCTAAAAAAGTAGAACATTCACATTTCGTATATGCCAGACGCCTTTAAAGAAGCACCCAAGGTTTCGGGGGGATTAAAACCACTCATATCATTTGATAATTGCCCGATGGCATCAACTTTTATGCACACACTCAGCTAATTTTGAGAGTATATAACTTCAGCGCTTGGTGTGTTCAAATGAGTCAAGGGGTCCCCCCCCCAACAGTGACAGTTCACCTTTCACGTTTGCTAGCCGCTTTTTGTAAAGTGTCCCAGACATTATGGAACCAACTCATCCATTAAAGATGAGCATTTCCTGATATAACTACAATGTGTCTACCATTTAAGTTAAAATGGGCAGAAAATTCTTTAAGTTCGAGGTGGGTTTAAGACTTTGAATGGGATAGTGGTATCAAAACAAATGAAAATTCAACTTTAGTTGTCAGTCTCCTTTCTGTAAGCACCCTGGGATTTCGGGAATCAAACTACCCTTATACATTGTATATTCCCTGATAGCACTACATATCGTTAACACTGTCTATTAATATTAAGAAAATACAGCTTCAGTGCATGTTGTGATCAAGAGTTTAATTGGGTTAAGGGAAGCACAACACAAACGATATTCACCTTTGCATACCATTTGCAATCCGCTTTTTGTAAGGTGACAAAGGTTTTCAGGAACCAACCCATACGTAGATACCTATTGTGTAAGTCCTGATACTATTAGCTTTACCCACATCCTCGTTCAATATTGAGAACAATCCTTTCAGTAACTTTAACACTTCACTTGGGTAGGGAGTCCTAAACATAGAAAAATCGTATTAATTATTTGTCAGCCGCTTTGTGTAAAGCGACACAGGCTTTCGGGAAACAATCCACACATATAAATTATGTATTTCCTGACAGAACTACCTTCCGATCAAACTCTCGGTTAATATGGGGAACATATAGATTCAGTTCGTGTTTTGTTCAAGATTTTAAATCGGGTACAGTGTTTTCGAAAAATAAAAAAATCACCTTTTATATTTGCCATTCATCGGCGTTTTTTAAAGTGCCACATTATCTCGGGAAACAACCAATCCATAAACATTGTGTATTTCCTTATATTACCATCCTTTGTCCACACACTCGGTTAATATTGATGCTATATTTTCAGTTCTTTGTGTGTTCAATACTTCTGATAATGCAGGGACCTCATAACGTAGAACATGTTTGAGCTAACGCTTGCTACATTGGTCAGACAATCACTATGACAGCAACAATGATTTTGATTTGTATATGTTAGTCTGTGTTACTTGTCGTGTATAACTTCAGTTCTACAAAACCACTATATATTAATACAAAAGTGCACGCATGTTCTAAATAAAATGTGTTGCTGTAACTGGGATTTGGAATCCTGGGGACATCTTTAGCCACTATCGCGGCGTGTACGGATCCGGTTTTCATCAGAGGAATCATAATGTGGTCCAATTATAATAATTTTAAAAAGTGTGTGTTGTCTTTATCATAAATATATATTTTGTTTAGATCAATACATGTTTGGAGGAGCAGTAGCAAATATCCAATATCTCGCATACGGGAAAAAAATATCTTATATTCTTCAAACATGTTATGTCCAGATAACTGCTGAGCCATATGCATTATATAGTTTATTACGTGTTGTTTAATACAACTATTTTGGTTCTACAAAATCGATGTTAATGCATGCAAAATTACCTGTTATCAATAAAATGTTGTAACTGCGGTCTGGAAGGTTGAGCACATTTGCAATCAACTAAACGGTATATCTGGACCAAACATTCAGTACACAAGTCATGTTGTGTGCCATTAATATCAATTAGAAAATGTTGTAAAATCGTTCTAAAAATATGTAATTTTTTCGACCAAAAACGTGTTGGGGGAGGGGTAGATAAAATCCAGTTTATCGAAAGCCGTTCAAAATATATGCTATATTATTATTACATATTCTTAACAGATAAACACGACACCATATGGATTAAATATTTCGACATTATCGCCATATCCGTTTAAATAATATTGTTTGAAAAACAATATTTTTGTGAAAAAGAGCGATTTTTTCAGAAAAAAATATATGATTCGATTCGGTTCCAAATGGTAGGAAAATCTAAATTAACCAACTCTTTTTCCTATAAAGTAGAGATATTTTTGACAATAGCCACTACCGATTCCATTATTTTTTACTGTCATTTTTGTGAACAATATATGTTTCTCCTTTTAAAAACAATTGGCTTCATCTTGTTCTACCATGGTATGGGTGCCCGACCACTTTTGGCGTCTGGCCGCTGCACTAGGGTTAACATTGTCGTTTCCGCTCGAAATATCAACTTGTGAATTGGAAGCTTGGCACATACTTGTCCAGACTGCGCTATAATATATGATGCCACATCTTAGCTCGGCCTCGATGTGGTGGTGTGGTCGGTGTGTGTTATTTTCGGCGTTTATGCGTACTTTCATAGCGAATTCGGCAGCAGTGATGCGGATGGGAGTGGTCGGGTGCGGTCGGCTTTTAGTATGACCGATATATAGTCCAGGTAGTTTTAACAGGGCGAAGCTTAATGCGAAGCTGTCCGTGGCCGTCGATGCACGATAAGACATCACCGAGGCATATAATTATCCAATCAGGAGATTTGACCACGCTCATAGATGAACCAGTGTGGGGTTTGCATGCACACATAGATGAACCAGTGTGGTGTTTACATGCACACATTGAATTTTTTTTAGAAAACCTTTATATGAATGCCTTAAACTAAGCAATTTAATCGAAGTTGCCAAAATCAACTATTGGGTGACCACGCACCTTTTTATTATTATTGAAAAATAGGTAACTGACGTTACCGGTAAGTCGTTGGAGTCGTGTTGCAAATAATGTATTGCTAATGCCCAGTACGTACGCATAATTGGTTTCTAATCAAAAGTCAAATATGGTCAAATATTCATGGAATGTCATGGAGTTAGTAGTGCCTCTCTGGTTTAAGAGGGTGCAGTTAGAAATTCAAAGGAGACTCCAAGCCACCCAACCACACCTCGTAGCCACGTCCACATCGGTTTAAACGTGTTTATTCCAACAACAGTTATAAAGGATTGAGACACAAGTTATATTAACGTATCAGCACATATCCCAACAATTTGTATACACACGTTTAACCAAGACGAGATAAATATAATTTATATGAATGCCTTAAACTAAGAAATTTAATCGTAGTTGCCAAAATCAACTATTGGGTGACCACAAACCTTTTTATTATTATTGAGAAAGGTAACTGACGTTACCGTTAAGCCGTTGGAGTCGTGTTGCAAATAATTTATTGCTAATGTTTTTTTGTTTTGTTTTTTGAAAATGCCCAGTACGTACGCATATGTATAAACATGGGTGTGGCGACAGCGGTGGGGTGCTTCACCATCTCAACTGTGGTAAACAATTTCTACAATGACCAAAGATAGGTTGAAACGATTCTAATGATCAGTTTCTAAAGCCAGTATTTGATGTGATAATTGGTTTCTAATCAAAAGTCAAATATGGTCAAATATTTGCACTAATTAAACTGCCCTTTATGAATATTGTTATCCTTAAACTATGTTAGTAAAGCAATTTCCAACAGCTGAACAATTTATGTTGGAAAATAACAATCCGGGATGTAAGTGGAATGTAATGGACTTGGTAGTGCCTCTCTGTTTTAAGAGGGTGCAGTTAGAAATTCAAAGGAGAATCCAAGCCACCCAGGCAGACCGCGTAGTCACGCCCACATCGGTTTAACCCTTTCAGTGCCAGGTCCGATTTTTGTATCAACCCATATACCCTGTGCCAATGCATTCTCTTATATATGCGAGTCGACCATAGGTCGCCTCGCATATATGAGAGAATGCATTGGCCTAACAATTTGTCATCATTTGTTATTATTTTTTACAATTTTTTACAATTTTAATAATTTTTTCTTATATTCCTTAACATACTTATTTTGTAGGTTTAGTGCCAGAGTATCCTACGTTTTTCATGGGCATCAAAATTATTACTATGAATACTTGGTGATAGTTTTGAGTTAGAACATGCCCCTAAGGTTTTATCCAGTTTGTTTTTAAATTCGCTATAGCATGCTTAAGCATACCCCAAACAAATTCAACCCAAAAACATCTATAAATTTTAATTTTTTATTTTTTCATTTTTTAGGGCCGATTTTACAGACCATAAATTAGGGCCGATAAGATCGGCCCCTGGCACTGATAGGGTTAAACGTGTTTATTCCAACAACAGTTACAAAGGATTGAGACACAAGTTATATTAACGTATCAGCACCTATCCCAACAATTTGTATATACACACGTTTAACCAAGACGAGATAAATATAATGTACATGTATTGCGAATATTGGTGATGACTCAGGATCATGGTGATTGGTTATTTGTGACTACCGGTTCCGTGATCTCCTCCGATATAGATATCATGCCATCATGAGAATAATTATGTATGATTATCGTTTAAGTGAACCGTTTGGAATCTAAAATACATTTTTTTAACAGCGTTAAGATTTTATTTTGACTTGTTCACAACTTATGGGATATTTGATACACTCCCCTTTCATAAGATTGTTTTGTTTCTTGTATGCCATTGTTATCATGGAAGTGCTCAAGGCGGAGGTATCATCATATACAGATTGAACATTATCTGATTTTATTTTATTGTGAAATATGTTGTTGTTTTTTTTAATCAAAAGTCAAATAGGTTCCCGCTTTCGATCACAGATTTTGGACCGAATCGCTATCAACTCGGCTTGTTGTGCCAGACTATAAATACCCAACAGTTAATTTAAGAAGTTTGCACGAGGTAGTTTAGACAATTTCGTCCCAATAAGGTACAAATGACATTTCCAGTAATTGCGTCTCTTCCATATAAGTTAAGTTTGACACACCATTTCAAATCAAGATAAGAGATGAAACGTGTTTTGAATGGATAGTTAGCAATTGTTTATGTGGCTAGCTCATGTGTGTGTTTATCCTGAAGAAAAGTTTAAAATGAAAACGTCTAAACCATGGATCACGACCTTAACCATGAAGACACTAATACAGATTGAATGATTATAGTGATATAAATTAAGTTCACTAAAATTGAAATGTTAAAGTTTCAATACTGGAAAACAAATAGCAAGATATTACCGCAACCAATTATCATTGCTGTAATTTTGGTTTTTCTGTTTATGTGTTTTAATGCCCCCCCATCCGACCCTCGGATCATGTGATGTGACAACGTAAGCTGTCTTTCGCAATATTAACTCTAACAGTTTAGTGCTGAAGCTCTTAATTTCGTGGATCATCTTTGGTATCAGTAACGGCACAATCCCACTGTTGTCGAAATTAAAATGGACAAAACTCATGTATACATTTTGTGTATAGGTGTCAAACTGATTGATTTTGATTGATTTATTGCATAAGTCACATAACAGTGAAACAAGCAAAACATATATACACTATGTACACAATTTTGAATATCACATTAATCATTGTTCATTTCATATACACAGCAGTAATTAAATTAGATTACACAATAATAGGCGATAAACTTAACAAGTATGATAATTACATGTGTTCACCATAACAATAAATGATTTCGATTATATAGTATAAGACACCTTCTTAAAGGCACACCTTAGGAATATGCATAGTCTTTTTATGAGGCTTATATTTTGAAGAGATAGGAGACCATGGAATTTCTCTCTCGTAGGGTTCTTCCAAAAGTACTCAGGGATATATTGTTTTCTGATTTCATCCAAATGACTGCATATAATAACTAAATGGTATTCGTCTCCTAAATATTCTCCACATATGGTGCATATCCTATTGTCATTATCATTCTGAGATTTCTTCCATCTTGAGCACTCTATAGGCAGTTTATGATTTGCAGTTCTGAGCTTCAAGAGGTATATCGATAGATTAGACGGCAAAATCTTCAAGTAATTTGGGTAACCGTAGTCAGTTTTAATAAAACTATAAAATTGGGCCCTCGATGAAGCAGATGTGTTTATGTCAACGAGTAGTGCGTCCCAATGACGTTGTTTGAGAACAGTTTTTGCATTTCTCAGTTCAATAGCGGTCAGGCCCGTCTGGGTGATCCACTTTGATTGCAATTTCAAATCATAAAGAGCATTTTTGACAAAACATAACCATTTGGAGTTATTTTTGTCTGCTGTCTGTGAGTTCATCTCATGAGTCTGATAAATTAAGGTATAAATATTCTTAGCTAGCTCAGAGCCGTTACTCGATACGAGCTTTGACCAATATGTCAGAGCTCGGCATGTTATTTCTATAGAGACGGGGTGTCGTGCGAATTCTGCATAAACTATGTAATTGGGGGTACTCATTTTGATGGACGCAACCATCTTACAAAATTTTAGATGTAGTGTCTCTACACTTTGAATACGTTCAAAACACCATATCTCACTCCCATACAGTAAAATAGGTAAAATCATCTTATCGAATAAATCAAGCATAATATCAATGGGTAAGTTTTGTTTTCGGACCTTATTAAGCAGTCCGTACATGGCTCTCGTTGCAGAATTAACTGTTTTCTTTATGTTCTGGCAGAAGCGACCATTATAAAATAATTTAACCCCTAAATAAGTGAATTCTTTAACTATTTCTAGAACACAGCCTCTATACATGAATGTGGGAAGATTTTTTGACCACTTCTTCGTGAAAATCATTAATTTGGTCTTTTTTGTATTGACTTGAAGTTTCCAAGCTTCTGCATAATCGGCAAAGGCGAGGAGAGCCCTATGCATATTATCTTCGTCGTCAGAAAATAGAACTGTATCGTCGGCATATAAAATACATAACAATTTAATAAAGCAGCCAACATTTTGCATATATGATTCATCTAGAAATTTCAGAGGGTCTATTGCACAATCGTACAAAAAACTTTGTAAATCATTTACATAGAGAGAAAATAAGAAAGGTGACATTATTTCACCTTGAAATAGGCCCATATTACTTACAAAAAAGTCAGACATAGAGTTGTTGTCTCTGACACAAATTTTAATTTTGCCATACATATCCTTTATAATATTCAGGACTTTACCATTAATGTCATAGTTCATCATTTTTTGCCACAATGCGTCCCTCCAAATCGTATCAAATGCTTTTCTAAAGTCTATAAAGATACAATAAAGTTTCTTGCCACTTGATAAATAGAGATCTATTATACTCTGTAATATGAATATGTTATCTATCGTGGAGTGTCCTTTTCTAAATCCGGTTTGTGTTTTCAAGATAATCTCGAATTCTTCGGAAAAAGCTACTAGTCTGCTATTAAGTATTGATGTGAATATCTTCGAGAAACAGCTAAGCAGTGTTATACCACGGTATGAATCTGGATTTTTGGGGTCCCCAGATTTTTTATAGATAGGTTTCATCATACCTATCGCCCACCCTAGTGGGAAAATACCACAGTTCAGAATCAAATTAAATAATAAAACATAAACTGGCATAAACATATCTAAAGTCGATTTGAAATATTCATTACATAGCTGGTCATAACCACTTGCCTTTCCATTTTTAAGCCTCAATATGGCAGTCTTAATTTCCTCCTCCGATATAGGATTATTTAAATAAGAGCTATCCGACGGATCATAATCATCGTTCACGAAACGTGTAAGATCATCAAGCTCTTCTATACAGTTTATTGACTGGAAATGTGCTGCAAATTCGTCAAGATTTACTTTTGACTCAGATGTTTTGGAATTGTCGCACATGCTATGCAGTTTTTCCCAGAAACCTTTGCTTTCTGTCTGACAGAGATATCTAAGCTCTGAGACATGTTTTTCTTTCAGGCTTTTAATTTTTGAATCCATCATTTTTCTATAAATCTTTCCAACATCTTTTAGTAATTCTTTATTTGATTCAGATTTATCACGGTTATATTCGCGTTTTGATATGTTAAACTGCTTCCTATCCTGTTTACAATCCTGGTCAAACCAAGGTTTATTTTTATCTGCGACAATATTATTATGTTGTCGCCCAGGAACGAAAGTTCCAAATGTTTTGCCCGCAGCATCGGTCATAATTTTAGTAACGCCCGTACATATATCATCTAGTTCTGATGGTAAAATTGTCTTGTTATTTAAAGATTCAATTTTGCTTCGAACCATATCAAGTTCATGTACATTGATATTATTTATAAAACCCAAACCCTTTTCGTGGTTCCAACGTCGAATTCTAGATTGAGGAATTAACTCATCCATGATATCATTATCTGCATCTTCGGGCTCAGGATTGGTCCAAAAGCTAATTGTGGTTTGTAACGGGTTATGAACATCACTTAATAGGTTGGAGAATTGCCCAACGCGGAAGTTTTCAATAGCACGGAATAAGTGATTATTTCCCAACGCGTAGTCAATTACTGACCTATCTGACGAAGTCAGTCTTCCATGACTCCGATCATCACCGCACCTTCCGTTCAAAATGCGAAAATTGTTACTTTTACAAAAATTTAAAATCTTATAGCCATAACTGTTGACCTTTCCAGTGTCCTCTGAATGTCTGGTCGAGAATTTGAAAAGATAATCGCTATGCTTGATATGGTCAGCATCAGCATGGGCATAATCGTCCAATTCATAATCAAAATCAGCATTAATTACATCAAATATATCGAAATTATTAGACGAGTCAAACTTCGTCAAATCTGAAATGGTACAAATTAAGGAGTCAATATCATTGTCTTCGATATCACTCAGCTTATTTGTTTGGGCGTTGAAATCCCCTGTGACTAGAATGAGTTCATTATCTTTCCGGACTTGTCTCCAGGCATAGTTATCTCCCATCGCTACGCCGAGATACCACTGCCATAATGACATTAATTGGGAAGGGATTCTTACGTGTTTTAGTTCTCATGTTTTAGGATTAAAATTGTCTATGTCTGGCTCAGTTCATATTGTTCTTATCAATACCGAAAGAATTACCATTATTGCAAACTTTAAAACAAAATTGGTGGTCAAAACAATATAATAGTTGACATAATACAGTTCCGCGACGATATGTAAAAATAGATTTATCGTCTGCAAAGTACCCTCATTGTGGAAGTGCTATATCGCAGTGATAGCGTAGAGGGAGCTGTCTGGAGTTTGTATAGGTGTCTGCAGCCATGGCGCCACAATTGATCCAGGGTGACTTCGATTCATTTATCCGTCCATTGTCATGGCTGTGCTAACTCGGACAGTTCACAACTGTTGGCCCTCACGAGGAAGTAATGTAAACTGACAATAGTATAAAATATTTAAAGAGTTATTCTTCCTAACCTACCAGCCAACGCCTATACCAATGAATTTTCGGGATACAATCTACGTTGTTTATCCTGTTGTGATACAAATGTGGGGCCAAGCAATGCTAAATGCTTTCAACTGTATCACGAAAGAGCACTTTAAATAGATACATTGTTCCGGGCATACCGGTTTTTAGCTTCAATCATTTACTACGGGGAGCTGGTAATCAGCCAATTTTGTTGACAACAAAAACAAATTTACTAATGTTTTGGGGTGTTTGTATATGGGAACTATCATAATTTTTTTTACGGAGGGGGCGGGGTACATAATCCTAAATGCTTTCAATTGTATAACGAAAGGGCACTTTAAAGAGATACATTGTTCCTGGCATAACTATTTTAACATCAATCGTAGGTTTTCGGGGTTGTGGAACGTTAGAGGGCTTCCAAAAGCTAGCAACATATTGGAGACAAAACCATGGTTACTGAATTTCATATTTAAAGGCACAGGAGGCCTTAATTGTCGAAAATATTCATATTTGTTCCAAACACCGTAAACAGAAAAACACTAAAACGCACACAGTTTCGTTCATATATCATGACCACCGCGTAAACACCATGTTATCACAAAGACCTACTATATTTCACCTAAGCAAGAGCCTGATTGTGTTACAGAAGACAACACAATGCTACTGGATAATCACACACAAATGGCATAGACGCTCTTTATTAGTCCCATGTCAGGAATTCACAAACAAACAACGCTCTTTATGTTTACCATCATAATATAAACAAACACCAGAAAAGTAACGACAAAGTCTGTCTACATTTTGATGTTCTTTCTGTTTGTGGCGGTTTTTGACGGATGGAAATATTTTCACAGGATACCCACCGCCAACTCCAACCGTACCTTTAACCTAACAATATCAGACATGAAGCGTTACGATGGGGAGCTGGTCATCAGACCAAATTCGTTGACAATAAAATCAAATTTACTAATGTTTCGGAGCACAATAACCACGACGGAAAACACCCGCAACATCATGATGAATTATGTACGCACGCTAAAATCTGTGACTGTATCAACGTTGCGGTTATAATCCCCGTCAGCTTTGCAAAGATCGTCAAAGTAGAATACCCCCCCCCCCGTGGCTATCCATGCATGAGCAAGTCATGTATATGCGTGCTGCTCGAACAATGTCACATGTACAACGACAGTCTTGTATAAATCTTTGAACCTGCATATATCAAGTGGATTATTTAGCGCGATGGGGGAGGGGCATAATCTGATATTTTTTTCCGAAACACATATGGTCATTGTTTTAGGTTTGTGCCTAAAGCTTCTGTCGCCATTTAATGTCATGGTAACTTATCTACGAGAGACCAGTGCTGCCACTAATGTGTGAATGGTCACTCCGGGTGTGTTTAAATGCAACACTGTGTATATAGTCGAAGAATACTGGCCATATACTGTAACATGTATAGTAAAGACATATTGTGGACTCATTTCATTTAATAAATCCAATCATTACAGCATTGCTTGGCCCCACATTCGTATCACAATGAATAACGTAGATTGTATAGGCGTTGGCCGGTAAGTTAGGAAGAATAACTCTTTAAATATTTGATACTATCGTCATTGGATACATGCATGTGCACACAATGAGTCTGTAGAATGGTTACCAGTCGTACAAAAACCGCTAGGTGGAGCTTTGCTCTCTTGTCCGCCACCCCCACGCAAATAAAACAGTTAGTAGACCTCATGCCTAAAAGAAAACCGATTTGTCGCACACAATAACTTTCACCATTGTATGCCATGGAAACCAAAACATAGGTAGCGCTTGTCATTGCTTGACTGGGCACCAAAAATGAACAGGCCTAGTACCTCTAGGTGCATGGCGTATAGGGCTGGCACAATTCTTTCAATATGAACGCAATGCCCTTTTGGAGCTTTCATTTGTAATTTATGGTATACAATAGGAGCATATCTTCAATGGCATACCTATAGAGGATGACACAATAAGTAGATCCTGGAACAGGTTTCATTGGATGACGGAACAAGTCTAAACAAAGGGGGATAAGCAGCTCTTTGATCTTTTGAAACATAAGACAGGTTTATATCGGACACACACAAATACGCATGTCAATATTTACAATGGAATGCATTATATATGGAATTCGTAATAAACAAACATACGTAATATTACATAATGTGTACACCCTAGCCCATAAACTGTGGTCACATATACTCTACTCGAGGCCAATGAGTAAACTCCCAATAGGTCAACAAAATCGTCAGCCATTGGCCCAGTGATGGGCCAACACCGTCATGTGATGTGTTCAAGATTTCTCAAAGTTCCACACGAATATGCTCCTTTGTGCTGAACTGTGTGTACATTTGTGCAAATAACATCGATGCAATAATGTTATACATATCACACAGACCGGAATATAGCTTGAATGTTGGGCATCATTTCCCCGCTTCTCGATAACTAGCCACAAACTATCTATGTGAATAACGCCGGTAACCTGTGTGCTCATATACTGGAGCCCAGGGAGCATCCATGGGCAGGCGTCGGTTGAGGTGTCGGCGCTTAATACGACGTCGTATTCAAATGCTTGTGAACCATGTATGTGTAAGTGTGCGCATTGAGCGGACAAAAGTAATAGCAGTCATACGAGAGTCAGAGGGTGCATTTTACTGTCGACTGGAGCTTTTAATAAATTACCTCAACAGTGGTAATTTCTTTAATTTTCCTTGAGTGTACGTGTGATCATTAGTTCGTGGGCACGGTGGCAACCACGCTTATTAAAACAACAAATAGATAACTTTCGTATTTTGTGAATGACTCCAATCAGCTAAATTATGTTTGGAACAAGGTATATAAATACTTGATGCTTAACTATAAGTTTTTGAATTTAATCCCAGATCTGTTATAAAACTGTTTGAAAGACAACAAAAATAGACAACAAAAATAGCATCGACAACAACAGATACGACGAAATCAACAACACCTACTTCATACGCAACGATAACAATCGGGGTATGTGCACTGAAGATGTAGATATATCACTTTTTTCTTCAGATTATAGAGTTTAGGTGATCACACCTCATTAGTGTAGTTTTAACCCTTTACCCAACAAAACGGCCAAAACCGGCCAAATAAAGCTTCAACAGCCTAAGATATCTTCGGTCTGTCTCAATAGAACCATACAAATATGGATATCATTGGAACCGGCTCCTTGGCCATATTGTGATAGTTACAGTTATGCCCTGTGCCAATGCATTCTCTTATATATGCGAGTCGACCATAGGTCGCCTCGCATATATAAGAGAATGCATTGGCCTAAACAAAATCTTTTTTTAACACTTTTTACCATTTTTTCTTACATTCTTTAACAATTTTATAATTTTTAATGTGTTAAGCCAGTGCATTCTCTTATATATGCGAGGCGACCTATGGTCGACTCGCATATATAAGAGAATGCATTGGCACAGGGCCGTTCTGTTGGGTAAAGGGTTAAAATGAAGTGACACTTTCACTTACAGTATGAGCACCAACAACGATTGATTTTAATTGTATTTGTCCTAATTTGCATGTTATTTGTAAGAGTTGGCATTATATTTCCCCGTAGTGTTCAAATTCCATATATGTTGGAATACTTAAAGGTATTTTTGTTCAACTCTACAATATAACCTTTCTTAATAACAGAGTCAACAACACCACCACCACCACCATCACCACCGCCAACAACAAAAACAACAACAACGGCTTCAACAACAACAACAACAACAGCAGCAGCAACAACAACAACAACGACAACAACAACAACATCTGCCCCAACGATCGGTAGGTACACTGAATATGTAGATATATCACATTTTTTTTAGATTATATAGTTTAGGTGATCACGCCTCATCAGTGTAGTTTTAGACTGCAGTGACACTCACAACTATAACACTAGCACCAAACACGATTGATTTAAATTGTATTTGTCCTAATTTGCATGTTATTTGCAAAAGGTGGCATTCTATTTCCCCATATTGTTCAAATTCCATATCTGATGGAAAAACAAAGGTATTCTTGTTCAACTCTAAAATATATTCTTTTCAACTCTGTTGTTGAAAAGAATATATTTTAGAGTTGAACAAGCATACCTTTGGCAACAACACCACCACCATCACCACCACCACCACCACCAACAACAGCAACAGCTGATTCAACAACATCGATAACAGCAACTTCAACGACAACAACAACAACAACGACAACATCAGCTCTAACGATCGGTGTGTTCATTGAATAGGTAGATATACCACAACCTTTTCAGATTATAGAATTTAGGTGATCACAACTCATCAGTGTAGTATTAGACTGAAGTGCCACTTCAATTACAACATGAACATGATTTGAATTGTATTTGTCCTCATTTGCACGTTATTTGTAAGAGGTGGCATTATATTTCCCCATACTGTTCAAATTCCATATCTGTTGGAATACTTAAAGGTATTTTTTTTCAACTCTAAAATATAACCTTTCTTACATCAGAGTTTAGTTGAGAATACCTCATCAATTATGTTTTAGACTAAAGTGACACCCCATGCAATAACAACATTAGCACGAACAACGATTTATCTTAATTGTGAGTGTTCTATCTTGGATGTCGTTCTGAAAGGTGAAATTATATTTGTCAATATGTGTTTAGTACCGAAATTATAGTTAGATATGGAAGGCAACATTGGCGTTATGTGGAGACATTTTATAGATCATTATCATTTACCAGTTTCATACTAAACTGCCTCTTGAATAATATATTAACGTACTACGTAATTTCGAAACCGTACTCATTTCGAGGCCCGGCTACTTGGTTTACATTTCAATAACAGGTGAATGGCACAAACGTAAAGGTTGTGTATATCTACCCACGACAAATGAGTATCTACACTATCATTATTACCGGATTACATAACAATCATTTTCAATAGAAATCCTAAAATCACTGAATTCATTTGTTAAAATGAAATATATGGGTGTTCTGGTAAACCGACAGCCACAATATTAATTAACACATTAAATAAATGTTCTTCATTTTGCCCTTTTTCGTCCCTGTACATTTTTATTTCGTCAATCGTCATAATTAATCCGGACATAAAAGTTGATACATGATTGAATTCCTGTGCTCATGTTTTTAATTATTACAGATTATCAAGGTATTTTGCAATTGAAAATCCGAAAATTATTTTGGACCCGTTAACAGAAACATTTATTCATTGTATTTTGACCTAGGTAGCCTGCGGTCAAACTGTTCCTCTTGTTAGCCTTTAACCAGATCTTAAAACATTTGGTTGAAGCTTTATTAATACATGCATATGATCAAATATTTCGCTCATTTTTCCAGCTTTGGTCCCACTTTCGTAACATTCAAAATTTCTCGCTGCGCTAGGCCTATAATGTGCGGCTGTCAAACGTGAATGAGTTTCCGATATTGATAGATATAATACTTATGTTTATGTTGTAATTTGCTTGTAAAAGATGTTCATTTGATGTAAACTGATTGTTGACAATTGTCTGTTAAATATATATACCATTGTTTCCTCCATTTTTCGGAGAGTTCTAATAGCATAACTACAGGTAACATGTATATATATATACATACATTGTTGGACAAAAGAGAATTGACACGAAAAGCACACACAAATTAACAAATGGACCGTACACAAAGAGAACACCTACGCAGTCTCGCAGACCAAACGTCCACATGCACATACAAACAACACAGGCCCACATACAGGAAGGCCATCACTTACACATTTGACTCCACACATACATACATGTATAGGCATATACATAAAGCATGCATACACTCATACATACATACATATACACACACATTTACATACACACATACATACAGTCATATACATAGCTATATCTACACAAACATACACATGCACACACATATATATATATATATATTTATATACATATGTATACACATATATGCATACACATATATATGTATATACATACATATACATACACATACATATATATATATACACTCACATATACACTCGCATACACATTACCATTCCCATCCGCTCTAGTGCACAGCCTGACATGTATATATAACTCACCTATACACTCGCATACACATTACCATTCCCATCCGTTCTAGTGCACAGCCTGACATGAAGATATACACTCACCTATACACTCGTATACACACTACCATTCCCATCCGCTCTAGTGCACAGCCTGAATGAAGATATTCGTGGTAGGTGTATAAGCCTGAAGACAGATGGTTCGATATGCATCCGGACATACATACATCATTATATGCTAACCTGATCATTCAAATCGACGCTCTACTGGTCAGCATATATAAATATACACACAAATGTGTTCATGTGGATATTTTATAGAGCATGTGTATCAGTTACCGATGTTTTATCGACGTCATTATTGATAATGTACTATGGGTGGCGGGATGGGGTGGTGGTGGGTACTTACATATACTACCGGCGATCGACCATACGAGCGTGACGTGTATCATAAGGAATTCAGTCATATATGGAGTCTGACAATGCATAAGAGAACGAACACCGATGATCGACCATACGAGCGTGACGTGTATCATAAGGACAGAGACAATCTTCATGAATTATTACTATCATCACTGCATGTCAGCAATATTTGAGATTGCGTGGTAGGCTTTCCACAAACAATCCGTGCTGCATACCAAAAGGTATGTGAAGATGTCAGCTTCATCAATTAAATCAAATGACTCCGGTGGGCGTGAAGTGAGAATACATTCAATTGTACATCTGGGAAAGGACTGTCTAGTTTGAGAACACTGATTCATTAACTCATACCATATATCGTTGGAGGTGAAGTTTATGATGACATGTTGAGGGAGATCATCATAAGCACAACCACATATGTTGCAAGTTATAAACAGGGACCCAATACAAGCTATGATGCCGCCACAGTCAAGTATGCTATTTTGCTAAGGAACTTTAGACAACAACTCCACCAGTGGGAGATTGATAACTGTGGGTGTATAACGTGAAAGCGGCTGAGTGGTTTGTCACCGATCACCGCGCTTTCCCATTCTTGTACTGAATTTTCAGATATTGTCTTGCGCACTTTATTATTCCATGACTACTTTGTTGGGCATTCGCTTTGAGACACATTAGTTAATAAGAACACCGCTTTGGCTGTCGTCTCGGTTGTGAGTGCGCATAGACAGCCGAAGAAGAGAAACTGTGAATATTACCTATTCTCAGCAACCCTTCGACAATGTTGGTCCGTGTTCTGGAATGTAAAACTTGGGTCTTTTAAGGAAAAATCGGTGAGATAATACATATGAATCGGTCAAACCACATAGCAGTTCGCACCCGAAGAGACAGCTTGGCAATATTATAGATGTATAAATTATCTTACTGCTGACTGGTGTTACACCAACATACATACCGATGTTGGACATATCAAAATAGCTTGACTTAAGTTTCGGTTTTATTTCGTCAATGAATTCATCGTTTTGATTATATTATGCTTATGTATAGGGACACCTACGTGTGTATGGTACTTCAGATACGTGTCCACCGCACAGAGTCCATGCCCGTTTAGTATTGGTCTTATTGTGCTCATATGGCCATTAGCTGGACATTCCCAACCATATATGGGTTGTTACGTTGGGAATTACCAACAGTTAAAAAACTGTATTGTGATGATATAATCACGTCTGTCTAGTGTATATGTATATGTATAATTTCCTATTCTCAGCAACCCTTCGACAATGTTGGTCCGTGTTCTGGAATGTAAAACTTGGGTCTTTTAAGGAAAAATCGGTGAGATAATACACATGAATCGGTCAAACCACATAGCAGTTCGCACCCGAAGAGACATCTTGGCAATATTATAGATGTATAAATTATGTATATATGTATAATTTCACCCATACAGAGTGGTATATAGTAATAGTATACTGTTAGTAGTAGTACTGCACATATTATCAACCTGTGATTATAGTAATATAGCATTTGTTGTGAGGATGAGGAGTTTTCTTGCTGTTATGACAATGTGTACAACGTTTGGTGTAAGTAGTTTAACACTACAGAATTCAAGCACAGGTATAATATGTGACTCGCCATATCATATCCAGTCGTAAGTCGGGATTTGTTTACCCTGTGCCAATGCATTCTCTTATATATGCGAGTCGACCATAGGTCGCCTCACATATATAAGAGAATGCACTGGCTTTACAATTTTAATAATTTGTTCTTGTATTCTTTAACAATTTTATAATTTCACCCATACAGAGCCCCAGACAAACATGAGCAGACGACACTCTTCTATGTGCTTCTACATATGTGTGGGGCTCCCTGCAGGATAATGGATGTTTTATTTTATGTCCAAAAAATTGTAAAAGATGTTTTATTTTATGTCCTAAAAATTGTAAGAAACATTTATTTAAAAAAAATGGTAAAAAATTGTTAGTCAATGCATTCTCTTATATATGCGAGGCGACCTATGGTCGACTCGCATATGTAAGAGAATGCATTGGCACAGGATAAAAAGTTGTTCCACTATGCGTTGCGTGCGATCTAATTAATCTTTGATAAATCTGTTAATTGGAACAACACATGATTTTTCAGAGCTCGGAACACACAGCACCCTCCCTGTGTCTGAACATTTTATTTTTTGCATCCCCCTCCGACTGGAATTTTAAGGTATCTAACTTTTTTTCAAAAGAACGAAAGAAAAAAAACTCTCTTTAATTTGTTTTTTGTTTTTAAGTTCTGAATATTTAGTCCACATAATCATATTGTTGTGACCGTCAGTTCGATATTATGTTTTATATAACGTTATGATGGACTCGATGACCGTATATAGTAGACAATTAAGTATATATATTGTAAAATATGACCGCCAGTAGGTACTCCTATCTGGTAGTACTATACGGGTCGGCTGGAACATATCAACATATTTATACGCTATATGAGGATTCGACAATTAAACTACTGCAATAATTTCAACCCACGTTCGGTCTGAAATATCCAACTGATGCATTCGAGTCTCTTTGTCCCCCGAAAAATAAATTTTCGGGGGAATATAGAAATAGGGCCCGTCCGTTCGTCCGTCCGTCCGTCACACTTCTGCGTACCTTCATGGTGTAATCAACTCCTCCTACAGTTGTGGCAAGACAACCCCAGGGACATAACTTTCAACCCGGGAAGAAGACAGGCAATCTCTAAGTCAGAGGGGCGCTCGATTACCACACATATCAGCGCCGCTGTTGACCACATCTAGATAGCAAAGTACTGGGCACCAAAACGAATTAGCGCACGTCCATGCAATAATCATCCCCGACACATACATAGGGAAATGATTTGGGGAGTAAACAGAACGATCTTGAGGATTAGCGAGACCAGATGTCTCGCCTAGAAAAGCTACCGAAACCTAACGCAGCGTGATGGATAAGGAGAAGAGTCTATAGGACCCATAGGGAGATGACGATCGCCCGATTACCCTAGGTACGCCTGGAACCGATGTGCCGTTAAGATGCACCGGGCCGTCATTAACGCCCTCTGTGTATTTAGTAAGAAGAAAGCCGACACCGATAACCAGTTCTATCTGACCACACAGCGAGTATCAAGAATTCTCGGACACTAGGACAAACAGCCGAAAGTATGGACGTAAACACAAGGTAACATTATGACTCTTGTGGTTCTAACAACGTCACACTGATGCGCCGACGGAAGAAGAAGAGCAGACGACAGGAAGACAAACTCAACCGGAACTCAACCGAGTAGAAGACGAGCAGACACACCCAACCTATGAAGACGGAAGAAGACCCTAAACCAAGCAGACGACAGGAAGAGAAACCCAGATGCCGATGATTGAACATTATTGACCTTGTTGTAAATAAATAATCAAACCGTTCTGATAGCCTTAAGAGTTATATGTACCCGTATTGGCACACAGTTTTGATCGTAGATATTTGAAACTTCAGAATAATGTTACCCACATATTGAAGATGTGCAACATATATATATAGATGACGGATTGTTTTTTTTTTTACGGAGTTATTGACCTTTTTCGATTTAGAAAATTTCAACATAGTTTATAATTTTCTGTATGAGGGTATCGTCATGGTGTAATCAACTCCTCCTACAGTCTTGATCGTAGATATTTGAAACTTCAGGATATTGTTACCCACATATCAGAGATGTGCTACATGTATATAGATGAGGGGGAAATTATTTTTATGGAGTTATTAACCCTTTTCAACTTTTTTTAAATTTCTTTAACAAAGTGGCATCGACTTGCCACGATTTCGGAGGACACTGTGGTCTGCTGACCTTTTATTATCATATAAATGTTCTGCAATCTTCTTAAGCTTGCCCAGCAGCTCTCGGATATGCTCAATATACCCTGAGCGGTGACGAGTATTGCCTGCGATACAGTTCTATAAAGAAGACATGGGATGACGCGCAAGATAACTGTGCAGCTGACGGAGCGAACCATATCCTCGTTAGAAGTCGCGCGATGCTCGATGATTTGCAGAATTTGCTCCAGACATGGGGGCATGGTACAAGTAAGTAAATTGCTTAATATAAACACGAGACAGACGTTCTACTAAAATAACGAGGATATAGAAATACTACTCGTAAAACGTAGATCATCACCTCTGGTTAACTTGTCCTGTTAATTGAATGGTGTGCAGAAATGCAATCGTTTCTCATCTATGTTCCACTGATTAACAGAAGAACCCCATGTGGTTCAGGTGGGCGGTATAAAAATAATATAAGTCAAATAACTCGAAATTTAAATTAGAGATTGGGGAAATATCACAAACAAAATATTAAACTGAATATAAACAGTAGAAATTGAGTAATACGCATATAGTACAAATTGGGTATCCAACATCAGCAATATCGAAATCGTGAAATCGTGACAGTGGATGTCTAAACATCGGGCGTAAAATATGTTTTTGGTTTGCGGGTTGTAGATCTAAAAATGAGATACATTCCTTCAATTGCTTCACCCCCCCCCCCCCCACTTTCCCACTCGGTCCGATAAACAAAACTTCCGTGACACTGAATGGATCTGACGATATCGGGACAGCAATACACTTTCTCTGAAATTGCATATGAATACACATTTGATTACTGACACTGGTGTATTTATCAGAAAACTGGTATATAGCACTGGCCTAGCATGCTGTGTTCAATGCTTGGTATGCGCCTGGCCAAATTGTAATGTCTTACGGAAATGGCCAACTTACGATATAAATGGCACTTGGAGGTGTCCCTCAATTCGGATAAAACTTCAAAATTGTCCCGCTTTTCACTCATGTATACTGAATTTCTAATCCACGGCATCCTTGCTTAGACCAGACACAAATATACGTACTAGCTGAAACAGGTTTTGTTCACCATCGGAGAGGCCTGCAGACCATAAACAATGGCTGGGTATTGGCTTTAGTCAGACTTTAAAATTTTGTACAAAAAGGGGGATAATGTGAAAAACGTATGTTGAACCGTTAAAAAAAGCGTGGCTCGGAAAATACTCCTACACGGTAAAAGAAGTCGGACGGTTTGGTCTTTGCGGCCTGATGGTTTCGTGTATTTCGGATTTTGCTAATTTAGCGTTAAAATTGATGCCTATGGAAAACATTTAGTTATTCCTAACCTTGGGGTTTATCGTCGTCCAACCGGCTAGGTCATACAACGACATTGTCAGTTTTACAGGTGGAGGAAAGACCACATGCACAAATTGTTAATTTCACTTGGAAATCACTCCACTGTGTGTAGAAACAACTGATCCACAGAAAGCAACGGAATAACATGCCCAGATACACGAGAATCTAGATACCCTTATTTTGCATGGATCATATATCCGCGCTTGTCGGGTTTAGAATCAGCTTCGTCAGCGCTGAACGTTCTACGGCGGCGTAACGAACTGAGCGCTCTACCGACCATCGGGGTTTCCAGGGAAATGGGACAAATGGTATCATATTCATAAATAGCCTGGGTCAAACAGTTCTGCCAAAAAATCTTTTGGATCCAGCCCGAAAAAGCCAAAATGGTGGTCGAAATAAAGTTTTCGATGTGCTCGGTCGGGGAAATTTTGAAAAATGTGGGCAAATGACCATGGGAACGGCCTTAGGTAATACTACACAGTTTCGAATATATATACCTTACTCGTATTTAAAATCACGCAGTACTATTTTTCGCGCAACGTCGGTGCGCGAATTTAAAACTGGGCGAACCATAGTACGACTCTGAATTTAAAATAAAACACAGGGAAAACAAACGTCATGTTGATGAGTTACATACATTACGAAACATTGAATAGACAATTACGCCTATACACGGCCTATGTTTACATTTGATAAACCATATCAAAAATTAAAAACCATTACTCACTGATGCTTGTGAGTAATGCACATATTCTAGATTGCATGTGCATGAAAGCACGCCCCCGATCTGTGTTATTTGTGCCATCATAACCCGTAAGTGTCGATTTTTCTGAAGTCAGTTGCCTTCGCGGTTGTGGTATTCTGTTTTCGAGTTCATTGCATTGATGTCCAGTCTAGAACTATTTCAATATCAGAATAATTACTCGGAGCATATAAACATTCATCATCTCAACAAATTGATGATGTAGTTATGTGTTACGTGGTGTAAATCCACTGTGACCGCGTTTAATATGCACATGTGTCTTCAGAAACGAATGAGAACTGAAACTGTCATCAGATTCAAGACTTTAACGAACATTTTTTTGTCAGTTTTGAATTCGCGCTTGCAGGTAACATGGTACTGCACGAATGTAAATACGAGTAAGGTATCAGTACGGGTAATTTTATAAGTATAAATTAAGATGGCGTTTAATGTAATATAGTGACGTATATTATTTTAGAAAGGACTTCTCTCCAGTTGGAATTTAGTTGTTGGCTGTAATTTGGTCTCTTTAAATTTATATTTGACGTCTTATTGACGGTTATTCGACATCTTTTAATTCTCACCAGACTTATATTAAGTTGGAATTGACTTACTGATTGTTAGTTAACACCTATTTATTTCTATTTGTCCTTTTTTTTACAATTTTTTTAAAACTTTTAAACCGGATTGTTTCTTTTTACCCAATATTTCGTTTAAACTTACTAAGGACTTTCCCCATGGCCATTTGCCACATTTTCCCGAACGAACAGAGCAGAAACTTGGTTTCACCCACCTTTTCGGACTAGGCCCAAAATATTCTCGACCAGACACTGTTCGGCCCAGGTGACCATTTATGAATATGTGACTATTCGCCCAATTTTCCGACCGTGCAGGTCGAAAACAGACATTCGACCCACTTTTTTCGGCGATCCAAATTTTGATCACTAAACAATTTGGCACATGTAACTATTTATGACCCTGAGGTTGTTTCTGACACATTCCGTTTTTTTTCGGACTTTTTAACTTTAGACCCGGATTGTTTACTACCCAACATTTCGTCTCGCCTTGGTAAGAACGTTTCCATGGTCATTTGCCACGTTTTCCAAAAATATTCGACCGAGCAGAGCGAAAACTTATTTTCGGACTCGACCTAAAAGGTGTTCGTCCAAAACTGATCGACCTAGGTGGGCATTTGTGAATATGCTACCATTTGCCACATTTTCATCAATTTTCAGACCGAGCAGAGCGAAAACTGAAATTCGACCCACATTTATGACCATGCAGTTGTTTTGACAATATCCGTTTTTTTTTCGGACTTTGTCAACCGAGTTCACTAAATTCGATTTGAGCCGAGTGCTAATTTCAAGTAATGTTTTAACTTGACCCGGATTTGTGTTTACCAAAAAACTCATCTTATTACAAAAAACGTTCCAATGTATTTTCCGCCATCCCAGAACTTTCTCGAATAAGGAATAATGAATAAGAAACAAGTAACGGAATTCACACTGCAGAAATAGGTTCAGGTGTCTTGGAGAAAAATCGCGACAGACAAGAAAATCATACTCAGAAATGGTAACGCCATCAAGATCATAGTATTAGCATAAAATTATATAAAATATATTGAAGCTTTAATGTACAGATATTATGAAAAATGTGTATATAGGTAACGCCTATGTTGTTGATCATATATTATTTGTATGTGTCTATACTGTGCACTTGGTGAGAAAGGATGTGAAAACATTTTAAGAATCGGACGTGCAAAACTAAAGTTAATTTTGAAATATTTAGACACCATTCTTATGATAAGTGCTCACAAAGGGCGCATATGTTCCATTTGGTTGAAATGTTCATAGCCAAACATGCAACGGTTATTGCATTTATACACAAATAATCACACACCCATTTCCAAAGAATTGACAAAGCCTTTACGATTTATACATTATTATGTTGACGTGCTGCCAGATCGAGGCAAATGCACTAAACTGTTCGTTTCTCGTTTCTTTTGAACCACATATGAATTGTTTTCGGCTGGCATGTATATTTTCTTTGTTATTTATTCTAATTTCTATTGAAATGGAGGCATGAATAGTGCATGAAATACAATGCAGAATAGCAATCACGGCAAAAGCTGTCGAGCTTCGTTACAAGATTTAAGTACGCAAATACCAAGTACGTTTCTAATTACATTAGTCCATCCAATTACGCAAAATACCGAGTACATTTTTAGTCACATTAATCCATTTCCTTCATTGACAAGGCCAGCTATATTTGCCAATCTAAACCATAAGAGGGCGTAATGGTGATCAAAGAATGTCACTCCTGATATCAACTTTGAAAATATGGACTCTCATGGGGGTCAATTAAAATGCACGACACGAGTGTTAATGTAACAAATGAATTGTTGAGTTCCTTCGAGTATGGATGCCAGTAGGTCTGCGCGTTCCACACATACACATTTCAGACAAACTGGCATCCGTACTCTGTGGAACCACAGGAGCCTGGAATTTGGTCAAAAGTCCTCTTTTATTGGCGGAACCGGCACCCGGGACCGCAGGTCACGGAAGGAACGAAACAGAAAATTGTTGCCACCCATTTTGAACTGTATTCCTACAAAAAAAAATTTTTTTTACTAAAAACTGTTGGTACCTCTTACACCCTATATGTCAATCTACAACATTCCATAGGTATATTTTTCCAGTTCTTCGAAAATCTCACTGTATTTCGGTAATTTATTTTAAATTCACCAACGAAGACAAATGTGCCGCAACTCCATCACCCGATGACGAATCGAAGGTAGCGGAAATAGTACGGAAATATGCGCACACTTTAAAACTATGATCCGGAGACGGATAGCATGAACGTACCGTTTCTAATTTCGAAGATAGCTGATGATTACATGTTTATTACACATGAGCACACCAGTGAGCGTTAATTACAATATGGTCTGATGAGGGTAAAATGAAATTATGGTCACATTAAGGATAATTAAAATATTGTCACATACGGGTTAATTAAAATATGGTCACATGAAGGTTAATTAACATACTGTCTGATGAGGGTTAATGAAAATAAAATCCCATGATGGTTCGTTAAAATGGTTCCATGATTTTTAACTCAAATGTGGTCCCATAGCCGATCAGGGTTAGTTCAAATATGGTCCCATAGCTGATCAAGGTTAATTCAAATATGGTCCCATAGCTGATCAGGGTTAATTCAAATATGGTCACATGACGGTTAATAGAAAACGTTATGACGGTTAATAGAAATATGGTCACATGAAGGTCAATTCAAATATGGTAAAATTATG
This sequence comes from Siphonodentalium dalli, assembly GCA_032622095.1. NCBI lineage: Eukaryota > Metazoa > Mollusca > Scaphopoda > Gadilida > Siphonodentaliidae > Siphonodentalium > Siphonodentalium dalli. The sequence goes on along the minus strand of CP136069.1, from coordinate 14,829,061 downwards.
GTTAATTAAAGTTACAGTATGGTCCCGTTGTGACTGTTAATTACATTTAAAATGGTGTCATTAGTGTTGATTGAATTATAGTTAAATATACTATAGTCCCATGAGGGTCAATTCGATTATGGTCCAATGAGGACTAATTAAAATATGCCCCCCCCCCAAATGATGATAAATTAAAACATGGTCCCAGGAGGGTTAGTTTCTAAACATTGTTAAATTCATATAGCATTCTAATATATGCTGAGTACACCGAACTAAAAATGATGATAAGAATAAAGCCACACTGTATATGTTAAACAACCAATGTGAAGGGTAGGTGCTGGAACTTGTAAGTTGGACAATTCTTAAAGATACATTATCAGAATTAACGCTCGTAAATTACTATTTATTTGGCTTCGGGTGTAAACAATGTTTGATTCGAGTCGAGGAACCCATCCATCAAAGATCAGAGTGATCATATATTGATTTTTTAAATTAGTTTTTTCTCGAGATGTGCAATTATTTGTGGCCCAAAAAAACTTTGTCAAATAGACGGTCTCGGACAAAATTGCGGATGACGATGGATAACTCTAAAATCAAGTGGTAATACGGCCAAATTTGTGATACGTGATACTCAAGTGATAACACGGCCATAGTTCGTTGAAAAAAGGTTGATAATAACACGTTTGGGAAATTTGACAACATAGTTGACAGTGATTAGCTCTATTCTCTGTTAAATAAGGCGTATTTTGAAGAAATGTTGTTGTTGTTGTATCTTGATGATGTGATGGGGACCGTCTGATCGGATTGAGTATCTTTAATAACTATTAATAGTTCAATAGCTCAGATATATTCCGCATACAAAGAAATGAAAACAACTTTAGAAACAAAAACTGAAGTGCACTAAACGTCAATATTTAACAGCACGAAGGAGTAACGTGGGAATTGGTTAATAATTAACGTCCCAACAATTCATTTAGAATATAACATTCCGATATTGTTCGCGTACAAATACATGAAAACGTTCACTAAACGATGTTATATAACATGTTAAATGCCGATATAAACAAACAGCTCGAAGGGTTCATGAATGTGTGAATAAAATACTTATACCATTCCCAAAATCACAATGCAATATAATAGTAGATAGCGTTCCGATGTTTGTCGCTTGGAAATAGATGAAAGATGTTCTAATAAAAATGCAACAAAACAGGTTAAACAACAATAAAAACACACTGCTCATATGCGCTAACGCGGGCAAATCCAGTTCCAATAACTTTTAAGCATGAGAAAATATTGTGGCTAACAACCCATGGTTCAATACATCATGCATAGACACACGTTCAGATGACAGAAAAGCAACACATCGCGACGAAATGCTGAAACAGGTACACAAAAACCAAAGTGCGTGTTAATGGGCCCATTGGCAAGCCGAAAACAGCTTGGAGAAAACACAACAAAACCATAGTCAGAAATGGTAACGCCCTCAAGATAATATTATTAGCCATATATATAAATTACAAGAAAACCATAGTCAGAAATGGTAACGCGCTCAAGATCATATATTATATACCCATGATTGTAATTATAGAATATAAAATATATTGATTTCGCGAATGACTAACTCAGAATTCCGTTAAAGTAACAATAGCAACCAGCACCTAATTAACGATCCGGCGGCGCACTCGGCCGTCTCCGACCACAACCATCAGTGGGCTGCAGAAAATATCTATAAAAGTTGAAATATAAGACTTACAAATGATCTTTTAAATTTCTTTTATTGGTAATTGACATAGCTTGTCACAAACCAAAAATCAACATTATTGGCATAATAATGTAAAGGACAATAAACGAAATTGAAATTCCCAACTAAACCTTTTACCGACTCGGCCTCCTGGCGCGCAGTTCGACTTTTAAACCTGAAAAACCAATTATCTATAAATAAAATTCCCATGGGACCACGGCTATAAAGAAATTGCCGAACAGTATACACGCGGTGCTCGCGCCAATAATATAAAATATATTGGTTACATGAATTCACCGCCTCAGAACTCCGTTAAAAGAACTAATACTTCAATTATTACAAAAAATACGGCTTATTACTGCATGTTTCTCATTCACCACACCAGAAAGCTTCTAAATGCGGATCAAAAATCGGAGGCATTCCGTTCTCACCATAAGAGTGCATGGCCAAGCTATTGTTCATACCTAAACACCGAACCCAATTAACGCGGTCATACTAGTTACATATTGCAACTATAAGACATCCAGCGAATATACGCCCCGCGAAAACCGGAAATATGTTATCCTGCGATATATCCCATAGTAATATGTTCGAGTGACTCACAAGTAAATATCGAATGACGATACATATATTTGTAAACAAACATTGCAAATAATGTTATTGGACGGAAAGTTGCAAGATTTGTTCCGTATTATGATGATGATGATGATGATGATGATGATTATTATGATGATCGTGCCGTTATTTGTTTAAAATACGTATCAATTGACATATTCGCATCCGTTCCCTCATTAAAATCAACATATTTCGACCATTTTAGGGGACTTCCGCGAATTCGGGATCTCCGCAAATAGGGACATACTGCAAATCGTCACACCGATCAGCACCAATTAGTGAACCGTGGCTGACACGGCTGTACCCGACTAACCTTTTTAAAATACGTATCAATTGAGATATACGCACCCGTTCCCTCGTTAAAATCAATATATTTCGACCATTTTAGGGGACCGGTCTCTGCGAATTCGGGGACTTTCGCAAAATTACCGCCGCAAATATGGGACCTACTGCAAACTGTCACACCGATCAGCACCTAATTAACGAACCGGTGGCTGACTCGGCTGGACGATTGTGTAAGAAAGAGTTTCCATGTCTTCCCGTTCTGCAAGATGTACAAGAGCAAAATACATCGCAAGATTCGGGAAGATTTCTTTAAAATCCTGTTCAAAGCAAAACTAAATGCTGACTAATGACGTAATAGCCGGAAGTGCATGGGAGAGTTATCTCCCTTGCGTCTATTACGTACGACAATAACAGTCTACTGAAGAGTGCAATGATACTAAGCACGAAAGGCCTCTAGACTTACAAATGTATTAAATGATCGTTTTATAAGTCATGTCTCCATTCTTTTGGATCATATATACAACTCTACGCTCAAGTACTATATAAACGGTTATATATATAAATTTGAGCGCACGACGGAGACATGCCAGAAACAAGATCAAAGAGAGAAGAGTCGTTGCATATATTGACGGAGATATCAACGAAGTTATCAACACTAAATGACAATTTCGACACACTCCGTGAGTCTCTAAACAACATAGAGCAACATGCGAAGACGACTTCTGAAGGAATTAAAAACATTGGATCATTCTCTCGCGATTCATTGGATGATTACGAGAAATTGACATCAGAACTACGGAAGCTGCCCGGTTCATTACAGTCTTATGTTTATCAAGACAGTGAAACGATTCCAAACACAGAAACATCAGTTGTTAAAGAACTGAACGAAAAAATAAATTTGGAAAGGGAAGTGATTCGAAAACGACAAACAATATTCAAAATATGGAAAAGGAACTTGAACAAACGCACGCAAATGTTCTGGAATTTTCTAAGATGTGGGAAATCTGTAGAAACATACAACGGATGGATTCAACAAACAAATCCTATTCTCCCGCGTACATTCTTAATCAGGGAAATATCGGAAGAACCACAGGAAGAAACAAAGTTGCGTTTCGACTTAGCAGTGTGTAAGTTTAAAACGGAAATTAAACTAATTGAGAACAAAAGAGAAAGATACGAAAAATCATACCAAGAGCTCGACGTGATCATATACGGAGAAATTGATAAAATTTCACATGGACTAATCGCTGACAAACTGAAGGAGTTTTGGATAAAGGATACATCTTTCAACGAAGCTAAGTCGATTAGTATATGGGAAAATAAGAAACAGTCTTTCTTTGGTGAATATCAACTTAATTATGATAAAGATATCCCAATACCAATAAAAGAGAAAAAATTTCGCAAAACACTTCCGAGGAAATCAAAACCAGGACGAATGAACACAGCAGAACAACCGACTGTGCAAAAGGTTTGGAGACCTCGATTAAGCCCATCTACTCCAATGCAAAGACGGAATAGGTCTAAAAGTGTAGAGATGAGCAAAAGTAAGCGCGATGTACCTCGCGGTCGACCAAAATCTACCAATCGGACACCACCAAGATTATACACTGATGTAGTGAGAACTGGCAAACCACAAACTACTCCCAGATATAATACGAAACGCCCACCCATGGTGAACCAAACCCAGCAACCTAGAAAACCGCGACAAATCCCATCTAACTCCGCACCAAGATTGGTTCGTTTTTTAGGCGAGCGCCAGTCGGACACAACACGGAAGAAACCAGACCAGGTGACAATGATGTGAATAAAAAGGTAGAGCCAAAGATTATTAACTTATCAAACAGACATCTGAGTGACATCGAACTCAAATTATTAGAACGTGGTTTTAAGTTCACACCAACCCCGAGTGAGGACACACAGGAACTAAAAGCGGACGCACAAAGTTTCGGCAGGAAACTGCGATTAATCGATTTTTTTGCAGATAAAAACACTCAAGGTGATGAATCATTAGTTCGCAACAAATCGAAATTTACACCACCAAAAGGTAGGGATGATACACTGGATGAATATATTGATACCCTGTGTACAGTCACTTCATCCACGAACACTAATAAACACGTCGCACAGAATATCTCTAGAAACGAAAAAGACGCCATCAAACGCCTCAAGGATGACAAATCTATAATAATGAAAGAGGCCGACAAGGGAGGCGCAATCGTTATAATGAACACAACTTATTATGAAAAACTAGCAGAAAATATTCTTATGGACAGTGAATTTTATAAGGACATACCAAAGAATACCGATAGTAAAACTATGCGTTCAATACGAAAACTTTTTAAAACACATCAATACAGGAAGCAATCAAACAGCAAAACTCAACATATATAGAGATCTGTGAACCAGACGATCTGAAATTGAGACCAATTATCGCTGGATCCTCTTGTCCCACTAACAGACTCAGTAATTTCATGGACATAATCATGAAACCATTATGTGAAAAAATACCAAGTTACATAAGAGATGACATGGATTTTGTCAGAGAATTGCCAGAAAGAACTAAAGAAGGGTCAACACTTGTGAGTTTTGATGTAGTTGGTCTCTACTCAAATATTCCGCATGATTTAGGAATAAAAGCAGTAGAATACTGGATCGAAAACATCGCGATATGATCGACAAGAGATTCAGTTCTGACTTCACCGTACAAAGTTTGGGTATTATATTGGAGAACAATAAGTTCTTCTTCAATGACAAATACTACCTACAAATAAAAGGAACTGCCATGGGCACAAAAGTGGCCCCTACATTCGCAAACTTTGTTATGGGCTTCCTAGAAAATGAACAAGAGCGGAAAACATCTTCCCATTGTCAATAAGTACACATATTCGAACATCTTGGAGGAGATACCTTGACGATTGTTTTGTAATATGGATTGATTCAATGGACAGTCTCAACGAATTCCATGTGTTACTTAATTATCTGGACAAATCTATTCAGTTCACGTAGGATGCAAGGAAGGAGGAACTCCCATTCCTAGATGTTCTGGTAATTCTAAATAACACGAAAATTGAAACTGCCACCTGTCGCACACCAAGAGAAATATTCCATATATATATATATGTGTGTGTGTGAGGGTGAGGGAGAGGGTGTGTGTGTGTATGTGAGGGTGTGTGTGTGTGTGTGGGTACTTCATAGAATCGAAAACGGCTGGTCGGATCGAGCTCAAATTTCCTATCTAAGGGTAAAAACCCACGGGAATGGTCAACGTCGCGTTTTGGACAAGCTCTGAGCACTCATTATCCACTCCCAATCATCAAAATCACCGCAAACGGCACATCGGGGGTTAAGGAGTCACAATCTTTATATTGACCATATTTGGAGTTTTTAACCGACTAACGCTCTTTATTGTCATTGACGTTGCTAAACGCTCGCAAGTGCCTACGAAACTACGGACGAAAAACGCGAAATGCATTTATCTTGATTAAAAAGGCAGAATTAACTCATCGGAAAAGAAAACATGCGTGTTGTGTGATTCTTATGTCTGTCGTTCCTAGGAACGGGGGAAATTTTCAATCATACATCTTTTAGGAACGGGTACTGCGTGTTGTGTGATAAATGCGTGTTGTGTGATTCTTATGTCTGGTTCCTAGGAACGGGGGAAATTTTCATTGGGTCAGTTTTTCCGCCAGATGTACCTTAAATCATACCTATTTTAGGGACGGGTACTGCGTGTTGTGTGATTCTTATGTCTTCTTCACCTTGAAACGGGTACCCACAAATTATATATATATGTGTGTGTCCTTTATAGACTCGAACCGATTGAGCTCAAACTTGCTACCTACGGGAAGTGTCATGGACGGGTTAAATTGTGACCCCGACCTGACCTTGACCTTGAAAATGATCAATTCAATGTCAAAATCGGGAAAAATGAACAATTAACTCAGGTTATAAATTTTTTTTTTATATTAACTCATTGAAAAACAAAAAAATTAATTATTAAAATTAACTAAAAAAAATAATTTTAAAATTTTAAAATTGTCATGTTTCTGACGAATGCCGCCAGTGGCGGGCTAACCTGCTAGTATTATCTATTTCTAGATTTAGTTACTAACTTTATGCCTGTATATTGTACAAAGAAATGTTTGACAAATGTATCTATATCAATATTACCATAAGGGTCATTAAAAATTAGATACAACGAAACAAAATTTTGAAGGGTGCATGTGATTGTGAGGAATAATAGGATCATAGGTAAATTTAATTCATGGACGCTTGTTAATTTTCATTGGACTACATGTATCAGGTAAATTTTTATATTTTAAATGACGACAGGAATGTGGAAAGTTGAACTACCCAAGTAATACTGGCTATACGCACAAAGAGATATACATGTATATAAAAAGCAAAAAAGAAGATGGCTGTTGGCGACCATGTTTTCCAAAACAATTAAACTCATTCGATAGCTCCCATCTAGTGGTCACCCCGAAGATCAATATGAAGTTTGGTGACTATCAGATGAGGGATGTGGTCTGCAGAGGTGCTAAAGAAAAGAATTCAGTCATACAAAGAGTAAGATACAAAATTGCTGTCTGTGGTCATGTTTTTAACGAAATTCGGGGGGAAAATAGATCACTCTCACCCTGGTTATCCAGAAGATCATTGTGGAATCTGGTGGCGATCGGACAATGTATGTCGTCTGTAGGATCAACCAAATTATTTAGCCATAAAAATAGTAAAACTCAAGATCACGCTGGCAGTGATGTTTTCACAAGGAAATTTTGAGAAAAATATATGGCTCCCATCTAGTGGTGACCCAAAATATCCACACGAGAAACAGTTCTCCAATAAATGCTGGCTTCAGGGTGCGCCAATTGATTCAAATTTGAAATTTGGCAGGGTGTACTGCTGGTGGTCATGTTTTCCCCGCAAATTTGATAGACTAATGAACAAAACCACTGAATCCGTTGAATCAATATACATATGCACATATATATATGCATTGCTATCCACACTACTGGTATATAAAGGTACTCAAAATAACTATATTATACTAGTATACACAAAATAAACTATATAATATGGCAATGGGTTCTAATATCCGAACATAACAGCTGAGAACTTGGTGTGAATTGACGAATCTCAAATTATTGACTGACAGCGGTAACTGACCAATCGCGTTACAGCGAACGAAGTTCAAGGGCGTTGCATTGCAAAACAAAAGAACCTCTCGATTTTAGTGTTAAAAGGGGGGTGGGTGTCAAAAAATGGTCGGAAAAAACTGCCGAAAACGGAAAAAAAATTGGCGGTGGGTGGGTACAAAAAATGATCGAAAGGGAAAAAATGCCATACGTGCCTGAAATTTTTTTCCGACCTCCCCCCTGTGTGTGCAGGTAAAAATCCACATAATGGCGTATATGTGTAACACGACATGATTTCTTCTTACAGATATCCTGTGGATCGATGGTAAAGCTCTAGATGACAGTGGCGTATATAGACCCAGAGAGGGGACGGCGCTTCCATTTATTGATTGGTGGCCTGGTGAGCCGCTGGTAAAATCTCATTGTATATACCTGTCGCATAATAATAATTATGTGATGGCTACCTGGGAATGCTTCTCAGACACCGACCCGTATGTGTGCGAAGTGAGGCTGTAAATCCGACCGAATGCACATGGCCCGTGACGTCAAAAATGAGGTTTATAGAAGTCACGTGGGGCTCATTCTAAGGAGCTATAGTCGCCTCGTTGTTACACTCACCTCTCATTCGAGATAAAAGTCTTACAAATCTTATGTTTTAATAAAATTTTACTTGCTTACAATCCCAGATGTTCAGATTGGTTTTGAATTCCTTTAAAATAGAGCCTGTAACGATATCAAAATTAAAAATTGAGAATAATTGTGCAAGAACATCTCTCGTATAGACAGATTATGGTATAAATTTCAGTGACAACAATAATAGGTATGACAAGAGCAGCCATTTTAAAATCGATGCATCCTCATACTCATAGCCCTATGCATCCTGCCCCCACCCTGCCTTAATATAGAACCCCCCTGCAGTTTGCCTCATATTCGTACTCGAGCCCTGTGCATGCTGCCCCCCCCCCCGCTGGCCATCATACAGAGCCCCCGTCAGTTTGCCTCATATTCGTACTCGAGCCCTGTGCATTATGTTGGTCGTGTTTGAAAGTTGTTTGAATGGAATACTACTAAATGACTTAAAGGTACCCAAGGCAATGACAGTGGGTAAATGTGCAAAACATATATAATTTTGTATAAATATCTCCATTAAGAAGAACACGGAAAATTGCATGAAATGCTGACAGGAAACAAAACTGTTACAGTGATTTGTCAACAAACATTGCTGATCGCGTATTAAGTTCACATATTTAGTCTAGATATGATTTTAGAATATTTTTCAAATCTTTGACCATTTCCAATGTATTTCTGATCGCGTATTAAGTTCACATATTTAGTCTAAATATGATTTTAGAATATTTTTCAAATCTTTGACCTTTTCCAATGTTTACCGTTAAGTTTTGTTCTAATTTTAGTATTTAATTGGACTTGTATCGGTAAAGTCACTACAGGAGTGGTGTTTACACACCAATGGATTAAACGTACGAAATCTCGCCATTTAGAGAGCTATTCATAATGAAAACAAGAACTAAATCGATATATTGTTGCATGTGCTTGTTGGTAATCGATACATTGTTACATGTTCTTGTTGGTAATAGCTGTTTTACAGACTGTTATCAAATGTATATCATTTCCCGTGAACCCACTCTGAAGACATTGGGTGCCTTTATATGTAAATAAAGTCTCATTCATATTATGTACTCACTCTCACCGTGGTAAAGGACTGGAATGATATGCTGTACTCACTCTCATCGTGGTAAAGGTCTGGAATGATATGGGTTGATTAATACTTGAAATATCTATGGATTTGTATATATGGATTTATATGTATGTATGGATGTATGTATGGATGCGTATGTGTGTATTTTATGTATGGACTTCTTTGTATCGATTTGTATGTATGGATATACATCTATGTATGGATTTATATGTATGCATGGATTGCTATGTATGGATATGTATGAGTGGATTTATATGTATTGATTTGTATGTATGGATTTGTTTGTATGTTTTGTATGTATGGATTTGTATTTATGTATGAATTTGCATCTATATATTTATATATATGGATTTGTATGTGCGGATTGTCAGATTTTTACACAATATTAGTCAACATAAGTAAAATAAAATTTCAGTTCAACAGGCAAAAGAACAACGACATACGATCACCCTCATTCCTACCACAACGACATACGATCACCCTCATTCCTAACACAGGCATAGTTGAAATCCGCAATACCATCCATAGATAGCATGTCGAAAACAAATACAAAAACGCTCTTTATTATCGTCCGCTTCTGTGTGATATACATAGATAGAACCGCATGAGTGTCTGGATTTTGATGAAATTATCGCACGAGATTTGTTGGCGGAGCGATACATCGAGTGCGGGACGCGTAAGAGGTATCGCGTTCCGCCAACAAATCGAGTGTGATAATTCGTCAAATTCCAGACACTCATGCGGTTCTATTTTTATTACATATCTCCGTATCATAGTTAGTTGACTGACAGTCGTACATCTCCGGTACACATTGTATTACGTGGACGCCCCTCTTCTATACGTATAAGGTAGGATAATTGGAATTTGTTCTAGGCTGACGATAACTCAAATCGTGCTAAAACTTCCTCTTTTGAAAGTCGATGTCAAAACCTCATAATTGGCTTGTTGGTCTGATTTAATTACTTTCTGGTGTATATGGTGACGTACATATTATGGTTTTATGTTATCAAATCGGATGGTTATAAAAATGACTATGATCTACATGTGAACACATTTAATTCGAATAATATTGTGATGCATATATTATACATAGGGGATTCAAGAACACGTTCTTTTATGAAATTGCATGGACCTCCGCGTTCCTTTCATAAAAATAACAATGGGCATACGTTCTCCCTCTCGTCGCGGTTGGGGAATGGAATATGTCGATCAATACATACCAATAACAGCATAAGATTACAACAAGGAACGTTACATGCTAGACGCTTGATCTTTATCACTTCAATAGGGGTTATCGAGGTATGTCGTCAAGTTCGCATTTAAATAGATATATGTATTAAAGTGATGTGAAACACTCCGGTAGTGTGATCAAATAGAAATGGAGAATAATCTTGTTCAAAGTAGTTATTTTTACAAATGTTATATCTAAATTGACAACACACAGTCATTCTTATATACTAATTAAATGCAGAGACTGCATGGCAAAATCGTTTTCGTTAGTTTATCTCCGATAGTTGCGTCCCGAATCGAGATGTAAATATTTATCGGCGATGTTAGTAGAATGCTACACTCCTCTTCCAGTTGACATTGCACCTCAATACTAATTTATCAGTTTCATGCACACGAACAAGTACATACTATGCCTTTAATTGACTTCTTCTGATGCCCAGAACATCACAAAGAAATCCATATAATTCCGCATATAGGTGTATGTGCAGGGGGGGATTTCATAAAAAAATGTCATTGGTTTTGTTTTTTGGCGGGAATGGTATTTCATCGACCCAATCCTATATCTACCCGTGCTTCAACACTCTAGTTACATCGGTTTAACACTGTAGTTATATCGGTTAACACTCCAGTTACATATGTTTAACACAGTAGTTACCTCGGTTCAACACTGTAGTTACCTCGGTTTAACACTCTAGTTACCTCGGTTTAACACTCTAGTTATCTCGGTTTAGCACTCTAGTTATCTCGGTTTAACATTCTAGTTATCTTGGTTCAACACTCTAGTTACCTGGGTTTAAACACTCTAGTTACCTCGGTTTAACGCTATAGTTACCTGGGTTTAACACTGTAGTTACCTTGGTTTAACACTCTAGTTTCCTGTGTGTAACACTCTAATTACCTGGGTTTAGCACTCTAGTTATCTCGATTTAACACTCTAGTTATCTCGGTTCAACACTCTAGTTACGTCTGTTTAACGCTCCAGTTACCTAGGTTTCCCCGTTTTATAGATTATGCAAAGTGATAAGATTACTTCGATATTTCAGGCAAATGTGAGGAGATGAATTGACTGAAGTGCACGTATTTTCGAGTAGACGAACAATGTAACCATAGTAACGTGACAAATCGCCACATGCATATGGATTGCGCATGAAAAACAAGAGGATGGTGAATATCGTGTCTGGAAAGAAATACCGAATTTTCACTCGTGTCTTGCGGCCGCTCATGAAAATTCGATATTTCACTCATGAGATATTTCGGTATTCAAACAAAAAATGTAGGTATTCTCTATTTCTTGACATATGTCTTCGATTCATATATATTAGTTGATACATCGGAATCTATATACACCATACCATAAAGTGATACACTATTTGTATACACCACAGCGAAACATATGCATGGAATTTCAACGTGACTTTGTCTTCGAATACTGACATCGTCAAGCAATCCGTTATTCGCATTATCTGTTGCATTCACCTCTGGGTCCATTAACTCTTTCATGACACGAGCATTGCTGATGCAGCACTACAATCCCGTGCCAGTGCATTCTCTTACATACGCGAGTCTGCCATTGGAAGCCTCGCATATATACGATACTACATTGGCTAGCAATGTCAAGGTAAATATTGATAGGCCAATGTATTATCTTATACGCGGGCTCCCTATGGGAGACTCGCATATAAGAGAATGCATTGGCACAGCGTTTTCGCAAAATTTCAGGAAAATTAAAAATGGTTCACACGCCTCCTTTTGTGAAGTCAAACCTTTAATTATATATAATATGTTTTGATGATGATTATCTTCAGAAAATCGAGTTCGATAGATGTGTTATTTACATTGATGATATTCCTCATTATATCGGGTTCTATATATGTGTTATATACACTGATGATATTCTTCATTAGATGTGTTATTTACATTGATGATATTCTTCATTAGATGTATTCAGGGTTCGCGCTGTCACTTGCCAAATTTGCCAATGGCAAAAATAATTCACATTTGGCAAAAAATATTTTCATTTGGCAAACGTTTTGGCAAGTCACTCTTGAATTCCCCAAGTAATTTGAACAATATTGGTCAATCATGCATTACCATTCATTTCAGGAAACTCTTATAACATAATTATATTAGTGGTGTTTTATAAGGTTTCGGAAAATTTAACACCTCTATTAAGTTAATCTCATAGCATTAGTACTGATGGTTGGAGGGATTACTAATCCTTCTGTGGTGTGCCCTTTTGATGAAGCAATCCTTCAACCATTGTATTGTTCGGTGATTGCCTTATTGTTGTATGATAAACTACAACAGAGATTAATTAATTATAAACAAACTGCTTTTCTATCGATATCTAAAGTCGTTCAAACCACATTTGGCAAGTGCTAAAATAATTTGGCAAAAAATATTTTCATTTGGCAAATTATTTGGCAAAAGTAAATTTCGGTCCAGCGCGGACCCTGGATGTATTATTTACATTGATGATATTCCTCATTATATCGGGTTCTATATATGTGTTATTTACATTGATGATATTCTTAATTAGATGTGTTATTTACATTGATGATATACTTAATTAGATGTGTTATTTACATTGATGTTATTCTTAAATAGATGTGGTATTTACATTGATGATATTCTTAAATAGATGTGTTATTTACATTGATGATATTCTTAATAGATGTGCTATTTACATTGATGTTATTCATCATTAGATGTGTTATTTACATTGGTGATATTTTTCAATATATCGGTTTCGATAGATGTGTTATTTTCATTGATCATTTGTGAAATGTTAAAGTATTTCCAATTGTGTGTATCTTTATTCTGCATACCTTTATTGATTTGCCTTGATTGACATATATTCTTTGACATGACGAGAGGGGAGACCCACTGCCTTTTCTGCGGAGAACGATCACACAAGACTGCATTTCATACCAGAATGACTAGACAATATTCTCAATGCCATTATTCAGAAGGTTCAGAGGAAATATTAAGAACGTTCTTTGTTCAGAAGATCCACGAAGCGTCGTTAGATACGTCGACACCCACAAAGTATTTCGTGCGTGCAATCTGTCGCGACTCCTTTCTAAAATATCAAAACGATTCGCACCAAAATGTACTCAAAACGAATAGTTCAGTGTTTAGTTACAAAGCTGGTTATGTCTATAACTTCATTACAATGAACTATATGCCAATATTCTTCTGCCAGCCGGTTTATCTACACTAACCGATCTCATACAGTGCCAAAGTTCAGACTTGCATTAATTTTCAAGCAAATTTTCGTGACTGGAATACTCATATGATGATATCCCCCGTTTAGGGGCCACCCACGCATTTTGTGACGTCTCGAAAAGTACCCCGCCTATTGAAGCTGCAGTACTTTTGTGTATTACGTGATGACCTCACTGAACAGTGGGCCGTGTCACTCCTTACGAATGACGTACGTTCGTAACAGGTATATTACGTTATGGGGTGTACTGTTATGTATATTACGTGATGATTTCGACGAACAATGGGGAGACTCGCCCTGAATTATGTTCCTAATAGGTCTTACCTTATATTATGTTAAAGGGAGACATTGCACTCAGTTTGTGAATGTCAAACGGACACAATGCACTCAGTGTGTGAATATTAAAGGGCGACAATGCGCTCGCAATGCGTGAATATTAAAGGGACGGCACTCTCGGTATGATAATGTTATAGGGACACGAGGTACTCACAGTGTGAATGTTAAAGGGATACAATGCACTCGCAATGTGTGAATTTTAAATGGAGACAATGCATTCACGGTGGAGAATGTTAAAAGGACACGAGGAAATCTCGGTCTGTGAATGTTAAAGCGACATATAATAAATAATAAATAAATAAATAACAAAGGGACACGCGGCAATCGTAGTGGGTGAAAGGACACAGAACAAAATATTTAACTTTAAAATTTCTAAAATAAATTTTGTTTTCAAGAATGATACAACAAAATTTCATTTCAATTTTTTCAAGCGATAAAAAAAAGCAATTTCAAATTTAAAATCTTCAAATTTTTCACGAATTGAAATAAAATTTACCAATTTTAAAACTTCAAATTTTCGGGCTCTTAATGTACCTTTTATCAGTAAGTATGTTTCTCTCTCTCCTCAGTCTTGTCTCCCACCAAAATATAAATATATGACGATGACAAGAATAAAATTTTGATGAAGTTTATTGAAATGTATTCATTGTCTGAATCTTCGGACAATGATTTATTTCTAGGAGTTTCTTGAATTTTCTCATCGCTTCATCCTCAGCCCATTCATTATTATATCCGAGTTTGGTTAGCTGGTCCATTTTATTCATGATAGTGTTATGTGTGGAGGTGTTTTCAGTCGATTCTGGTATTCTTTCAATCGTCTGTATTTTTTTAGAAAGAGAACAAACTCTGCATCGATCAACCTGATCTGACCACACTTTCACTGCTTCCGCGTCATTGCTGAGGCATTTAAACAAACTTTTGAATGTGTCCATCTCCTCGTTGACACGTTTCACAGCTTTCTTATAGCTGGTACATTCTCATACCGAGAGTGCCGTCCCTTTAACATTCACGAGCGAGCGTATTGTCTCCCTTTAATATTCACACACTGTGTGCATTGTGTCTTTTTGACATTCACAAACTGAGTGCAATATATCCCTTCAACATAATATAAGGTAATACAACTATTAGGAACATAATTCAGGGCGAGGCTCACCACTGTTCATCGAGGTCATCACGTAATATACATAACATTACACCCCATAACGTAACACGTAACGTGACACGAAACATTGTTCAGCGAGGTCAACACGCACAAACGTATTAGGTGTACTGCAGCTTTAACTGGCGGGGTACTTTTCGTGACGTTATAAAATTTGTGGGTCGCACATAAACGGGGGGAGGTATAATCACTCATACACTTGAGATTTAAATGTGAGCGATTCGTGAAACATTTGGATTTTATAAGAAATTACACCATGCTAGGGTATTTCTCGGATATAATTTAGAAAATATAAAGCTGACAATTTCGCGATGAAGTCGCGTGACTACAGCACTCTTTAATAATTAATTAGTCTATACTATACAGATAAAGTCACGTGACTACAACACTCTTTAATACTTAATTAGTCTATACTATACAGATAAAGTCGCTAAGTATGTCATTATAACTCTACAAGAAGGGTGCGAATTACCACAATAAATATTGAATTGATTACCCGGGAGAAAATCCAATAATCCTGTAATTCAGCGACGCAAAGCAGAATCAGCTAACCGAGGTTACCTAAATATAAATTCTCAAGATGGGACCTTCACTTACTGTGAACTATATTGTTTAACACTTACATGACTGTAGCTTCCTGACATTTAGAAAAAAAAACCCTGTGCCAATTCATTATCTTACATATGCGAGTCTCCAATAAGGAGCCTCGCATATAACAGAGAATACCTAACAATATCTACCTTTTACGTGTGAGCCAGTGCATTCTCTTTTATATAAGATAATTCCCTGGCACACGGATGTTAATGCTTCACCAGCGTAGGTCCCATCATGAAAGGTTTAATGAACAATATTAACTAAGAAATGTTTGACCTGTATTGTTTTTAATATGATAAACTTACCTGTCAGAGCATCAGGTTTCAGCAGGTGGAATATGATTTATATACGGGCGTAGCCAGAGAGTAGATATTAATGGCAAGATCTAGGGGTGCCCGTAGTCAATAATTAGGGTCTCCCTTCAATAATTGTATAACATTTTGTATAACATTGACAATTGTGTGTTTTCTTGTCACTGTGTATTAATATTTGTGTATTAACGAAAACAAATCTCCAGGTTGATGTTGAAACATTGTGACGATGGGAGACCTCCAATATGTCTTTGTGGTTGTAAGCTAATTTTACAAAACCAATATTGCCTTTTAGATATTTGTGTATCAAACAGAAAAAAAAAAGTTTTCAAGAGCCAAGATATGCATTCAATGTATTATTGTCGAAATCTCATTCTAAAGCCACGTAACGCGGCTAAAGCCCCGGTCACACTCAGACCGGCGCTCTCATTTCGCTGAAAAAGTATCAAAGTGCCCACCTAAACGCACTAAGGTATCCAAGAACCGATTGGTGACGCAGTGGACACTGGCTACAACGGGCGAGGATCTCCATGGTCGCCCATAGGTGCCAGAGCGCCGCGCTTGTTTTATGCATGCACAAAACAAGCGCAGAGGCTCGGCGTTCTGACCAGGACGTAGTACTGTCGCCGTGACAGCGCAAAGCAAAGCGCCAAGCGAGCGACGTGATCGTTATGTGGACGTAGCAAGAGCACATATTAGCGTCTCGTGGTCGCAGCAAGAAATTAATCTTGTCCTTTGCGACTACAGTAAGCTTAATCAAATTCTCACTACGTGCCTTTCCCTTCCTTAGGGCGCGTACACATGAAGCAGCAAGAAAATATCTGCAAGAAAATATCAAGTACAGTTGTACTCTGATATTTTCTTGCTGCAAAGATTACGCCCGTGAGAAAGCGGCGGGTTAGTTGACGTTGATTGAGCTCAATGTGACTAGTGTTAGTCGTGTTTGTTGAAGTGAATTACTGCGGACAAACAACCTATAGTCCATATCGAATATTCATATAGTTGTAAAGTGTTATGGACAATTTAAAATGCCACCTATTTTAACGAGAAAGGAACGCGCCCTCGTCGTTGGAGAAGGGATGTGTGCTTAGGGACGCGGTGAGCTCTGATGTATGTTCTCTTTACTTGATATTCCAACCAGTGTAATTAGTTGCACATCTTCCTACTTTTGGTCAAAATTTTGGTTTGGTTCATCTATGCATACAGTCCAAACTAAAGTAAAACAACTAAATCAAGGCATGCATATGAGGTACCAAATTATAAAGCATCCCCATATACGCAGAGTGTTTCCGTTCGAGGGTGTCCACCTTGGAAAATTCTAACTGCACCCCCCCCCCTCTTGAATCCGAATCAGACCAAACACAAGTTTTCCATAATTCCATTTGCACCCCCTTGCACCTCAGTGCTCTTAGGCTTAATATTAGACCATGGTTCTGCCCGGTGTGCGAACATTTTGTAATCTGAACAAGAAAAACGCAACATCATACCATCTAGACTAGCCTCAATCATTCCAAGTGTTGGAAATTTCAAACCTGACACTCCACATAGGTTGGAAAATTTACATCTGATGACAATTCCAATGACAATGTTGACCAAATGTATGACAATATTGTTTTCTTAAATTAACTAGCAGTTTTTAACTTTTGACTGGCCACGGGGGAGGAACCAGGACACAAACTTTCAAAGTGTTGGAAATTTCCAACCTGTCACCCCCTGAGGTTGGAAAGTTTCCAACTGATGACCATTTCAGACCAAAAATTTTAACAAAATAGGAAAATATGCAAATATTGGTCCAAAAACAATTAATTCCCCCAAGAATTGTTTTTAAAATCAAACTACAAGAACGTTTTCAACCTATTGTTGGTGTGCAATTTCCAACTAATGTTTTGGCAGGTATGAAATGCCCAACTGTTGAAAATATTGACCAAAGTTGGGGGTGGTGAGACACACCCAAACCCCCCTGTCGCCACGTCTCTGTACACACGCATATACATGTATATATAATACATCAGCGGTTCTGACAACCAATATAAAATGGAAATACGTAGTATGTTGAAACAGACAATACTATTGATGGATCATACCTCGAGTGCTTGAATTGTTACGATCATATCCCTGCGAGATTAGTTAACGGATACCGATGGCCACCTATCAAGGTCAACACATATCACCAATTGGCGATAAAATATCAGCGCGCTGCCTTTGTCGGATATTTTCCGGTATTATTTAATTCATTGGTCAACTAAGTCACATGGGGCATACCTGATATTTTCTTGCTGGCCATGTGTACGCGCCCTTAATACGCTCAATGAGGCTCTGTCCAAAACTTATTGCGCTCTTTCTGCGCTGTCATGGGGTGTTATGGACTGGTTCCCGCTCATAGAACGTCCACATTGTGCTGCCACTGCGACTCTGGCGCTCGCTTTACGCCCAATCGTTATACATGGCGTTCTTCCGGCGTTTACAGCAGGTTTACAGTACGATCCCACTTTGAAATGCGGTCTGCTCATACCACTGTCACACTCCGCTGCGATCAGGCTGGCGTTTGCTTTGAGTTGAAAAAGTATCAAAATACGAGTAACGCACAGTGGAAGCGCGGATAATTGTCAGAAATTTTCAATCTGTTAAAACAAGAGAACCAATGTCAGAAATGGTAACGCTCTCAAGATCATATATTATAAACCCAAGAATGTAATTGTAGAATATAAAATATATTGGTTTTGCGAATGACCAACTCAGAATTCCGTTAAATAACAATAACAACCAGCCCCTAATTTGTGCCAAGACAACCCTCTAAGTCAGAGGGGCGCTCGATTACCACACATATCAGCGCCGCTGTTGACCACATCTAGATCGCAAGTACTGAGCACCAAATCGAATTAGCGAGCGTCCATGCAATAACATAGGGAAATGATTTGTGGAGTAAACCAACGGTCTTGAGGATTAGCAAGACCAGATGTCTCGCCTAGAAAAACTACCGAAACCAGAAGAGTTAATAGGACCCATGGGGAGATGACGATAACTCAATTACCCTAAGTACGATGAACCGACGCGCCGTGAAGATACACATGGCCGTCATTAGCGGCCTCTGGGTATTTTAGTAAGAAGCAAGCCGACATCCACAACCAGTTCTATCTGACCACCAGATAGCGATCACCACAAATATATATAAGAGAATGCATTGGCACAGGGCATAACTGTAACTATCACAATGTGGTCAAGGAGCCGGTTCCAATGATATCCATATTTGTATGGTTTTATTGAGACAGACCGAAGATATTTTAGGCTGTTGAAGCTTTATTTGGCCAGTTTTGGACGGTTTGTTGGGTAAAGGGTTAAGGAACAACGAGCAAATTTTCTGTCAGTCATTTGCAGAATGAGATCCCCAGAGGGTGAATTTAGTGACGCCATCCCGCATATTAAAATTCACCCTTTTTGGGACCTCATTCTGCTTAGTTCTCAACTGCTATGGGAGACCTAGGATCAGATTGAAGTTTCCCAGTTGAAGTTGTGACAGGTGATGTTCACCCATTAGTCACATCGATTATGCATTTTATCATCTGCAAATTATGGGATAAGAAACTTCACAGAATGGAAAATGTAACTAAAACAATGTTATTTTGAGACTATAGATACTCCCCAGATGATGAGGCCAAAGCAGAATGAGATACCCAGATGGTAACTTTGGTGAAACTATAGCCCGCTGAGCGGGATAGCATCATTAAATTTACCATCTTGGGGACCCCATTCCGCAAAAAACAGACACACTATTTGCATATTCACAATATAGGTGAGGCTTTTGTCGGATAGTTTTATCACCTTAAGGTTCTAAACCCAAGAAACCGTTCGCTGATGGAATATTGAATTGTTATTTTATTTCCATTTATTCAATTGTAGGATTTATAGTATAATTTGATCGAATAAGTTCAACGAAGAAGAGTGCTGTTCTTGAAATGGACACAAAATTCCTTTCCAGCAGATTTTAGCAGATTCGTTCCAACGACATTAATTGTTGGCTCCCATCGACATGTGCGGCCATCACAAATATGTATAACGTAATCTCAAGTTGAAATAACATTGGCGAAAACATAAATAAACAGAAATGAACATAGTAATTTCTTATATATAAAGGACAGTAATTGTATATTGACGAGAATATTTCCAATTATGTTCCGAAAACGTTGTTACCCCGGCCCATATGTGCCAAAATAATTCAAATAAACTGTAGTATATTCCAACATTATTATCAATGAATTGGCAGAAATGCCTCCAATTTTGTTATGTCGCCATTTTTATTACAACTTGAGACCACGTGATTTTGAACGCGATATTGCCAAGTTGACAGGTTGAAACCTATTTATAGTGCACAACAGTAAACAGATACAATTGTACACGTTGTATTTGTTGCAATATAAATCAATGATTATACACGAAAATGATAAAAAGTTACCTGTTTTATCTCACATGTATATGTATAATTAATTTTAACAGTGTGTCATTCTAGCTAGACCTTTTAACCCACGACGCGATGACCGGGGTGGGGGTGGTGGTCACCCAACTTTCGTCAACATTTTATTAAAATTAACATTTTAAACGTTAAAATGGATCGAAATTATTTTCACACCAGTATTTAGTGCTAAATTTGTTGTTACCGCCCCCCGCCATATGTGTTTTACTTTTGGCCCGGAATTTTCATCTTTGGGAAGTCTCAGGTTGGAAATTTCTGATAGTTGTTGAATGCTTGAGGTACCATTTGGAAAAAGCTATTTCCCACTCAGTGCGCGATAAAACATGAGAGATAACTCGCTAACGCGTTGATTAAGCAGAAACACGTCTCCTTATTGTTATGATGAATCGTCGACTATGTGCATACTCTATTCGCCAGCCAGTCCTGCATATAATTTGAAATGAATTATGTCAAAGCATTCACAGAATACCCGGCCTATTACACTATATTAGTTTTCACCTTATCATGGCAACCAGTCAACTTATCATGGCAACCAGTAAACTTCTCATGACAACCAGTCAACTTCTCATGACAACCAGTCAACTTCTCATGGCAATCAGTAAACTTGAACATCATAGTTTCAGCATCAGCCTTATGTGTTTCTGTATATCCTACATTTAATATCTGTGATTGTGTTGATATTTAATAATATGTTCTTTTTTATTCGACCGAGGGGTTGTCTATATTTTAACATATTATTAATTCCAATATTTTCCGATAAATTATTTCATCGCCCGTTGACGAGAGAAGTGGAGAGAAAAACACCACGAACATGGCATTCCTTTACACGGGTCGCTGACGAAAATGAGACATAACACTAAAGCTCGTATTCACCAACTGAGTTTAATTTATGAACCGGCAGTTTATTTCGTATCGACTGAACACACAATGTACCTTCGCTAGCCTCTACGACACACACTGTCGGTGATATGATTGACTAAATCTGTCAGATCTGCCATTTGCCAATAGAAACAGTCACGACTAAATCGCGAACACTAACTGGACACATTCCGCACGCATGGCGGTCTATGTGTGTAGAGACTCAGACTGAATGTTACTACGGAATGAGTTTTGATGATATAATTGAGAACTTCGAAAATCGAATTATTCCTTTCATCATGCCGTGGTGTATCTGTGCCCCGATCTTCTCCAATAGTTTATCGTGATTTATATAAACCAAACGTGTACCGCCATGTTCATAATGGTTTATGTACATGGTGCATAGTCAATCTCTGATCACATATAGCTTCCAATTTTGCCTCCCCCAGTATAAACCATCAGCCTGAATATAAACCCAGTTGGTGAATACGAGCCCTGCATGCGCGCTTAGAACAAATGTGTATACATTCCACGCAATATGTGTTCAATTTTATCTTAAATAAAATTGTGTACAAATGACACAATATAGATCGTGGAATTTCCTCAACATTTAATATAAGTGAACATGTGAGTGTATCAAAAGTATTAGATGTGATGTGTTCTATTTGAGACACAAAACTCGCAAAGGCTGCCATAGAACAAAACATCGCAGCAGTTTTAAATTTCTTTATTTTTACTCTGCGTTTGTGTCAAAACTGAACAGCACATAATTGTTCAGCACATAATTTTCGACTGCCAAATTGTTAATATGGTAGCTTTTACGAGGTTTGGGTCTCAAATAGAACATATCTCATCTTCTAACTATAATATACTAACACATTCACTCATTTCCAATGTTGAGAAAATTCCACCGACAAATATATCATGTGTCATTTCAACACAGCAACTTTGTTTAAGATAAAATTTAATACTTATTGTGTATAATTTATACACAATTGTTCTAAGAGTGTGGTGCTTCAATGGGTAATAATTTTATATCAGGGACCTGTGGTCCTTTATTAGAACGCGGACCTCCGATGAGTCGAGACACATTATATAAAGTGGATAGTGCACCGATTACCGTCATTGGGGTGCCGGGGGGGGGGGGGGGTAGACTGATTTACATACCTAGGCCGCAGTCTTAGTTCATAAATTTAGCAAACGGAGCACATCGGCAACATGAGTAACAATCGGCGGTATAGAGTAATTTCATATATAATGTTCACATAACCAATGTGCTGTTGGGAATAGAACAAGCTTTGCAATCCCTCGGGGGGCTTACGCTCGCCTATTATGTGCCACACACTTTACTTACTGAGCCACGGTTCCCTGATAGGAATACGACGATTTTCGTTTTACAGGTCCCCGATCGAAATTTTGACTTATTCGTTGTTAATAAATGTTGTATCTCTATAAATAAGTGTTCGTTATTATTTTCTTAACATATAAACGCCTAAAAAAAGTAAGTCCCCCACTCCTGATATCTTTCGAGGATATCTTCAGATCTGGTAATCTGATTGCGATGAAACTTTTTGAAGATAACGTCTTTTATTTTACCAACACATCTTATAACTAATGATATGGTTAGTGGCTATATGTTCGAAATAACACCAATTGAATAGGAAAAAGATACTTTCCATAAAATAAAAAAAAATCACTGGGTTCACTATAATAGGGAACACGTTCAGGTATGCTGGTCATCTTATAATTTCAGATTTCTCGTTTAAGACTGGTGGGCCTCTCATTTTGGTGACTTGGCACCTATATAATTATGGCATTAAAGGGAGCGAGCATTGTACAACATAGTGAACAATGACACTAATCGATGTGCCATTCCTCATCTACCGCAAGCTGAATGTTAGGCCTCGTGGTAATATTGACGCCAGTGTCTATTTATTACAAGATAGATAGATAGATAGATTTATTCAGCAAAAGACGCCCCATTATAGGGACAGGTTGCCATGTATAATAATATTAACAGTGTATCATGTGACATCATACAATATATTGACATTACATACATTGAATAATAGTGATAATATCATAATATATATATATATATATATTCATTAATTGCGTATATTCTTATCTCTAGAGTGAGTTATGTTACATGATTCAACACACGTAATTTGTCTAGTTTAACTGTGATCTGGCCTCGAATAACCGCTTGACTACGTTGCAGATTTGGGAGCATATTTCAGCTGTGTCATTGGCTAATATATGTTTGAGTTGGTCCAATCTACTCATCAATCGAAAATTGATAAAATTGTCATCCATAATTTTAATGAGTTCATTCCGTATAGGAAGAAATGTTGGACAATCAATTAGGAAATGCCTCTCATCGTCGATGGCTTCGTCATTACACAAAACACATAATCTTCTGGCTAAAGGAATCGGTGGTTGGGCGTGACGACCCTTTTCAATGGCAAGAGAATGATTACTTATTCTTAGACGTGTAAATGCTGAGCGGTCAGCTAGCGACGCTGTAGTTAAAAGATAAGGTTCTAGGACAATATCTCTTTTAAAAAGTCGATATGTTCTTAGTTTATTTTTACCAGTTTTTGAAACACCATCGCGCATACTTGCTCTGAAGTTTTCAGTTTGATTTTCACGAAGCTGGCGTTTAAATGTCTTTAGAAGCTTGTTAATTAGAGGCTTGTTGTTAGTAATGTCGGAGGGTATAGTCAAGCCAAATGACTCCAGATTTTTGAATATCGAATTCCCAGCTGCCCCGCTGCGCTGTTCGCGCATTGCATCACTTAATATGCCACTCGTACATCTGGATGAGATTTTAGCCGCATATGAAGCCATTCTACATAAAGCGTCAATATATAACGGGTAGCTCCCTAATTCAGCTCTGACTGCATTGTTTGAAGCGTATTTACCGACTCCAAGTATTTGTTTGCAATGTGTGATATGAAGTTTCTCACACGGATAACGTTCGTGATTTTTTATTGTTAATTCACTTGCCCATAATTCACTGCCATATAGAAGTATAGGCTTGATTAACTTATCAAACAGTTTAAGGGAAGTTTTTAGAGGGAGGGGCGCTTTATTTGCACACGCACGAGATATTGAATAAAGAGCTTTTCGTCCTTTACCACTCAAATGATTTACGGCCTGCGTGAATTTTCCTGTGCTGGAAAACGTCATTCCGAGATAGGTATATTCGTTAACCAGATCCAAGGGATTATCTTCAAGGAAAAACTGAGGGTGAACTTTTGGATTCCTCGTTCTGAAAATCAAGCATTTCGTCTTCTCCGTGTTTATCGACAGGGCATTTTGTCGCGTGAAGGACTGGAGTTTGTCTAGACATCGCTGAAGTCCTTCTGGACTCTCAGAGACCAAAACTAAGTCATCTGCGAAGAGCAAATGACTGAGCGCGCTAGATCCAATACGTAACGGTTCACATTTGTCATCGAAAATGTCCTTTATGTCATCAATGAATATTTTAAATAGTAAGGGCGATAATATACACCCTTGGCGTACTCCAATTGTGGAGAGATGTGAAGGACCGATACCTTTACTTGTATTTGTGCTATAAAGGCTTGACTGGTATAGTGATTTTAATATTTCCAATGAAAATCCTGAAATGCCAGCTGTTTCCATTTTTCTAAAAAGAATTTGTCGATTAACAGTATCAAAAGCTTTCCTAAAATCGACAAATGTTGCATAGACAGGTTTCTTAGATGATTTATATTTCTGTATTGACGCATATAGGACAAATGCACTGTCGACTGTACTTTTGCCAGTACAAAAGCCGAATTGGTTTTCGCTGATTATGTTGTTAGCATCGATAAATGTTGCTAATCTGTGATTAATAATTTTATTGAATAGTTTCCCTACTGACGAGCTCAATGCTATTGCACGATAATTATTGGGATCGTCTTTTGCTCCCTTTTTATGTATTAAACTGAGAACAGACTGACTCCATTCAGGTGGGTAATATCCTGATTGTAAAATGTTGTTGAACGTTTTAACAAATTCGGCAGTCATTAGAGGTACTGCACATTTGAGAAATTCATTCGAAATCTGATCCGGACCAACTGCCTTTCTTGTTTTAAGCTCAATCGCGGCGGACAGAATTTCATCCGCAGTGATTGGACCATTATTGAGAGATATGTCTGGTGTTTTAGATCGACATATTGGTGGACCACTTCCTGAAGAATTAGGCTCAGTAGGGCAGTACAGATTTTTGAAAAAGTCAGTAGCTGTGTCAGCATCCAGATCATCCGAGGGTTTATTGTTTTTATTTCTTAAGTCATCTATAATTCGCCAATATTGTTGAGGGTCAGCTGTTTCCAATTCGTCCAAACTATTATGGAGTTCCGCGTAGAATTTTCTTCTTTTACGTTTCAATTCCTTCTTATATGATTTTTTTATTATGAAAAATTTGGTTCTTATGTTTGTATCAAAGGGATTATTTCTAATTTCTCTCGCGATACTGTCGAAACTCTTTTTCAAGTCTTTACACCTGTTATCAAACCATTTTCTTTTGCGTACATTTCTGTTCTTCACTGTAACCATGGAGCAGGCGTGCCTGTTTATTTTGTTCATAATACACATTATATCATCTAACGCTTCGGTTACTCCCTGTTTGTCCTCAGAGTATGCGCGTAATCGATACTGAGTCAAATCGTGCTTCACGGAAGGTGAATTAATTAAATGGCACGATTTGTATTTACTTAAGCTATTCCACTTTAGTTTAATTTTTTGTTTTTCATAAGTAAATTTTGTAGTTACAGCTTTGTGACTTGGAGTTGAACAGGGATACACAAAGTGAAGAGCTAGTTGGCAATGGTCTGAATACTCCGAAGGTAGTTTAACACAGAAATAATCTACTGTGTGCAGAAATCTATCCGTTAATATTATGTAATCGACCACGCTTGTACCATTATACTGATAACTCGTGAAGTGGCCTATCCTATCCCCAGCTGATCTGCCATTAGCTATTCTAATACCTGTACTCTGGCATAATTGTAAAAGTTGCCTGCCAAATGCGTTGACGGCACTGTCCATATTAAGTCTGGGTTTGTCTGTATCTAATAAATAATCATCAGGTAGGTTAATATGAGTATCACTGTCCATTGCAACGTAGTCCGGTAGTTCTCCTGTACGTGCATTCAAATCCCCTCCGAGAATAATCAGTTCATTCGAATTATATTTCGAAAGGGCGTTCCCTATAATTGAGAACGCATTTTCATCTTTATGATTCGATTTCCAAAATGAAGAGTTGCTAGGCGGTATATAAGCAGATACAAAAACAATATCAGAAGACAAATTGAGCAATTTTCCTGAAAATTCAGCGCACACTGCGTAGTCATTTATTTTGTTACTTGCTCGAAAAAACTTGTTATACTTCGAACGGTAGTAAAAAGCTATACCGCCTTTTTTCTTCGTACCACCTGTTCGGAACAAGTGTATGCATTCGTAACCAGGTATTTTGATATCAGATATTTCTTGGTGCCACGTTTCCACTAAGGTTATGAAATCATAATCTATTAATTGACTTAAAAATTCAGGGTCCGTTAGCTTCTGACAGACTCCTTGCACATTCCATGTTGTATATCTCATAGTGAGTTGAGTTTCATTGTTCTCATTGTATGTCATTTATATGCATTCAATGAACGGCTATATGGAGCTAGGTGTCTTGGTAGAGGTTTATTTATTTGTTCATTTATATATGGAGCTAGGTGTCTTGGTATAGGTTTATTTATTTGTTTATTTATTTAATTTTCAGGTATGAAGAGCGTTTCCATTAAATACAATGTTAACATATGAAGAGCTTCCCTTCGATTGCGTGGTTGAGCTCTCATTTCAACACATTTCATGTAATGGGCAATTGTTAGTGAGTTGCACTTGACGCGAACTTGGATGCCACCGTATTTGCGTCAAGTACTAGATACCACTGAGCAATTCTCATGAAAAGGTGTTTATCTTACTCTCAAGTAAACTAAATAAATATATCAAACGTTGAGAAGGTGCGAAATTTCTCACTTATAGAGTAAGTTAATTGTATTAATTCTTTTATCAGAGGAGAATTAGATTTAAGAGATTAATTACCAATTTCCTTACTAGCATGCAACAGATGGTACATTAACACAAGTGTATAAATGGTATATAAACACAAGATGGTATATAAACACAAGTGTGATTAATTTACATATAGTTAAGTCCCGTTGCGAATTAGTGATCTAAGTTCCGACAATTCTTGCCGCACTGCCATAAAATCTGGCGTTGTCGGGTCGCCTTAGAATGAATTGCCTCCGCTTTTCACAGATCCATAACGTTGTTTGCCAAACCACGGGGAGCACGGATCCATGAACTGAGTCTGAGATCGGTCTCCTTGATGTGGCATCGAAACATCTGGCGTAACATTTGGCCTATCGGTATGTTTCCCGAATCTTAAATTCGCACCCAGAAGTTCCACACCTCGATTATTAGGGTGCCACGAGTCGTGAAACAAGAATTCAAGAACGCGCGAACTCCGAGGTATAACAAAGTCGGCAGAATTGTCAATGAAAATGCAGTTCATTTCAGCACATACCGCTGAGTAGCAAGAGTTGGTATCAAAAATTTGTCTATTTGCACCAGATCTGTTGGGTGTCGGTAGCACAGAGGAAATCCTTATGCCAGCTGCGGGATAAATTTGACGAATAATGTTGATAGCGTCTTTAACCTCGTCTGATCCAGTTGTGTAACCCCTCCGACAGGAGTTGATTCCTACGTGTAACGTAACTTTGTGCACATAACCATCAACTCGGTTTCGCGTATCATTAAGCCATCGGCAAGCACCAGCCAGATTCAGACCTCCAATTGAAATTTTCTCAACAAATTCATCTTCCAATGCAAGTCTGCGAGGGTTGATATAACGCAGCACCGAATCGCCGACTATCAGGTGAATTTTTTTAGAGTCATATTCATTGCTTCTGCGCCATCGTGGTTTAGAACTGCCGGGTTTGTCCTGATCTGTTTCAGGTTGTTTAGACACAGGTGTTTCCGATTGTGAGAAGGCGGTGTCAGACAATACATCATATTTATTTGATGTTTTTATCGCCGGTATTTCAATTTTATCCCGTTTCTGCAAGACTTGATTTTTCTTCACTTGCTGTTTCTCCATAACAATAAGTTGGGCGTCATTGGCGGTATCAATCATAAGCGTTGACTTTTTTGCTGTTTTTGAATTGTTTTGTCGTAGTTTGGCATTTTCCTGCTTCAAGTCTGTAACCTGGTTTTCTAACAGTTGGATGCGACCAGTTAGTTCCTTTTCCATATTTGATTGCTTGACTTTAACAGTTTCCAAAATGTCTTGTAACTCTGATAGAGCCATTTTCATTGCAAAATTCGAAATTTTGTCGTTATAGTTAACGTTCACAGTAGGCATATTTTTCTTCAAAATAGGAGTACGAATACTGGCGAAGATCTTCGGTACCTGCGGTTTTCTAACTTGAGTCGCGGGCGATTTGGGAGATTGGTTTTCAGTTAATCTATTAGGATCAGACCCTACCTCAATCGGAAGCACTTCCCTTGAAAATCCAAACTGGAATACTAAAGGAAGTTCTTTTTCAATCCACCACTTCATATTCCTTTTAGATCCTTGGATCATGAATTTATTCCTTGTGCGGTATATGTGTACAACAGTCTTTCCTCCCTTGCCTGTCTTGTTCCTCGCAATTTCGATTTTGTCGTCCACAATCACATTCTTTTTGTCTTTTCCTATCACCCACGTCGCGTTATTGATATCCTTTTTACTAAGTGGGTCCCAATACCTCTCACATAATCCAGCGAAATATTTCTCGAATTTATTGGAGTCCAACACAAGAGTTAAACATTTGCCATTGTCCTTTCTCTCCGCGTTATGTATGTCCTGTTGGAAGCTCGTTTCCTTCCGCCGTATCACTTTTTCCACGTCCAAAACATATTCTTTCTCGCGATCTGTAGCAGTACATCCGTCTAATGGATCCATTTTTGCAGTAGTGTCCGATTCTAGAATTTCGAATGTGTCATCAAAATCATCCAAGTCCGCGTCACTCATCATCCTAATATGAAGCTATATTCAAGCAATTTCCATTAGATTCCTATGCACCACTATCTTCCCCAAATCATTAGAGTTGCTGATATTCATCATTAATTAACATCCTAGCTCCTGTAGCCATTTTAATTAGGTACGCATGGGTAAATCCTGGAGCTAACGAGAACACGTCCGGCACGTCCGGCTGATTACTGACAATGATGGCATAGTGATATCAAATCTCGTTCTGACGTACACTCAATTGTGGCCAACAAACAATTGAAGAACCAATCGTTTGGTTCTTGGCGATAGTATGCATGTATGTGTAGAACCGATATATACAACTAGTTTTGTTCTTCAGAGACACTGAAACTTACAAAAACTACGAAGGTGACTTCCATACAACCGTGACTTTTGGAATTTATTCCCTATTCCTTATTCGCAATAATGACTCTGTCGGTCAATTAGACGGAATGTGTAACCTCGCCCGCACTTCCGGGGGTACCGCGCAGAGGGGGTGAAAATTGGGTATGGACTAATTTGGAGAACGGTAAGGACTTTGGCCAATTTGACGGCATCGTTGAGTGGCCCGCCCCAAATACTCCCTATAAACTCCGCACCCCCGGGAGGACATAACCGAGGGGATGATAATGGGGTATTGACCATTATCGAGAACTGTAAGAATTTCGGCCAATTTGACGGCATCGGTGGGTGGCCCGCCCCAAATAGCACACAGAAACACAACTCCTCACCCGCACTTTTCCTGTGGTACCGCCCCGAGGGAGTGAACATGAGGTATGGACGTTTTTCGAAAACGGTAAAGCTTTCGGCCAATTAGACGCCATGGGTGGGTGGCCAGACCCAAACACCTCCCCAGAACCATATTCTTGATTATATGTGCATTGATCACCCTGGAGTTACACCGTGACCAGTCTGAGTTAGTCGTGGTATCGTGCACTCTTATAGAAATCAGCTCAAAATGTCGTTCATCGAAGAACCAAAATACCAACATAGAACCAAATACTTTAGTTCCACACTGCTTTGAATCAATCAGGAACCATCATTCTAAGTTTGATTGTACAAAAACCAACCGAATTCAAAGTGCGTGTGGGAACACGGCCTATAGGTTAACTGTCCTAGTTTTGGCGGTTATGATATCTTTGTAGAACTATACCAGTCCTTAAATTTGCCGGTTGTTTGTCATATGGCTATTTGGGGCTTTCTATAGTTATCGGTCATTGAATCTAAGATGGCCGCTAAAATTGAATATCTGACCTGATCAATTTGAATTCACAATTACTCAAGAAGTTTATGAGGTATTAAGTCGTGCGATATGTCAATATATTGATAATTGAGTACTCCTTATTTCTAGTTATGAATAAATTTCATATATTCAAAATGGCCGCCAAAATGACGGCCCGAAATGGAACATATGACGCATTTTCACTAATATCCTCTAGATCAGTTTCTGCTGTTTGGAACTGGTTGATAATTCTAGTCATATTTTAACAAGGAATTATCAGAACTGTGTTATGTGAATATTCCAAGTCATTGGAACACATATCCATTGAAAACTAACATGTTTGATTCACTTTGGTTAATTATTTGTATTGTAACCGCTGACATTACAAAAACTATTGGAGTTTGCTATCACAAAATTAACTTCTCAGGTTTGAACCTTTAAAATATAACTATGGTATGAATGGTCTTTATTGTTAAATATCTTAAATGTGTCATACTAAGGTGTTGGCAGATCAAATTACTCAGGACGGCTTCCAAAATGGCAACCGACATGGGTAACAAGTTAATTTTTTACATATATCCGGAACCGTATTCTCTGATGTTCCGAAAAGTTATCAACTTGTGACTCACAAGTCATGGTTATTATGCATGTTAGGTAACTGAGCTGACTATAAATATGCAATGGTTGTCCAGGTTCGTTATGGGGTATGACAAATTCATGTTAAAGTTGTAGTATGGAATTTTGCAAAATAACTCTTGGGATTCTGACCTACCACCAGAGATGATAGATCCCGAACACCAGACATATCTACCACCCCATGTGGCAAATCCCGAACACCAGGCAGACCTACCACCCCAGATGGCAGACACCGAACACCAGGCTGACCTACAACCCCATATGGCAGATCCCGAACACCAGGCAGACGTACCACCCCAGGTGGCAGATGCTCATTTAAAAATTTCGTTCAATGAACATGTTGTGTACTTTCCGTATTTAAAAAAAATCCACTTTTGTTAAGACTCCACAGACTCGCTATTGTGCGAAAGTTCCTATCATAATACACCTATAAGCCCGATACAAGTCGCAGACATGTCCTAAAGTGAAGACACACGATTTGCAATAATTCATAATATTGTTAAATGCATTTTTCACAAACATATACTCTAGAATATCTGTCTGAAATATGTTGCATGTGATTTATGTGATCCAGCATTTAAAACCACCAATCAATTGCATATTATCAGCCCACCTTATCTAACGTCATGTCACATTCAACATATAAGACGGCCCAACACGACAACAGAAAACCAATAAATGTGCAAGGTACTTGACAATGCTATACGCCACGCGAATGGGCGGAGCCTCATGTACCAACTCACATCAAATACTGATGTAGAATTGGATAACTTTCTTTCGTTCTGGTGTTTGTTGAAGAGAACTCTCTTATAACATTGACAAACTGTTTGTTGACGGACATTCAATCGATATAGACTGTATATTATACAACAGAGTTGTTCCGGGACTTTTCCTTTTATTTTGCAACAAAAATAAAAACATGATGATTCTTTTAATGTTTCTTAGTTGCTTCTGCCAGTCAGCAGCGGCTACGTCACATGTTGTTAGTGCCAACTTTGTCAAAGGCAGCGGCCAACTGAATAAGAACTATCTCTTGGCAACTATTACGCCAAAATCAGAAATAGACTGCGGAGTGCAATGTCTGAAAAGAGCAGGATGTAAATCATTCGCCTTCAATGGCCCCACTTGTGTCCTATTCAGTGACAATAGCGGATTTCTTCAGACACCAGGTGAGTCTATTACACTTATGTTTTGTTCGCTGTGAATAAATGCGCAACCATTGTATATGAATATTGCCCTGCAATACAGGCCGCATAATTCTGAAAAAGTCTGAGATAATTTTATTCCGTATTCGATATTTTTGTCGATCACACATATGAGTATATCGCAAAGAAAGACATATGCCGTTAGGACTACCGTAAACAGAATAATCAATATATTATTAAAAAATTAATATAATTGAGTCCCATCTATCTTGGAAAACATTGTAATTTCTTAATGAGAAGGACTTCAAATGAAACAATTATAGCTTTGTGTAACTTTTCAGATACTCAATAAGTCCTGCATTTTTTTACAAAAGTGTCATGGAACAGAGGGTAAATGTTTTACACCCGCTTTCACATCTGTGTATATTTCCAAGAAAGTCTAGAATCGCAATATCAAATGTCCACTGCCAAACTGGAATTTCTCCTTTTGAAACAAAAACACAACAATAAACTTACATTTATTTCCTGCGGAATGTACTAAGAATTTTGGCTACAGTAAGAACAATAGCAAAGATATATGTATGTTACAATATCAGCTTCTGTTTTTGAGAATATTGCTCTTCCAATTTTATAAGAATTTTTTTTATATTTCTACGACCAAGAAATATAATTTTGTTGAGGTGTATAGAAAAGTTTTCAAATGTCAAGAATTGTTTCTTAAAAGAAAATAAGTTTCTCGCATGTTCAATCATCTAGAACAAGTTCAACATTCTTTCATTGCAGGAAAATATAAACCCCTTTTATAACATATTAAAGTCAATTAGAATAAATAAAAGGGAAATTGGTAAAATTGCAAAATATATTTAGAAAAATTTGGTAAAATCATGAACTCGAGGATTTTCAGGGATGTATATACAAAATACAAAATCACTGGTCCAATGTCGTGTCTGTTTTGTAGAAATCATTTTCATGATTACAGAACAGAAAACCGTTCCCTGTCGTTGGGTATTTTTCGAGTTACGTGCAGGGGGGGGGGGGAGGTAGTAAAAAATTTGCAGGAAGGTATGCTGTTTTTTGCATCTGGCATTTTCGGGTACCCACCACCCCCAAACCTGCAATTGTTTTATTTTTTAACCCCCATTAATTTCGGTCTAAAACCGCATAGAAACCCTACATATATCACTCATATGACTGGGAAATTATCTAGTATAGGTCAAATGACAGTTTAACCTGTCAGAAGCTGTTTTAATTGAAAAAAAGGTTAATACAGGTAAATATGAAGATTTTTGTTCAAATACTGGCTGATAGGCAATTGTCTACCACATACGTGTTACATGCAATGGAGTTTACTGGTCAATCAGTGATGAGAGTATGCTATAGGTCTTCCTGTGTGGTAATATTTCACACTGCTAACTGGAAATTCGAATGCATCTACACAGTGGACAAATACAGTAACCCAACAGACGCTGATAGGTGCATAACACACTATTATAAGGCAAATTCATCCAAAAAATTAACAAAAACAAATAATACATATTCCAGCATATCCCCTGTATTTCCGGTGGGATATCCTTTTCCCCTACAAGCTATTACATGAACCAAACATGTGTCTTGGCTATTTGGCTCTAACACATGTTAAGCTCATAACATCTCAGGACAGTGAACTCAATCTTGACTTTCGAGTCACTGTTGACATTATGTAGACATATCCATAACATATCAGTTGTTAAGCTTCAATTGAACTAGAGTTGACATATTTAGAAAATAAATACATATCTAGAGAGGATGTTTGCCAGGCTGCAATTGGAAATATTATTTTATAAATTGCTGATATCTGCAAACCTAGGTCATCGTGCAGGATACACACAATTCCATCATTTCTAACTATTTCCTGATCAGTCTGTCAAACAGACCATTATCTAGCATTATGCCACAAAACTTGTGTTTAATATATTGGAGCATATTCTTTTATACTAAATTACAAGCAGTCACAATGCCAGACTTGGATAATATAGGTGTTGTGAGATCAACAGACGATCTGAGTTGATAGACATGCAAATAATTCATTGATTAGCTTGATGCACTGATGAACATTATTGTCTAGCCATTCTTAGTCACATTAATGTTTGAGAGAGCTGCTCGCTCTTTTTCCATTCACACAATGATCTTGGCTTAAAGGTCTTAGTTATATGAGGACAAGTTTATTTATTTCAGTTTTACATTTCTCGATGCTTCTTTTGAAGGGTGTCGGGAAGGAAGTTTTTCACCTCACCGAAAAAGCCTGAGATAATTTTATTCCGTATTCGATATTTTCTTGTCGATCACACATATGAGTATATCGCAAAGAAAGACATATGCCGTCAGGACTACCGTAAACAGAATAATCAATATAGTATTAAAAATTTAATATAATTGAGTCCCATCTATCTTGGAAAACATTGTCATTTCTTATGGAGAAGGACTTCAAATGAAACAATTACAGCTTTGTGTAACTTTTCAGATACTCAATAAGTCCTGTAATTTTTGACAAAAGTGTCAAGGAACAGAGGGTAAATGTTTTACACCCGCTTTCACATCTGTGTATATTTCCAAGAAAGTCTAGAATCGCAATATCAAATTTCCACTGCCAAACTGGAATTTCTCATTACACAATTTCACTTACATTTATTTCCTGCGGAATATACTAAGAATTTTGGCTACAATAAGAACAATAGTATGATATATTTATGTTACAATATCAGCTTCTGTTTTTTTGAGAATATTGCTCTTTCAATTTTATAAGAACAAAATTTATATTTCTACGACCAAGAAATATAATTTTGTTGAGGTGTATAGAACAGTTTTCAAATGTCAAGAATTGTTTCTTAAAAGAAAATAAGTTTCTCGCATGTTGAATCATCTAGAATAAGTTCAACATTCTTTCTTTGCAGGAAAATATAAACCCCTTCTATAACATACTAAAACTCAATTAGAATAAATAAAAGAGTAATTGGTAATTTTGCAAAAATATATTTCGAAAAATTTGGTAAAATCATGAACTTGAGGATTTTCAGGGATGTATATACAAAATACAAATGCTACATGTCAGCTTAATGTCACTTCCAATAAGGCCCATATAAGGTCCCAGTAACATAAATAATGTGTTATTTTGCAGTTATAATATGTTTTAAACTGTTGCAAATGCCAAATATGTGCACAAAATGTCTTTAGTAAACAATTTGCATGAGGTTGTAAAACGTTTTTTTGCCTCTCGGACCACCCACACACCCAGCATACCTTGCTGCTAATGTTGTATTACCCCCCCCCCCTGTTATGTGCGTTCAAAATGAGAATTTATATCAATTTCTCGAAATGAGCCATATGCCATATTTGATGGTCAAGTATTTTAAATAGTAGAGACGATTGAAGGGCTTTTTACTGTTTTAGTAAATTCTTCACTATATTATGAATAAAATGATTAATTTATCCTCTATGATGAAGAAGATCAAAATATACTTCGACAAAATGTGTGTTCCATTACATGGACGGTTGCTTGTGAAAGAGAACTCGCGCGATAAAATGCCACTTTGGAGGACATCTAACTCATTACATTAATCTCCATATGGCCAGGATTTCTAGTAACCTTTTAAGTGTTCTATGTTCAACAAATTATAATGGAATTCTCAAATACTTGGCGTAGAACATTAACTTATTACCCTATGAATCTTGTATCTTAACTCTTTTTTGCAGACATGCCATGTTCTGTGAGTTTTTGTCAATGTTCATTAAATTAAATGCTATGAATATCTGTGATTAAATTTCTTCAAATTCGATATCCCTGCTACCGAAGTATGAATGGAAAATTCCAATAATAGTCGTACCCATGCCACAGCACTGGCACAATGTTGCATCAGATTCGAACCAACGATGGACATAATTGTACATACCAGGGTGGGGTGGTCAAACGATATCGGTTTTTATTCGAGAAATATTAATCTTGTAAACTAGAGTTCGGTATACTAGAGTTTACTAAAATAAACTAAAAATCAAAACTATGCAGGCCCTTTTTAATATAAGTCTGGTTATTTTCTAGCGAGCCAAATTTAATCCATATCGCGTCTGATATAGCTCTCCATGATACCTCTATTGATAAACCCCGAAGAAATTCAACATATGTCAGTACGGACTTGGAAGCCATGTCGCCGGGCACAATGAAGCTTGCAGAACTGTCAATATTCGTTCTATACATGTACATTGTCTGATTTGCGGTCCTCACTTCACCGTGTATCACATAATAACATTGACGCAGGTCGATACGTCAGTGATACTTGTACGTTTTGTTTAAACGATGCCAGGTTTGCCAGGAATGGTATATCGACAACACTCACAGAGAGCTATACCAGACAACGATATGGATGCAATTTGGCTCTCTAGAAAATGGCCAGACTTATATTCAAAAGAGCCGGCATAGTTTTGATTTTAGTTTATTTAGTTCACTCTAGTATATCGACCTCTAGTTATTAGCGCTGCACTGATCAAACACTACAAGAATAGTATTCTTCGAATGAGAACCGGTATCATTTGACCACCCCACCCTGTTAGGTACAATTTTGTTCATCGTTTGCAAGGAATGGAAGATCAACTAACGCTCAATAGCCCGATATGCGTAAAGAATTAACAGAAATGAAATGTCAGCTATCAAGATTTGGTACAACTCTTACAAACTGTTTGCCTTTACGCATTGATCAATAACTATACATAAAACAGAACTGTGTTGTACATTGTATTCATATACATGTACTCAATTATGTTATACGTTTGAAATCAAATATAATTTTTTTTAATCATTTACCGTAATTAAGGTGATCTGTCATTATATGGTATATAGACGCTGGCAGATGTTAGAAGAGATTTTATAGTCAGAAAGGACTTTGTTAGTCAGGAAATTCTGTAAGGATTGGCCATTTATAAATGGACAATCCGTACCTAAATTATCATTAATTAATGGTCAATCTGACCACGCGTGGCACGCGAGCTTGGGATTGCCCACTAAATCACGACATATATAGATAATCCTGCATGTTAGGTCCACATTTAATCTGAAGGGTAATAACTCTATAAAGAATGTACCTTTACTAAATAACGGCGATTTGTATGAGAAGAAGTGTTTTTGACGAAATAACGGAGATATTTGAAGAAGTGTTTTTGACGAAATAACGGAAATATTTGAAGAAGTGTTTTTAAAGAGCGTTATCCCGAACTATTGATATACAGGCTTCATATGCTCGGCAAAACACTTCGCCAATGTCACAGCCATTTTCAGCCGTTTTCAACTTTTCGCTAGAAGTCAGATAAACGCTCTTTATTGATACCATGTCAGTAATGGACTACCACGGAACTCTCTTTTCTGTTCCATGTCGTGCAAGTGGCTCTTTTGTGTTTGATGCCCAAACACCGTGTTCACAGTTGTATTTTTAACTACATCAATGCGTCATTTTCGGTTACAGAATGCTCGTGGAAAGGTAGGTAAGATATTTATTGATCTATTTCGATACTGAGAAAAATTCAAAACCGAATAATATTATGTGTATTTAGGAGCGAAAACCACAACATGGCGTTAACCAATGTATACAAATTAAAACGTAACAATCAAACGATAGACACCAAATGAACGAGGTGTCCTCTTCTGCGTGTAACGTGCAAGGATTAAAGTCGTTATATGTTGATTTTAAAAATAAGTTGACAAAGTATGACTTCTTAGCACTAGTTGAAACATGGAACCAAGATAAGAATGACATTGGTATCCCGGGATATGAGTCCGTTCAACTTAGTCGACAAACTGGCGGACGTAGATTTATATAATTCTATTTTCGTAAGAAATATAAGCATTTTGTCAAAAAAAATCATTCGATTGGGGCAGTTAGCCATATTTGTGGAGTTTCGGACCGAATTATTCAAGTTGAACATTAAATCAATAGTGTTTGTGTCTTGCTACTTAAATAAAATATATTATAGATAATTGGAATCAAGAGAAGTAGATGAAAATACATTTGGTAAAATTGAAACGGGTCTTATGAGTCGGTTACATGTGTATTTATTTAGTAGTTGGTTCCAAAATATGGAGCGAGATAATCGTTCGGTTTTTCTTGGACGAGATAAAATCGGGAGTCAGTGTGTGGGACATTAAACACTTGTGTAACACAATCGTCCTAAAAGAGCTTCTGATTCTGCATATTTTATTTTTGTTTTGGATGCTGCCAAGAAATGAGGAGAAACAAATCAAGTATAAAATTAACATACTCAAATCCACTTTTCGAAATAAATTAAAACTCGTGAAAAAAAACAGCAACATATATCAGACAGTATTTATTCATCTCGGCATCCATGAACGAAGACAATTTATGATTGGGCTGACATTTCTTGATACATTGTAACAGTTAGTTTGATAATGACTTATAACTACTCACTGGTCTCGCGCGCAGGCGTTTAATGCTCCCAATGATTGGTGTGACCATGTAAAATACATGGATTTTACATACAGAAATTACATAAACGTGTGTATCCACCCTAACCACCAAAATCTGCAACGTGGTCAGGCGCTTCTTTGTTAAGCGCTCTGAGCGAATATTATGCATGTCATCACACATACAAACACTTGTAGCTATATAGCCATGCCATGTTCAAATGTAAGTATTAACTAATAACAGGGTTACCCGGCGTTGCCCAGGTTAAAGTGAGATGATACCCTCGGCTCTGTAACGTGGACATGCATGTGCTGGGAATAGATATCAATATGTTTTAAAGAAATGTCCTGTTGCTCATCTGTCCATGATGTTGTAGTGATAAATTATTCTCAGTTTAAAATAAACGTTTCTATATATATCAGCTATATATGTAACCGATACAGAGCGAGGTTTTAGGTTGTTCATGTTAGGCTATGTGTCTGTTCTAAACATGAAAGAAATGTTCTGTATCGGGTGATATACCCTTGCCAACTGCCAGTGTCGGAGGATCCTGAAAGGTCATGTGCTACTGACTGTTCTTTTATCTCAGAAGAAACTACATGTGACTGAACACTGTTATCACTATTTCGAATAGGTCTTCAGCGCATTTCCATCTCTCTTGACAAATTGTATCTCTCTTGCGGAAAAAATCTTGAATGGGACTCAATTGTGTTATATGCCATCCTCTAACGAGTCAAGGTCCCTCATTTTGCAAGAATATACGCAACTCTTAAATAGAATCAAATAGTATACTTATGTTTTCTTCTGTGTATCAGTTTTGCGAACTCGCTGTGTGAATGTCCTGATTCCCGTCCCCATACAATGCCAGTTCAGAAGATATAATTGTGCAAGTTACTTTGGTGACCACATGTCGAAGCTGTGAAATGTGAACGCCAAAAACTCCTTGTAGAACGAATTATATGGAGACGACTTTTGTTAATATTGGCGACTAAAACATTCTCGGCAATGTTACCTTTTTAGCGTCCCTTCTTGGTGGAAATTAGTGCCAATCACATTTGTATCGACTTTGGTGCCCATCCCATCCACAGTAATGAATCGAACGGCGCCCCTTTTCAATATCTAAAACACATCCATTCCTGATATCACGGAGATGATTACGTATATGTGTGGTTGTAATCGGCAAGCAAGCAAATTGTTATCAAATGTAGTGCCTCGTCCATCTCTCACCCAGGCGACCCCCATTTAAATCACTCGATTAAATTCCGCAAATCATGGGGAATAATATATAAATAAATATAAATTTGGTGGAAATGGGCGTTTATATCTATGTTGGTGTCCTCTGCACTCCTGACCCTAACAACACCATATCATTATATTGTATCAGTTAGGTTGAAATCCACACCTGACACAAACAGAGTATTTTAAGAAAAAATAACCCAACCATTATCTTGCTCGTAATACGTTACACGTGTTAGTCCCTTCGGTGCCATATGGGTGGTCCACGTGAAGGTATAAGTAACACATGCAGACCCGACACTCGCAAATGTAGGCACCAACTGTGTCGTCTTTAACGGGTCCACACAATTTGATTCATCATATTATTGGAGAATAATGTGTATGAATTTGGTGGAAATTTTCGCTAAACATATTTCTATAAATGTTGACCCTCCCCGCCCTATCATTGACTCAATTGGCACCACTATGACATCTCTACTCATTATGAAGATGAATATATATATATATACAATTGGTGGAAATCGGCGACAATAAATTCATATAAAATATAGTGCACCATCTCTTAAACAAACGTCGCCAATTTGGCGTATTTTAACCACACGATTAGACTCCTGATATCATGGTGATGATTATGTATAAGTTTGGTTGAGAAGAATTTGTATCCATCTGGTGTAGATCGGCGCTGAAAATAGTTTTATCAATTTTGATGTCCCTCTCCACTTCATTGCGCCCCTGACTCAAATGACACACCATTTTCCATCTTTAAATCACACTTTAAATGCCACTTTTGACATATTTAAATCTTACGCCACTTATGACAGATTTAATACGCTCCTGACGCGACGAAGATGATAATGTATACGTTTGGTGATAATCGGCGATTATCAAATTAAGTGCCCCCTCCATCTATCATCCGAATGGCACCAGTTTGGCGTTTTTACATCACACGATTATATTTCACGTATCATGGAGAAGAATGTGTGTCAATATGGTGGAATTCGGTGCTAAAAGTTTGATAGAATTTGGTGTCCTCTCCCCTTCCGTGGGGCCAGACTCAAAGGCGCCACGTTTGCCATATTTACATCACGCAAATAGATTTCTCGTATCATGGATAGGAATGTGTATCAATTTGGTGGAAACTCTCCCCTTTCGTGCACTCCTGACTCAAATTGCGCCACTTTTGACATACATAGACCACACCATTAGATTCCTCACATCATGAAGATGATTATGTACAGGTTTGGTGGAAATCGGCGACATGTTTTTCTGCCCCTCCCCCTTTGTGCCCCTAACAGCGTCAGCGTCACTTTAGTAAATTTTAACCAGCACCATTATCATTCTCATAAAAAGGTACCCCAAATAGACCCATTTGTTATTATCTAGATGGTCCCCTGTGAATTTCTATAGAACACAGACAGACATTCGCAAATATATATATTTTTACTAGCAGTGATTTGAAACCCTCTGCATATTGTGGATATATGATGGGAATAGGGGATACTCTTGTTCAAAGCGTTACACATTTTCTTATAAATTATATATCCAAATAGCATCACAAAAACATGATTCTTACACACGGAATATAAGTAGTTGCTCACCTTGTCATATCGTAGCGATAACATGAACATCATAAACACATTAGTTCGCAAAAATAAAAGACGACAATTGGGTTTTACATAGATATGTATCAATCAATCTAGTGGGTTTGACTAAGGTTTTGAGGACACCTCGTTATCATATCTCCATGAAGATAAAGTTGTTTTAACGAAATTTCCAGGTGCTCCTATGTTCATTGTGCTATATACTGGCTAATTATTCTCAGTTTTAACGAAATGTTACTATGCAACTATATCAGCTACAGGTGCCCGACACAGAGCGATATTTTGAGTTGTGTATGTTAGGCGATGGGTCTGTTCTAAAACATGAAACATATCTTTCGTATATTGGGCAGTTATAACCTTGTCAGATGTAAGTATTGGGGGATCCTGAAAAGTCATGTGCCACTGGCCCAGTTTTTTTTATCTCAGAAAAAAATATATTTAACGGCACACTGTGACCACTATTATTGAACTGGCCTTCTATACATTTCCATATCTCTTGTATATTTTGTGTAGAAACTATATTGAATGGGGCAGACTCAATTGTGTTATAATATTAACATTAGCTATTCTAATATTTTAACATGCACCAGTGTCTACCTCGTAAAAAAATACCACCGTTAAAACGCCTTGGTGCCATCTCGATTGTGCCCCGTGAAGTTATATATATAACTCATAAAGACAGACATATATTTGCAAATATATCTAGGCACCAAATGTGACGTTTTTAACACGCACGATTTGATTCCTCGCATCTTTTGAGAAGAACGTGTATGAATTTGATGTTAATTGGCACTAAATATATTTCTATCAGTTGTGGTGACCCGCCCATCCCTATTTCGGACTCAAGCGGCGCCACGTTTGACATTATTAAACCACAAACTTAGACTCATTGTGGAGATGAATATATATATAACATTGTTGAAAAATGGGCGAGTATACAAATTCGTTTAAAATTTATGGCCTCCATATCTCTCACCCAAACGGCACCAATTTGGCGTATTTAAACCACACGATTAGATTCATCGTATCACGGAGAAGAATATGTATCAGTCTGGTGAAAATCGGCGCTAAACTTAACATATTGTTTATCCAATTTTGTGTCTCTCTCACCCTCTGTGGAGCCTGTCTCGAATGGCACCACTTTTGACATCTTTAAACCACACAATTAGACTCCTGATATCATGGATATAAATATTTATAAGTTTGGAGCTAATCAGCGACAAAACAATTTTTTTTTAATCAAATTTAGTGCCCACCCCCACACCATCTCTCACACAAACAACACCATCTCTCATACAAACAACACCAATATAGCATCTTTAAAGCACATGATTTGATTCCTCGTATCATGGATAAGAATGTGTATTCATTTGGTGGAAATCGGCGCTAAAATTATTTGTATCAATGTTGGTGCCCCTCTCCCTTTCAGTGCACCCATGACTCGAATGACGCCACATTTGACAGTTTTAAGCCACCCCATTAGACTCCTCATACCGTGCGGATGGTTTTGTATAAGTGTTTGTATACAATTGGCGAGTATACAAATTCGTATACAATTTAGGCCCCCCTCCATATCTCTCATCCAAACGGCACCAATTTGGCATATCTAAACCACGCGATTAGATTTCTCGTATCGCTGAGAATATGTATCAATCTGGTGGAAATCAGCGCTAAACATATTGTTCATCTTGTTTGGGTTCCTCTCACCCTCTATGCATCCTGACTCGAGTGGCCCCACTTGTGACAGCTTGTGACATCCTTAAACCACACAATTATACTCCTGATATCATATAGATGATTATTGATAAGTTTGGTAAACCAATTTAGTTCCCACTAACCCCCTTATCTCATCCAAACAGCACCACCACGGCGTCTTTAAATCACACGATCAGACTCCTCGTATTATGGATAAGAATGCGTATCACTTTGGTGGAAATTGGCACTAAAATTATTGCGTATCAATTTTGGTGCCCCTCTGCCGTTCAGTTCAACCCTGACTCGAATGGCGCCACTTTTGACATATTTAAGCCACACAATTAGACTCCTCATACCATGGGGGTGATATTGTATAAGACTGGTGGCAATTGGCGACTAAACCCTTTTTATCAAATTGAGGGTCCCTCCCACAATCTTTCATCCAAACGACAGCAATTTGGAGTCTTTAAATCGCACACTTAGATTCCTTCTATCGTGGTGAAGAATAGATATAAATTTGGTGATATTCGGCGGTAATATTAGTTTTATCAATTGTGGTGCCCCTCTCCCCTTCCGTGCATCCCTGACGCGAATGATGCCACGTTTGACATATTTAAACACCATTATATTCCTCATATCATGGGAATGATTATATAAAAGTTTCGTGGCAATCGGCGGCAATA
Organism: Siphonodentalium dalli; assembly: GCA_032622095.1. Lineage (NCBI taxonomy): Eukaryota > Metazoa > Mollusca > Scaphopoda > Gadilida > Siphonodentaliidae > Siphonodentalium > Siphonodentalium dalli. The sequence continues at coordinate 14,784,672 of CP136069.1, read as the reverse complement.
ATTTTGTCTACCCCTCCCCATTTCCGCCCCTGACAACGGCGTCACTTTAGAAAATACTAGCCCGCACATTATCTTTCTCGTAAAACGTTACCCCTAGTAGACCGTTTGGTGCCATCTAGATGGTCCATCGGCGCTAAACTTAGGTTATCAATTTTGGTGCCCTCTCCCCTTCCGTGCATCCCTGACTCGAACGGTGCCACTCTTGGTATATTTAAACCACACCATCAGATTCGCTTTTCTGCCCCTCCCCTTTTCTGCCCCTGGCAACAACGGCGTCACTTTAGAAAATCATAACCCTCACCATTATCTTTCTCGTAAAATGTTACCCCTAGTAGACCCCTTTGGTGCCATCTAGATGGTCCCCTGTGATTTCTATAGAACACAGACAGACATTCGCAAATATAGATATTGATACTAGCAGGATTAACCGGCGTTAAGTGGTGTGAAATATGCTGTGGATATTTGTTGGGAATAGAGAATACACTTGCTCAAAGTGTTACACATATTCTTATAAATTGTTTATTCAAATAGCATCACATAACATTATTCTTACACATGGCATATACGTAGTGGCTCACCTTGTCGATTGTCACTTTGTTCATCGCGATTAATATGTTCCACCAATAAAGAAGTACAACTGCGTATACTTCAGACGCTATAACATGAACATGAACACAACAAAGACATTAGTAAATAAAAGACGACAATTAGGTTTTACATTATAGAGATGTTTCAATCAATCTAGTGGGTTGGACTAAGATCTTGAATACACGTGGCTAGCATATCTCCATGAATATACATATGTGTTAAAGTAATTTCCATGTGCTCTTCTGTTCACGGTACTATATATTGGCTAAATATTCTCAGTTTAAAAGAACTGTTGCTATGCATGTACATATGCCCAACACAGAGCGAGATTTTGAGTTGTTTATGTCAGGCGATGAGTCTGTTTTAAAAAATGAAAGGAAATAGACTGTAACGGGCAGATATACCCATGTCAGATGTCAGTATTGGAGGGTCCTGAAAAGTCATGTGCTACTGACTGCGTTTTCTTTTGTCTCAGAAGAAAATATATTTGTAATTGTAACTTTTTTGTGGAAACTATGGAACAGACTCAATTGTGTTATAATATGTACATGAGCCATTCTAATATGCAATCTTCGGACGGTTCGAGGTGATAAATACACTTTTAATGCTTTCTTATATGTATCTGTGTTGCTAGCTCGTTATAGGATTCCCATCCCCATATAAATATGGCAGTTGAGAAGATATATTTTGTTCAAGTGAATTAGTTGGGGCACCATTTGTTGAGATTGTGACGTTGAACGCCAAAAACTCATTAAAACGATATGGTGATGGGCTGGGGATGACTACATGTATATATAACCTTTGTGGATATCGGCGATTAGCAATCTTATCAATGCTGGTGCATCTCCTCTCGCCACCCATGGCCCAAAATGACACCCAATGTGATCTAATTCATCGTATCATTAGCGAAGAACGTGTATGAATTTGGTAGAAATTAGTGCTAAATACATTTGTATCAGCTTTGTTGCAACTCCCCTCCACCTGCATGATGGCGTTTGGTGGTAATCTGCACCTAAACAAATTTGTATCATAGTTATGACCGCCCCATATCACACCACAACGGCACCAATGTGGCGTCTTTAAATCACACGATTACATTCCTCGTATCATGGAGAAGAATAATATACCGATTTGGTGGAAATCTGTGCTAAAAATAGTTTATTCGATAAATTGTCTATGCCCCCCCCCCCCCCCCGTACGCTCGAACGGCGTCATATCGCGGAGGTGATTTGCTATATAAGTTTGATGGAAATCGGCGACAAAACTATTTTATCATTTTTTTTTGCTGTCCTCCACTTATTCTGCTCCTGGCACCATCAGCATCACTTTATAAAATTTTAACCCGCACCATTATCTTACTTGTAATATTTCATCCCTCTTATACCGCCTTGGTGCCATCTCGATTGTACCCCGTGAAGCTATATATAGAACGCATTCAAACATATCGATTCGATATTCGCAAATATATCAAGGCACCGCATGTAGCGCTTTTAACATGTACGATTTAATTCCTCGAATCATTTGAGAATAACGCGTATGAATTTGATGGTAATTGGCACCAAACATATTTTTGTCAGTTTTGGTGACCCTCCCGTCCCTATATCGAACTGGAGCAGCGCCACTTTTGTCATCATTAAACTACACACTTAGACTCATTAAGGGTATGCATATATATAATTGGCGAGTAGACAAATTCGTATCAAATTTAGGCCCCCCGTATCTCTCACCCAAACGGCACCAATTTGACGTATCTAAACCACACGATTAGATTCCTCGTATTACGGCGAATAATGTGTATCAATCTGCTGGAAATCGGCGCTAAAGATATTGCATATCATATTTTATCCCTCTCACCCTATATGCGCCCCTGACTCGAATGGCCCCACTTGTGACATCCATAAACCACACAATTAGACTCCTAATATCATGGAGATGATTATTTATAAGTTTGGTGCTAATCTGCAACTAAACAAATGTTGATCAAATTCAGTGCCCACTCCCCCATCTCTCACATAAACAGCACCACTATGGCGTCTTTAAATTACACGAATAGATTACTCGTATCATGGATAAGAATGTGTATCAATTTGGTGGAAATTGGCGCCAACAGTATTGTGTACCAATTTTGGTGACCCTCTCCTTTTCGGTGCACCAGTGTTCACTCTGCCGTGAGCAAATTTCGAAAATTGTGAAAGAAAAACAAAAGTGGCTCAACAAAACGTGCTAGTGGCTAAAGAAAGTGGCTCAAAGACTTTGGGTATGTGGCTCTTAAATTAACTGCCGTCGGATAGATTAAGTTTAACAATTACGTACGTTGATTGTCTGAATGAAAGTACTCGCTAATTGATTCTCGGCTTATGCCACAGCGGCTGGTTGTAATTGTATCTCGTACAGGAATGGGCTTCCTACTTCTGCTCGATAAAAACACACGCTCAAATTAAATCCTTCACAACGCGAAACATTAGTGAAACAAAGAAAGGACACATCCTATATCAGACTTTGCATAAACACTATAGTGTGTACCCATTTCGACTGTGGAATGTTAGAGTGACTTTACCAAAATGTAATCAAAGATAAACGGTGAAACAGACTTTTTTTTCTACATTTAAACTTATTAATGAAAATTGCAATTGAAGGCCCTCCAATGTTAGACTTTAATTTTGGTAAAGCATTTAATAAATGGGCCGATGTAAAATCTCACAGAATTTTCAATGTTTGATTATTAAAATTGTTGCTAATATTGTTGTTGTCTCATCTACCAGAACCTGTTATATTATATTATAATAAATATTTGAGTTTATTAGCTTGTGTTCTTTTGAAATGTTTATATCAACGTGGCTCCAAAAAATATTGTTTGGAAAATGTGGCTCAAGTAAATGAAAAGTGGCTCAAAAACATTCACAAGTGGCTAAGGTGGTGGCTCAAGAATGTGTTGGGGCAGTGTGATCACTGCCCCTGACTCGAATAACGGCACTTATGGCAGATGTAAGCCACACCATTAAACTCATCATGCCATGGGGATGATTTTGTATCAGTGGGGTTGCAATCGGCCACTAAACCCATTATTATCAAATTTAGTGGCCACCACCCCCCGCAATCTCTCATCCAAAACGGCACCAATTGGGCGTCTTTAAATCACACACTTAGATTCCTTGTATCATGGAGAAGAATATATATCAAGTTGGTGGACATCGGCGCTAAAATTAGTTTTATCAATTGTGTGCCCCTCTCCCCTTCCGTGCATCCCTGATTCGAACGGCGCCACTATTGACATATATAAATGACACCATTATATTCCTCATATCATGGCGATCATTTTCTATAAGTTTCATGGCAATCGGCGACAACTGTTTTTCTGCCCCTCCCCTTTCTACCCCTGACAACAACGGCGCCACTTTAGAAAATTCAAACCCGCACCATTATCTTTCTCGTAAAAGTTACCACTAGCAGACTCCTTTGGTGCCGTCTAGATGGTCCCTTGTGAATTTCCATAGAACACAGACAGACAGGCATTCACAAATTTTGATATACATATTGTTTTATTACGTATCGTATTGTTAGCATGCTGCCTTTATTGGTGATTATGCAATTAAATCGTATTGTATCACTGACACGGTGTGTGAATGTTCGCAATGCTGGGATGAAGTTCTTACGTTGTCACAACTTCAGCTTGCTGTATACACTCTTAGAAAAAACGGACCCCAATGGTTCTTCGTTGGTTCCCCACTTGTCCTCCAGGCGGAACCAAATGAAGAACCAACTGGTTCTTCGGGGGGTCCTAGAACCATTTGGTTCTTCAGAATTGGGTCTATCGGGAACCAAACCAAGAACCATTTTGTTCCTCATGATTGCGACTATTGAGAACCAAATTTAGAACCAATTGGTTCTTCATTATTTACACCAGCAGAACCAGTTGGTTCTCCACGAACGAAAATTTGGTTCTTCGTTGATATAATTGGTTCTTCGTGTAGAACCATTTGGTTCTTCGGTAGTAATAATTTGGTTCTTCAACAATAATAATGGTTCCTCACAGAGAAAATTGGAGAACCAAATTTGGTTTTTCAAGTTTGTCCTCCAGGCGGAACCAATAGGTTCTTCGTGATTAAAATTTGGTTCTTCGTCTCAGGAACCAAATGGTTCTTCATTGGTTCTTCCTCAAGAACCAATCCTTGGTTCCAATTTGGTTCCAATTTGGTTCTTCCTTAAGAACCAATTCCCCTTTCTCACTTCCACCAAGAACCATTTGTTCTTCATTTGGAATAATTTGGTTCCCTGTTGGATACAGCCCCAAGCACCAGTTGGATAGGTAACATAGTTTGCATTATCAACACTGAAAAAATGCATTTCCTTCTCTGTACAGGTCAATTAGATGAATTTTTTTCATAAATATAATCATTTATTCATTAAACTTGAAAATTATTCTACATATAGTCAGGTGGAAATTTTGGCACAATATTTTGTAGGTATTGAGTATTTTAAAGATAGTAGACCATAGCTTGTAGATATATTTGTCACTTTAAAAATAATTTTTAAGGCAAATCATTTTTACAGTAAGTCAATAATCTCATTTATGGTTTTGTTGTAAACGTGAATTTATTTTAAAATGTTGGAATATGTATATTATAATGAGCTGAGACTTGAAATCTAAATATTCAACTGTTTGATGACTTTTGATGATCACAAGTTTCTTTTGTTCAAATATATTTACAAATACTCCACCATCATTATCTTGTTCAATTTTGTTCCAGAACCCCAAGTCACGTTGAAAATTTGTTTACATTTATTTATTTATTTGAGATAAAAGATGAATGAGTTGAATGACCAATTGGAAATACTATTTGGTGTTAGATGGGATATTAATAAGAATATCAGTCCCTGTAGCCACATTTCTAATGGGACGATTAACTTCCGTTATAATTTATTTCCTTATTTGAAATTATCAGGCCTCAAAATAAGGTGCCGGACATTTGCAGAATGAGGGCTCCAGAGGGTGAATTTAGTAATGCTACCCCGCATAGCGGGCTAACATCACCATATTCACCATCTAGGGACCCCACTATGTTTAGATATTAATCAGCTACTGAGAACTACCTTCAGAAGGAGGTCATCATAGGGTGAATTTGGTGATGTTAGCCCGCTATGCTGGGTAGCATCACTAAATGCATCTGCTGGAGACATCATTCTGCAAATGACCGGCACCTTATTTAGCTGCCTGGAAATACTTCAGACTAGTACCATTTAAATTTTCTCTGGGAGTAGTCAGAATCATCTTGGTGCATATTTTCTGGACGTTTTAGAAATATGCGACACGTGTTCATCCTACGATTTCCTGGTTTTTTCCAATAATATTAATAAATTATTACCCGTTTCAACAACGCCAAACAGTTGTTAGAAAATGAACACAGCATATAGATTAGTATCAATTAGCGACGATGCGATGTGTATACATTAACAACCAATGACAAACCACAGTAGAAGTGCAACTACTGATGCAAAATGTCCATTCAGAAAGTCAACAAATGATATGCACAAATTAAACCAGATCTAATTATTTGGGAACTTGACATTCGTGTACACATATTTGAGTGTATATGGTTCCGGAAGATGCCACTTCAAATGAATCCTTTTGTTGTTTTCCTCGATAGTTCAGACTTCTAGTAAGAGACTAATAAACAAACGCATGCCTCATGTGCGCGAAAACCAGAACATACACAAAGCTAGTTCTGACTAGTCCCAGAAAAACAAATAAGGTGGAATATATCAATAGCTCAATTGAATCTTGATATTTCACTTTGCAACATAGTAGTCGTGTCATATATCACGTATTCCCAATTCTCCAATAATGATAACACCATCATTGCCATCAAGCCGCGCCGGAGTCCACTAGTCTGTTAGATACATATGTACGCACACAAGGTACACATTTTTTCACAATATACATATCGTCAGACCATGTTCAAGAAACATGTCATTAACACCAATAGCTGCGCCACGCGCTTGCTCCGATCTCAAATTTACCCAAGTTCTACAAATGAGCAGGAAAACCAGCTTATCATGGGTTCTCACCCAACGTCATTACTTCAGACTTATAGACGGTTTGTATGATCTCAAAACAAACATGTTTATATATGATATATACCACAAACAACAACAAATCTAATCCCGTTGTCTTTTCCTTGCAGCCGATCATCGTTAATAATTCGATTTATTATATAATTGATATAGCGCTTTCGATATATTGACTGAATTATACGATGTCAATTATGTCCGAGAATAAAACGGTTCTCGCACGTTATATACCACACATATATATACACACGCAAACAGGCATATATCACATGCATACGCATGCATATAACTACACTGCTTCTTGTATGGCGTGTCTCGTCAAGACACATAGTCTCCATTTTCCCTACACTTATACATACACCGTATATATGCTCGTGATTATTTAGCTCACCGTAAATATGTCATGCAAACAAATGTATCACACGATACCATGCCATTATATTAACATGCTAATTCCCCATTCATTTTTCCCCCCACATCAAAATGGGTCCAAAATCAGCAATATGCATAGCAAAAACGCATAAAATATTAGCATTAATTTGTATTTTTTAAAAACGTTTACATGCAAAATGGAAATGCACTTCACTGGATTGGGCACATTCAAAACAGCTGAACACCATACTGAGTGACTAATCAGATATAATCAACATACCACAAAATATCACATTTTTAACTTGATTATTAATCTCTTGGTTGGAATTTTCTAAATTTATTAGTTATTACAATCAAACATTATTGGCGTTCTTGTCCAATTATATACTTCCGCGCATACATAGGCGCATACGTATATATAACACCTGGAATAAATTTACATGTATGTACATGTATCAGTGACTATATGTAGTTGTGTAGTAAAGCTGTTTACTTTTGACCTCACAATAACTGAACACATAGCTTATTCTGCTATATCGCTATCTAAAACGTGTTTCACCAAGTCGCACTGACAAAAACATGCAAGCAACTACTATACTCATCTTATTCAGATTCATTCCATGCAACTCGTATGATTCGATCCAATTGGTAAGCATCCATGAATGTACTCGTCCATACTGTTGTCTGTTCGCTGAGATCATCTGCGTGTAACCAACTGCCTCATGCATTCCCTCGAATTGAATCATCAGCTATAAGGATTAAATTTTACCCATTAGGTCTGGAAATATTTCGATCAGAATGACAAGACAGGTGAATAAATACAGTCTTATCACCAAATAAATTTGCCGGCATTTGAATATGTAAATTAGTTTATTATATCCTCATACATGTGCACATTTCCCCCAGCAACATTCTCAAAACATATTTTCTTCACGATTATCTTTAGTTTCTAACAAAAATGTTATTAAATACTGATCCTCTTTTTACCCACAGTGTGGAAAATTATAAACCGACCATATATGCAATATATATATGGTTCATTCTCATCTTAAAATTATTTTTCTGACTGTAAACTACCTGTTAAACTTAAAATTATTTTTCTGACTGTTAACTACATGTTAAAATTATAATTATAATTTTGCCAGGACACCTCTTCTGATACAAAAATACAACGGTACTTAACTTATAAATGCGAACACAAAATGTTCGACTTGAAGATCTCTTCCACCAATTGGTCATTACTCTGGTATATGACAGTCGGATGTCTGAGTTCTCTGCTGTATATTATCCAGTCGGACCATAACCAGAAACATAAGGTAGCGAACAAAAAATTTGGAGTTGACCCGACATACAAGGCGATTCGGCTAGAAATGACACCACACGCTCTATAATAGCGTGACCTATTTTCATTGTTCATACACGAAGCGATAATTGATCGCTCACTCATTATTACCATGAACAGTGAATACAAAAGTTTTGGGCTAATGTGCTTCGCACCAAACGCTGAAAACTGATCAAAAGACCATATATACAAATCACGAATATGCCAATAGTGCGAATTAGCTTATTGAGCCACACAGTTGCACCAATTAGTGAGATTTGAGAAAACATAAAACGTTTGTATTTGTATGACAACTGGTAAGATATTCTGAAGTCGCTCCCATCCGACGCCCTCAGCATTCACATTCCTTGACGTTTTAATAGAAAGAATGGGACTTTATCTGACTATTCTGGTAAAAATGCTGATCCAGAGTTTCATAGCTGACATGTTTGGAGCAGGGAATGTAATAGTGTTTCTCATCCTTATTTTGAAGGTCATGCATATTGTCGTTCATTCTTATTTTGAATATCAGAGTTCTCTGTTAACATGGTTTCATTTGACCTCTCTGCATTTAGATTCCAACTACATTCCTATGTGAATCTTCAGAATGAAATTGTCTACTAAATATATTTTCGTCAATCATCTCGAATGGACACACATCACATTTGTAGACAGCTCCGCTAGATGGGCGATATCTTTCCAAAATGACATCTCAATGAAACAGATTGCCGGCACACATAGTCACAAAAGTTACGTCATTTGATACGGTTCTTGTCTATATGCAGCAACTGATGACGTTTCAGGGATAACCGGTCTTTGAAACTGACCTGACACGTTGGACATCTACAAATAAAAAATAATATCTCATTAAAGGACTCAGGCCTTAAACGCACATTTGTTCCTACGATAGGTCGAAAGTAAACAAACTATTGATGCACCGGCTTCATATGCTCTGAAAAACACTTTGCCAAAGTCACAGCCATTTCTCAGCCATTTTCAAATTTCGCCAGAAGTAAGATAAACGCTCTTTATTGCTACCATATCAGGAGTAGAGTACCATGGAACGTTCTTTTTTGTTCCATTTCTTGTAAATGGCTGTTTTGTGTTTGGGACCCTAACACGGTATTCACAGACTCACAGTTGTATTTGTCATTACTTCACTGCGTCTTTTTTGGGTTACAAAATGTTCGTAGAAAGGTAGTTAAGATATATATCGAACTATTTCGATACTTGGGAAAAAATCTGAAGCTAATAATATTATTTCTATCATGGAGCACAAACCGCGCTGTGGCTTCAATATCCCTTCCATCATTGGGATCATTCAATTGGGTCAAAATCAAACAAACACTTGAGCTATCTTAACCCTTTACCCAACAGAACGACCCTGTGCCAATGCATTCTCTTATATATGCGAGTCGACCATAGGTCGCCTCGCATATATAAGAGAATGCTTTGGCCTAAAAAAAAATCTGTTTTTAACACTTTTTACCATTTTTTCTTACATTCTTTAACAATTTTATATTTTTTAATGTGTTAAGCCAATGCATTCTCTTATATATGCGAGGCGACCTATGGTCGACTCGCATATATAAGAGAATGCATTGGCACAGGGTCGTTCTGTTGGGTAAAGGGTTAAGATAGCTCAAGTGTTTGTTTGATTTTGACCCAATTGAATGATTGTTGTATGTGGTGCAATCGGCACAGAAGATGCAGAATTAAAGATCATGTGATAGGAATTTTCTTATATATGCGAGTCTCCAATAGGCAGCCTCGCATATACCAGAGCATGTACTGGCTTATAGTCATGGTAAATATTGTTAAGATCATGCATTCTCTTAATATGCATCTCATATGAGAGACTCACATACACATATATATAAGAGCATGCATTGGCACACATGGTTTTCGCAAAATTTTAGGAAGCTCCAGCCAAGGAAGGGTTAATAAAAGGCCACAAGTTCCCAAATAAGGTGGCTTTGTTTGACAATGTATTTTCGTGTGATTAATCCACATAGTAAATTTGAAAGTCATCGGATAATCATAATTTGAGTTAACATCCAGACAACAAAATAATCATCAAATTATACATGTACTCGTCAATGATTATTTAGTACAGAAAGGGTTAATGACTGTATATTCGCTGGCGAGCAAGCTCGCAATATTGTGTATATCATTTGCAGAATGAGGTCCCCAGATCATGAATTTAGTGACACTATCCTGCCCAGCAGGCTAGCATAACCAAATTCACACTCAGAACTTTATTCAGCTTAAGCCTCAACTGATATGGGAGACCTAGGATCCCATTGACGTTCCCCAGTTGAAGTTGGTGATATTCACCCATTAGTTACTTTGATTATGCATTTTATATTCTGCAAATTAGGGGATATAGAAATTTCTAAAGAAGGAAAAAAGTAACTAAAATCAATGTTAATTTGAGACTACAGATATTTCCCAGATGAGGCCTAAGCAGAATGATAATACTATCGGTGCTGATATGTCGATGAATTACTGCTCTGACGCCAGTCAGAGTGCTTGATGATAAGTTTATGCCTTGATTTTTGGTTTCACTTAAGTTCAGTTTAGCACAGAAATTTGGTTCTTCGTTTGGTTCTTCAAAACGTGTGAGTCAGTGTTCTAGAGAGCGCGAAGAACCAAATCCCTATAATATCGGTTCTTGGCGACGTGAGGAACTGTAGAGAACGCCCTCTAAAGTGGTAATAATAGTCAATACCGTAAATTAAGTGACATAGATCTACAATCTGAAAGCTTTCAAGTTTACTTTAATTAGGTCTTATTTAAATTCAACTGAGATTATTTTACAAAACATCCGACATCCTAAATATAAATTATGATAACTAATATAATCACCTTCAAAAGTAGCAACACGTGCTGTCAACTGGCAGTCTGACACTCGATCAACCATTGCTCCACATCGCCAGCACTCCACATGGCCGGTTCATTTGTCGTTTCTGTCGGATTTTGTTCCATCGCCTCTCACAAAAATCTGCGATCGAAAATGGCGGTTCTGAAAACTCAAAACGAGGTCGTAGTTCTGTTCCATTTGGGCGACACGCATTTATTACGAACCGCAACTCATGTTATACAAAATTGGTTCTTCATTTGGTTCTTCAAAACGCGCGAGTCAATGTTCGGTTCTAGAGAGCGCGAAGAACGAAATCCCCATAATATCGGTTCTTGAAGGCGTGAAGAACCGTAGGGTTATTGACTGTTCTTAGAGTGTAGTACTGTAGTCGTGCGATTTAGTTATTTATTACAAGCTTGTTCCCAGAAGTATACAGTGTTATTGCTATTCCATATTTACAAATACTCGTTGACAGAAAAAGCATCTCGTTGACGCAAAATGACGTACATGACGTTCGCCTCAACATGAAACCGGAACTATAAAATTAAAGCATCATCAAACATGACAAAATACGCCCTCCGTGTGTCTAAATAAACCTTCTAAGTCTGTATTTTTAATGCACGAATTCTAGGACGCGAAGCGTGTAATAAACACAGAACGACACGATGTGTAACTGGGTTTGTCGATACGGCACTCGCGACAGCACTCGTGCCGTATCAACAAACCCATTTACACATCGTGTCGTACTGTGTATGTATTAGGTTGAGGTCAATATTGTTCCTGGAACCTTTAGTCCCTCCCTCACAAACGACCAATGATTACAGGGACGTTGCCATGTCCCAAAAACCAATAAATTACCCCACCTCAATAATATTATTTCACGATTATGTATTATTTGGTGGGGTAATATTTTGTTTTGGGGTACATGTAGGAACGTGACGACAAGGGTGATGATCAAGCTGATGGTAGATGGCGCTGTTTACACTACTTTCGTCAAAATTGACTATCGGTAGCCGTTCGAATAATTAAAGAACACATAGCCTCCTGATATACCACTATCTGAATAATGAGCTCCATGAATTCCGTTACTTGTTCCCAGTTCTAAAAATAATATAATCGTTGCTAAATCGCCTTTGTATGCATAACCTTAGCTGCTACGGGATAATCCATGTGGATTAGTCTGGTGCCACCACTAGTTCGTGCAAGACAAAAAAAGATGCCTGCATCAGATCGCCCATGAACTATTTAGTTTACAAGATTTAATCACGTATATTTGGAAAGTATAATAAATTTAATATATTTATCACTCACTGGCATGCGCAGTGACACAAAAGGGCGGAGCACTTATATCGTTGCCAACACCGGAAAACTTTAGTATTATGTTAATTAGAATATAATTATGGTATTCAATTTCTGTTGGGTTATTTAGTGTTAACTGTGAGATAAACATGGATGATAAGTTGGTTGACAACATTTTGTTAACACGAAAAGACATATTTAAAATGGAACTGTATGTTTTCTTGAAGGTGTCTTGACTTCCTCTCTGGTTGTGCTAAGTTACACGCACATGCATATGATATTTGGATGAATCAAATGAAAGATGACTAATTTGCAACAAAGCCATGAAGGCTGTCGGCGGCCATTAATTTCATCGAAAATCTTTCAAATTCGATAACTTCAGTCTAGATGTGATAAAGATAATGCGTGTGCTATTTACGAATTATGCTGAGGGATACTGCAGGTGTTGCGGATGGATTGAAATATGAAATCCGAAACGGTTGTCGCAAGCCATGTTTTTAAAAACGATATCTGGAAAATTTTCTCACCCCTATTTCATCTCATCTCGACCATGCATATGAAATATGGGACTGATTGGATAAAAGATGCAAGCTGTTGTGAGTGCTATATTATTTATTGATGCAAAGTGAACAATCCAAGATGGCCAATGGCAGCCATGTCTTTCAAACGGAATTCCGAACTATTCAACAAATCGCATATCGATGAAATCACAAACATGCATATTAAATTTAGAATCGATCTACTGAAAGAATATGATTGTTCAGAGCGCCAAAGGAATTAATGTTACAAAATCGAAGATGGCTCCCCGTGGAAACGTTTTTGATCGAAAACATTCAAATTCGATAGCTCCGATATAAAGATGATATTCCGAATAATTCGCTCATAAATAACGGCTGCAGTTTCAATGAAATAAAATGTAGAAATCCAAGTTAGCCAATGGCGTTCATGCTTTTTTTAAACACTCAATCAGATTAATCGCATGGAAGATGTATGATGACAAGGGGCCCAGTTGGTGGCAGTCTAGACATATTATTGCGTTACTGAAGCACATGACCTACTTTCTCTGCATTATCCCTGTTTGGGGTTAGTCTAGACATATTGTTACGTCATGGTCTATTGGTATACCCTAATTAGGATCAATTAGCATAATTTTAGAGGTTACTCACTATGAACGGTGTATTATCTACATGTATATCACGTGATGACATCTCTGAACGAGGGGTAGCTTCAGTCTTGAATGTTAAATGGACACTCGATAATCATAAAGTGAATGTAAAGAGACTTGGCACTCACTGTGGATGAATGTTAAAGTGACACACGACACACACTGTGGACAAATGTTAAAGTGACACTCGCATTGAAAACTATATTTTTTTTTAATTTAAAAAATTTCCTAACTTAAAATAAAAATGAAAAACTTTAAAAACTTAAAGTTTTTCTAAAATTGAAAAATAATTGAAAATTAAATTTAAATTAACTGTCTTTTAATATATCTACCCCCTCCCACTTCTAATGGTTCCACACTACGCCTGAGGGGATATTGAGTGGTCTACCCACGTCTCCTAAACCATCGAATAAGATCCAGCCCATAAGAAAATCCGCCACCTGCAATGCCTGTCATTCGAATCTGACTCAATCTCTACTTCTGGCGCAATGCCTGAGTTATTCGAATCTGGCGCAATCCCTACTTCTGGTGCAACGCCTGAGTCAATCAAATCTGACGCAATCCCTCGGTGAAACCTACCGGCTGACTCCCCGCCCATTGGCTAAGCGTTGTATGACATGCTTATTATTTCATCATATCGTGGTTTATATTGGAATTATTTTCACAAAATTATATATATATAACAATTATATTGTCAACCATCCTAAACTATTCTAAGCAACAAAATTTGCGTTGATAAACAAACCATCGCTTGATATATATTTGGAGTAATGCGTCCATGTGTTTTCAAATGTTTGTACTGTATCACTCTAAATATATCTGTGTTTCGACCAGATACTTTATAATGGTTGATAACCCTGTACATAATATAGCGTTTTGATAAGAAAATGTGTCCACATTGTAGGTCTTTCGTGACAGGAGACTGTCACTTGGTACATGCTTTGTTTCCTCTGTATAACAGACTATCTTCATGGGAGTTATAATACATATAATTGATGAAAATAATGCATGAAGTAAGTATTTATACACTAGTCTACATAAGATGAGTTCTTTATTTTCTCCATTTAATGGAGATTTTAGAGTAATAATATGAATAAAATATGACTAGAATACATCGAAGAACAAGACACCAATGCCATACTCCTACCATCAATGGAGCAATTCATATACAGGATATGAGACATAAAATACAATAGACAGTATCGTGTGCAACCGATTAGGTATCATATGACAAATGAACCGTCATATACAACGATGTTACAACCAAAATCAAACTGCCTTATGGCCGAAATACTGGACTGATTAAACATTTGATCCGCGACATGTCATTCCACTCTATACGTGGTCATTTCGATATCTTGCAAAAGTGACGTGCACCTGTAAGATATGTGACAAAAATGTGGTGTATTGCATTCTATATGACCATGCAGCAGTAAATAACAACACATCATTACTAGTGGACGATACGTTCTTCAAATAAGAAAATGTCGGGATTTAAATTGAAGCTTAATTAGCCCTTCAAGCTTTCCAAATCAAGGTTATGGCGTGAAACAACCAGGAGAGAAAGATTTTAATTAGTTATTAATGTGGGTTCAAATAGAAACCATTGGAGAAAGCCATGGCTCGACCCCGTATGTCGCTTCATAACCCATTAAAGGCGCGCCGATGTATGTGGATAACTTTAATATGTCATGTGTAGGCCAGAAGCCACGATAAACCCATCGCTGTCCATGTTTGGACCACATATATACTGCTATATTCAGTCGACATACCCAGGACCTCAGTTCCTCCTTTCCTGTATGGCTATTCCAAACACATTTAGTGCGACGCGTTTGAAAATATACAGAGCGTTATTAAGAGGGATCACTGATGCGTATAATATAACAAAAATTTAGTCAAAATTGTAAGAAAACCCATTATTGCAACATTGCGTTTGATAGTGTAGGCATTTGACCATATAATGGTTATCAGTGAAGTGATTACATGTGCACGAAAGGACCTCAGTCAGTAAAGGCAAGTTCATACCATATGATAACCACATATGAGAACCATCAAACACACGAGAAAAATATGTGAGAACAATGAGAACCATTATGAGAATCACACTCACCCCATGCCTATACCCAAACAAACATCATGGCGACAGCGAAACAATACGAAGCTTCTCCCCACACGGACACTGTTGTCTTCCATGGATAATATATTATCCCTCGTTGAGACCAAATTTCAGCCAAAGGGATTCCGTGGTTTCTGAGAAAATTATAATACAATCATGGACGGATGACTAAGAGTGATGGGTTTAGTTTCCACACAGATGTGTACCAACACGTTTTGAGGCTGATATAGATGAAGTATCCCTTTTATTATTGTTACGATGTGAAGTGGGCTAGTTCATGTTCGTAGTATCAGTTTCACTGGCCAGTGTCACTTAGAAACAATCTTACGGATCATTGTGACATACACAGGTCTTCAAAGGAAAGTCTATAATATGAGTAATATTTTGCGCGGGCTTTTAAAGTGGAATATATATATAATAGGTGTGGCTTCACATTAGCAAAGATATCCCAAGGAACATGCACACCATGGAAGGAGGAAATATTAATAATCAAGGATGTACTCCCAATATAGGGGGTAATTTAATGTGTCACAGTCAATGGAGCGATTAGGAATGAATAAATTATGGAAAACAAGATGTGAAGAGTCATATATGACATCTGTAGAGCGTGCTAACGGATTTAGTCATAGAAAGAGTAATATCCAAGATGGATGCCTCGTTCAAAATCTATATCTGGAGGTGCTACTAAACAGGAATTTTTCAGAAACTTGGAGATGAAAGTGGATACTCGAAGATTATGAGGGATTAGAAGCTGTAAGAAAAAGAAGAACGAAGGAAAAGAAAGAAAACATGAGGTGGTAGATAAAATGGAGGGATACAAAAAGATAACAAAGAAAAAATTATGAATATAATGTGTTCTTGTTATGGGTTTATATTCACATACAGATATTTGTAGAAATGATGCGTGAGAAACTTGAGTACATAGGCGGAGTTAACAGCCAATGTTCACAGGGTTTGTCATACATATGAAGTGTAAAATACTTAGACAAGTATCTGGTCGAAACACAGATATATTTAGAGTGATACAGTACAAACATTTGAAAACACATGGACGCATTACTCCAAACATATATCAAGCGATGGTTTGTTTATCAACTCAAATTTTTTGGTTTAGAATAGTTTAGGATGGTTGACAATATAATTGTTATATATATATAATTTTGTGAAAATAATTCCAATATAAACCATGATATGATGAAATAATAAGCATGTCATACAATGCTTAGCCTATGGGCGGGGAGTCAGTCGGTAGGTTTCACCGAGGGATTGTGTCAGATTCGAATGACTCAGGCGTTAAACCATAAGTAGGGATTGCGTCAGATTCGAATGACAGGCATTGCAGGTGGCGGATTTTCTTATGGGCTGGATCTTATTCGATGGTTTAGGAGACGTGGGTAGACCACTCAATATCCCATCAGGCGTAGTGTGGAACCATTAGAAGTGGAGGGGGTAGATATATTAAAAGACAGTTAATTTTAATTTAATTTTCAATTACTTTTCAATTTTAGAAAAAGTTAAAGTTTTTTAATTTTTCATATTTGTTTAATTTAGGAAATTTGTTTAAGTTTTTCATTTTTTCTTTAATTTTTGAAAAATTTGAAAATTTAGAATTTTTTTGAAATTTTTGAAATTTTTTGAGTTTTTAGAGTTTTTTTTCATTTTTTTTTTAGAAAAAAGAAAAGAATGACCCTTTAAATTCACTTTATGAGTGCCGAGTGTCCCTTTAACATTCTCATACCGAGAGCGTGCCGTGTGTCACTTTAACATTCATCCACAGTGAGTGTCGAGTGTCTCTTTAAATTCACTTTATGAGTACCGAGTGTTTCTTTAACATTCAAGCTACCCCTCGTTCAGCGAGATCATCACGTGATATACATGTAGATAATACACCGTTCATAGCGAGTGACGTAAAATTATGCAAATTAGGCCCCAACCGGTATACAAATAGACCATGATGCAACAATATGTCTAGACTAACTCCAAACAGGGGTACTGCAGAGAAAGTAGGTAATGTACTTCGGTGACGTAATAATATATCTAGACTGCCACCAACTGGGCCCCTTATCATCAAATGTGATATGCAGAGCGTCCAAGTGTGGTGTTAACCGGTCGAAACTGTCCAATTAAAACAATTAAAACTTTCTGTATATGTTGGACGATTTCATCCCGAGGGGAGGGGTGATAATGACACTTGGAATTTTCGGTCCGGTTCAAGTGGCATGCAGTTAGAGACCAGCCATGAAAACATACACATGAGCTTTTCAAATAGACCCGACAGTGTCCCATGAAATATAATTACCCACACCAACCCTACCTGACATGTCCCTGTGACATGCCTTGGTACATACACATTAATTTATAAAATATAACCGACTTCGTCCCATGCAATATAAGTATGTACACCAAACCCCATATCGCCACGTCCCTACGTGTGACCAGGTTGAGAGCATGCACGTTAGATTTTGAAACAGACCCGACAGTGTCCCAGATAATATGAGTATAAGTGCACCTCAACCCCCTGTCGCCGCGTCCCTGTGGCCATACATGACCAGAAATGTCGCCAACATAAAATAGATCGGCATTTTTGTGCCTTGCAATATCAGTAAGTATATTCCAACCATCTATCGCCGCGTTACTATAAACGTGACAAGTCTTAAGAACATGCACATGAAATCTTCACCGCGTCTCTACATGAAACACACAACAGTGTTCCCGTCCACTAGAAGTAAGCACACCCAATCCCATATATCGTCACGTCCTGAGTGTACATTAAAATTAAGGTACACACAAGGAATGGAATGGCGTACATGGATTTTCGTGAGACACAAGCACCGCGCAGGCCACTAACATCATCCCAATTCGACACCACACGTGCGTTTTGGGGATGTTCGCTCCATTGGCGCCAAACATAATCGGCGACGGCGACATATCGACGGTTAATTCCAGGATTTGATGGGCAATATTCCTTACCTTTTCGCGAATTTGTCGACGTTAGTTCCGTTATACACTGAGAAAAATAGGTTGGTAAATATGACCAACTTAGGGTAGTCAACACCTTGTCCTGGAGATGACTACCCTTTGTTAGTCAAAATGGCTATCTGGAAAAGTTAGTCATCATGACTAGGTCAGTAGTAGTCAACATGACCAGCATATGCTTAGTCAACATGACTAACATTGAGTCATATTGACTACTATTACATTGGTCACAATGACTACCATAATTTGAGTCAAAATGACCATGACAGGATCGGGTCGTAATGAATGACTAATTCTATTTGAGTCAAAATGACTAAGGTAAGTTTAATCAGCATGACTGTTATTAGTATAGAACCTTGATCGTGTTTTTGTACTTATTTCAAGGTTTAATACCTCGATTTCAGGATATCCCCGGTCTGTTCCCTGCATGTGGAGTAAAATGTGTCTGAATGTCTAAAATAATAGACAGTATTTCTTAATTTGTGTGTAATAATATTAAAAAAACTACTTTGCGATAAATTGCAAACCATTGCGGATCGCAAACTTCTATACAATAAATATATGCGATTTAGTGCAAAGGTTTTCTATTTATAACAATGGTTTGCAATTAATCAAATCAATTTGCAATTAATACAGGGCTTTAACCGTTCTAAATTATATATATATAATCGCTTTATAATAGCACGATCAGGCTAAAATATACGATCGTTCATTCACAGCCAGAATGCATGTGTGATGAGGGGGGGGGCAATCTTTGCGATAAATCATACAACGGCTTTGTGAAAAATCACAAACACCTTTGCGATAACTCGCAGACCTTTGCGATAACTCTCAAACCTTTGCGATAAATCTCAAGCATATTTACGATAACTCTCAAACTACTTGGTGATCATACTTTACGATTTATCGTAAATATGTTTGAGATTTATCACAAAAGTTTGTGATTTATTGCAGATATATTGTTATATGTTGGCACTAATGGGCTTGAATCGTATACACATAATAATTCAGACATCTTAAACAGGTCTGGATGAACCACAAACCGATCTATAATAGCACGGTCGGGCTAAAATAGACTGATCTGTCTTTCACAGCCAACATGCAAGGGGGCAAACCAATAATTAAAACAAACATTAGTTCTGATCTCTTTTGGAGATTATTTACTGAGAATATTCAAAATTAAAACAACTTTGCGATAAATCACAAAACAACTTTGCGAAAAATCACAAAGACCTTTACGATAACTCCCAAAACCGTTGCGATAAATTTCAAACATCTTTATGATAACTCTCAATTAACTACTTGGTGATTATACTTTGCGATTTATCGCAAAGATGTTTGAGATTTATCACAATAGCCCGATCAGATTAAAATAGACCAATCGTTCTTTTACAGACAGCATGTATCTGGGATAAGGGGAGTCACTCTAAACGGTTCTATTATTATCGACCAACCAATACTTCAAAAACAAAACAAAATTAATTCAGATTTTTTTTATCAAGACACCATATATAATTATTTACTGAGAACATTCATAGTTAAAACAACTTTGCGATAAATCGAAAACATATTTCTGATAAATCGCCAACTACCTTACTTGGTGATTTATCACAAAGTTTTGCGATTAATCGCAATGATTGAATTATATTGTTATATGTGGGCACTAATGGGATTGAACTGTATAACCATTATCAGTCATATATCTTTATAAACAGGTCTGGGTGAACCAATTACCGATCTATAATGGACTAAAATAACCGATCGGTCTTTCACAGCCAGCCTGTATCTGGTATAAGGGGAGTCACTCTAAACTGTTTTATTGTTATCTCTCAACCAATACGTAAATAAAATTAATTCTGATTTCTTTTGCAAGATCCAAAATTATTATTTACTGAGAATATTCAAAATAAACATACATGTCTACATATATTCAAACAAACAGATTCAAATTGTCAAGAAATTTAGAGTTCCCTCTCTTACAACAGTGAGCACTGTGTCAGAAAGACCGATCGGTCTATTTTAGCTCGATCAGGCTATTATAGTTAATTTGTGATTCGCTCAGACCTTTCTTTATACCATAATAAATATCGTGTAAATAGTATGTAATTGTTGTAGTTCCTACGCTGAATTATGTAAACAAAGCCAAATTATGTTCGAGAACCTGTTTTAAAGTATGTAAATAGCGTGCGACAAGCAAAATACTCAACAATGGGGAGACCACACTAATGAACTTTGGTTAATTAAAACTGGCACCATGTTGTTTGCAAAATACTGTCATAGCGCTCACTAGTCCTCGCCACAATATTTTGGTGTTGAATGGGTCACCGGAATCACTCTCCCAAAAAAAATTGCCACGGTGTTGAGTGTTTTGCTTATCGTACACTTCCGACGTGCTGCATCGGTAATAGATTCGGTATATGAACAAACAAACAAACAAACCTCACACAAAGAGAGTGTAATGTATTTAATATATGATCCAGTTTGGTACAGCCATAGCCCATAGTGAATAGATTATTCTCCATTCGCAGCTATGCATCATCGATTCAATGTCATTGTCTGATCACCAGAGCCATATAATGTAGAATTTCGCAAATATGGTTTCCAATTATGGAAGAGATTATTTCCTAGCAACGCGGAAATGTCCGAATCGTTCAGGATGATAGCCACACATGTTTAATAAGAACATGATGCATCTGGACATGGTAATGGTCTATAAGCTCTAATTGACCCCCGCCCCTTAACGACGTTGGCCACCGATATTACCGCGTTGTTGATGCTATTAACCATGATCAATCCTACCATGGCCGACCTTCGTACCTTTTTAAAGTCAGCATTATAACCACCACAGAGTGTATATTTCTGGCATGGCTTGACGCTGCATTGATGATGCAGTTGCGAATATCTGTCGGTGACCAACTTCGAATGTTGATTAAACCGTAAACAAATTATTAATTGAAATATTGTTTTGTGTATAGTTAACACGGTGCATGGCGCTCACGAAAAGCTAGACTGGGTGTAAGGTGGCCATGTGAAAAATTAATGCGGATTACAGTAGTCGCAAACTATTATTCACAGTACTGTAGAAAGATTACCTGCGGTTGCCACATGTCAACCACTTGACCGTGGTTGAACGGCGGTATGGTATATCAGGTGGCATTAACGCCCTACAACCTTGTTAAAGGGGACGATTAATTAGAGAATAGCTGTAGTGCGTCACTAAAAGCTTGTGATGGATTCAGTGATAATGTGTGTCCCAGAATTGGATCCGTATCTCTGAGATTATCCGTCATTCCATAAATATATCGCAACAATATCACAGCGTCACCGGCGTTTCGATCTAAAGAATAGCAGACTCCGTTACTCAAAATCACGTTTGATGAAAATTGAAGAATATGATCCATCGTCCTTTGTACAGGTACTTGTACGTTGTAGCCAACAAACTTGTGACTGACTCGTGAGTCATGACTGATCTGTGACGTCATAATTCCGACTAATTTCTACATAATTGTATGTCTCGTAATCCTAGTCACCAGTGGTTGACTCTTGTGAGTTAATTGGACGGTTTATAATTTTGTGAAACTTAAGTATTTGTCTTTTGAAATTCACAACAGTGTCGAGCATGTCAAGTGTAATCCCACTGCACTCAAATAGCCATGACATTTTCGGAGGTTATAACATCTTGTCCCTTTCATATACAAACATAATCCAGACAGGGCTAACAATATGCCAGGTTATTAAGAAGCAAGTTAGGCACAATTTCTTACAAAAAATATGTTGACACGAACAACAAACCCACGTGGGTCATACACCGGAAGCACAATTTGTTATTTCGATTGTTCGTACTATAAACTTCGTACCATAAGTGCAGTGTTAAATTTGCGTCTTGAGTGATAGCGTTATAGTTTCTGTGACACTTTAAATACGATAAGCTATGAGTTAAAAAAAAGTAGCTTATGTTCAGTAGTTAAATATCTACTTCTAATTTCTTTTTTCATTATCAAGTTGACTACCTCAGGGATAGTCATGATGACTCGTGGGACGGTACTGGTATAGTCAAAATGACTCCCAATATCCATGACTAACCCAAAGGTGGTCATATTGACCCGTTATTTTTCTCAGTGTACCTAGATGTTTGTAGCTCTTGCTGGTACGATTACGACAATATTGAAATTCTGGCAAGTTAGGGGTTAATATCGGCACTTCTGCGCGGCCGCGGCCCCCATCGTGCATGGACAGGTTTTTCATGTGAACCCATACCAATATCTTGGCCACTAAAATCACCACAGACGGCCAATGGGCGGTCCGCGCTGGTTAGCTTCATCGCGACATACACCTCGCGATGTCGCCATTTCGAGTGTTGATTGCCTATCATGGCTTTGGTGTGTGATTCCCCTTTGTTTCTATGCGGATGTAGTCGATGGTAGTTCCGATACATACATGTATATGTGTGGAGTTCTCAGAGATACCGTGGCGACATGGTGGGGGGGTCCAGTCTGCAAGTATTGTCAATGCAGATAACATATTGAAATTCTAGCAATATAGGGGATAACATCACCAATACTGTGTGGTCGCGGCCCCAAACAGTGCGCATATGGGTTTTCATGAAATCCCACACTGTTCTGGTCTTTAAATCCCGCCTAAATATCAGTGGCTGGTTTAAGCTGATCCCGATCCTAGCTGCTCTGGGCGGGTTTTAGTTATGGGACCTGTCAATGTATTTGGGTTGGTATTATGCTATTCGGGGATGGATTAATACGATTTCATATGATCACAAAGCAAAGCGAAATTAATTTCGGGCTAACTTTAATACCAGATGCCCATGTGGAATCTATTGACACATGGAAAGCGAGATGACACAGGGAAAGCGAAATTTTACGGTCTAATTGGTTCATCCGTTGGGCGCAATACAAATCACAAACTAGGTCATGCATGCCCGTCTAGTTGTTCAACAATGGGGCGTAAGTCGTGGTTGGGATCAACATACTGAAACAAATGTTATTTTTCGTTGCTAAATCGCCTCTCTATATAATGCCTTTGTATGCAAAACCATGGGGTAATATTTTCGTTTTGGAACATGGCAAAGTCCCTGTAATCATTGGTCGTTTGCGAGGGGGATACACGAAACAAATATTGACCTCAACCCAATACATAATCAATGACACGATTAAATTGTCTTGTCAATTAGTGATCTTAGCCCGGCACAGACTGGACACAAGTGCCATTTGTTCACAGTAAGTTTGGACAGCCTTACATATATATCACATTTTGCTTCAAGAGGAAACTTTGTGACACATTATGTGAGCATTTGAAAATGTCTACATGTAAGCTTTTTCCGGAGTACGAACATTTAGGAAATTATCCCTTTGCGAAAGTGTATACATGCTCGAATAGCGAAGAGAAGTTCGATTTATCGTCATTACTTAACTGATTATGTATATCAAGATATCAAGAATTAAAACATGTCCGTAGTGGTATACTAAGGTGTTCCTGTGTCATATTCATGCTGGCAGATCAACTTTACAAGGCTGTAATTTGAATTAAGAAAAGGGGGCGTGGCCCTGTATTTAATACTGCACAAATCCACCAATAAAGCGCGACCGGGAACGTAGCCAGATGGGGTATGCGTAGGGGTGTTTGCTATTAGAAACAGTTACTGTAGTCGAAGTCAATTGCCAAATCCCAATCCCGTTCTGGGAAATTGTGGCAGAACCCATACGTTGGAGATATAGATAATGACCGGACTTCACGTTGTGTACTTTTTTGTTTCGAAGTGGATGTCGGCAATTTATGGAACCATAAAATGTGTGTATTTCTTTATTAGATCATAGCTTCGCTTCGTATTAGATCAATAGCAGATGCTGGCATTCTCAGGTTTTCTTTGGGATCAATAAGACATTCACAGCGCGGTATCTTAGGAGGTCTCACTCAACTGAACATTGAAGGATAATTTCTCAGCGCTTATATTTGAAAATGGTGACCTGCTTTTCAAAAATCATGTGACGATATTATTGGCGAAGTTGTCAACGGCTCGTCACTAATGGAAGCTTTCGTATATCATGACCGTGCAGTGTACCAAAACAACTAATAAACTTTATGCACTGGTTTGACTGGGTATATTTCACGAGAGCGAGTGAGAATCATCATCGCGTGATCTCGTCTTCATGCTAAGTACGGCTGTCCGACTAACATGCACATGCCAGTTTTTCGTGCATCGCAATAGTTGAAATAATAGCTGATACAATAGTACACAGGGGTGTGAATCAGGCATGGGTGCACTTCGTTATGTTAAAAAACTATAAACTGATAGCAATACTTTATTGTGGAAACTAAAAAAATACTCGACGGTCTAAGAAATTTCACACTAAATAATGTTTGAAAAATCTAAAAAAGAAAACAATTCCACTGTGTTTTTGAGTATGTAATGTCAAACCAATTTCGTATTAGGAAGGAAATTTCCAACTGTTGAAAATGTTGGCACAATTTAAAGATCAGCGGAAATTGGTGAGCGTTTTAAATTTATTAAATATATAACTTTTTCGTTTTTTTCGTGGATATTCATACAAAAACTCAATTTCACAAGCCCTTTCATTTTGATTGCCCATGGTAATTAGATTTTACCATGCATCCTGATAAAAGAACAGCAAACCTTTCTCATTTTGTTTTCGAGTTACTAATATGCATGGGCGCGCTATCAGTAACGATTCAATGGATTCGTACGAACTCGTCCTGAAAACAGAAGCCAGAGTCAAAACGAAGAGAAAGCAGAGTGAGGGTTTTTTAAATGCATTAGTTTCATGTTAATAAAGCGCAATATAATTTTTCTGCACATTCCGTCTCTGAGTCCAAAATTGCGATGAATACAAGTAGCAAAGTTTTTGTTCTGGGTGTGAACATCGTGTTTGAAGTTGTATTTGTTGTGAATACGATGTGTCATTCTGGGACATAATGCTCGTATAAAGTTAGTTCGGGTATAGTATCAGTATATATCAGTATATAGAATAGTATCAGGTGTAATTGGAGTGTACACCGCAGTGGGGCTGTAAATCGAATTTAAAATGGAAATGGAGATTTTTAGATAAGTGTTCGATTCTGTCTATGTTAACTATAAGGATTCAAAAAATTGCATCGATTGTTAGCCAGTTTCTTTGCAAAAGACGTAAGCCTACATCCTTCTCGAAATTTGAATGCCATTGTGCGCAAATTTAATCTTCTAGTCTATTCCAGACAAAGCAATTTCCAAGTATATTTGGAGAGCTTCTATGAGTACTATGGCCTTTCCTATAGAACGTTAATGTCAATAGAAGGTTGTTTGATAAACCAACGGCTAATTATGGACCCCTCTCCAATTCTGATCTCTCACGATAATCGAGCGACAAAAAGGGCACCAGTCTCATAAGAGACATATACAACATCACAAAACAACAGGTATGTCTTGGACAGTAAACACCCTTTGTGCTTGTCGTGTTTAGTAACTCGTTCAACGTTCTTTTTAAATATTATAGAGTTTGCGAGTTGTTAGTGACAGTTAGTCTTGGATCGGATGTTAGAATAATGAACCAATTAGTGTGTAAAAGTGGTCAATATCAGCCAGTTTCTTTGCAAAAGACATAAAGGCTACACCCTTCTAGAAAATTTAATTGTCATTGTGTTTCGCAAATTTAACGGTTTATTGTTCTAGTTTATTCTAAGCAAAGTCATTATCAAGGTAGACCTGGAGAGCTTCGACAGGCATTATGGTATTTCCCATAGAAATTTAATTTCAATAGAACGTTGTTTGATAAACTAAAGGCTAATTTTGGACCACTCTCCAAATCTGACCTTTCACGATAATCGAGCGACAACAAAAGGCCACCAACCTCATATGAGCGATATACAACATCACAACACAACAGGTGTGTCTTGGAGGTAGTAAGCGCCCTTTGTGTTTGTCGTGTCGAGTTATTCATTCAAAGTTTTTCAATTAAACATTAAAAGTTCTCTTCCTGCTGGATCGGTAAAAAGCGACATTAGCCAGTTAATATAGGTGATCGTGAATATGTGGCAGTGAGACTCAAATTGCCTCTACTCCTATCGTTAAGGCTACATACACATACAGACAATACATTCACAACTTAAAGTCTGAAAGTAGCGGTATGACATGTTCAGACTAAAACCGGACCATTGTCATGTGCACATAAATTATAAGTACTTGTAATAGCGTGTGTACCCCTCCCTTCTCACACCCCTGAATCGAACGGAAATTTGATGGAAGCAATTTGATGGCGACAAAATGTTTCACCAAATGTTTGGTCGGTATTCGTGGTGCATGTCATATATATACCAGCCAGATAAACATGTATCACTTAACATGGCCTATGAATAAACCCACTTGTATGACATGTTATAATCGATATATATACAATCAAATACATACAACTGAACAGTATTTGTTACGTGCTTCATTTTGTACGTATGCATATAAATTGTATACTAGCAGATATTATGTATATATGCAAAATTATGATGTTGGGTTTTATGTTTGAACATATAGGCCAGAGTCATCATCTCCAGTTTAAACATCCGAGTTAAACCTGGTTTTAGACCTACATTGGTGGTCAAATGGCGCATCTTGTCGTTCAGTTGTCATTTAGTTGATAACTCTATTCGGTGGTATGAACATGCAGTCAAACTACCTTGTTACCAATCGGAACAATGTGCTGGCCGATAAAACGCTTATTGACACGCCATAAATTATCGCGAGCGATATGTATTCATTGAGAAACAAGTATCGCGCATGGACCACTAATCCATTCTTATTCTGCGTTTAAACAAATCTGCCAAAGGGCATGTCTCTCAACGCGAGTTTCACCACTTTGTTTGTGGTTTTCCGCAAGATGCTTTACCCGAAAAGACAAAAGTTGGTGTGTTTACATGTATGTTTATATAGACATATGATGAGATCTGTCTATCTATCCGTCCGTTCGTTCGCAACTTTTCGTCCTAACCCCAGAACCGCTGTTGTGGGTTAAGTAACTAGATAGAACAAGTTGTAACGAGCACATTTGTTTATTGTTTTGTGTCTACTGATCACCGCCAACAGAGTAGCCGTTAACGTGTCACTTGCAACACTTAGGAAACAGCCGTCAACGCCATACTGTGCCATAACCAGTAAAAAATCGAAGACTTCCCTCCTCCAATGTGTTTTTGTTCTTGAGGACACAATTGTCACGGTTATTCACGCTGTTGGGGTAGGATTGTAATATATGACAACTTCAGAAATTAGCAGTCTTCAGGGGACTTAGTATCGAACGTGTTTTTATTTTTGAAAACAATGAAAACCGGTTCAGCCAGTTACAGAGGTGTGTTGACGATTTAAATGCAGACGGGGAACCACAGTGCAGTTATATTTGTCGTTAACTTCCTGTTGATCTCTCCAAGACAAAATCCATACATGGGAATGACATGACCACCATCCGATTTTAAATCTTCAAAATACATTTTCAGTGTATAAACCTACACGGATTGAAATAATTGGATGGGACATGGCATGACATGATATTAATTATTTGATACAATAAAGTGCACTAAGACATAGACGCATGTTTTGCTTAAATCGAGACAGCAATACATTTTCACTAAATGATTTGTTCTGGATCGTGAGAGATGAGCAACATTGAGTTTCACATATCACCATCACTGAGTATGAAATGAAACAGCCAAAGAGAAGACCAACAACAAATATAACTACAGTCCATGCATGTAGGTTAAAATAGTACATTCTTGTAGTATAAATGACAATTGAATAACACAATCAAACCACCAAATACATGTAGTGTGCTGTCCAAAATGTCTTATTTTTGTATGTAGTACATGCTGTCAAGTTTGGTGCTTTTACCATAAAATGCACGATTTTGTCATCTATCCGCCCCACTATTTGTGCATTAGATTAGACGCCTTCAATCATAAACAATCATTTTATAGAACTGGCAGTGGAAATACGAACAAAAATCTGCGATAAGAAATTCTGTAAGATGGTTGGGTGTGGGCTGGGGGTTATCAAATAACTTTATTCTCAATACTTGGATGTCATATGAGTTTGTTATTTTGTGCATAATATTAGATAATCCTTCAATCAAAAACAATCATTTTTAGAACTGGAATTGCGAACAAAAATCATCGATCTGAATTGGGTAGGGTGGCGAATAACTTTATTCTTCAAACTTGGGGTGGCGAATAACATTGGTCTTTAAACTTCGACGTAGATAAGTTTCTAACTTTTTGTATTTTATTAGACGATCCTTCATTCATAAACAAACATTTCATAGAACTGGAAGTCGAATTGCGAATAAAAATCTGCGATCTGAAATTATGTATTGGTTGGTGGGTTGGAGGGGTGGTGAATAACTTTATTCTTAATACTTGGATGTCAGATGAGTTTCTTATGCTGTACATTAGATTAGTCGATTGACATTGAAAATTGGAATAGAGTCCAATTATTTAGCACAACCCATCCTGATGTTGAAAATGCACATGCCATGCTGCTACTAAGAAAAGTATACAAGGAACCAGTTTTTGAATAGTTGCCCCCACACTAGTGAAATCTATTTCATTCCTTGTATTGTCTTTAAGGTGTTTGATGAATGTTAATTAACCATAGAGTTAGAGATAGAACAAAAATGTATTAAGGTTAACGAGCCATACAGCTCTAACGGCAAAATGAACAATGACCGTTTTCAACTATACCGGGTCTTGCGTACAATGTTATAAATCTATATTTTATCTGACAACCATAGAGGTCACGTGACATTAAACCACATTAAATCACACCAACGTCATATTGAATTATATTTCATTCCTTGTATTGTCTTTAAGGTGTTTGATGAATGTCAATTAACCATAGAGTTAGAACAAAATTGATAAAGGTTAACTAGCCATACAGCTCTAACGTCAAAATGAACAATGACCGTTTTCAACTATATCGGGTCTTGCGTACAATGTTATAAATCTATATTTCATCTGAGTTAAACCACCCACAATGTTAACTCCAACCTTCCTGGGCACATCTGCTGTTTCGACTGAACCAGTAAACAATAAAGACAAGTGAACCGGATGATTTGGGGATATATGGCCGCTATTTGGGGTAGATTTGGTCAAAAACATGCACAAAAATCCTCGAAAATATCCTGATTTTTGCTTAAGACGGCAGCCATCTTGGATTTGGAGATCACGTGACATTAAAACATTGGAATAGAGTGCAATTTTTTTTATCACAACCCTTCCGATGTTGAAAATATGCATGCCATGCTTCTACTAAAAAGTATACAAGGAACCAGTTTTTGAACAGTTGTCCCAGCCCTAGTAAATGTCCCGTAGTAATATGGAAATCATTATTAATTTTGTTTAACCCCAACGGTTTCGTGATTATTTTACCTTGATAAAAATATGATATATGTATCGTGCATGGACCTCAACATTGCACTTTTGTTGCTAAATCGGCTTCGTGGCCAGCACCATGGCAGTCACAAGGGAATCCTTGAATTCTCGTGCGGTGCCGCACAGCGGGCTTCTATATAGGACAGGGGGGGGCAACCATATAACCCGTTCCATATTTTCGAAAATAGGGCTGAAGTCGTGCACGGAGTGTCAAAATAGCCCCTTTTGATACTAAATCGGCTGCGTAGCTAGTTCCATGGTGGCCACCCGGGAATTCTTGCATTTTCGTGCGTTGCCACCCAGCGGGCATCTATAGGACAGGGACGTGACTATATAGCCCCTTCAAAATATTCGAAAATTGGTCTGAAGTCGTGAATGGAGACCGTTCCATATTTTCGAAAATAGGGCTGAAGTCGTGCACGGAGTGTCCAAATAGCACGTTTTGTTACTAAATCGGCTGCGTAGCCAGAACCATGGCGGCCACCCTGGAATCCTGGCATTTCCGTGCGGTGCCACCGATGGCATCTTATATATAACAGGGGCACGACCATATGTACACGGAAGGATTCCCTTGTGACTGCAATGGTTCTGGCCACGCAGCCGATTTAGCAACAAAAATTGCAATGTTGAGCTCCGTGCACGACTTCAGCCCAATTATCGAACATTTGGAAGGGGTTATATGGTTGCGTCCCTGTCCCGTGGACGCCCACCGAGTGGCACCGCATGAAAATGCAAGGATTCCCGGGAGGCCGCCATGCGTCTAGCTACGTAATCATGTTTATGGGCTGCCAAACGGTTTTCAAAAACATTTCTTTGTTTTTTTGTAACATCTCCCAGTCTGTTGTTGAAAATACGTATGAGTTTTAGGTCCTGATGGATCTGGGGTTTCTCTATCCATATTGTCGATTTAATTGTTTAAATACCAGAGGAGCAGATGGTGGCGATTTTCTGCCATGTCTAAATAGTGGTAAAACGATACGACGTCACGATATCGGGAAGAGAAGTCCCAGAACCCAAGATACTGGCAGGTATACCACGAAGAGATCAGTGAAACCCACTTGAAATCCTAAACGCTCTGTATAGTCACACCGACTATCGACCCACTGGCCAAATTCGGGACTATAGCCTATAGTACATGTATGAGGTGGCGCGGCATTTCCAAATTAATTGTCAACACACCTCATCCCACACGGACAACATCTTCATGTATACGGTATTTTTATTTGTTTATATCTGCATTAAGTATACACTAATACTATAAAACAAGTTGATTATAAGGTGACAGTCTTGACTTCTTGTTTACACTCAGACAGGATGTCACCCGGAAAACTAGCAATTTATTTGTGCCTAATATTCAGCCAACTTAAGTCGGACAACGATTCCAACATTTATAACCAAAATATGCAATATATATATATAGTCATTCTCCAAGACAATGCCAATTTGTATTGTAATAATCAATCGGATAGGAATTTCATGAAAGAATTGTCATTCTGTGTACGCAGCATCAATTATAAGACTGGAGCTATATTTCAGCCTTGTCAATACATGCCCAGCGATACCTATATCGATTGGCATGTGTCGCTCGTCAAAGTTTCAGCAGGAAGGGGTTTATGATGTTGAAATGTAAACCGTTGAAAGAAGCACTCAATGTGATAAATACAAAAGGCTTTTACCACCCACGGCGCACCTGTTATTCTGGAAATCCATATATTAATCTTATGAGACTGGTGGCAGCGAACAGAATTGGAGAGGTGATTAAAAATCACTCTATAGATACTGACACACAATGTTCTGTTGAAATGAATCTCCTAATTGAAAATACCGCTATGTTTATCGACGCTCCGTGGGTCTACTTGGATAGATCTTGAAACTTATGATGCAGAATAGCTTTTACCTCCCTTTAACTCAATTGCAAATTAATTGATTAATCTTGGCATCTATCACAAAGAAATGGGTTCATCGTCCAAACCATGACTAAAACGCACACTGCCATACATATTTAACAGAAAACATTTTTGACATAGCATCATTCATCATGGGACCCAACTTTAGCCCGAGCCTGTGTACATATTCCGTCATTTTCCAGTCATTTTTTTTTAATTTGGCACAGATATTAAACATCGTTGGAACCTGCAATTCTGAGTTTGGTTGGAACCATTTTTGTCGAGTTCTTGTAATTTTTGCCGACTTTTCTAGCTCGTTAGCGCAATAAATTGAACAAATATTAACCGATTTAAACAATGTTTTGCGTAAGAGCTGTTTTTAAAAAATATCTTGAACGAGTTCGAAAACCAGACTTATCCGATCTTTTCTACCGCAATTATGGCCCCTAGTTTGACGAATTTTCTTGATTTTCAACATTTGAGGTTTCCGGATGATGACATTTATTCCGGACATATCCAATCTTTTTCAGTTAGCCACCGTCTCCAGGGACATTGTGGTCGGTCGACCTTTTATTTAATATGATTTGGTGTATCATTTCTAGATGAAGACAATCCAACTCGACCGCCCATCGGACACTTGAATTATTCTAAACCACACAGCTATCGGCATTGCCGCGCCGTATATATCAGTACCAGATTCCTAGATTATATCCACGGTCCCCACACTACCTTCCCACCCATCGGAAACATGAATTATCAAAAAAAATGCTCTTCATTGTTCGGTCCACAAAATTTTAGGAGACAACGATACGATTAGGTGCCATTAACTTAGCAGGTATAATTCCATGCGCATTAAGATTCGTCGACTAAGATTGTTACAAGTAACACCAGGGAGGTACCGCTTCACCTATGTAGCCTCTGATGTCTACATATATAGAGTACATACAGTTTGCATTGGTATGTGGCACCGTGGTACGGTATATATCATCTCATTCAAAACCAGCTAAATAATCTTTTAATTCTTATTTTTTTTTAAACACAGATTCACCCATATTAGAATTGCACTGTATCAACCCAATTTATAGTGCTGTAATGCCGTTGAAGGTTTTTTGTGAGTTTGTGAGTAGCTTCATATCTGCCCTTACACAAGTTCCATGAATTCCGTTACTAGTTCCCAGACCAACCCCAGTTTCTAGTTCCCAGTTCTCATAATATGATAACAATCGTTACTGAATCGCCCACATGTATGTATCCATAATCACAGCAGCTACGGTGCCATCCTTTCTGGATTCTTCTTGTGCCGCAACTAGTCCATCTAGAAATCACAAACCAGGTCACATACGCTCGTCCAGCTGTTCAAAATTGGGCGTAAGTCGTGCATGGGGTCAACATAATGAAAAAAGGTCAGTTTTCGTTGCTAAATCGCATGCGTAGGCATAACCATAGCAGCCACGACACTATTGTTCTGGATTCGTTTTGTGCCGCTAATAGTTCATCTCAAAATAAAAAAAACTAGGTCACAATTAACCTGTCCAGCTGTTCAAAAATTGGATGTAAGTCGTGCGTGGAGGAAATTAACAATTTCTCGTTGCAAAATTCCAATATGTATGCATAATCACAGCAACCACGGGTATTCTTGTGCTGCCACCAGTCCATCTAGAAATCACAAACTGGGTCACATACGCCCATCCAGCTGTTCAAAAAATCGTCTTTGTTCTGACAACACTATTGTTTGTAAAAGAGCAGACAAAGGAGGTGCACTGGAGATTATGGAAGCGACCGACTATGCCAACACATCGGAAGATACACTCTTGGACGATCGTTTTTACAAGACACTTCCTACAAATGAGGAGAAGTTTGTCACAAAGTTCTCTAAATGCCTAACTGATAAAGAAGCCGAATATCTCACAAAATTTGAGATGAAATGCAGCTCTTACGGACTAAGCAAAATTCATAAAAGTCCCACAATCCAACAGGCAATTAAAGAACAGAATTCCGCGTATATCCGAGTGCCCAGGTATGGATAATATGGTCACTGATGTTAGTCGGGAAACTTTCTTTTGCGTGTATATACAGTTGTTGTTCGAGATAAATCATCCAGAATATCGCAAAATTTCACTGAGTGAACATTTGGATGAATGTGGAAAGAATCAATATTCGATCTTCCCATTCCAAAAACTGTTCTCAGCAAACAGAATACACCGAACCCGGAAGGAAGATTTCTACGTTGATCACTTCCGATGCAAGCTAAATGCGCCCAGGAAATGACGTTGTGTAAAGCTGGGTTGTCTCCTTGACACTATGATGTCTCATGTTATTCTTGGACCATATATATAACTGTGCACACGTTACTTTAAAGGCACGTGCGGCCTTAATTGTCGAAAATATTCATATTTGTTCCAAACACCGTAAACAGAAAAACATTAAAACGCATACAGTTCCGTTCATATATACCATGACCATCTCGTAAACAGCATGTTATCATAAAGATTTACTATATTTTACCTAAGCACGAGCCTGATTATGTTACAGAAGACAGCACAATGCTGTTGGCTAATCACACACAAATGGCATAAACGCTCTTTATTCGTTCCATATCAGGAATTCACCCACAAAGAACGCTCTTTATGTTTACCATCATAATATAAACAAACACCAGAAAAGTAACTTTTTATGCTGTTGTTTACATAACAATGGTCAAACATATAACCATGACATACTATTTATGCCATATTTCTTATTTGTATACGGACAAAGTCTATCTACATTTTGATGTTCTTTCTGTTTGTGGCGGTTTTTGACGGGTGGATATATTTTCACAGGATACCCACCGCCAAGGCCGCACGTGCCTTTAAACTGTGAAATTATATATATATATATATATATTTGCCAATGTCTGTTCCATAACAATTTACAGGGACCATCTCGATACCAATAGAGAGGTCTATTTTGGTACTTTTTCTTACAAGAAAGATAATGGATAAGATAGTGCGGGTTAACATTTTCTAAAGTGATGCTGTTGTTGTCAGGGGCACAAAAGGGGAGAAGGGCAGAAACAAAATTGTCGCCGATTTCCACCAAACTTATACATAATCATCTCCATGATGAATCTAATGGTGTGGTTTACAGACGTCAATAGTGGCGCCATTTGAGTCAGGGGTGCATGGAAGGGGAGAGGTGCACAATAATTAATAAACCTGTTTAGCGCCGATTTCCACAAAGTTGATACACATTCTTCTCTATGAAACGAGGAATCTAATCGTGTGCTTTCTAAATGGCAAAAGTGGCGCTATTTGAGTCAGGGGTGCAGTGCAGGGAGAGGGGACCAAAATCGCACTTCCGCAAAAAGCCAATTTGGCATTTTTGGCGGCTATGTTTTTCGGTGGTTACCATGGCAACCATGGGCTTTCCCTAGCTTGGCATGATATCCAAATCCACAAGATATCACCTCAGGATGTTGTATACAAAGTTTGTTGCTTTTACCTTAAAATGCACGATTCACCCTTTTTTTGACACGGAGCCGCCCTACTACATACAATGTGACAATTATAGCGTCTGTTTACCTTTCGAATTTGTCATCGCAGACCGCAAGTTCGGTCAGGAAGTTTCAGAACACCGCTTCGAATTTCTAACGACTCTTGAGTATTGTTGACAATAGATGTTCTATATTCGTTTTAAACAAGCGTATTTTACACCAGCAAGCATTGTTTAATAGTTTGCGGGTGATTTGTCTAGTTTATCGTTGACAACAGAGATCGAATTGTGTATATTTTACGGTCGGTCGCCCAATTTACTATCGACACAATTTCCCAATTTCCGTTGGAAGTACAGACATAATTATCAAATGACTGATGACCGACGAATGACAAGGATGACGACAAACAACCAACAAATGTCTTGAAATTATGACAAATGACCGACGACGAAAAACAACAAACGAAAAAACGACTGACGAAAAAAACAACTGTCGACAAACGACTGATGAAATAAATGGCAAGGATGACGAAAAACGACTGATGACAAGCTAACAAATGATGTCAGAAGACAAACAACCGATGACAAATATACCGACAACTAAAAACAACCGAAGACAAACACACTGAGGAATGACGACCAATGCATGACGACAAATGAATATGACCGATGACTGTTGACACACAATTAAATGAAATAATAATTAATGCTATAATTTTCAAAGCTAATAAACCTAACTAAAACATTGATTTAGAGAACACTGCCTCCAATCCAGGACCATGCATGCCATGTGTTCACAACAACACCTCCAAAATCCTCATCAGATATCACTTCGTTGAACTTGGCTGCTTGAAGTTTAATCAGTTAATGGACTGATCGAATCACAATTGCAACATACGTTACACACAACACAGAATCGCTCTTTTATTTTTTTTATTTCCATGAGCTTGAACTTTTTGGTTGATTAAATGATTCATGGAATCTTCTTCTTCTTCTTCGTGATACAGTGCAAGTCCTGGCAGAGTTGTATTTCCTTTGAAACAATAATGCACTAGTTTTATCAATGTTGTCTGTAACAACAGCTGCTCACACTGGTTTACAGTAGCCCAACTGTCGATTGAAGTTTGAACTTGAACTGTGAACTGTGTTGAAGACGGAAGTTGAAGTGGAGAAAACCTAATTCTTCACAAAATCAAGCGAGTGGAGAGACAGCAAAAAGCCGATAGCCCTATGTCATGGAATTACTTTTATCCGATGAAAAGGCTGTAATGAATCTTTGTTGAGAACTGATTATCTAGAATCAAGGAATGAATTTAATCAAATGATAACAGCTGAAACTGATCATTGCTACTTTTCGGTTGGCTGTTATCGCAATACGGTAGGAGAACACTCCGACGTTCGTACTCAGATATCACCAATTTTTGTACCAACCCTGTCTGTCCTAGGTTTCACGGGGAAATGGCTAATTTGATTCTATTTGTCGTCATATATATATCATCCCATTTATTATTCCTTTTCATAAAGGCAAAATAAAACAAGCCGAAGATGATATGATTAAAATTTCTTAAGCATGAAATATTTCGATAAGTTGTTATCAGAGTACGTTATACCTGTGATGATTACGTTACGCACGCGGTGTTCCCTACCGTATTGTGATAATTGTGATAATATGCCCCGTGGCCGACAGAAAGTCACGTGTTAATTTCGCTAAATAGCGTTCACTCTTCCTGAATTTCGTCTCATCGTATAGAAAATATAATAACAAATATATGACGTCATTCACATGTCTTAAGTATAAACAACCACGCTCGCCTGTGGCGAGTTGGTGGTTGCTATTAACACATAAGCAGATGCAAAGTATTAAATGTGAAAGAAGTCTCTGGTAAAAAAAAGTTTGGTAATTGAAATCGGTCAGCAGGCTATGACTTCTAACAAGGTTCATATATGCAATGCAAGTACACCTCCTGAATCTATGTTGTAGTCACTTATTTCCATCTTATTCATCACGTCTAGCGATACAAAATTATACAAACATCCAACATCATTCTAAATGAATGAATGGGCATCGGTATGGTATTCTCTGCTTGACGTCATATATGATCATGTCTCACAAAATGAACAGTGCACAATGCCATTATCGGGGTATATTTGAGAGTATATTCGTAAACTTTCTTAATACAGTTTTTGGGCAGTGAATATTTTTCCTCGATTCAATGAATTTCTTTAATATTGATTTTGGTGTTCCCCTCCCCGATCCCTATTTCTGATTCGAATGGTGCCACCTCCAAAAATGTAAACTACACCATTATGTTACTTATGTTGCAAATACACGTATATAATAGCATGTCATTTGTAAAAAAAAATGTGTTTCGTAAAATATTTTTGGGAATTTGGGCAACATATTTTTTTCGGAAAGCCCATATACTGGGAGACATTGGAAACCAAGAATTCTGGAGAATTATCATATATCAAGTATGTTTGTATGACAATGGTGAACTTATTGGTGGATATAGTTATATAATAGTATTTATATGTATATTATCTCCAAGACGAACCACCAGAACTGATCTCAATGGTCAAGGTCACTGTGAAAGGTCAAGTTCATTGTAAAAAAGTTGTTGCTTTTATCACTTCACGACCTATTATTTGTCTTTATATGGAACATTTCTCAATTTGTTGCATAATATTTACATATTGAAATATTTTACAAAACATGTGACCGGGCCAATCCCCCCTAAAACGAGAAATTGCTTTTCCCAATAAACAATGAACGCACCATTAGTGGAGCGGATAGAGGACGAGATCGCAAATTTATGGTAAAATCATCAAATTTGGCACCCATGAATATCACATGATTATAAGTAATTTTCACACTTGCCATGGCAACCATTTTGGTGAAAACATCTGGGTTTTTTTTGCCAAACTCCAACCATTATGCATTGCTGATGCCCAGTAACCTCATGGAAAACTGTTCACCGTGCATCTATTTTGATTGGCCATGTATCAGTTAATATACTTGTTAGAACATACACATGTTATATATGGGTACATTCAAAATACTATCCCACAGCAGTGTGGCAATGAGAAGCACATACGTCAATATAATATACATTTAACAACGGTTAATCATTTTCAAATAGAAAAATGAGCATTAGAGGGCCATGGTTTGTATGTAGCTGTCGCACACGGTCGTAAACCAGCATACCATAACTTGTGAAAATCCACAAGTTAAAGAGTTATACCCGCCCGCACACACGGACGCTCGTCCACCAACCGCGCTTCGTAAAGGTAGATTGTTTTGAAGAAAAAATTGACTAACTAAAACACCATTTCAATAGAACACAAAGAGCATATGTAAAGCAGACTTGGGGAGGGAGAGAGATAATAGAGAGTGAAAGACAAGGTAATACAGCTGGAGAATGGAGAGTGAGCGCGGGAAGGGAAAGATGATTCTTAGACCACAGACTACGTGCATTTGGTGGTGTGATTATGTTATGCAATTATTATTTATACTCTAAGTTTCATAGTCAGTGATGGTGATATGTGAAACTCAATGTTGCGCAACTCTCATGATCAATAAATCCTTTAGTGAAAATGTATTGCTGCTCCGATTTAAGCAAAACATGCTTCTATAGTCTAGGCTGTGATGGGGGTGACCGTCGCACATCGGGGAAATTTATGCGACCATCATTTTCTTATGGGAAAATTACTCTAGTTTTCGAATTCAGAGGGCGCCGAGATAGGTGACCAAATATAACTTTTCACAATGTTTCATAGGGCACCCTACCTACAAAATGACATATTGTCAGAGGTTAACAGGCATTAGCTAACTGGTTAACAGGGCATCAAAAAGGACAGATTGTAAACATATTTCCAAATTGTGTAGCGAATGTAGACACTTAATCAGATTCAACATCGTTTTCCTGCTTTCGTTCTGATTTGGTGACTTCATGGTAAAGAATTTAACGAGGCGCGTCAAAAATGCAGATACGTCAAATGTATATATAAATAAGTATAGCAATTGAACCAGGGGAGAAGATGCATGATTATCAGTAGGTGATTACGTGCAGCATGAAATCCTACAAGCCATATGTTCGTGATGTTTTCAGCTGTAATAAGAATTTTGAACATATAATTCCTTGATTCAATTAATGGAAGTGTGAGGCCTGGCCCATGTGGTGCTACCGAATCAATGAAATAAAAACAGTGGCCCAACATAATATATATATACACTTAACCCGACTATGATCATCTGATAAGCTCCCAATGTTACGGTATCGGCATTGGCACACCGTCGGATCGCCGATGATGGCCCAAAACTATTGATTAACAAGGGCAGTAGGTCAGCATTGGGTAGCCACCGTTGACCCAACAAATCGTCAGCCAATTGCACAACATTGGGCCAATACAGTCATGTGACATGGGATGTGATCAAGTTAATATGTCAAAGTTTCACACGAATATGCTCCTTTGTGCTGAACTGTGTGGACATTTGTGCAAATAACATCGATGCAATAAAGTCATACCTATATGGTAAAAAGCTCATTGAACTATGTAACAATTCCGAAATGGTAATACTGAATGGGCGCGTAGGGCGCGATAAATATTCCGTAATGCTACGTGTAGAGGTATAAGCGTAATTGATTATTTCATATCAACTCACGTATTTATGACAATGTGCTGTGATTTATATGTCCACCCATTTTCGCCCCTTGTGTCAGATGTACATAGCGCAGTTGAATTAACGATTAATTGTGAAGGTAGTTCAGAAATCACTACAAAGAATAAAACAAAACATACGAATATCTCCCCGCGACTCTGGAAGTCGGGCGGAAGTATCCCTTTTCGTAATAATATTGATCAATCCATGATCTCTACCATAAAGGAAACCATTATTAATTGTAGGAATGGATCAGATTTATTCACGCAAGAAAAAAACAATACTATAGCTACCAATATCCAAGAAACCTTTTGTAAAGCAGCCGAATTGACATTTGGAAGAACCGGATCCAAATCCGGTAATATTAGGCTAAATAAACCGTGGTTTAACGCTGAGTGCAGGATGGCTAGAGCACATTATAATAATGCTCGAAAATATTTATGTAAGATACCGTCAGAAGAAAACAAACACACACTACGCGAATCAAGTAAAACATATCGCAAAACACTAAAAACAAATGTTACAAAATATAAGAATAATATCTCACGGAAAATAAGACAGGCCAACGATAATAACCCAAAAGAATTTTGGAATATTCTTAATGAGAAGTCCTGTAATTCACCGAATGTACGTCTTAACGATATGTATAATTATCTCAACAATAACAATGCGAACGATGACACCGGTCAATTATTTAGTTGCGACATACAAGACGAAAACGATATTCTTGATATGCCGATCACCGAACATGAAATAATCAACGCATTAGCTTGTCTAAAAAACGGAAAGTGTCAAGGAATAGATAATATTCGTAACGAACATATCAAAAATACTATAGATGTAATGTTACCGATATATACTGAATGGTTTAATTTAATATTTTTTACAGGAATAATACCAGAAGACTGGCTAACCGGCATTGTAATTCCAATTTATAAAAACAAAGGTGATGACAGTAAACCAGAAAATTATAGACCAATTACAATACTGAGTTGTCTCGGAAAGTTATTCACCAAAGTGATTAATACGCGACTTACAAAGTTCTCGGAATCATCAAACCTTATAAACATGAATCAGGCCGGATTTAGAAAAGGTTTTTCAACAACAGACCATATAATGTCGTTACATCTTTTGACTAACATATATCGCGATTCTGGAAAAAAACTATTTTGCACTTTCGTAGATTTTAAGCAGGCATTTGACACAGTTTGGAGAACAGGGCTCTGGCAAAAAATGCTGACAGTCGGAATAAACGGCCGCTGTTTTAAATTTATAAAAAATATGTATAACGAAGTAAAATCTAAAATAAGAATAGATGGTAGTTATTCTGAAACTTATAGAAACCACATTGGGGTTTTACAGGGTGAAAACCTTTCATCTTTCTTATTTTCTCTGTACCTCAATGATCTGGAAGATTATCTAATCAGTAACAATGTTCCTAATCTGAAATTAATAGAGAACGACGTGCAGAAGGAACTAGGTGTCTATTTGAAATTAATAATCTTGTTGTATGCTGACGATACCGTCATTTTCGCTGAAACTGCAAAAGACATGCGTGTGGCAATGACAACCTTTTCTGAATACTGCTCCTTTTGGAAACTTCAGGTTAATGTCAATAAAACAAAACTGATGGTTTTCGGTGGCAAAAGGATTCCAAAATCTCGTATCATGTTTAACGGACAACCTTTGGAAATTGTTTCTCATTTCACGTACCTTGGAATAATCTTTAACAGATCCAGTTCTTATTCCAAAACGATTAAGCAACTCTTAAACAAAGCAAACAGAGCTATGTTTGGCCTGCTAAATAAAGCGCGAAAGATGAATATTCCCCCGGATCTGCAAATTGAATTATTTGCAAAAACTGTAAAACCGATTCTGCTGTATGGGTGCGAAATATGGGGCTTCCAGCACCACGAAGATCTTGAGAAACTACAGTTAAAATTTTAAAAATATGTCCTAGGGCTGAAACCAAGCACACCAAGTGTTATGGTATATGGTGAAACAGGTGTATACCCACTTGTGATTGATATTAAATGTAGAATTTTAAACTATTGGGCTAATCTTGTTTTTAATAATAATAATATGAAGATTAACAAGATACTGTACGAATACTCCCTGCATAAGTCAATAGGACAACAACCTTATGACCCATGGATTAGCCATATTGAACATCTTTTATCGGAATTAGGTTTGTCAGATATATGGATCAATCAATTTTCAGAAAGTAGCAATCCCCGCTGGTTTAAAGAACACATCAAGACCACATTTGAGAACCAATTTAAGATAAAATGGAAAAATGATATTAAAAACATGAATAAATGTAGAACGTATAGGCTTTTTAAGATAATATTTGGCAGAGAAAAATACCTCTCAGTATTAAACCAAAGAACAGCGCAAACATTGTCAAAATTTCGATGTTCCAACCATTGGCTCCCAATAGAAACCGGATCGTGGCACAATATATACATAGATAAAAGAGTTTGCACATTATGCGACAGTAAACCGATTGGAGACGAGTACCACTATCTATTTGAGTGTCCGGAAATTAGCTCGCTCAGAAGACGTTTCCTCCCATCATCATTAACTGAACTTAATAATTTGTTTGGCTTTGAAAAAATAATGAATCCGAAAGATATAGTACCATTAAATAAATTATGTTGTTTTATCAGACAACTTACCAGAAAATTGGATCACCGCTGAGCTGAGCACATGTAGGATTCTTGTTAAATTCGGCGCTGGTGGGTGTGGGAGACGGACCTGTGTCTCGTGGGTTTCCCCACACCGAGCCCCGGTCAGTCGCCCTCACACACAGCGCTGAATTGACTAAGTTGGAGATGAATTATTATCATGTTACCCATATGTATGTATGTATGTATGTACGTATGTGTGTATGTACGCGGGTATATGTATGTATGTGCATGTGTATGTATGTATGTGTATATGTATATATATGTATGTATATATGTATATATATGTGCGCATGTATGTGTGTCCCTCTTGTCTGCACCTCTTGACATTGAATGTGTTACGTTTTATATATATATATATATATGGCTCTATTGTCGCATTATACTTGTATATATGTGATTTATGGGCAATAAAACATTGAACTGAGAACCTATCCCACAGACAGGAATATCACTTGCACGTTGGACATAATTTTCCCTCTTCTCGATAACTAGCCACAAATTGCTTATGTGAAGAACGCCGGTAACCTGTGCGCTCATATACGGAAGCACAGGGATAATCGAGGGCCAGGGGAGAGCAATCATTGAACATGAACAGGCATCAATTGAGGCGTCGGTGCTTAATCGACATCGTATTCAGATGCGTGTGAACCATGTCTGTGTAATTTGTGAACATTGAGCTGTCAAAAGTAACGTCTGTAACAAAAGCATTCACAAGATAGTAACTAATAGTAAGGGATTTACTGTTGACTGGAGAGTTTATATAGAATACACACGTAGTGTTTCTGAAAACCAAATTTACACCACGAGTGGGATTGGTGTAAATGTAAATTTGGTATCCAGAAACACTACGTGTGTATTTTGTTTTATATCATGACCGGTACTGGAGCAAAAAATGCTATTAAATCGAAATAAATCCACTTAAATTAAGACGATTCTGTCACACCATTCACAATCATCCCCGTTGTGGTCCCCACACTTGGCCGTACATCGATGCACACTATCAGCTGATCAGGCATATT
Organism: Siphonodentalium dalli; assembly: GCA_032622095.1. Taxonomy (NCBI): domain Eukaryota; kingdom Metazoa; phylum Mollusca; class Scaphopoda; order Gadilida; family Siphonodentaliidae; genus Siphonodentalium; species Siphonodentalium dalli. The sequence continues at coordinate 14,740,762 of CP136069.1, read as the reverse complement.
GATACATTGAATTAGGTCAACACTCAATTGTACGAATAGGGCATCAGTGTAGCCAATTCATAATAAACTGTGACGAAACCGCCATAAATAAACAACAAGAATATGTTCGGGAATACGAATTTAATGAATATAAATATAACACATTGCGGGAACTTTTTTTTCTCCGCCGGACAATCAACAGGAAACCACGAAAGTCATTTTGAAATCCACCTTTGTTGTTCGAGTTGTTGCGTCTATTTATGTGGATGTGATTTCTACTGAATCAACTATTCGTGTTTATCGCATTAGTGAGTATAATATTCAATTGAATCGAAAGTATCGAATTGTTTTCATCGCGAGGAGCTACGTTTTAAAAATAGATTCATTTTGATGGAGGTCACGGAAGGTTAATGAAAGGTCAACTCGGATGTAGTTCTACTATGGGTATAAACTTTAATCATTGAAATACCATTCAAACGTGCTACGGTCTGTTACCCACAGTAGAAACGTATTATCCACGGTAGGACTCCTGTTCTCACACACACACACACACACACACAACCCCACACACACGCACACACACCCCCCCCACACACACACGCACACACACACACACGCACGCACGCACGCACGCACGCACGCAACATCAACAACAACAACAGCTTCGACGAAATTAACAACAACGACAACATCAGCTTCAACAATCGGTATGCACATTGTATACCACATCTTATTCAGATTATACAGTTTAGTTGATCACACCTCATCAATGTAATTTTAGACTGAAGTGACACTCCCAATTACAACATGAGCACTAACAACCATTGATTTGAATTGTATTTGCCCTATGTTGCATGTTGTTTGTAAAAATTGACATAACATTTCCCCATATTGTTTAAATCATATAGCTGTTGGAATACTTAAGGTATACTAACTTGTTCAACTCTAAAATATAACATTCTTAATAGCAGAGTCAACAACAACAACAACTGCAACAACGGCTTCAACGACGACGACAACAACAACGGCTTCAACAACGGCCTCAACAACAACAACAACAACAACAATCGCAACGACAACATCAGCTTTAACGACTGGTATGTACATTGGATATGTGGATATACGACATCTTGTTCATATTATGCAGTTTAGGTGATCATATCTCATCAGTGTCGTTTTAGATTGAAGTGTTTATGTTTGTACTCGCTTGCACGTCTTTCTAAGAGGTGCAATTATATTTTCCAATATATGTTTAATAGCAAAATAATAGTTAGATATGGAAGCTTGGGAAGCAATTCCACTGAACACACTCCGGCACTCAATATTGCCGTCAGGTAGAAACATTTTAAAGCTGTTTTTTAATTTCCAGTTTTCTTCTAAACTGCCTAAAGAATAATATGATAAATACGTGCTACATAATTCGAAAACTTAGTCATTTAGAGTCCCAATGACTTGGATTCAGATTTAGTAGCAGGGCCGTGACACACATTAAAGTGGTGTATATCTTCTGTACATGACATATTAATATCTACACGACCATTATTATCGGATTACATAACAATCATTTCCATAATAAATCCTAGGATAACTGAATTCAATTGCACAATGCTGAAATAAAACATATGGGTGTTTCTGGTAAACCGCCCGCCACAAACTCAATTAACAAACATAACTAATTTTCTTCATTTTGCCCTTCATTTGTCCCTGAAAATTTTTATATCGTCATGATTTATCCGGACATAAAAGCTCACATTTCCATTTACAATTTACACTGTTATGTTCTTCGTCTTATCAAACCGTGGTCATTTCTTTCTTTTTGCGTTTAACCAGATCTTAAAACGATAATTGATTGAAGCTTTATTAATATATGATAAACTATTTCGCTTATGTTTCCAGTTGCAGCTTTGAGCCCAGTCTCTTTGAAAAGCCAACGAAAATCCTAACGGATGTACGTCTCTAGATTCGTAATTTCAAATTAGTTTTTGTATTGATGCATTGGAGAGTGGCGCAGAGTACGTTAATGGCACAACAGTTCACTTCACAGCATTGGCTGTGGACACACGTACCATAGTAACGATTGCATAGTAGATGTGACAATTAATTATGGTGAAGTTTGGTGACCATTGGTCATCATAATTGATATGACATAGCGAGTCATGTCGCCCGCTGCATATTCACACAATGCGTCTTTTCCAAGCTCTACCACTGTCGCGATCGACATCCCTATGATTTATCTAACCGAATGTCTTGTCGCTGTTGATCTTTACTCAACACGCAGTGTTATATTTAAAATTCTAACACACAAGTCCGATACAGCTTCATATGTCCACATGATGTTAGCGTAATTATGCGTAGAACAAAATACAGAACGCAATGAAATTAATATAAGTAGATAAACATGCATTGAGATCTTATCAATAAAACATACCACCTGCATGATATGTGAGTGAATGAGGTCAAACACAATTCTGAACGATCAATCGTGCAATATTATGTATCAAAACATAATGAGTAGATATCAACCTTGGTGAAACGCAATGGGTTAATTGGTCCAGTCGACTCACGGTGTGCATATGCAGCTGGCGACATGGCTCCCCATGACATATAAATAATGACGACCAATTGTCACCAAACTCCACCATGATTAATTGTCACACCTACTATGCCATCGCTACTGTGGTACGTGTGTCCGCAGCCATTGTCAAACACAACTTATGTTGGAAAGCTGAATACATCCTATATAACCATAATTCATTTATAATCATCGCAATATAGGAGACATCATCTTCAAGTTTTTATCAGTCAACGATATTCACGACTGATTATTCGTTGGCATCTTGTTGTATTTATAACTATTTATAAATACTGCGATTCTGATAAACATTTACTACGCCAGGAATGCACTCCATATTTCGAAACGGTTTATTACGTCATGTTGGGAATGCCGCGTCGTTGTATACATGAAATATAATCGACACATCTCGAGACGTACATCCGTTACGATTTTCGTCGGATTTTCAAAGAGCCTGCTTTGGTCCCAACTTCGGTACGTTCAAAAGTTCACTTAGCGATAGGCGTAATAAATATAGTAGTTAGGTTTAGTTGTATTTTGCTTGTCAAAGATGTTCTTTTGGTGTGAACTTCATGATTGTTGACGATGGTCTTGTAAATGACAAGGAAACTTAACACATATTCTATACTGCTGAAATTCGACTGAGAGATGAGTACTATATCCACTACACTCATGCCGTTATATTGATAGCTTGTAAAGTTTCCTAATATGTTTCCATTAACCATAAGGTTTATGACTCTAGATGCTGACAAATTAATATCAGTTTCAGAACGAATATGCCTAATGTCGGGAGCGGGAGAAATTTGACATCAATACTTTGGTGTTGGTTGATTAGATAACCAATTATGGAGTTAAAGTCACCCCCACCAAATACAAAGTCAGATTATTTAGTACAGAGTATCCGCGCTCTCTATCATCTCAACTTGGCCGGATTTCTTATTTTCAGTTTTGCAATATGTTGAATTAGAAGGATGTATATGAAGTGACTCATACACGTCTGTCCTCGCACCAAACCTATTAAATTCATCGACCTATTTTACCGGAACGTGACAAAAGTGCGAAATTACTAGGTTTGGTGTGAGGACTGAAGTGTCTCTCACCTCTCCCAACTTGACAATTATTATGACAGTTTCCAACCGATATTTAGTGTGGAATATATGTTGTTTTCCGAATTAAAATAGATTTTTCGGATTGACATGCATATGACCATTAGCTGGACATTTCCAACCACATAAGGGATGGTACGTTGGGAATTTCCAACAGTTAAAACATGTCTGTATCTGCAAGTGGTATATATTAATAGTACATGTATACCGTTTGTAGTAGTACTGCACATATGATCAACCTATGATTATTGTAACATTGCATTTGCACCATAGCATGTGTGGTTGCTCCACTACGTGTTGCGTGCAATATAATTAATCTTTGATAAATATGCTAATTGGAACAACAATTCATCACAGTTTTTTTTTCAGAGCTCGGTAGACATACCACCCTCCATTGAAACTCTTTGTTTGTGCAGCCCCCCCCCCCCCCCCACGACAGGAATCTCATGGTTTATAACTTCGTTAAAATCACTTCTTCGAAAGAAAAACAACGGTTTTGGAAAAAAACGCTCTTTATTGATTTTTTTTCCCAGTTATGAATATCTCCGTTGTTTAATCAATATAATCGTCATGTTGTGACCGCCAGTTAGATATTATGTTTTTATTATATAATGACTACGACTATTCTTCCCTAATTACCACTATTGTTTGACGATCTAATCCAAATGGTCGGATCAAACTGAGTGAGATTTCCCCGGATCAAATCAGATCATACTCCTACGGCTGAGGCTGTGTTCGTTTTCGTCCCCGTTATATCAGCAATTAAGTATTATTTAGATGGTAAAATATGACCGTATTACGTATTCATATCTGATAATACTATGCGGGTAGGCTGGCGTTGGAACATATGATATTTACACATTAAACGGTGATTGTACACTATCATAATAATTTCAATCCACTTTCGGTCTGAAATATCCAACTGACGTGTACTGTTATATCTTTCTCATATAATGTTCTGCTATCTTATTCACGCCCATCAGGTGTACACTGGTGGGCAAATTGTATATCGCCGTGTGTCGCCTAATGCGCCGTGTGTCTGTGGAGCTTTTATAAATAGATAATTTGTTTCCCCTTTTCCCTGTTTGCGGAGAACTATTTGCGGAGTTCCTTTAACTCGCGGAGGTCGCCTAAAATGGTCGAAATATGTTGATTTTAATGAGGGAACGGATGCGTATATGTCAATTGATACGTATTTTAAACAAATAACGACACGATCATGATAGTACTGATTTGTTCTAGCAATCATATCAAATTCGCTGGATTGATAGTTGCAGTGTGTAACTATTATGACCATTGCTTTCAATGTTTAGATATCAACAATGGTTGGACCACTGTTGAAGATGGTATGGCGGGAATACAATGACTCCGATTTTTGATCCGCATTTAGAGACTTCTGGTGTGGTGAATTAGAAACCTGCAGTAATAAGCCGTAGTTTTTTTGTGATAATTTGAAGGATTAGTTGTGTTAACGGAATTCTGAGGCGGTGCATTCATGTAACCAATATATTTTATATATATTTTTTATAATTTATATTTATGCGTACTAATATAATCTTGAGGGCGTTACCATTTCTGATTATGGTTTTCTTGTTAAGCTTGCCCACCATCTCTCGGATATTCTCAATATAAGCTGAGCGGCGATGAGTATTGCCTGCGATACAATTCTACAAAGATGACATGGAATGACGCACATACTGGCTGTGTAGCTGACGGAGCGAACCTTCTCATTGTTAGAAGTCGCGCGATGCTCGATGATTTGCAGAATTTGCTACAGACATGGGGGCATGGTACAAGTAAGTAAATTGCTTAATATAAACAGGAGACAGACGCTCTACTAAAATAACGAGGATGTAGGAATACTACTCATAAAACGTAGATCACATCACCTCTCGTTAACTTGGTGTGATCCTGTGTGTAGAAATGCAATCGTTTCTCATGTATGCTCCACTAACTAACACAGACACCCGATGTGTTTCAGGTGGGCGGTATAAACATAATACATTTTAAGGTAAATAATTCGATATTGAATTAGAGTTTGGGGAAATAGCACAAACGAAACATTCAACAGAATTTAAACAATAGTAATTGAGTAATAACGCACATCACACAAATTGTGTTACCCAACATTAGCAATATCGAAGTCCTGTTCTCAGAGAGGAGTATTGAAAATATCGATCCACATGAGCGACTGCATGAAATCAAACCAAATATTCGATGTCAACATCCCGTAAGGCGATATCATATTGTGCTGTTTTGCCATTTTGAATAAGAATTCAATAAGGAATTGTTGAAACTTGCAGGAAATTGTGCCAAGTGGCGTCACTGTGTGATCGAAATATGTTCAGGGGTCTTGGGGAAAAATCGCGAACGGACAGACAGACAGATAGACAGACCCTACTCTTTTTTTATTGATATATTATAATTAATAACGTGAGATATGCGACATGTTGATAAACATTCTTCAAACAAACCGATGTGACTAATTACTGCCCGGGCAAGCCCAGGTGGCCACATGAGCCCGTGGGCAATATAATATGATGCATTGTGGCAGTAGGATACATAAAAAGCATATATAGGTTGTGAAAAATGACTTGCTGTGTCATCCACCGGCAGGTTTATTAACCCTTTAAATGCCGATATTGACTAAAAGAACCCGGGAAAGCCCGGCAAACCCAGAAACCCGATCACACTATATATCGATGCAGTAATTAGTCACACACAAAACAAACGACTTGCATAAGTTGCATAGAGATATGTGAATATAATATTATATGTAAGTTGTACAAGTAAACATCCACCTATATGTGTAACACGGTCCGTTTTCTTCTAACAGGTTACCTTTGGATCGACGGTCGCGAAGTAGCTGACAATGACGTCTATGTATCCAACGAGGGGACGGTGCTGCCATGGGTTGATTGGTGGCCTGGTTCACCCGTCAACAATATACCCTTTGGTTGCGTGTATCTCGCGCACAATGGTACCGATTATCTGATGGCTACATGGGAATGCTCCCCAACAGGCCCCGAACGGTTTGTGTGCGAGCTGTGAGGCTGTAAGACCAGCCATAATACACAGGGCCCGTGACGTCAGATGAGGTTTATACAGGTCAAACGGGGCTCATTCTGAAGTGCTATAGCCGCTCCTTTGTTCGAAAGGGCTAATAAAATCACTCGAGATAATAGTCTTGCGAACAAAACTTATGCTTCATTGATTTAAATATGTGACCCGCCATATCAAATCCAGTCGTAAGTCGGGATTTGTTGTGCCAATGCATTCTCTTATATATGCGAGTCGACGATAGGTCGCCTCGATATATAAGAGAAGCATTGGCCTAACAATTTTTTACAATTTTAATAATTCTTTCTTGTATTCTTTAACAATTTTATAATTTCACCCATACAGAGCCCCAGACAAATATGAGCAGACGACACTCTTCTATATGCCTCTATATATGTGTGGGGCTCCCTGCAGGGTAATTGCTGTTTTTTTAATTTTATTTCCTAAAAATTGTAAGAAACATTCATTTAAAAAAAATGATAAAATTGTTAGGCCGATGCATTCTCTTATATATGCGAGGCGACCTATGGTCGACTCGCATATATAAGAGAATGCATTGGCACAGGGTAAAACAATCCCGACTTACGACTGGATTTGATATGGCGGGTCACATATCGACTTCAAATAACATTGTACTTAATTACTGTCCCAGATTGTCAGATTGGTTTTGAATTGCTTTAAAATAGAGCCTGTAACGATAACAAAAATTTAATTGAGAATAATTTTGCAACACCGTCTCTATGACCATTTGAAAACAATGCATCCTCATACTCGAGCCCTGTGCATACTGCTCCCCGGTATACATACCGACAGTGAGAACAATAATACGTATGACAAGAGCAGCCATTTGAAAACCCATGTATCCTCATAATCGAGATGACAAGAGCAGCCAATTTAAAACCCATGCATCCTCATACTCGAGCCATGCGCATACTGCTCCACTGTAAACATACCGACAGTAAGAACAATAATATGTATGATAAGAACAGCCATTTTAAAATCGAGGCATCCTCATAGTCGAGCCCTGTGAATGCCACCCAATCCCCCGGTCATCATACCTAACCAAGCCTCATATTCGTACTCGAGCCCTGTGCATGCTGTCCCCCGGCCATCGTACAGAGCCCCCGTCAGTTTGCCTCATATTCGTACTCGAGCCATGTGCATTATGTTGGTCGTGTGTGGTAGTTGTTTCAATGGAATACGGCTGAACGACTCAAAGGTACCCAAGGCACTGATAGCGGGTATATATGCAAAACATATATAAGTCTGTAGAAAATATCAAATTAAGAACACGGGAAAATAGCAGGAAATGCTGACAAGAAACAAACAAAACTGTTATAGTGATTTATCAACATACATAGCTGATCGCGTAGTAAGTTAACATATTTAGTTTAAATATGATTTTAGAATATTTGTCAATCTTTGACCTTTGCCAATATTTACCATTAAGTTTATTGTGAACTTGGTAATTAATTGGACTTGTATCGTTAAAGCCACTGCAAGATTGGTGTTTACACACCAATGGTTCAACATACTAAATCTCGCCATTAGAGAGCTATTAATAATGAAAATTAGAACGAACGCGATGCATGGTTGCATGTGGTTGTTGGTAATAGTTGTGTTACCGACTTTTATCAAATGTGACCCGCCATATCAAATCCAGTCGTAAGTCGGGATTTTTTTTACCCTGTGCCAATGCATTCTCTTATATATGCGAGTCGACCATAGGTCGCCTCGCATATATTAGAGAATGCATTGGCCTAACAATTTTTATCATTTTTTTTAAATAAATGTTTCTTACAATTTTTAGGACATAAAATAAAAAAAACATCCATTACCCTGCAGGGAGCCCCACACATATATAGAAGCATATAGAAGAGTGTCGTCTGCTCATGTTTGTCTGGGGCTCTGTATGGGTGAAATTATAAAATTGTTAAAGAATACAAGAACAAATTATTAAAATTGTAAAAAATTGTTAGGCCAATGCATTCTCTTATATATGCGAGGCGACCTATGGTCGACTCGCATATATAAGAGAATGCATTGGCACAAGGTAAAAAAGATCCCGACTTTCGACTGGATTTGATATGGCGGGTCACAAATGTATATCCACTCCGAAGACATTGGGTGACTTTATAAGCAAGTCTCAATCATCATCGTGTTAAAGGATTGAAATGAGATGGTTGATTAATACTTGAAATATGAATGTATGGATATGTATGTACGGATATTTATGTGAGGATTTATATGTATGGACATGCATGTATGAATTTGTATGTCTGTGTCTGTATGTCTGGATGTGTTTGTATGGGTTTGTTTGTATGAATTTGTATGTATGGCTATGTATGTATTGATTTGTGTGTATGGATTTGTATGTATGGCTGGGTTTGTATGTATGCATTTGTGTGCATAGTTTAGTATGTATAGATTTGTATGTATGGGTATATATGTCTGTATTTGTGTGTGTGGATTTGTATGTATGGATGTGTATGTATGGATTTGTGTGTATGGATTTGTATATATGAAATTGTATGTATGTATTTGTAAATATGGATTTGTATGTATGGGGTATGGATTTGTATATATGGATTTGTATGTGTGGATTTGTATATGTGGATTGTCACATTCTACACCATATTAGACAAAGTATTTTCAGCTCAACGGACAAAGGAACAACGGCTTACAATCACCCCCATTCCTATCACACAGACATACATGTAGGTGAATCCACAAACATCATCCATATGTAACATGTCGAAAACAAATACAAAAAGGCTCTTTATTATCTTCCACTCTTAGATGACAAAATCGTGGATGCCAATTTCTATATATTTTAGAGATGGTCATTGGAATTGTTCTAGGCTGACGAAAATTCAAATCTTGCTAAAACTTACCTTTTTGAAGGTCGATGTCAAAACCTCATATTAAATGGCCTGCGATCTAACTATTTTCTATGAGAAACGTACAACAACAACAACAACATAAAAGAGATATTTTACTAGGTTTTATTCAAGGTCATTTCGTACTTCTTTCTGGTTCCGTAAAATCAAAGATTTCGTCTTTCATCGTCACAACATTCACTGTCATATAAACATCTTCAAGCGGGGTGGGGGAGGAAAAAGCAACTGTCCAATATTTTTTTCTCCATCGTTTCGGTATTCTTGATAACTCTGTATCCCAGTATATATATATACTGAACTTCGTTCCCATTGACACTGTTGTTTCAATATGAAACACTTGCCTCGCTGTTGATTGAGTGCATGGCCGTGAGTAAGTGAAAACCGTGTGAACTGATTGATTACTAATAGGACGAATTATCTAATGTTCATTTGTAAGGGTGTTCATTGTAATTGATATCATTAACGACAGGAAAATGTTGTACTCATCCACAAATTTGTATTATTGGATATTGTTCCATCTTGCCTCTGACTTTTATGTAAATTTCTTGATAACATGTTAGTCACCTATGAATTCGTATCCGAATCGGTGCGTATTTCGTATAGGTGTGTGTGTGCTTGGATAATTTCATGAAAATGTCATTGGTTTTGTTTTTGTTCGGGAATGGTATTTAATCGCCCGATCCTATACCTAATCGTGGTTTACCACTCTAGTTACCTCGGTTTCCCCATTTTAAACATTAAGAGGGAGGTAAAGTAGCAACATTTAAATGGGGAACTCAGTGTTAATTTTCAAGACAAGTTTACTCAATATTTACAAACTGTAGAATAATACTTCATGTCTTGTTGGAATGATTGAGCATATATTTTTGTTTTGTGACATTTGATGGAAATATTATAAACAGTGATAAACAATGGTGACCTACTTTTTAATATTGTCCAATAATATCCAACCTGGGATGAAAATCAAAATTCCGCTTCGCGTTGTCACTAGTTAAGTCTTCAGACTTTCACAAAGGTATGATATGGTCACCTGCGCTTGTAAGGTTTGATCAATCTTTTATAAAAAAAAAATAACACTGAATTCCCCATTCAAATGTTGCCACTTTACCTCCCTCTTAAACAAAGTGATCAGATTACTTCGATATCTTACGCAAATGTTTCGAGTAGACGAACAATGCAACCGTAGTAACGTGACACATCGCCACATGCATGCGGTTTGTGCATGACAAAAAAGAGGATGGTGAATATCGTGTCTGGAAAGAAATACCGAATTTTCACTGGTGGCTTGTATCTGCTCGTGAAAATTCGATATTTATTTCCTGACACTCATGACATATTTCGGTATTCAAACAAAACATGTAGGTATTCTCTATTTCCTGACATGTGTCTTCGATTCATATATATTATTTGATACATCGGAAAAACATATTATGACGAGATACACTATCTTTATACGTCACAGTAAGGCTTATCGTCTAGCAAAACATATGCATGGGATTTCAACGTTTGTCTTCGAATGCTGACATCGTAACTTTGCACATAATCAGTTATTCGCGCTGTCTGTTGCACTCATCTCCGGTTAACCCTTCCTGACATGAGCAGCGCTGTTGCAGCATTACAACCATGTACCAGTGCATCCTCTAACATACGTCAGTCTGCCATAGGAAGCCTCGCATATATACTATAATGCATTGGCTTACAAGGTCAAGGTAAATATTGTTAGGCCAATGTACTATCTTATATGTGGGCTCCCTATGGGAGACTCGCATACATAAGATAATGCATTGGCACAGGGTTTTCGCAAAATTGCAGGAAAACAATAAGTGTTTAACAATCCTCCTTTTGTGCAGTCAAACGTAAATTATAAACATTATGTTTTAATGATGATTATCTACATAATATCGAGATCGATAGATAGATATATTGTTGACATTCTTCAATATATGTGTTGATTACATTTGATGATATTCTTCATTTGATGAGTTATTTACATTGATGTTATTCTTCATTAGATGGGTTATTAACATTTATAAAATTATTAATTATGTGTGTTATTTACAGTGATGATATTCTTAATTAGATGTGTTATTTACATTTGTGATATTCTTAATTAGATGTGTTATTAACATTGATAAAATTATTAATTATATGTGTTATTAACATTGATAATATTCTTAATGAGATGTGTTATTAACATTGATAAAATTCTTAATTATATGTGTTATTTACATTGATAAAATTCTTAATTATATGTGTTATTTACAGTGATGATATTCTTAATTAGATGTGTTATTTACATTTATGATATTCTTAATTAGATGTGTAAATAACATTGATGATAATAGATGTGTTATTTACATTGATGATATTCTTAATTATATTTGTTATTTACATTGATGATATTCTTAAATGGATGTGTTATTTACAATGATGATATTCTTGATAGATGTGTTATTTACATTGATGATAATAGATGTGCTATTTACATTGATGACATTCTTAAATTGATGTGTTCTTTACATTGATGATATTTTTCAATATATCGGGTTCGATAGAATGTGTTATTTACATTGATCATTTGTGAAAAATATTCCAATAGTGTGTATTTTTGTTTTCTACATACCTTTATTGATTTACTGTGATTGACATATATTGCTTGACATGGCGAGAGGGGAGAACCACTGCCTTTTATGTGGAGAACGATCACACATGACTGCATTTTATACCAGAATGACTAGACAATATTTACAATATTATTTTTCGGTTATTCATTGTGGGTCATATGTATCATGTTAATAACATTGCGTTGACCAAGATGCCATTATTCAGAAGGTTAAGAAGAATATTAAGAACGTTCTTTGTTCAGAAGGTCCGCAAAGCGTCCTTGGATACGTCAAGACACACATTGTATTTCGTGCTTGCAATCTGTCGCGACTCCTTTCTAAAATATCAATCGATGCGCCCAAACATGTACTCAGATAGAATATTTCAATGTTTATTTACAAAGCTGGTTAGGTCTATAACTTGATTACATCGGCTATGTGCCTATAATTTTTCGTGAGCTGGTACATCTGCGCATACAATCTCATCCAGAGCCAAAGTTTCAAGCATAGTTTCAAGCAAAATCTCATGACTGGAATACTCATAAAGTTCAGTTTTAAATGTGAACGTTTCGTCAAACATTTAGATTTGTATTGGAAATTACACCATGTTATGGTATATCTCGGGCATATTTTAGAAAGGATAAAGCGGAATTTTTCGCGATGCAGTTGCGTGAATACAAAGCTGTTCCGTAATTAATTAGTCCATACTTTACATATAAAGTCGATAAGATGCCATGGTTTCTCTATTGAGCTACACTATGCGGATATTGTATTCGGATATGAGGGCTATAGCTGTCAGTTTGGCCTTTGTTATTCATGGTGGAAATTTTTTAAGATTTAATTGTTTCAAAAAGTTACCATAGTATACCAAAATGTGATGATGTTTGACTACAAAGTACATGTATGTGCTTGGTAACAGGCGTACGAGGGACAACTCTGTATGCACTACACCGGAAACGAGCCTGAGTTCTTTCCCTTGAAATCAGTCTTCTGCACTTGCAAGACAAAACTTCTAAATTGATACGTCAACTTGTCTTTATTTTTTAATCTTACATATATCTAGGTTCTATCAGCTCGTGTGGTGATCATATACTGACGTTAGCTCTGTCATGGTTAGGTGTGGGGCCGAAGACTGCAAATTTCGGTCACAAGATGGTTAAAATGAGGATTTTGTATTGTCAATCCAAGGGAGATAATTCAACTTGTGTTATGACAAGGGAGATAATTCAACTTTTGTTATGACAATTCAAGGGAGATCATTCAACTTGTGTTATGACAATTCGTTCAAAATACAGACACATAAGTGATCCAACCATTTCTTAAGCTTGAAACCAAGCATTCATTTGCTGCTCATCAATGACCATGGCGTAGCAGAATGTTGTAGTACAGTACACCCCTAAAAATTGTGAAAATGGCGAAAATTCGTGTATTGCTAGTTCAGGTGATCTGGTTTGTGGTCATCGTCCCCCATTTTGAAATCCAAGATGGCCGTAATTCTCAATTGTTTGGAAATTAACATGTTTAACTAAATCGTTCGATGTGACGGCTGATCGGATTCTATATCACTAACATTTGCCTAACTCCATGAATATATGCTATGGTTTATATAACAAAAATACATATATAGGGAATTACTTGTGGAGAAAAATCATGATTTGACAACTATTCACACAAATTAAGATATTAAGAAATTAAGGGGTTATATTTCGTTTGTTTTATACATGTATCTTCACGCTCTTCATATGCTAATTGCTCAAATTGTGGATAAGATAAAAGGATTCAATCTTCTGTTAGCATATAGGGAGATATTTAGTTAATCATCAACCTAGACATGGCATACAGGATATCAAAAGAGGATATTGAACAAAATAAAGGTTTCCTGGGGTATACATGTACTTATAAACGAATGCTGATGGAATTAAATGTTGTACTTAAAAATTCATCTTTTTTCTAAAATTTTCAAAAGAAATCATAAAATTGCGAAAAAAAAATCACAATTTACCAAATTGACAAATTGTGTATAGCATGACGAACGTAGTTTGATACAATCTTAAATTCACAAGATTTATGTTGTCCCGTATTCCAAATACTTAATTTGTGGAAATAGGAAAAATAGGGGAGGGTCCGATTTTATTGATTTTTAGGGATAACATATGAACCAAAATTTTACATTTCTCTATATCCCAAAATTCAGATAACACAACCATATAATACATTGACCTTCTTTTCTTGTGTGCGAAAAGAAAACAATGGAACGTACTACTATGTGAACAAGCACATTTTGTATTTAATAATGACCAAGTTATGCTTTTCCTTACAAGTAATTGCCTTCATATAAACAATAGCATATATGGATGAAGTAAGACGAATTTCTATGATAGAGAATCCAAACAGATGTCACATTGAACGATTTAGTAAAACAGGTGATCTTTCAAAAATGAGAATGTGGTCATATATTGGATTTCAAAATGGAGGTAAATGACACCAAACCAGATCACCTGACCGAAAAAGAAAAAGAAACACTATTACGAGCTGATTTCAAAATGAGGGTAAATTTTGTGCCCCTACATCATGTCATGAATATCTACTCTGGCTACGCTCTGGATGTCACACTAACAAGGACAATTTTTGATATTCTGACCTGTTTTGATATTGAAATAACAACGAAGGGACTATATGTGAACGCTTGTTCCTTAATAATCTATTTCAAAGATCGGGGTGGCTCTCGCTCGATATTGTATGACTTCGTGACCTTTGTGATCCGATTACCGCAATAAATATTGAATTGATTACCCGGGAGAAAATCCATGGTTGTAATTCAGCGACGTAAAGCAAAATCACTTCACCGAAGTCACCTAAATATAAAATCTCAAGATGGGACTTTCACCTACTGTAAAATATATTGTTTAACTCTTACATTAGTGTAGCTTCCTGAAATTTAGTGAAAAACCTGTGCCAATGTATTCTCTTATATATGCGAGTCTCACATAGAGAGACTCTCATATATAACAGAATACCTTGGCCTAGCAATGTGTACCTTGACCTTGTAAGCCAGTGAATTATCATATATATGCGAAGCTCTCTATGGCAAACGGTCTTTAATGCTGCACTAGCGCAACTCCCATTATGAAAGATTTAAGAAACAGGTATTAACTAAGAAATATTTTTTCTCCATTTTTGTTTTTTCCTCAAAATTATAAACGTCCCGGTAAGAACATAAACATACTCAGATTTTGAGCAGGTGGACTATGACCTCTATGGGCGTAGCCAGAGTAGATATTAATGACATGATGTAGGGGTAATCCTGGTCAATAATTAGGGTCTCCCTTCGATAATTGTATAACATTAACAATGTGTGTGTTTTCTTGTCACTGTGTATTAATATTTGTGTGTTGAAGAAAAAAATCTCCAGGTTGATGTTGAAACATTTTGACGATGGGAAACCTTCAAGATGTGTTTGTGGTTGTAAGCTAATTTTACAAAACCTATATTGCTTTTCAGATATTTGTGTATCAAACAGAAACACAATGTTGTCAAGAGCCAAGATATGCATTCAACGTATTGTTGTCGAAATCTGATTTTAAAGCCACGTAAAGCAGCTAACTGAACCTAGCAAATCCTAGATTTTAGCACCATGTCGGGATTAACAATATAAGTTGATTATTTAGTTTGAAATTAGCTAATACACTTCAGTCATTTCGAATGGTATAATTATATGAAGTCCATATAACTCTTCGACTCTTCATCTGCGTACTTTACACATTTCGACAAGCAATTTGGTCGAAAATCGACTTTATCGACTAATATTATTGCGATGTTTACCTGGCGTTTTACGGGTGAAGCCTACTGCCCTCCCCCGTATACAACTGAGATGGCACCAATCATTTAACAAGATTATTAACGTCCGATAGTCAGAATTTCGGTCTGTTCCAAGGGTTAGAGTGATGATCTGTCATCAACGAGCAACGAACATAATGATATTGTGTCTGTCATTTGCAGAATAAGGTCCCAAGAGAGTGAATTTAGTGACGCTATCCCGCATATCCAAACTTACCCACTGGGGACCTCATTCTGCTTAGTTCTCAACTGCTCTGGGAGACCTAGAATCAGATTGAAGTTTCCCAGTTGAAGTTGTGATTGGTGATGTTCACCCATTAGTCACATCGATTATGCATTTTATCTCCTGCAAGTTATGGGATATAGAAACTTCCCAGAAGGGAAAATGAAACTAAAACAATGTTAATTTGAGAGTATAGATGCTTCACATAAGATGAGGCCTAAGCAGAATGAGGTCCCCAGATGGTGAATTTGGTGAAACTAGCCTGCTGATCGGGATAGCATCACTAACACCATCTGGCGACCTCCTTCTGCAAAAGACAGACACACTATTTACATTTCGCGAGATTTTGCCCGAGTGCAGACTATGATGGTACCAAAATGCTGGAGAACTATTAACCTATTTGGACCCCCCACCAAATTGATAGAAACTTGAATGTTCCTATTTTCGCGATTTTGATCTGATTTTCACAATATAGGTGAGGCTTTTGTCGGATAGACTGGATAGTTGTATCTCCTTAAGATTCTAAACCCAACTAACCAATCGCTGATGGAATATTGAATTGTTGCTTGATTTCCATTGATTCAATTGTATAGGATTGATGGTAAAATTTTATCAGATTCGTTGGTTCCCATCGAATTGTGCGGCGTTGACAATAATGTATAACGTACTCTCAAGTTGAAATAACATTGGCGTATTGAAAAAAAAAACGGAAAAGAACAAAATAAGTATATATAAAGGACAGAAATTGTATATTGACGAGAATATTTCCAATTATATTCCGAAAACGTTGTTATCCCATTTGTGCCGAAATAAACTAGTATATTCCAACATTCTGATCAAATTTTCAATCAAAGGATTGGCAGAAATTCCTCTAATTATGTTACGTCGCCCAGCGCGCCATTGTTATTACAACTTGAGACCACGTGATTGGTGAACGCGATGTTGTCAAGTTGACAGGTTGAACCCTGTATACATCCTGTGCACAACTAACTTATAACTGACACAATTGTTCACGTTGTATTTGTTAGAATATTATTCACAAAAATGAAAACAGTTAAATCTGTCTATCTTATATGTATAATTATATTAACAGTGTGGCAGTCTATCCAGCTACGTGGTGACATGGAGGGGGTGGTCATACAACTTTGGTCAACATTTAATTACAATTAACATTTTAAACGTTAAAATAGGTCGAAATTATTTTGAGATTTTTCAAACCAGCATTTAGTGTTAAATTTGTTGTTACACCCCCCCCCCCGCCATATTTTTCTACTTTTGGCC
The DNA here is from genome assembly GCA_032622095.1 of Siphonodentalium dalli. Lineage (NCBI taxonomy): Eukaryota > Metazoa > Mollusca > Scaphopoda > Gadilida > Siphonodentaliidae > Siphonodentalium > Siphonodentalium dalli. Next base: position 14,723,201 of record CP136069.1, on the reverse strand, counting down.
CGGAATTTTCATCTTTGGGAAGTCTCAGGTTGGAAATTTATATTTCCAACTCAGTGCTCGACAAAACATGAGAGATAACTCGCTGACGAATCATCGACTATATGCATACTGTATTCGCCAGTCAGTCCTGCATATAATTTGAAATTAATTATGTAAAAACATTCACAGATACTCGGCCCTATTATACTATCAGTTTTCAACTTCTCATGGCAACCAGTCAACTTGGACTTCAGAGTTTCAGCATCATCCTTATGTGTTTCTGTATATCCTACATGTAATATCGGTGATTGTTTTGATATTTAATGATATTTTCTTTGTTAATCGGTCGAGGAGTTGTCTATAGTTTAATATAATATTAATTTATGAAAAGATTACATACCCACCATCCGATATTATCCGACAAATTATTTCATCCTCCGCTGAGGAGAGAAGTGGAGAAACAGCCTCACCAACATTGCTGTCTTTTGCTAAAGGCTCGCATTCACCAAGTGTCTTTATTTTATAAATCAGGTAGTTTATTTCGTAGCGGCTGAACACACACGGTACCTTGGCTATAGCATTTATGACACACACACTCGATGATATGATTGGCTCATTCTACCAGATCTGCTAATTGTCAACAGAAACAGCAACGACTAAATCTCGAACACTCAGCGGATATATCATATATCACTATATGGATGCAGAGACTCAGACTGAATAATTCTGCGGATTTAGTTTTGATGATATAATTGAGATCTTCGAAATATTCCTTTCATCATGCCGTGATGTATCTTCTCCAATAGTTTCTCGTTATTGATATAAACCAAACGTATACCGTATTTTGTTATACACTGTGTTTGTGTCAAAACTGAACAGCACATAACTGTGCAGCAAACAATGTTCAAGCTATTGCCAAATTTGTAATATGGTAGCTTTTACGAGGTTTGTGTCTAATACAGAACTTATCTCATCTACTAACTGTACATGTAATATACTCACATATTCACTCATATCCAATGTTGAGAAAATTCCACCACAAATATGTCATGTAGTGTCATTTCAACACAACTGTGTTTAAGATAAAATTTAAAACTTATTGTGTAGAATTTATACACAACTGTTCTAAGAGTGTGGTGTTTCAATTGGTAATAATTTTGTGTCAGGGACATGTGGTCCTTTATTAGAACGCGGACCTCCGATGACTCAGTCGATAAAGTGGATAGTTCATCATGACTTCACAAGCCGTCCATTTGATAGAAAAGTTGGATCGAAACCCGATTATCGCCGATTACAGTCATTGGGGTGCTGGGGGGGGGGGGGGGTAGACTGATTTACATACCTAGGCAGCAGTCTTAGTTTATAAATTTAGCAAACGGAGCACATCGGAAACATGAGTAACAATCGGTGGTATAGGGTAATTTCATATATAATGTTCACATAACCAATGCGATGATCGGGAATAGAACAAGCTTTTCAATCCATGGACGGCTTGAGTTGGCCTCTTATGTGGCGCACTCTGAGTTACGGCTCCCTGATAGGAATATGAAGAATTTCTTTCTACAGGTCCTCGATCGATGTTTTGATTCATTCGTTGCCAATAAATGTTGTATCTCTATAAATGAGTGTTCGTTATTATTCCCTTAACATACAAACGCCTAAAACATATATTTCGAAGATATCTTTAGATCTGGTAATTAGAATGCGATGAAATTTTGTGAAGATAACGTCTTATATTTTACCAACACATCTTACAACTAATGATATGGTGAGTGGCTATATGCTCGAATGAACACCAATTGAATTGGAAAATAACACTTTCCATAACATCAAAACATCACCGGGTTCACTATAATAAGGAACATGTTGAGGTTTGCTGGTCATGTTAAAATTTCAGATTTCTCGTTTAAGGGTACTCAATCCGATCAGACGCTCCTAAATTACTATTTATTTGGCTTCGGGGATAAACATATTTGATTCGAGTTGAGGAACCCACCATCAAAGCTCAGAGTGATCATTTATCGATTTTTGAAGTTTGTTATTTCTACATATGTGAATTAATATGTGGCCCAGAAACACGTGGTTAAATGGAGGGTCTCGGACAAAATTGCGGATGAAGATGGATAATTATTTAACTCTAAAATCAAGTGGTAATACTGTCAAATTTCGTGATTCTTTAGTGATAATATGGCCATATTTTGTTGAACAAAATGTTGATAAATAACATATTTTGGGATACCATAGTTGACAGTGCTTGGCATTATTTTGTTGCAATAAATCGATTCTAATAACTAAAGCGTATTTTGAAGAAATGTTGTTGTTGTTGTTGTATATTGATGCTATAGGGGCCGTCTGATCGGATTGGGTACCTTTAATGACTGGTTGGCCTCTATTTTTGTGACTTGGCACCTATATATGGCACTAAAGGGAGCGAGCATTGTACAATATAGTGAATAATGATACTAATCGATATGCCATTAAGGTACGTTCATACACTGGCAAGTTTGTACGGTATGGTTTGCAGGCATTTTGTCGTAGAAAACGATATGGTGCCAGAATATGAACGGAAACAAGCACTTAAAGCGCATCTGTACCGCAGCTAACTACGTGCGAAGTAAAATCTATGTAGTTCCACCTGCAGCGATGCTACCGGAATTAGCCTGTAAATAACATGCAATTATCTAGCAAAAATAAATCATACAAGTATTTGAAAGCAAATTCCAGTAGCATCGTTACAAGTGCAGCTACATAAATTTTACTTCTCATGTCTTTCGTTTTGGTAAAGGTGCATGTTATGTGCATCTTTCCGTTCATATTCTGGCACCATGTGGTTTTCTATGACGAAATGCCCTAAACAAAATACCGTGCAAACTTGCCAGCGTATGAACGTACCCTTACTCATCTACTGCCAGCTGAATTGTAGGCCTCGTGGTAATATCGAAGCTAGTGTTTATTTATTACAATGAGGGCATGGTGCCTTCATGTCTCTTTCTGACTTACACTCTGAGAATTGTTTCCAACGAACAGTTTGGTTGGCAATCTCACGCGACTTCCCATGCAGGTCTCCAGTAAATTTTGGTCTGATGTTTGTTAGAATGTACCGCCATTTTCCAGCAAGCCCACCTATCCTGCCAGGTATTCTTGGAATGTGCCCCTCTGTGGTGTGATTCGTTGGGTGTGCCCGTTATTTAGTAAAGGTGATTTTGTTACTAAATAACGGGAAGACTAGAGTTATATTTCTTTGAAAAACTGAAAACATTGGGCGACGACTGGGAATTCGTATGCTACTTGCCTTTTGGTTCTTGCCGATAGTATGTATGCATGTTAGAACTAGTTTGGTTCTTCAGATACAAAGAACCAAATGTAGTGCATGCAAAACCAACAATAACTACGACGGTGACTTCCATACAACCGTGACTTTTGGAATTTATTCCCTATTCCTTATTCACAAAAATGTCTCTTCGGTCAAGTTGACGGAATGTGTGGGTGGCCCGCCCCATATACCCCCATAGAAATAACCTCGCCTCGCACCCCGGTGTACCGCCCAGAGGGGGGTGAACATTGAATATTCACCAATTTCGAGAACGGCAAGGACTTCCGCCATTGTTGATTGGCCCGCCCCCAAATACTACCTATAAACCCCGCACCCACGGGGGACCGAACCGAGGGGATGAAAATGAGGTATGTGTCATTATCGAGAACTGTAAGAATTTCGGCCAATTCGACGGCATCGGTGAGTGGCCCGCCAAATACCCTCCAGAAACATACACGCCCTCACCCGCACCCCGGGGCACCGCCCCGAGGGGGATGAACATGTGGTATGGACGTTTTTCGAAAACGGTAAGGATTTCGGCCAATTGGACGTCATGGGTGGTGGCTCGGCCCAAATACCTCCCCAGAAACACCACCCGCAACCCGAACGGAGGTGCCGCCCGAGGGGTGAAAATGGGGTTCCTTAGTCGTATTTAAATTCGCGGAGTACTATTTGTCGCACACCGTCGATGCGCGAATTTAAAACTGAACGAAAAATAGTACGATTCTGAATTTAAAATATCCCAGACGAAAAACAAGAGAGTTGTGTTGATGAGTTACATACTTACGAAATATTACCAAATTATTATGTTGGGTACCGAATAGACAATTACGCCTATACATGTAGGCCTATATATCTACATTCGGTCAACCAGTATACAAAATTCAAAACCATTACCCAAATGCATAGCGAGTACACACCATGGTGTCGTCGACTATGTTGAAATACACATATTCTAGATTGCATGTGCATTCACCACCCTGGGGTTACACCGTGACCATACAGTCTGAGTTCGTCGTGGTACCGTGCACTCTTGGAAATAAGCTCAAAATGTGGTTCATCGGATAACCAAAATACCAACATAGAACCAAACACTTTAGTTCCACACTGCTTTGGATCCATCTGGAACCATCATCCTAAGTTTGGTTCTTCAAAGAACCAACCGAATTCAAAGTGCGTGTGGGAACACGGCCTATATGTAAAATGTCATAGTCTGCAATGTAACAATATGTCGACGAGTTTGGGGTTGCATTCTCTTATATATGCGAGTCAACCATAGGTCGCCTCGCATATATACACAGAACGACACGATGTGTAAATGGGTTTGTCGATACGGCACGAGTGATGTCGCGGAAGGATAGAACGAGAGGCGCTTGCGCCTCGAGTTCTATCCCTCCGCGACAGCACGAGTGTCATATCGACAAACCCATTTACACATCGTGTCGTTCTGTGTTTATTACACGCTTCGCATCCTAGAATCCGTGCATTAAAAATACATGATTAGAATGTTTATTTAGACTCACACATGGCGTGTTTGTCATGTGTGATGATTCTTTTATTTAAATATAGTTCCAGTTTCATTGTTGAGGCGAACGTCATGTACGTCATTTTACGTCAACGAGATGTGTATGGAATGTACGTTCCATACGGATTTGTGAATATGGAACAGCAATAACAGTGTACTTCTAGGAACAAGCATGTAATAAATAGACAGAACACAACGCGCATCTTAATCGAGAATCTTTTATCGAATGAGTTGCGGATGGCGCAAGGATATATTTCGCGAGAGCGTAGCTCGAGCGAAATATAACTTTGCGCCGTCCGCAACGAGTTCGATAAAAGATTCGAGATAATGATGCAAGTTGTGTTCTGTATTTATTCTACACCGTTCGGTCAGATAAGTTCAATCCATGAATGTCATATCCATTGTTACTATAGCCACCTTTATTGTGATTTAAGTCTGACAAATAGCCAGTAATTATGGGGGGATCACCGGAAGCGGATGATCGACGTAATGTACGTCATATTTCTTGGCGACAACGTCAACAAGAATAGTTCCGGCTTGTATTCCACTAGAGGTATACACTACTATGTATTCAATGGCTGGGATTCCGTTGAATACATGTACCTCACGTCAATGGGTGTGGAATAAATAAGAGAATGCATTGGCCTAACAATTTTTTCTTACATTTTTCAACAATGTTTTTCATTTTTTCTTACATTTTTTTAACAGTTATAAAATTAATATAAAATGTGTTAGGCAAATGCATTCTCTTATATATGCGAGGCATATATATGTATCACACAGTTTGCTCTGGTCTGATATAAAATCCTCTTCTTCCGATTGGTACACCTGTGGACATTGATTTCGTGGCGCGGCGGGTAACACTTTCATGTTCGCAAGTGCTCCAGGTTTACCTGTGGATAAATCAATATAAAGGTAAATTGCTGTCGGGAAACGAACCAAGATAAAATGGAGAACCAAATACCAACATACATGTACATGTTCTGGTTCCACACTGATTTGGTACCATCTGCAACCAATCCTGAGATTGGTTATTCAAGGAATCCACAGAATTCAAGAGCCTAACTTAAATAACGTGGTCTAAAATTTACCAATATGTCCACGCGTTTGGGGTTAAGGTGATACGGGGAAGACTCAACCAAGCGGTATTCCTTTGAAATACCAAAGCACGTATTCCTGGATTGTTTAGAGTCACGTGACAAGACTTTTGATTGCTGACGGGGCTGTAACTATATTGCTCTTATCTCAAATATGGGGGGAAAATATGGACCATAACTTTATTAAAATAATTCGATATTTCTTTCAGATACCAGATCATCTTCGGGGTTTATTCTGTGAAATAACATCTTGTGCTAGCAAATTAAACGGTATAACGTATTGGCGAACTAATAACACATTCACATCACTTTAAAGACATATTATGGACTTGTTCGGTGCGTGAAACTGATAAGTTAGTACTCAGGCGTTATGCCAACCAGGGGAATATAGCATTCTACTAATTATACATCGCCGAAAATTTCAAAGAAATCGATCATACCATCATCTGAACTACGCTCAATTGTAAATATTTACATCTAGATTCCGGACGCAACTGTCGGCGATAAACAAACACAAATGTGTTCGCCATCGAGAGTCATTGAATTTACGTAATGACGATGTGTGTGTTGTCAATTTGGATCAATATTCGAAAAATAACTACTTTGAACAAGATTATTCTCCATTTCTATTACCGGAGTGTTTCACAACACTGTACGCACAGTTATATGCACGGTTGACGACATACTAAGTTAAAGTGATGTGAAACACCCCAGTATGGTGATCGAATAGAAATGGAAAATAATCTGGCTCAAAATAGTTGTTTTTACAAATATGATATCGAATTGACAACATATTAATTAAATGCAGTAACTCTCGATGGCGAATTCGTTTTCAAAAGTTTATCGCCGAATGTTGCGTCCCGAATCTAGAAGTAAACATGTATACAATTGAGCGTTGATCAGACCATGTTTTTTATGGAGTGTTACGGTCGATTTATGGAGTGTTACGGTCGATTTGCTTGAGATTTTCGGAGATGTTAGGAGATGCAGCTTTCTTCCAGATGACATACAGCCTGAATACTAACCAATCAGTGTCACGCACACAAACAAGTCATTAATATGTCTTTCAAGGGTTACTGCACTTAAATGTTGTTGGTTTCTTTAGTCTCTGTGTTGTAGAATAAGGTAATATAACCAGATTTCCATTATTTGCTTGTCTGTTGAGTACGAAGTAATGCTACATATGGCTGATTAGCCGGAATGTGAAAATACCAATTGTCGTTGTCGAGTAATGTTTGTACAGTTTTCAAACAAACGCATCAAATAAATGCTATATTATATGCATACTAGTCCCGTATACTCATTTAAGGTATTGTATTGGGACAAGTCAGTGAGTGACTTGAATTTACGCCCCGTATTAACATATTTTTTTACAGCTTCATGTGTATCACGCGTTGCCCAATCCACTATCTGTTAATTAATCTGATTACGTCTTGGACACGGAACTTCGTAATTTAGTTTATTGTTCCAGCCATTATCAAATTATTAATTGATTTTAAGATAACCTACAGTAATGCCTTAATTAATCGACTCCATAACCACATCCGAATTATGGGTAACTTTTCAGGATTTAGTCGGAAATATGGCTTGTTGCCATTCATCAGAAAGCTCTCGGAGAGAGTTTTCCGATGAATGGCAACAAGCCATATTTTCGACTAAATCCTGAAAAGTTACCCATAATTCTGCTGTGGTTATGGAGTCGATTACTTAGGGCATTACTGTATTAACCTTAAATTTTACAGAATCAATTTTAGACTCAAATGACTTGTTTTTCTGTATATTATTACGATCTTAGATCATTGTTTTTCTCTATATTATCGATCTTAGATCGTTATTATTATCGATATTAGATCGTTTTTATTACCGGGAATTCATAATAACTTGCGTAGAGTATCCCTTTAAGACATGTGCCTACGCAATTCCAGACATTGATAGTGATCCAGAATGGAGTGGTTCAGGTATCTAAATAATCATGTTAGTGTGATCTGGTCGTGTCAGCCGAACTATCTAATGCTGATCAAAGTAACACGAGTTATTAATGGGCGGCATCGATTTCTACAACATTACGCTAGATGGTGATACACAGGTGATTCAAGATTTATAAGATGATCCTTATATAATACTCTATTGTTCGTGAGAGCAAAACCGACCGAACATTTCGTTTAAGTCAACAAGGGACAAGCGTCAAATGCCAATCCGGAGAGGTGTCATATGAAGATATTGAGTACACTCCTTTAGTACATAGACCACACTCTAAATCTAGTCTGATCAGTTCAGTTGTTTTTGCTGTCCCTGTACATGTATGTATAGATTAATTGAAAAATGGACGTAAATTGACAAAGTATCGTATTATATATATATATATATCTTTATTGCCTCCAGTACTGAAGATTTAACAAAAGACATAGGATACATGAATGTAACATAAATACAGTTAGCAATCAAGAAGTAGTGAAAAGACAGACAAGAGAACAAACTGCCGAGGAAAAGAATATCATTCTAATTGTATGTACATGAACACGAGCTTACATATCACAACATCAGACAACACACACCCTCTCGACCACACCCGTACGCATATACAATATAACACATTACGCAGACACACATACAGCCGTACACACATACGTTAGGATGCACTGTCACAACAGCACTCCATAAACAGGTCCATACAATTACAAAAGGAACTCTAGTTGGAGTTGGATTCGCATAGGAGAATCTCTCCCCAAAGAGTCAGCAAACGCAATGCCCTTGCTCGACAATAGCTCCCCTGCAAACGTATGCACCCATTACGTGAAATAAATTATATGTAGAATGATGTTGCGACAGTGCAAACGCTAACACAAGAAAACATATACACGCACGTATACACCCTCACACACACATACATACACACACACCCACCCTCATATACACATACATATGCATATATATATATATATATATATATATATATATATACTAGAAGGTGACCCGACTTCGTCCGGGCTTTGACCTTGAATTGACCATTTTGAAGGTCAATGTCAGGTGGGGTCAAACACCAACATCACAAAAATGGTGGAAATCGGCCCAGCGAATACCGGGAAATCGGCTCAGCGGATACCGAGATACCCTATATATATGCATCAAATTTCCATCGGTGCCCGAGATATCGCCAAGACGTCTGAAACAGTCAAATGCATCGGCCGGTTAACTTGTTAAGCGTTAACGTGATCTAACGTTATGACCTCTAACGACGTCATAGAAGTTACGCATTGTTTTTATCCTGATGGAAGATAGTACCACTTCTTCTTGATAATTGAGGCAGATAACTAAAACGGATACATACGCATTATATATCGTTGGAAAGAGGAAACACGAAAGGTTCTCACCGTGTCATTATTATGACTGGCATTTTATGATTCGCGCTGTTTCGAATCGACTACCGTCTTCCCCGGACCGTAGTATTTTGATCACTGAGTGACGGATTTCATAGTCTTCCAGATATGACATTAGAACATCTGCGTCAACTTCACAAGGGATATTGCCGACAAACAACCGTTGTGTTTTGATTGGCCCGTCGTTTTGTTTGCGTGCATAACGGGTCGGCTTAAAAGGCCTAGAATTGTTGTCTGGTTGTTCGTCGCAAGATTCACTTATTGAGTCGTTGTAAGTATCGCGCGATCCGTTATACTTCGGCGGGTTGCGATCGGTCCTTTGTTGTGTGCGATTGGTTTGTTGTGGTGTATGTGCTGGATTGGCTGTGTGATTTTCGAGACTCGAGCTCGTATCACGTGGGTTATCTGCTGAGTCAATGTCGTCACCGTCGATGGAATTTATACTGTTATCCAGATTCAGGTGATGTTTATGAACATTTTCGTTTTGGCTCAATCCTGGTGTGTGGTGGTTTTTAACTGTGTCGGTTTGGGTCGCGTTGCTTTGTGTTATATCAGTATCTTGGAAGCATATAACTGGCCGAGTTACGCGACCATGACTCTTGCTGTTCACTGAGGTACACACGGCTTTAGAAAAGCGATTTAGCTCTGAGAATGTATGATTAACAAAGCCCTGCAGATCACCTCTGAGGTTTTCTGCACACTGATGTTCACATTTACACGGCTTCTCAACTGACTGGGTGGGCGAGCTAGGTGCCGATTTACATGTGGAGCCAGTTTGACTTTTTGGGATGTTTTTATTTACAACTCCTTGAAGTGATGCAATCGCGCCTCTGTTAGACTTACTCTGTTTAACATTTTGCTCCAAATTGTCGAGAATATCGGATATATCGTGTTTCATTTGTCTGATTTCGGCTTTGAGAGAAGCGACACCTGAACATTTCTCGCTCTCTATTCTCTGAACAGCAAGTTCATTAGAATACGAGGAGTCTTCGAGTGTTTCAATGCGTCTGATAACATCACCCAGCGATAGTTCGTTCAGATTAACACGGGTAGACATGTCTGTTGAAAGATTGTCGATTTTGGTCTGCATGTTTTGTTTAGCTTCTTGTAAGATAGTGATGTTTGTTCTGACACCGATGTCGGAGTATAGATCGGCGGATTGCTCTTGGTTTTTACTTGCTTCTGGTGTCACCGTGGTGGAGGACTTTGTAACTGATTCAGTATCAGCTGAAGACTTGGATTGTGTTTGACCGCGTGGGCGACTGCTGCCACTTAGCATCTCAGTTATGTGTTCGACTTTCTCCTCCAACAGGCATAGAAACAGTTGATAAATATCATTAGCGAGCTTTTTCGTGACTGGTTCTGACGCTTTGGTCTGTATTCGACGTTTAAGAATGGCATTGTGGGCGACGTTGACAATGTTGAGGTTCTTCACTTCCTTGAACAGGGTTTGTCTCATACTCTCGATAGTAGCTTCATTGTCTTTTGTTGAGTACATCAGTTTGGCTATGAAGGCTTCTTTTGGTGTGTTGTGGATGAATTCCATCATTAGCATGACATATAATTTGATATCTTTATCAAGCGAATTTGTCTGGATACTTTCCATGAAACAGTCAAAAGCGCACATGACTCGGTCTGGACGCAGGGGTTGATTGTCTTGCTTAGTAGAAGGGTCTGTTGGTGGTTCCTGTGAATCCACATAAAATGAGTCATTGAGTATTTTGTCGGTTTCAGTAAGGATATTATCCATGCTTAGGTTTGATATGGTCCCTTCAAGTTTATATATTGTTGATTGAAGGTTACAACACACCCAGGAATGGCAGTCAGGTAACAATGAGCAGATTGATTGTTTATCACACCTCTCCGGCTCCACACAGTAGGTGTCTAATTGATAAATACTGTCGATAATTTACAAGCAGATTATCTAACAGGTAGGACAAAATGGCGACATAAACAAAGGGAAAAGGTAGGTCCCAATGAATCGGGGCTTCAACAAAACGAATTATAGTCACAATGAGCGGTCCGAATTTCCACCACCAAGAGGCAGATGCGAAATCACAGTCGTTCCGATGTCATCTCAAGACGTTTGGGAGTACTTTCATGCTGTTATTTGGATAAAATAGCGATATTTTGTAGAGCGTTGGAAACAGTGACCATTGGCTAAGTGCGAAAGTCGTCAACGATTGTTTGTGGTTACATTTTCCCTTCAGTTTCTATAGCCACTAATTTGCAGAAGATAAAATGCATAAACGAGGTGAATAATGGGTGAATATAATCAACTTAAACTGGGAAACTTCAATTTGATCCCAGGTCTCCCATAGAAGTTGCGTCTTTAGTAGAATGAGGTTCGGGATAGCGTCACTATGTTTACCCTCTGGGGACCTCATTCTACAAATGACAGATACACTATTTGTAGGCGTGAATGCCGATGGCAATTGAACTAAATGATCTCAGTATATATATATATATTAAAGATACGGGCGGCGTTGGCGGTGGATATGCTGTTAAAATATTCAGCTCCGTCAAAAACCGCCATAAACAGGACGAATAGTAAAATATAGACACACATTGTTCTTATACCAATCAGAAATATAGCATATACAGTATGTTATTGTGAAATGTTTTTTCCTTTGTTATGTAAACAAAAGCAAAACACGTTACAGAACCTGGCTTTTGTATAGATCCGGATATGGTTAACATAAAGTGCGTTATTTTTTCACTGTTTTCCTGATAAGGAAATCATAAAGAGCGTTTATAGCATTTGTGTGTGATTAACCAATATAATTGCGCTGTGTTATGTAAACAGCACCAAAACGTATGTAACACGAGCAGGTTCCTGTTTACGTACACCATCGTATGTCTTGACGACAATATACTATTCACGCGCTGATTATGTTTGGCATATTAAGAAAACTATATATATTTTAATATTCCTTCTGTTGGTGGCAATTTGAACATATATGAATAGTTATGCAACGAACGCCGCCCGTGCCTTTAAACAAACACCATATAACTGCTCAATCAACAACGAAGCTAACTAACAAGCTCAACGAAAGCAACCAAGAAATAAGTGGGCAGCATGCACTTCCACTTCCAAGGCAGACGTTAAAGTGATGCGAAACACTCCGGTAGGGTGATCAAATAGAAATGGAGAATAATCTTGTTCAAAGCAGTAATTTTTACAAATATTGTATCCAAATTGACAATACACCGTCATTCTTATATATTAATTAAATGCACTGACTCTCGATGGCGAAATTTTTTCCGTCACTTTATCGCCGATTGCTGCGTCCCGAATCGAGAAGTAAATATTTACAATTGAGGGTAGTTCAGATGATGTTTTCTATGGAGTGGTAGGGTCGAATTACTTCAGATTTTCGGCGACGTTAGATGAATGTTACATTCCTCCAGTTTGCATTGCGTCGAATACTAACTTATCAGTTTCACGCACCCGAACAAGTATATAATATGTCTTTAATTGTTATTCAGCGGTAAGTAAAGAACGCTAAAATCGACGAGATATAGTGTTCCTGCACCTCGTACATGTAATATATCATGCAGCAATAGCATACGGTAATTACCAATTCAATATACATATGACTAACACAAGGGAATATAATGTATCAGGGAATATAATCATCATATGATATCAAACGTTATGTCTCCGTTAAAATTAATAGTAATGCTGGCAACGGGGTTTAATTTCAGCAATGGTGTACAGAAAGAGATAAGGGCAATCTGTCATGCTCAATAAATAATGAGAAACACCAGGTTTCTGCTCAGTGATTTCAAATGCTTAATTATGCAGATGAGACGAACGCGATAGACATTGATAACGCATCACACCAGCTACGGGCAGGGGCCTATACTATAGAATACATTGTTTGTAATAGCAGGCTTATTTGAGTCCTATAGACAACTGTAATCTAACAGCGAACGCGATTTCTTGTAAATCACAAAAAAGATGGCAAATCGAGTACTATCGACCACCGTTCATTAAACGCACATCTAAACATTGTGATTTTGTCAAGGGAAATTACTCTAATGATATATGCGAATGATATGGCAATGCCCATTTGTGTCAGTTGGTGAGTGATTTAGTTGATGAATAAAGGTACATTATGTGCGACTAGTTTCCGATACTTGGGTTATTTTGACCACAATTGCGCACTGTGAAAAGTAATTCCTCCGGTATCGTGTGGAATACTTACTATTTTCAGATGTTTTATGTTACATGTTTCTTAACGGTTTGTCGAAAAAGGTCGTCAAACACACATATCGGTTGCCCTTCAAATGGACACATCAACTTTATGTAGCAATATTACCAGGGGTGGAACCTGATTTGTCTAGCTAGCTTTGGGCAGGGACAGCGGCTGAAATATTAAAAGTTGGAACATCTAGACCTTAATAGTTGAAAAGTTTGAGGTATCATGCAGCTGGAAAATGTCAACCCATGATGGGGGTGCGATGCCTGTTATCGGACTTGGTATTTTCGACCTGTGTGAAGGATGGGTGTTCATTTGGAAATTCCAATGTGGACCAACACTCCCTCGTCCAGGATATCCGGGGACATCCAACCTCGATTTTAAAAAACACTTCTTCGAATATTTCCGTTATTTCGTCAAAAACTCTTCTTCAAATATCTCCGTTATTTCGTCAAAAACACTTCTTCTCATACAAATCGCCGTTATTTAGTAAATTAACATTCTTTATAGAGTTATTGCCCTTCATATTAAATATGAAGCTAACATGCAGGATTAGCTATACATGTCGTCATTTAGTGGACAATCCAAAGCTCGCATGCCACGCGTGGTCGGATTGTCCATTAATTAACGAACATTTTAGGTACGGATTGTCCGTTTATAAATGGCCAATCCTTCGCACGAAGATCGTTTATATACACGTTTTGAGCCCGAGCCCGACAATTTACTGTAACTCTTTAATTCCATTCAAAATTAAAATCTAGGCCGTTGCCATGGCTATCTCCTTTAAACTCCATTGAGCGTAAACCATCTCAATGGGTTAACAATTGAGATTCCGTGACTGCATTACAAAGAACGTGTACTCAGCTAACCGAACTCACCATTATCCGCTCGAAGAATTGTCGTGATCATGGCGTGAAAAATCAATAATGTAGCCTATGCAGTTGTAATCTAATAATTAATTTTTACAAAAATGGTATTGTTGCTGTACTATAGAACCCGTTTAGCCAGTACTTTATCATTCCGTATTGCGATTATTTACATATTACAAAGCGTTCGAGTACTATGAAAACATGCAAAGATGAAACTTTCAGGCACCCTTTTTCTCCACCAAATGAAAAGATTTTCCTGTCAAGTAAATCCCGGTATATAGATGGTTCGCCACAAAAGATCATATAAGTCATTACATGTCAATGTAATTTGCATATAAAGAGTTTTGGGCATATGTTGAGTTTCAATTTACAATGAAAGAAATACAGTCGAATACTATAGAACACAAATATGTATTACAAAATTAGTAAATCACAAATTAACGGTGATATTACAAAAATTGTATTCTATAGTATACATGTAGGCCCCTGGTCTCTTTATGACGCTGATCATATTCCTCAAATGACTAGATACCACGCATTAACACCAGTGCTGGTAAAACCCAACTGAAACAGTAAGACATGTATAAAATATGATGAAACACTCAGTAAAATATTCTCCGATTCCAAAATGTGAGCTTTAATCATTTCGTTGTGGGAGCTGCGCCGGTGCACCATTAACGATCATGTGTGTGTCATGACTTACCTTATATATATGTGAGGCTCACATAAGAGAATGCACTGGCTTACATGGTCAAACTAAATACTGTTTGACCAATGTATTCTATCATATGTGCGAATATGGATCCTCGCACATATAAGAGAATGCATTGACACATTGCTTTCGCAAACTTTCAGGAAGCTCCAGTCATTGAAGGGTAAATAGGTTCATGCAAACCCTGTGCCAATGCATTCTCTTATATATGCGAGTCTACCATAGGTCGCCTCGTATATATAAGAGAATGCATTGGCCTAACAAATTTTATACTATTTTTTTATAATTTGTTTAAAAAAGTAATAAAATGAAAAAAATAATAAAAAATTGTTAAAGTATGTAAGAAAAAATGATAAAATTTGATAAAGAATGTAAGAAAAAATGATGAAATTGTTAAAGAATTTAAGAACAATTTATAAAAAAAATGATGAAAAATTGATAGGTCAATGCATTCTCTTATATATGCGAGGCGACCTATGGTCGACTCGCATATATAAGAGAATGCATTGGCACAGGGTTCTCGCAAAATTTCAGGAAGTTCCAGTCATGGAAGGGTTAACAGATAGATGAAGAATGTTACTAAAGTTTGGCAGCTGTATGAATATAGCTTAACACAGGTGCCACAAATCATGCAGCATTACCCTCGTGTTAACCAGTGGTCCCTATAGGGGCCGTAAGTCAATGCATATTTTGGACTTCACACCAACAATAACATTCATATTAAATTCTCATCTTTGTATAATTGTTTCCGAATTTATCCACTGAAAACTAAAATATCACATAACACCACCAGCTCATCATTTTCAAGAGAATCGTAACATTTAATAAGCGAAAACCATAGACAATAGATTGTAGTACCATTGAGATGTTAAGATAATTAACCTCGTCTTGTATAATTATGTTGATATGAATATTTCATGGATAATTGAGAATTATTTTCTGTGCAGCACACAACAGCTTAAACCATTTGTGCACAAAACCTAGAAATTTATCGCTATTGTCTTTTTCCGTGATCAAAATATGTTCAGTATTATGTGTAATACTAACAGTGCACTCACCACCACCGGAAATACTTAAATTCATAACATTTAATGTATCCCATGTCTCTCTTTTTCGTAAGCGCGCGTATGACTTCAAAAGTGTTCCGTTATTGGTAGCTTCCTAAATGTTAAATAAAGAGCGATTGGAAACAACTGACACATTGATCTCCCAACTTCATATGAACCCACTTCGCATGAACCCACTTTGCATGAACCCACTTCACATGAACCCGTATCACCCGAGCCCACTACATATGAACCAACTCCATATGAACCCACTTCACATGAACCCACTTCACATAAACGCATTCACATAAACCCACTTCACATAAACCCACTGCACATGAACCCACTTCACATAAACCCACTTTACATAAACCCACTTCACAAAAACCCACTTCACATAAACCCACTTCACATAAACGCACTCCACATAAACGCACTCCACATGAATCCACTCCACATGAACCCACTTCACACGAACCCATTTCACATAAACGCACTCTACATAAACGCACTCCACATGAATCCACTCCACATGAACCCACTTCACATAAACCCACTTCACATAAACCCACTCCACATATACCCACTCCACATGAACCCACTTCACATAAACCCGCTCAACATAAACGCACTCCACATGAACCCACTTCACATAAACGCACTCAACATGAACCCGCTTTACATAAACCCACTGCTCATGAACACACTCCGCATGAGCCCACTTCACATGAACCCACTGCTCATGAACCCACTCCACATGAACCCACTTCACATGAACCCACTGATCATGAACCCACTCCACATGAACCCACTTCACATGAACCCACTTCACATAAACGCACTCTACATTAACCCACTTTAGTTGAACCCACTTCACATAATCTCACTCCACATGAACCCACTGCTCATGAATGCACTCCACATGAACCCACCCCACATGAACCCACTTCGAAGACTTTGAGTCTTTTTAAATGTACATCGCCAAACTACTTCCACATCTGGGTGATTATGTGTGCATTAGATTATTTTCGAAACAATGTATGCATTTGTTGTCCCTATAGCAATAGAATAATATTCCTAGGTGCTAGCAAAGATTTTTTCCGGTAATTCCGAGCAAAGATTTTATTTTTAGAAAGTATCAAGAAAGGGTAATTTAATAACAAATAGAAAATCTTGTTTAATTAAAAAACAAATTTACTTATTCATTTTCGTATGACTAGAAAGTACAGTCGGGGGGAATTTGCAAAACAAGAAAATATTTTTTAGCAGCGCGCTCTTCAGTTGGGGTGACACAACTGTAATCTGTTTATATCCAATCGGGATTCTCACAGTGATTTCCTTCCTGAAGTATATAGGGAAATCTACGTAGAACTGAAGTATATAGGGAAATCTACGTAGAACTGAAGGTATAGTTAAACAGCAAGTAAATTATGTTCATTGCGATATTCGATCTGAGATATTTGTTTTCGAATGAATTTCATTGGACGCGTTGTGTACATAAATAGATACCCGGGCATTTCTGCTGGGAAAGAAGGTGATGCAACGGGATCGATCGATGTGTTACTCTCATTCTGTAGGTGGGTGATAAAATATATGTGGTTAGATGTGACAGGATCGTTCGGTTCGTGACTTATTCTGGAAGTGAAATAGCCAAGACATTTGTGGTTAGCTGCAACGGATTGACCGAGTCGTGAGTACTATATACATATTTAATTCGTCTTTTGTAATTCGTGAGCGTCTAAAACGTCATACCTCAGGAAAATCAAATTGTTGTAAAGGCCGAAAAGTTTGTGTCAATGTGATTTATATGGCAAACTTGCAACTGAAGAAGATCATATTGGTTTATAATATATTTTGACTTTTCAAAACTTTACCTCTTTGGTCTTTAAAATTTTAAATTTATATCTTTTTCCTTAAATTACACATTTTTTAGGAATCTTTTATTTTAATTATCTTCTTTCGACATGTACGCTCCAAATTACTTTTCAAAAAATATTTTAAGCCGCTCCAGGACCTTGCTCTCAGACTCTAATTTGTTGCCAAGAACACGAGGAACACAGTATCTGCATGTGACTGGGACCCTAACCATAATATATACCCCTTCTTTCATATACTTTGCAGACACTCTCCTCTTGTTCTTGACATGCATTATATTTTTGCACCACCAATATTATATGGGTAAACGTAAGCTATTTTTCTTTCTTACTAAAACCCTTGCTGATTAACAAAACGGCCTCTGGTCAACATGCCGGTGCATTACGGTGTGTTACGAATCCTGAGCAAGTATTACCTGGTCAGACATTCACTTACCTGTATTGGTTACACATAAAAACAATATTATCGTCGGCGGGCTTCTAAAACGCCGTACATCAGGAAAACCAATTGTTCAGGAGACACAAAACACTGTTTATCTCTGGAACTAGAACTGCATGGTATCTTCCAATAACTTTGCACAATAACACTTTAGATCACATTTGTCATAATATATACACGTTCATATTCAATTATCTCCTAGATGATGAGAAAACATGATTTTATGGTATTATACGACACTTTAGAAGGAAAAATTAGAAATCCGTGAGGTACTACATTTTAGTTTTGACGATTTTCGCGGTTTGTTAGATTCTGTTACTCCGGATAAGGAGAATACGTCCTCCGGCCAAAACAATCAGAATTATCTTACCAGATACGGTTTCGGAAATAAAAATTACGAAATTTTAGAATTAACGAAATTCTTTCGCGGAAACACAAATACGGCATTTTAGGACACGAATTTCCCCGAATAATGACATTTATACTTGGAATATTGACAAGTTAACTGACGAACTTATGTAATCGAACCCGTATATTCCGATAATGTAATAAAACGTTTCACGCCAAAATGACAAGTACGACATTCGTGACAATTTTCTCAACCCTTCCCCAATATTGAAATGGGAATAGCTCATTTGCATATAACAAATTGTGTTTACGTAATATGGCAATGGGACATTAGAGGCTGAAATAGAGACACATAATAACGACCTTGATACTTAAAATACACTATAAAATCTTGTCAATGGCATACGAACCCCACTTTTCTAAATTTTCCAAATTTGATCACCAGCAAACCATCCCTCCATTTTGATGATCACAAATATACGCACTTGTCAGAGATCAAACCAGCTTCTCCATCGTTGGAGGCTTGTGATATGAGGGGACTTATCTATGTTCCTCACCGACTGAACCACAATTGTGAATACTATGGTCTGATTAATTCCGTATTTAAGAATCGTTCTGAATTATGCATGTTATGATCTTTTTATCTATACAATTTAAAGATATGTTATGGACTTGTTCGGCTGCGATAAACTTATGTTAGTACCCAGGCGCTATGCCAACCTGGGGAATGTATCATTATACTCACATCACCGAAAATTCAAATAAATCGACCGTTCCACTCCATAGAAAACATTCGTCTGAACTACGCTCAATTGTAAATATCAACATCTCTATTCGGGACGCAACAATCGGCGATAAACTAACGCAAACGATTTCGCAATCTAACGTCATTGGCATTGCATTTAATTAATATATAATAATGACGTGTGTGTTGTAAATTTCGATTAATATTCGTAAAAATAACTACTTTGAGTCATAATATTCTCCAATTCTTTTTGATCACCCTACCGGAGTGTTATACGTCACTTTAAGCACTTTAACCCTTTTGCTAATTAATGAATTCTCCGATTCAATGAACTTTTATGGAAACCCTGTGCCAATGCATTCTCTTATATATGCGAGTCGACCATAGGTCGCCTCGCATATATAAGAGAATACATTGGCCTAACAATTTTGTATCTTTTTGTTTATAAGTTTTTCTTACATTCATTCTTTAACAAATGTTATGATTGTTTTTATAATATTTTCTTACATTCTGATAAATTTTTATCATTGCTGCTTACATTATTTAACAATTGTTATCATTTTTTATCATAATTTTATTTTATTTTTTTTATTTTTAACAATTATAAAAAATAATTAAAATTTGTTAGGCCAATGCATTCTCTTATAGATGCGAGGCGACCTATGGTCGACTCGCATGTACAAGATAAAATACATTTTCCTAAATGTATGGACTTGTGTACTACACTAACCTCCGACTGGCAACTTTGGTCAGAATGTCACAGAACACGACTGAGTATTTCGAAACAAATCAGGTTTCAACTTATTTTGTAAACAATCTAGCACTTTTCTCGTCAAAATGCAACATTTTGTGTCAGTTCCTCATATATTATGTTTGTGTACGTTTGCTCTCGCCTCGGCCATTTTAAATGCGTGATACTCACCAACCTCCAAACCACATGATTCCCCACCGCGAAACCTATACATTTTAGTGCTAGTGCAGCATTCAGTTCAACATATTGAACTTTTGTGGAAACCCTGTGCCAATGCATTCTCTTATATATGCGAGAATTCATTGGCCTAACAATTTTTTATCATTCTAATGTTTCTTATAATTTTTAGGACATAAAATAAAAAACATCCATTACCCTGCAGGGAGCCCCACACATGTATAGAAGCATATAGAAGATTGTCGTCTGCTCATGTTTGTCTGGGGCTCTGTATGGGTGAAATTATAAAATTGTTAAAGAATACAAGAAAAAATTATTAAAATTGTAAAAAATTGTTAGGCCAATGCATCCTGTTATATATGCGAGGCGACCTATGGTCTACTCGCATATATAAGAGAATGCATTGGCACAGGGTAAAAAAAAATCCCGACTTAAGACTGGATTTGATATGGCGGGTCACATTTTGTTCACTTATTTTTTTTGGGTAAAAGCTAATCCAATAGAATAGTAGTATTATAACTTAATGTTCTTGGTGTAAACATATCTTGAAATATTTAATAAAATTGTATTAATATGCGGTAAAATGAATGCATTAGGTCTAATTTTATTGAATATTAGTTCGTTGAATGATTTGGTAAAATCTTACTATTTGGCGTAATATTTTTCCTATTGAATTTAAAGTGTAATATATTATAGCAAACACATGCAAATTATTTGTTTGAACACAATTGCGGTTGTGAATGATTTTATATAATTGTTATATATAAGTCCGCATGAATTCACAATCCCAGTATTCCACATCGGCCAGGAATCGGAATTGTGTGTATAAACAGAAATAAACAATGTAGTCAGTTTTTTAAACCGATCACAAATATGACGAGAAAACCAAAATCAGAAATGGTAACGCGCTCAATATCATATAATACATATTATTAGCTATACATAAAATATAATGGAACTTTAATTTAATGATTGTGAAAAATGTGTATATAGGTAACGGCTATGTAGTTGAGTAGTTGATTATATGTGACATTGTGTGTATGTGTGTATAATGTGCACTTGAAGAGAAGGATGTGAAAACATTTTTAAAATCGGACGTGCCAAAGTATAGTTTAATTTGAAATATTCACACACCAGACGTCACGTATGATATGTGTCCACAAAGAGCGCATACGTTCCCATTGGTTGAAATGTTCATCGCCAAACATCACTCCTTACACCCGGATATATACGTTGCGTGGTCATGTATAGATGTGGCTCACCGACGGGGAAACAGCTTTAACCATCTATGTAAATATGTAAATTTGTAAATATGTAAATTATAAATATGTAAATTTGTAAATATGTAAATATGTAAATATGTAAATTATATGTAAATTTCACAAGCGAGTGGGGTGGCATTAACGCCATGTGAGATGGTGATATTCTTTTTATATGTACAATGATTAACTTGGAATTTGAATATAGAAGACTGTTATATTTTTGGAAAACCAATGAGCAAAAAAAATAAAAAAATTCTTTCAAATATCGCAAGTGTGTGATAACCATCCAGAAAACCTGTGCTGTGGACTCTTTTCCGAACGCGTGTATATCTCGTTTATACAATGGCACCCAATCCCAGTTCAAAATACCAACTTTATATCGCAAAAAGCAGGCCAACATGCATGTCTATGTAGAAATTCGCTACGAACATCTCATAACAAGTTCGAAGACTGCTATAAACGGACCGAAAATACAGCCAGTATACATGGACTGAAATTAAATTGTCGAATACCTGATCCAAACATATCGCATACGTTTCACAACCGTCAGAGATCTTGGATGTCCAAACTTCGCCCTCAATAAAACTTGCATGCATTGAATATGTGGAGCTTGTTTAAATTTTATAATATTTTGGACAAGCCCGCTTTTCGCATCAGAATTTCCAAAGAATATTCGTTTGTCAAAAAAATCTATAATATTCATAATTTCATTGCATCAAGGATTGCTTCGTTCGTTGCGCCTATCATCGGTGTTAATATAGAAAAAGACATCTTTCTCGAAAACGTATATGGAAAAAAAATAACGCTAACCGGGAGCGATGGTGAAACTATTTTCCCGCCGGTGAGCCGCTATAAACCGCAACACACACTCCGGGTGCAAGGAGTAAATATACAACGGCCATTCGATTGATGCACTAATAACAACACAATCATTGATACACCAATAACCTCACACCCATTGATACACCAATAACCACACACCCATTGATACACCAATAACCACACACCCATTGCCAAAAAAAAGTGACGAACGCCTTGACGAGTGACTCACACGTCAACGACTTTTGGATAAAAGGTTTTTATGACACCACATATATCTCGGAGAAAAGAACTAGTCAAACATACCTATACCACAAACCAGTCTTATACCTCTCAACAGACCAGTATTATACCTCTCAACAGACCAGTCTTATACCTCTCAACAGACCACCAGTCTTATACCTCTCAACAGACCAGTCTTATACCTCTCAACATACCAGTCTTATACCTCTCAACAGCCAGTCTTATACCTCTCAACAGACCAGTATTGGAATCTGTGTTTTAGAGAATGAATTGAAAGTTTGTCCAGAATTCAGTTCGGTCTCTGATGCTGGATAATATATCATCTGGTTGAGTATTGAAATTATTTGCACAAAATTAATTTTCACCAAATTGCGTGTTTACATTCCCGGAGACTCAATCCTTGTCTTTTTGATTAACACTATTGTAGTATAATGGCATACTTAGTCGTTTTGACTAAACAGTTCTTAGTCGTCATTGTGAATAATTGTCTGCCTTATTAATTATGACTAAGCTAAGTTTATCATCATGTGGACAAACTGTTCATTAACTTTTTCCTTCACTGCACCCTTAACCCTTTACCCAACAAAGCGGCCAAAAACGCCCAAAATGAAGCTTCAACAGCCTAACATATATTCGGTCTGTCTCAATAACACCATACATGGATATCATTGGAACCGGTTCATTGACCACATTGTGATGGTTACAGTTATGCCCTGTGCCAATGCATTCTCTTATATATGCGAGTCGACCATAGGTCGCCTCGCATATATAAGAGAATGCATTGGCCTAAAAAAATCTTTTTTAGCACTTTTTACCATTTTTTCTTACATTCTTTAACAATTTTATAATTTTTTCTTACATTTTTTAACATTTTTTATAATATCTTTCTACATTCTTTGACAATTTTACCATTTTTAATATGTGTTAAGCCAATGCATTCTCTTATATATGCGAGGCGACCTATGGTCGACTCGCATATATAAGAGAATGCATTGGCACAGGGCCGTTCTGTTGGGTAAATGGTTAAGTTCTGAAAATATTTTGTATCATAACTGATTCAATCAGTTAAGGAACATTCATACATTAATGATGGATTGCCTCACCGGGGAGTCGGCTCTGCGCAGAACACAGAACACATTACCATCGTTTGATGACAACACAAAAGGATTATGATAGTATGTAGAATAATGCCGGATATGCTATCCTGTACAGACAGATAGTGCTGGTTGGTTGATTGGGGGTGTATTCTAGTATGTAACATAATGCCGGGTATGTTATCCCTTTTCGTTGAGTGTGGGTGTATCGTCGTTTCAGCCGCTTGGCCATAATACGAAGTAGTCAGAGATGACAATTTTCACCGGGAAATCACTCAACTACGTGTATAAACCACCGACCACCGCAAAGCAACTGACAAACTTGCCCAGATATATGAATCTAAGGATATGATATGATACGATAATTTTATTTACAATATACACACATGAAAAGTACAATTACAAATAAATATAATATTAATAGACTATAAATGTATATTGTTAGGGGCGATATAGTCACGACTGACTGTCTTCCTATCACCCCTGAATGTGATGACAGATTATATGATGTAGATGGCAGAATGCATTTTATTATTTTTTGGGTTACGTTCGTCGTGTGCAGACTGGGGTTTTTTAATAGGCTTTGTTAGGGCGAAGGTACGAAGAGTGATTCATATGTAGAGGCACCTACTTGGTCGACATAATTAATGAACACTATGAATTTACAAGTGTCAGTGGAAGCGAGTAGGAATAATGAGAGTGAGATTTAGGGAATATTTTAATTAACTGGTAGACTCTTTTTGTTTGTTTGTTTGTTTCTATATTTGTTGGCAAAAATTATGTATCATTTGTACAATCAGGGCATCTTCGGTTTTTGCATTGGAATTCGCTGAATAGGTATTAATTATATCCGTTTTCATACGTTTTCGCAATACATGTCTTGATTGCTTGGATGTATATTTACTTTTTAGGGAATTCCATATTAAGGGGAATGAGTGGTATGGGAGAACTTTAGAAAAAGAGATGGTTCTGAATTGTTTTTGTACTATGGGGTTAGGTTGTCGTCTGTTGGGTTCTGCTCTCTTGTCGTTCATACCAGAAAAGGAAGCCGATAGGCGATCGTAGTACCAGTCATGCATGAAAATGGATGCATGTAATTTATGTAAATCAATGTAAATCTATTTTAAAAATGTTTTCTTGTTTGAAAAGAGGGTCAGTGTGACTTCTATATTTTTTGTTTCATATGATTCTGATGGCTCGTTTTTGTAATAAATATAGTTTCTTCACTGCTGGAACATGTCCCCATGCCTGAATGCCATAAACTAAGTGACTTTGAATTAGGGCGAAGTATAATGTTTTGAGGGTCTTGCTCGGGAGACAATGTTTAACTTTATTGATGCAATAAATTGCATGGGCCATTTTTGAGCATACAATGGAAATGTGTTTATTGAAGGTCAGGTTTTCATCTATATGGATACCTAAAAATTTGGCAGACGATTCGTTCCGCAATGGGTGTGTGGTTATCCGTCTAAGTTCGGCTCCACTAAGATAAATCTTAATTGTATTCCACTTTTAATTATTATTCTGTGGATGCAAGAGCATATAATTGATGCATATAATATAATAGCATTGATGGCTAGTTTGTTGCAGCAACACAAATCAGATAAATTTCTTAATTCGTTATTGACATAACTTTGGATTAACGCGTCATTTTGTCCACTGGCCATAAGGAATTTATCATCGGCATATGATAACAGTTCCATAGTAGTTGCATTTGACATATCGGTCAGGTAGAGGAGAACAATTATGGGCCCGAGCAAGGATCCATGGGGAACACCACATACACTTTTAAAGAAATTTGACTTGCTTCTATTGAATTCTACGTATTGTCGTCTCTCATTAAGATAGCTTCAAAATCATTTGTTTGCCATGCCTTTAATTCCATAATGTTCCATTTTTGTAAGTAAGATGTCGTGGTTTATTGTGTCAAAAGCTTTGGACAGATCAAGAAAAAGGGCTACGGTTGAATCTTTCGTGGGATTGTCGTTGTTGTTTACAACATGATCCAGTAGATGAATGAAGGGATGAAAAGTTGAATGGTTAGGGCGGAATCCGTACTGATGTTTAAATATATGTCCGATTCATTACGATAATCAACTAAACGTTTTTGCATTAGTTTTTCGAGTAGTTTGGAAAATGCGGGAAGAATGCTTATTGAACGATAATTGTTTAATATCACCCTTGTCACTAATTTTGGGTATTGGTACAACTTTAGCTATTTTCATTTTGTTGGGAACATGACCTTGTTCGAATGACAATTTGAATATATGCTTCAATGCTGGTGCTACAGAAAATATGGTTTACTTCATTAGTTTTGTAGATATTCCATTGAAGTCACTGCTGGTTTTCCCGTTCATTGAGTAGCAAGTTAAAATAACCTCTTGGATTGTGGTGGGCGTAATATTTAGTTCGTTACTTTGTCTATTCGTTAAATAATCCAGAAAGTTTGCATCTGTGTGACATTCAATAAGTTCTGAGGTTTTGTGACCTATATTTGTAAAATAGTCATTAAATTTTTCAGCGATTGTGTCAGGATTTGTAAACTGTATGTTGTTATCATGTAGAACATTTGGGTATCCATCCGTATTTTTGTCTCGTTTTATTGCACCTTTGAGTATCTTCCATGTTCAATTACCATCCCTAAGAGCGTGGATCGCGTTTTCGCGCTTGTCTGGGTTAGAACCAGCTTCGTCAGCTTCGTCAGCGTTTGACGGTCCACGATTGAGCACTGGACCGACTGTACCAGTTGGGGGGGGGGGGTAAGAAATAAATACATTTCATATCAGATACATATTACATGATGCAAGTATATATTGATGTTATGGTCTTTAGCTTGATGTTTACGTGCTGATTATCAACGTTCCAATGTAATAGGTCTGCGTCAAAATTATATTATCAAATACCTTAATCAGATATATATTATTTAACAAATTATTATTTTCAAATTCACATCCACAGACCGATTTGTTATGGACAACAATCTCAAGGTTATCAGGTTGATTGCAACGGTCCGTTCAATCGATATACGTGGTGCATTGTAACATGAGCAGTCTGTGGTGTGGTTAATGCATGAACAATCGCTTATCAGTTGTTAATTTAAGGCACATTACTTCATAATTAAATTGCATAAAATAGCATGCCTGATCGTTTGTTTGTTAAATTTATACATAAATGTGGTAATTAGTTATCTCGACTCGAAGATCGATGACAGGAACAATAAAATAGCCTAATATAAATAAGATTGTAACACCTATTTTGACTTGTTAAAGACATATTCGGTCAGATGCTCGTAGCCCGTTTATATATAACCATGGGTATATGCCAGATATAACCATACAACAAAAACCGCCGTGCTTTTGGCCGTTTATTTATCCATGGTATCACTGTGTATATACGACACCGGATATTATGCAGGAAGTTTACTAATTTTGTCCTCTTGACAGTATACCACCGTTAGAAATCTATCAAATTCATTTATAATGCGTAATAATTTTGACAAAGTTTATCGCTGACTGCGTTCGCTATACAATGATCTTGTTTGATTATCGATGACGAGTTGAACAGTCCAACGCGCACGAGTACTGTTCAATGATAGCGTGTTCCTGCACGGGAAAATATCAATCATGAGAGCTTAAACGCCTCTTATTTAATACACTCTCTTCAATTGTCTTGAGTCATCAATGTACCAACGAAGAACGGATGGGAATTTGTATGGAAATTGTCAGCGCATCCGCACACAATCAGACTTAAACTTCAGGTGCTAGTGTACGGCGAATTACAAATTACAATATATTTACTGTCGTGCGAATTGGCGCTATCGCAAGCCAGAAATAAAGAAATCGGTAGCCCAGAAATCGACATATACTGTTTTTTTTTTTTGCGATAAAGGTGACCAAATGAGATAAATAAGATTGACGGACTACATCAATGGTAAAATAACTTGTAGTCCGATACCTGCAAGTTACTATACGCTCGCTGCAATGAACCATGCTTGAACAAAGTCATGTATGGTTTTGTAAGGAGATCAATTGATCCAGCTTGACTTGAAATTAGTTTTATATCTATAATATACAAAAAAGGTCAGGGCAAAATAGTTTGCAACTTATGAAGACCTTCCACGATGCCCCATTCAGTTCCCCCGGAACCCGTATAATATGCAAATAGGGACAGTGGTAATTGCTCTTCTGCATGGGTTACATATTTTGCTGCTCTCAAATAACATTTCAATTTAAGTATATTATTTGCCTTTATATTATAGAAGCTGTTCAGCTAATATATGCATCAATTCATCATCTTGTTTCCCATTTGTTCAAATAATAAAAATTATTTTTTTTTCTTCCAATAAATTTTAATTCTTATCATAAACTTGTGAACATGAACAATATTCATCTATATATAAATATTCATTTATAAATATTTCATTCTATAAATTGTGCCTATAATTCCTGGAGATATGGGCTTATGGATCCCTCAAGGGGTGGGGTCAACAATGCGAATATTCTGCAGTTGTAAAATGGGCAGGTCCGTTGCACCCTGAACAAATTTCTGTTTTTAATATTAGACATACATGTAGATTAATGTAGGTTGATTCTTTAATTTACATGGGGTTATTCTGAAAGGACAAGTAACAGCTTTTTTGACATTGCGACGTATTTCACAAGATGGATAGCAGCTACCACAAATGTTAATAGTGTGGTCCAAATGATCTTTATATGGAGCGCGGTGGTGTTGGGAGGGGTGGGATCATTTATTCTACAATATATTTTTTTAATTCGCCGAAACTGGGGCGTGAAAATACGTGCATAGCTGCCAATGATTTCATCAGCAATGGCCTCCCCACAACATTCGTGCACTGTATGGGGTTGTGATGGCGTTTCTATTTGCAATCCAGCTCAGTAATCATGCAGATAACACACCACATGTCCACACCGCGATGTCCGTGCAAAGCACCGATCACATGTATTGTGTGGATATATAAATCGGATAACTTGCGAATGCTGTATTCATTCTGTCCGAAATGTCTTCATTGGAGTTAGCACCCGTAGTGGAGTCTGTCCATGTGGATAACGAGACTACGTGTGAGATTGCGGTTTTAAAACGAAATATAAATACAACTTGAAAATTAACAAATCAAGACGCCATGGAACGCTGCCAAGTGCTACAGTAACAACCACACCAGAAGCAGATCACGTTTGTGACGTTTGTGGGAAGATTTACAAAGCCGGGTTTGGTTCTGCACAGGAAATGGAAACATCTTTTATGGTATCGGAGTTCTCCACAGCAGTGCTTGGTGGTGAGATGGCAGATGATGTTATCGAATGTTAGCTCCCGCTTGTCACAATATGCACACTGGTAGTTCTTCATAATCTGGAAAATAAAATGAGCCATTGTTCACCTGAAGAATAGCAAAACTCAATCAAAGGGTGTTTAAAATTCAACGCGCAACCCCTAGGTTGCAGTATGTTATTTTAGTATGCCAAATCGACTGTCCATACGTTACGCATTTACTTCCACGTTTGCGGAGATATTTACCTGACTTGAACAATGTGATGGATATTCCTCATGCATGTAAAGTATTGTTGGGACAAAACAAGTGTCCACTTAACCGCGGTGCGGTTAGTGTTGCCATCGCGGCCGAAATGCAACTACACTGCCGCTCCAGCGGCTAACTACAGTTGGGTCGCAGGGTACTTGCCATTCAGCCATGGTGTAGTTGCCGCGGTATACGTTCATTGAACTGAAAAAAGATGATACAAACCAGAAATCCAACCATGGTGTACATGCCATTCGGCCGCGTTGTAGCTGCCTTTCGGCCATGGCATACTTGTCGTTAGGCCACAGTGTATTTGCCGTTCGGTCGCGGTGCTCAACTGCAGTTACAAAATCTGACACCGCGGCCGCACGGCAAATATACCGCAGTGCCAATGGACACTTGTTTTGTCGAGCGGGGTATACACAAAACAATATTTCAATTAATAACTTGTTTACGGTTTAATCAACATTCGAAGTTGGTCAATGACCGACATTCGCAACTGCATCATCAATGCAGCGTCAAGCCATGCCAGAAATATACACTCTGTGGTTGTAATACTGACTTTAAAAAGGTACGAGGGTCGACCATGGTAGGATTGATCATAGTTAATAGCACCGCCAACAACGCGGTACTATCTGTGGTCAACGTCGTTAATGGGTGGTCAATTAGAGTTTAGCTGTATATATACAGGTACATGAACATGTAGACCATTCCAATGTCTATATGCATCATTTTCTTATCAAAACATGTGTGGCTATCATTCAGAACGATTCGGACATTTCCGCTTTGCTAGCAAATAACCTCTTCCATAATTGGAAACCATATTCGCGAAATTCTACATTATAGGGATCTGGTGATCAGGAAATGACATTGACTCGATGGCGCAGAGCTGCGATTGGAGAATAATTTATTCACTATGGCTGTACCAAAAATTGATCATATATTAAATATATTAAACTCTCTTTGTATGAGGTTTGTTTGTTTGTTCATATACATGTACCGATACAGCAAATCGGAAGTGTACGATAAGCAAAACACTCAACAATGTGGCAAGTTTTGGAGAGTGATTCCGGTGATCCATTCAACACCAAAATCTTGTGGCGAGGACTAGTGAGCGCTATAACAGTATTTTGCAAACAACATGGTGCCAGTTTTGATTAACCAAAGTTCATTAGTGTGGTCTCCCCATTGTTGAGTATTTTGCTTATCGCACGCTATTTACATACTTTACAACAGGTTCTCGAACATAATTTGGCTTTGTTCACATAATGCAGCGTAGGAAATACAACAATTACATACTATTTACGCGATATTTATTATGGTATAAAGAAAGGTATGAGCGAACCACAGATTAACTATAACAGCCTGATCGGGCTACAATAGACCGATCGGTCTTCCTGGCACAGTGCTCACTGTTGTAAGAGAGGGAACTTTAAATTTATTGACAATTTGAATCTGCCTGTTTGAATATCTGTATACATCTATGTTTATTTTAAATATTCTCAGTAAATAATTATTTGGTGTCTTGCAAAAGAAATCAGAATTAATTTATTTACGTATTGGTTGAGAGATAACAACAAAACATTTAGAGTGACTCCCCTTATCCCAGATGCATGCTGGCTGTGAAAGACCGATCGGTTTATTTTAGTCTATTATAGATCGGTAAGTGGTTCAGACAGACCTGTTTAAGATATCTGATTGATAATGGTTATACGGTTCAATCCCATTAGTGCCCACATATAACAATATAATTCAATCATTGCGATTAATCGTAAACCTTTGTGATAAATCGCCAAGTACGGTAGTTGGCGATTTATCAGAAATATGTTTTCGACTTATCGCAAAGTTGTTTTAACTTTGAATGTTCTCAGTAAATAATTATATGGTGCCTTGATAAAAAAAATCGGAATTAATTTTGTTTGGTTTTTGAAGTATTAGTTGATCGATAATAATAGAACCGTTTACAGTGACCCCTTGTCCCAGATACATGCTGTCTGCGAAAGAACTATTGGTCTATTTTAACCTGATCGGGCTCTTGTGATAAATCTCAAACATCTTTGCGATAATCGCAAAGTATAATCACAAAGTAGTTAATTGAGAGTTATCGTAAAGATGTTTGAGATTTATCGCAAAGGTTTTGGAGTTATCGTAAAGGTGTGATTTTTCACAAAGTTGTTGTTTTAATTTTGAATATTCTCAGTAAATAATCTCCAAAAGAGATGAGAATTAATTTTTAAAGTATTGGTTTGCTCCCCTTGCATGTTCGCTGTGAAAGACCGATCAGTCCATTTTAGCCCGACTGTGCTATTATAGATCGATTTGTGGTTCATCCAGACCTGTTTAAGATGTCTGATTTATTATGTGTATACGGTTCAAGCCCATTAGTGCCAACACATAACAATATATCTGCAATAAATCACAAACCTTTGTGATAAATCTCAAACGTGTTTAGGATCAATCGTAAAGTATAATCACCAAGTAGTTTGAGAGTTATAGTAAAGATGCTTGAGATTTATCGCAAAGGTTTGCGAGTTATCGCAAAGGTCTGCAAGTTATCGCATAGGTGTTTGTGATTTTTCACAAAGTCGTTTTGTGATTTGCTCCGCTCATCACACATGCATTCTGGCTGTGAATGACCGATCGGTCTATTTTAGCCTGATAGTGTTATTATAGAGCGATTGGAGTTCACCCAGACCTGTTGAAGATGTCTGATTTATGTTTATACTGTTAAAGCCCTGTATTAATTGAAAATTGATTCCATTAATTGCAAACCCTTGTTATAAATAGAAAACCTTTGCACTAAATCGCCTATATTTATTGTATAGAAGTTTGCGATTTATGGCAAAGTAGTTTTTTAAATATTATTTAATACACACAAATTAAGAATTACGGCCCATAATTTTAGACATTCAGACACATTTTACTCCACCTGCAGGGAACAGGCCGGGGATATCCTGACTCAGTTCTAGTCATGCTGACTAAACATACTTTAATCATTTTGACTCAAATAGAATTTGTCATTATGACTAAAATCATAGTAGTCATTGTGACTAATGCAATATTAGTTTAATATGACTCAATATTAGTCATGTTGACTAAGCATATGCTGGTCATGTTGACTACTACTAACATAGTCATGATGACTAACTTTTCCAGGTAGTCATTTTGACTAACAAAAAGTAGTCATCTCCAGGACAAGTTATTGACTACCCTAAATTGGTTATATTGACCAACCTATTTTTCTCAGTGTTCTCGCGAGAGTCAGATTCAAATTATTAAAAGTTAAACACCCTCAACAGTGCATCTTTCTGGGAAAAAAAGTAATAAATGATTGATGAATACATATGGGGACTAAATAAATAATGGTCAGGAACCAATTATATGGCACCAATTTGCACCGCCCAGCTACTGAATGATATAGTGCAGCCCACTGTAACCAGAATATATATATATATATATATATGTCTTATAGTAGAAGCCTGGTTTCAAGAACTCACTGTAATCTGAGTGTGAAGACAATAATTATTATTCCAGATAATTCTACGAATTCAGCGTGTCCATAGACTAATTCCGTTGCGGTTATGTCGTACACATACATTGGAGTTCAGACGTTTTGTTAATTTATAACACCATGTTCGGTTTTGTTTTATATGAAAATACCCAACATAGAAGTCTTACGAATTAAACACTTTATTTTTAATAAAACTGTTTTATATCCCCGAAAAATAAATTGCACGAAGATGTAAAACTGTTTTTGGGAGCATAACTTTCGGTAAGAAACCACACCTCCCTGCAAATTTATAAATATGTGTACACCCTTGGCGTGATCAATATCGGAAATTATTTACACCCCTTGGGTTAGAATGTTCCGACTGGTATCGCAATCGTTCCAACCTAGCATCTCAGCGAGTGTCCTTTGTATATATAATGTAGCATTTTACTGGAAATAAGAAAAGTTTCTACTGTTTGGCCTGAACAACAGAGTTAATATATATTCAAATCATAATTGGAAAACCAAAGTGTCAGACCGATTTGAACTTATATTATAGTCTCAAATACCAAACTATTGGTGGTTTGGGCATGAAATTTAATCAGCCCATAACCA
Source organism: Siphonodentalium dalli (assembly GCA_032622095.1). Lineage (NCBI taxonomy): Eukaryota > Metazoa > Mollusca > Scaphopoda > Gadilida > Siphonodentaliidae > Siphonodentalium > Siphonodentalium dalli. The sequence goes on along the minus strand of CP136069.1, from coordinate 14,689,688 downwards.
TTGTTTCCGCTTCCCTGCCTTCGAATAACACTTTATCTGGAACATTATTAGCTCTTGTATGTACGTGTATCGCGTTTTTATAACTTGTCGTCCCATTAATATTTCCTGTTGTTTTCTGAAGCTTGCATAGAAGCTGATGGATATTCGGAGCATATGTTGGATGGAGAAGTCTACAATCTTAGATATTTTTCCTCTAAGGAGGAATTTGCCACTGCACGGAATAACTGCATTGCTGATAACGGGGCGCACCTCATCTTACATACAAGTATCCAAATGCATAATGATTTGAATAACTTGCTCCTGGAATGTAACCATGGTAAGTCAGATATCGTCGACTAACTATATATGACTCTTAGGAGTCAATTATCAACTACTATATGACATGTTATATTACTAATGCAACATGCGGGATAGACGTACACTCCACTGATGTCTATTAAATGCATATTACTTGCTGTTGGATTGGATTATATCTGTGTATAAACGCAATCGTTGGTTCGGATCCATGCACCGCATATTCGCAGGTGATTATATGGACAACATCAACACAATCAAATTTCGGTAATATAACAGGCCATTCGTTTTTGGAATCGGGAAAATATCACAAGCAGGAAACATTTAACATAAAATACAAACACTAATATCTGTATTGTGTATTATGTAGACAATATTAACAATATCTAATTCATGGAATCTCGATCCATACGAAGGACCTATATCAAACCATATAGTCCTTGTCAAAATCCCTTAAATCCATATCAGCTGGTGGTTCGTGGTGGTTTTCCGTTTATAATAAGGTTTGGACAAAGGTGTCGCAAAGTGTGCCGGGGTGGGCGTGTGATCTAAATTGTCAAATCCCATGTATATGTGTTCTACTCCATATTTTAAAAGACCATAGGCCATGTACAGTTTTAAGAATGTCCTAAATACAGTATCTGATTAGGACCACATAACGATCTTACTGGAGTCATTGACGCCAGTAATCTCGAATATGGAACCATAGTGTAACAACATGTGTATCTGTTCACCACGAAATCTATGTAGAAGTTGACCTAGATGTACTAGTAGAACATTCTAATCGGGAATATATTTTGGATTTATTACATGTACTACTACTATCTGACTCATGCACACTTAGATAAGTTTGATAATGCTATAAGATATCAAATGATTTATTGTCCATGTTTTGCTGCTGAGACTGGAATTTACAGCGAGGAACATCTTTGACCAAATGTATATTGGTGAGCGCATGTAGTGGGTGTCTAAATATTACGTTTGTTTTGCCAAAATTTCCAGTTATTTCAAGATAGATTTTATCAAAATATGTCATTTCTTTGTGAAATTTGGTGCAAGTGATCAATGTGGCACTATATGTAAGAAACATCTAAGCAGTGGATATTATCACGTCATTTAGTTCACTTTTGTGGCATGAACAATAGTTAAAACAATCACTGTTTTTCCAAGAACTTCTGTAAAATAGATTTTGTTGGAAAGTTCAGTTCATATATCCCTGATAGTATATCTGAAGATCATGAGAGGGGACTTACTTATTCTGGATTCATGAAATTTAATGATTATTTCCATTTAGAAAGGCAACTACCCATAAATAATGTTCTCTATTTGATAATTTTCATTTCATGTCTGTTGATCAAGGAAATATTGGGATGAGATGAGTTCTGGGTGATGCACTCATAACTTTGTAATCATTGGGCTGGAATATTTGTGACTGCTTTATTATAATATACGGGGGTACGATGCTATGTTATTCAATACATAATCTTAACTCAACTGTATTATACAAATGAAGCATCCTCTCATAGAACCAAGACAATAAGCTATTTTGTGATTGGATTGTTGTGTTAATTACTAATTATTCTAGCAGTTCTTGGTACCGAAAGGGACAACAATAAAATATTTTCACCCTATCAAACATATATATAATCAGTGCTTTGTCGTTTCTTACTAATTGATCAGATTCTACATACAATGAAGATAATTATATGTAAAAATCAAGATTTTTTGCCAGATAGATCCAGAGAAATTCTTTGTGAAAATCTCTTGTTATTTTTGCGTCTCTCCTTAGTCATTGTTTGTATGTTCTGGGCGTGCATGGTCTTCGAAATCGCCATAATAATAAAACGACATGCCTTCCTTCAATTTTCTAAAAACAATGCCCACTAGGACCATATATATAAAGCGTCTGTGATATATACAGGGTGGATATGACGACATCGGAACATAAATGTAACTCGTCGGAAAATGTAAGCATTTGATTAGTGGAACTGACCTACTTGTAGCACTTGCTCAGCATGATGTGTTCAGCTCGTTGGGGACGAATTGCAATTATTTTTTTATTTCCCCATATTCTCTCAAGAAAGTTATATATATTATTCTCCAGTGTAACAAGCGTGTCGACGTAACTTATGTATGGTAAATAGTCCAGTATCTGAATATAGGAATTAGAATGTAATTCTCACATGGGCTGTTGCCTATTCCTACCCGGACGTCCTGCGCTAGTTAGATGATTTTGAATTGTTCAGTACGTCCGGCTGTTGACTGCACCGATTTGGTGAAATCTCCATTCTAAACTGATATGGTTAATCTCTATTTGCGTAAACTGCTATGTATCGTGTATTTCTATGTGACTCATTATCATGCGACTTCACATTCTTTCTGCAAATAATTATCAACTGATGTAATAATAAACCACGCTGTATACAAACCCACTGTATAATATCCATTCATACTACCTTACATAAGTTGCATAGGAACACATGAATACATGTATAAATATACATGACAAATATTATAAATATATATGTTTATTTTAACAGGTCCTGTGTGGGTCGATGTGAATGGCGACGCAGAACAGAGTTGTATGTCCAGCGATAATCCTAATTATCGGATGACTGGCACGTTTTGCTCCACAGATATGATCACCTTACGATATATATGTAAAAGGTGAGGCTGTAAGACCTGACATAATGCAAAGGGCCCGTGACGTCGTATGAGTTTGAGGCAGTTCACACTGGTCTCGTGGTAAAGGGTTATATATATATTTATTCGAAGGCACTGTAATAATCCTATAAACTACAGTCTCTGTTATGGACATAAAAAAGTGACACTTTTTCTCGTATATATATATATGTCCTTGTAAATTGAATGTCATGCACACAGTGAGACCAATAATATTTCTACCATAATTGCCAGTGCTATTGTGTGCATAACACATATGTTGATATTTCATCTTTATACCATACTGTTGGTATAAATGTATACTGTGGGTGTAAATTTCTGCCATGGGTGTATCTTTGCAAACGTCATCCGATGAATTTGATTATGACTGAAAAAAAATAAATAAACTGTGCTACAGGAGAGGCGGCTGGAATTAACGTTGTTTGTGTTAGCTTCGACTCTGCGGATGTCACTCGTGCCACCCCCACCCGACAGCGGGCCCAACACAGATAGTACCAAACTCAGCTGAGTGCTCCCTTACAACAGCCCCCGCACACATAGAACCAAACTCATCTATGTTTCGTCTACTCTCTTCTGTATGGGGCTCCATTAATAATACACACTGCGTGTGACGTGTATATATAGGCATATGGCAGTATATATACTGACATGGCGTGTTGATTATTCTTAGAATGAACTGCACATCATTATTTTCCGGCCCTGTGCATCTTATACCCCATCCTCATAATCGGGCCCTGTGCATCATATCTCATCTTTATATGCGAGCCCTTTGTATTTTGTTGGCAGTGTGGGTGATATGTTTGAATGAATTAATGTTATAATTATTTAATGTTAATGTGGTATATACAGTTCATGTCTCAAACCCAGTAAGTGCAAGCTTGGACCATCATTGTATTACCCAAGTACACGGTGGAGATTGAAGTGGGTTGTTTAACACACAGGAAGACATATATTTGTATAGTGATGTCTAATGCATCAGAATTACTTATAGATCGGCGGCCAAAAGTGGTCAGATACCCCTACCCTCGGTAGAACAAGTGGAAACCAACTTTTTCTGGAAGGTAAATCTATATCATTTATGAAAATGATTCTTGGCCTTGTCGGAATTGGTGGTAGATATGTGTTATAAGACTATTTGTGAAGGTATTGACCAGCAATTCATAACTAGTTAAAAGTTAATCACATCACCAATAACAGGACGTTCTATTTGTTATTATGGGGTACATGGTGATACTATACCGGAACGTTCTTATTTCTTTCTGGTTTGTTTGAGATTTCACGACGTCTTGGTAGAGAATGTAACGTTCTGCGTCAAAAAATCATGATGATTCAGAAAAACTGTCGCACGTCAACACTGCACAAAACTAGCACGCTGGACCTAGCTTATCATTTCATATATTTTTAGAAAGATTGGAGTATTTTCTACTGGGGCATATTAACTTCATTATCCTGTTCTATAAATGTTGCAACAATAAGCAAAACTTTAACCCTCCCCAATGTCATAAATGCGAAATATAGACATCGCTGGGGATTGGATCCCAGAATGATAGAATAATGCGTAGTATTTGCTTTTATTTAGTGTAGAGCACACATAACAAGTGTAAAATGCGAATTTCCAACCATATTCACTATTGGAAGAGTATCAAAATCCAAGATGGCGTTTTTATTTTAAGACTTAGTGAAGCGACATACGAATAATCAAGAAAAGGAACGTCCCCAGTGGTAAAATCTATCTTATTGTAATGACTACATACAATAACTTTACATATCAAACAATAGTTTCACCAATAATGCATCTTTTCAATTGGAAAAATAATAGGTAAAAATTATCCCTCCATCCAATGTCATAAAATTTGAAATAAAGGTATCGCCTGGGATTGGAACCACGAATAATTGTATATCATTGGAGTGACTACAAAGACGATATTTCATATCGAACAGTAGTTTCATAAATATTCCATCTTATCAGTTGGAGAAATAGTAAACAAAATCTTAACCACCATACAGCTACAAACGTCCACACTTGTGACTCTAGTGCAGAATGCAATTAATAAGCCAATCGTTCGGAATTACTTTGTGTTGAATACAACGAAGAATCATAACATGTAAAATTTGCGTCCACATCTGGTCTTATGAGACAATCAAAATCTTAGACTGCGCCCAACATGACGACCAATTCATATGTCAACACTTTGCCAACAATGAATACGAAAGCCATTCAAAATGTATCACACGGCAGTTTGCAGCGATATATTGTTTAGATTGTGTGTTGATATTAGACGGCGATAAGTTGTGTTTGAGTGATGGTGGTACGACAAAATTGTTTTTCAGATAAAGCTTTGACATGATTGTCTCAAATTAAATTCCTTTAATCGTCGACCAGCTCCATACGGGTGTGAAAACCGTGTCTTTCATGTTGCCATTAGTGTGGTTTTATCCTACATCAGGTTCCAAATGTCACACCCTTAGACGCAGCCGGGCGATATAGGTGTGTCAAATAAATAGAATAATCTTGTATCGATCTTCAGTGCGCATTATAACTATTGTTTGACACTTTTGGTGTAATTTTGAGATGTTAAGTCAGTAAAGCATTAACACCCTGTCGACAACTAGTAGTAATAGAGGATGGTTGTTAGCCATTATAAATAATCATGCATTCGATGCGGTACGAAGTGATGTTGTAATGTTCAATACTAACATATAACTTTGATTAATATATTGTGATAGTCTATAATGTGCAGTCCGCCTTATCATACCCTTTTGAATTTCCACTAGCATTGTCAGAGAGCCTTGCAACAGTTTTGGCCAAATGAAACATTAAATAGCAGAATCACTATCTACTGTTATATGCAGTAACGCAAAACAAAAAACGGCATACATTTTGAAATCCAGCAAATAAGACATCTAATCGATCTCCAGTTTTGGGAAAGTGAGATATGAGTCCATGAGCAATCAAAGTTCACACATCATAGTAACTACCTATTAACATGGAATTCATCATTGCACACACAGAAAATGCTCTTTAAAGACATACGATGGGAACGCAATGTCCATAAAGTGCAATCAGCGTTATGAATATTATTTATTGCAATCAAGTTTTTTTTTATAATTATTCATTTTTTTGTTTCAATATACATTCAAATATTAACATACATATATTTTCTGAAAATGAAATTGAATGATATATGGTTCATATGTATGTTTCCTATTATCACTACTTATCAATGCCAAGTTGATGGTACTTGTTCAGTAGGAAGACATGTGTTACATTTTGGCAATCCTTTTTTTCATTCACTTTTTTGGATGTTTATTTTATTATAAGTTTACTATAAGGGCATTACTATAAGGACACTGTCCCATTCCCCCTAGGGTTCTATTCGAAGACATATTCCATTTGGTTGCTAGTGTTTCCGTTTTACACTCTTGTTTTAAGAATTGACATGCATATTCAATGCTTAGGACTTTTTTCATACATCCGGTTACATATATGTAAAGCTTTATCAATAATATGATATTGTTTATTGGCAACGTACAGATTGAGTACATTTGAAAATAATTCCCATAGTCGTTTTACTTTGGGAGAGATAACTAGTTCTGTGCTCTCTATTTATTTATCACAAAATATGCACAAGTTAGATGTTGTAATCTTGCATTTTTCTAAAAAATATATTTGTAACTATGATACTGTGATTAATTTGGACTTAGAAGGCTGGTAGTTTTGTATTTTTAGTAATATTATATGGCCTTTGGTATATTTCACCCCAGTCAGTCTGCTATAGATTTAACTTTCTGTTCCATTCAAATTGCCCGCATGGCTTGCTTGTTACAATGGTATTAATATATTTCCAGTATATATCATTTAATTTATTGTTCACATTTTTTATATATTTTTTTCAAAATGAAGGTGTTGAGGTTAGGTAATTGACCTTCAGTCCGTGCATGTTCACAATGTCTCTACTATGCATAAAAGAACCATCCTGTTTTAAGATATAATTAATGAACAAGACCTGGTTGTATATCCATTTAGATTAGCTGATGTTGCATCTTAATATGGAGATTATGAAAGATTGGTTGGCTCATATAATTATCGGCTGATTTGGGCTCTTGAGTTAACAGTGCATATGCAGATATTACTACTTATTAGGGTTGAAATTTATAGCTAAGCATGTTAAGTTGCCTTTATTCAAGTTGAGCATTGCTACACCACCATATTTGTGAGTAATATCGAGTAGGATCAGTTCTGGAATTTTGAGTCCCTGTTCTGTTGTGTTTTGAATCATTATATCTCTTTTTATTATGTCTCTTTTTCCACTCCAGAAAAAAATGAAATAACAAGCGTTGCATGTCCTTGTATGTACAGTCAAGCATTGGATTAAGATAGGTAGAACTAACAATGTTATGACAGTTACTTTTCCGATGAGCGACAGTGTCCTTAGGGCCCAGTGCTTTAGTATACACTCTATATTTTCTTTAGTTTTCTTCCAATTATCTGATATTAGATGTGGGTCTTCTAGTTCATAAAGGATTCCCAAAGATTTAAATTTTCCATGAAAATTCCATTTCATATTTATCTCCGTTTATAAGGATTGTGTGTAACCTCTCCTTGTTCCAAACCACACCGCTTCAGTTTTGTCAAAATTGGATTTTAAACCAGATACTTTTTCAAATTCTTTTATAAGATCAATAGCTCCTTTGAAAGATGACTGACTACCATCTAGCCATAATATCGAGTCGTCTGCATATTGGCTTATTTTGTGTTCTCTATCATTTAACATAACCCCTTTAATGTCACTATTATATTTTAAAGCTGCTGAGAATGTTTCAACACAAAGAATAAAAAGGTTATGTTAGCTGTTGTCACAAATGAATCTAAATCTTTTGAAATAAGGAAATAATCAAGCCTGCTGCACTTTTTATTGGGACCATACCATGTGTATCTATTTTGATTTGGGTTACTATGTCTCCATATATCAATAAACTTCCTTCATGACTTCCTTAATTTTATCTTTATTTGTTCCATTATTTTGTCTTTCATAATTGTGTGTGTCCAAGTCATAAGTTTGTACTACATTCCAGTCACCGACCCAGATAGTTGACAGGTTACCGGAGTTCTATAACTTACCCTTTTATTTTTTCAAAAAAAGTTGGGTCCTCTTTATTGGGTTCATATATTTCAACCAATGTTAACCTCTGGTTGTGAATTGTATTATCGAAAATAATAAAGTTTCCTTTTGTATTCGAATGCAATTTGTGTAGTTTAAAAGGAGCTATTGCGATTACACTGCTATTACTACTGAGAGAAGAAAATTTCCTGTCCCCTTTCATGTTTCCATATCTTTTCACATTGCGGTGTGGAATGGGTATCAATGAAGATACATATATCATATTTCTTGCGAAATGTATTGAAAAAGTATCTGCATTTTGTTTGATCAGAAGCCAGTCCTCTAGAATTAACTACCACTATATCTCCACAGACATGTGCATTCTTGAGCATGAAATAGGTATTGTGAAAGTATAACTTGCAAATTGAAATTATGTATTTGTTCCCTCTCTTTCCCAACGCATTATGCAATAGAAAAAGAAATTAAAGTTTGTGTATCTCACACACTTAATGTGTAGTTTATGCATCCAGTACTGGCTGCGAGCTCAGATTGACTGAGTAGCAAAACATTATAATGTAAGACTATTAAATTAACAATGCCGTTTCGAGTGAATAATAGGGCACACTGGTGTGCGTTTCTATAAATTAATGGCTATGAAACATACATTTGGTGGTTGATCAGAGCTGTAACACCATACAAAGCCAGCCGTGTCAGACTCCACGGCAAATTGGTGCAGCTGCCACAGAACTCAGATTGAAAACTGTGTCACTATCTCTCACCCCGAGACCCCGACAGTGCTGAATATGCATGGTATCAACTCAGATTCAGGATCTTAAAAGTCAACAAACAGTTTTTATGCTGAAAAAGTAGAGAATAGAATATTTATGTAACTATCCAAAGTACCAAGTACAATGTATATATAGGTGGACCAATAATGTGTTCCTCTCTATCTTCAGAAACGGTGCTTTCTTCAGATATACCAGCTTTGTTTTCTTTTTCTCGTCTTCAGTCGTCTCACTTCTTTGTTTCAGCAAGTCTGAACGTAATTTAGATAGGCATGCCGGTAGGTCCACTGAAATGCCATAACCAGAACCTGCACTGAGTTTTTCGGGCTTCATCAATAATTCGGTTTCGGTCATTCAAGTCAAGCAGTCGAATAATGATGTCAGGTGTCCCCATCTTTCCAGTAGGGAGTCTGTTCAAGTTTTTTGGGAATTATTTTAGGGTTTTGTTCAGCGTCTCCTCAGAACTTTCGTTGTTTTTTCCTGCTATGCCTTTAACAATAAGGTTCCACATATGTCCCCACAGGTCGATCTTTGTCAGAGAATCATCCATCTTTTCAGTTTTTCTTCCAAAAGAATGTTCCTCGTGTCAAGTTTTCCAAGTCTGTCTTCCACTTTTTAAAATTTTGTTTCGTACATTGTTTCAAGTTCCACAAAAAGTTCCTCCAGTTCTCCAAGACGCCTGTCTATTGCTGGAAGAGTTTTAACTTCGAACGATTTCACTTTCTCCGTAGTTTTCTCCGCCGAATTTTCGATGTACTCAACTTTTCTATCTTTGATTCGACCGCTGATCGAGTTGTGCAGTTGTTTGAAGCACATAGAAATTTCCTCAAAACTCTTGCACTCATACATAGGCTGCGGAGTCTCCGCCTTGTCACCTTTTCCTAATCTTGTTTACATGAATGGCATGATGAAATGTTGTTTACAATTTCACCACGATTAATTGCGTTTCCCGATTTCGTGCAATCGATTAATAAAGTTCGCATTCACTGCGAGTAATTCTAATTAGACGACTTCTTTGGTGTATATCTATCTTCTGATGATACCCAATATCTTTTCATTTATAGTTTTAAATTTTGCAAGACGAGTTTTTCTGGATAATCGTTGAGCTCGTGCTAGGGTGTGACTTCACCCGTCGCTCACCATACCGGAAGTCCACACATTGAGAGAGCTTGCTGCTTTGTATAATCGTCAGAGTTTCAGCCCAGCGTCCAACAAGAGAACAACACCGCATACATATGCATACAAGTTGTTCTTTGTGTGCATGTTTTCCGTTTGATATAGGATTCATATATGTTACAAACAAGATATTGAGTTTCCGGTCTAGACTCATTGAAATGGAATCTTCTATATCTCCGGCGGATATCATATCTGTATGTGAGACGTGGGTCCGAACTACATGTATAGTAATATCTCTCCTGCCTTACATTTGATACTAGGTGACAGTACGATAATCTCCACTGAATATGCGCGTTGGTGTTCCATTTATGTTGCCGTTATATTAGATTATATCCATACGCTCGGCAACTCACTAGCAAACCAGACTGTCACTGAACAAAATATTGTGTCCACAATTCTTTTGAGTCAGGTGGCATTTGAATTGGATAAAATTGTAACTAATGAAAAACTGTAGGCCAGTAGCAAATATAAGCACAAATGAAATGGCGACATGCATACGGCAATGCACAATACACACTAGTCGTTAGTCTTGATATATATATATTCAAATTGTGTTTATGGTTTGGTCTATGGCGGAAAGACAGCGCAGATCTCATCGCGGAATCAATATGCACATAAACTACCTACCCAAACTTGCGCAGATATTCGAAATTATTTTCACTGAACATGGACCTCATATCAGTGTTGCTGATCGGGATTCATAACAGCTTCGTCATTGATGTAGTGTTTTAGGGAAATTCAAGTAACTGAGTGTAAGTCAGAGTGATGTGGTCAACTCAAAATCACTGGCATATAGTGTTGTGTTCTTGTTCACGCAGTAGAGTCCTTTGCCTTTCTCAAAAAACCTGGATGTGCCATGCTAAAGTGCCAAATTGCTGTAAATGCATAACAGATTCACATTGAATGACTCATATTCAATGAAAGTCTGGGATCTAGAAATGTATTTCTCAGATCCCTCAGTCTCTATGTCTCTATAAACATGTCTCACTGGAGTCATGTTTGACCTTTGGTCACTGAATGCTAATTGAATGGTTGGCTTTCAGAAAAGCAAATGTTGCTAATCTATATGTAGATAAATATATGTCGATGCTATTCCATTCCAAAATATTATTATTGAACAGTTAACTTATCGCGTGATACCTACAATCAATTACCGACACTAGAGCGAACAAACAAACCATTTGAACGGTTGTTGAAGACAACAACAACAAATCCACCGCAAAGCATAACAAAATGACGTCTCCTCTCTGGCTGTTGTACTTCTTCGCAAAATTTAAATGACAGCCATATTATGATATGTCATTTTGTATTTTAATATCCCTCTGATAGCGAGTGTGTTGTCACATAATTATGTCGCACAAAATGATATAAACTGCGCATTTGTTGTTTTATTCTTGGTTACGATTCTCAGAGATACCTTTGTGCGCAATGTTATAACTTTAGAGATGAGGAATGTTGAATTTGTGTTTATTATTTCGCAAATTAAAAGATGTTAATGACAGAACTACTATTCCATATAACTAATGTAATGAATCGCCATAATATATACCACTGGAGACGTCATTTGTCCTGTTGTCCCGTATTTGTTTTCACGAAGCGTTATAAATTTGAGACATGACAAAGCTCATCTGATTTTTTGTTTATATACTTGACCGCCATATTTTGGTCTCCGTCATCACGCAAACAATAAATTGCCATTTAATAATGGAAACACACACTAGCTAATACATCGCTATAGGTGATACCATATGGTACGCTCTTTGCCCGCATATCGTATTAGTTGTTCACAAAGTGTTGACATTAATCTTAACTGCCATGTTGGCCGCCATTGTGGCGCCATAGTGGATGTTATTTCAAACATTTCTGTTTCTTTATCGTATTCACCACACATGAATTCCAAAATTCTTGTTGGCCTACACTACAATCCTCAGTGGCGTATTTGTGTGACTGTAGGGTGGTTAAATTTGTTCTATGTAGTCAGTACATTGACATATAATATATCACTGGGGACATTACTTTTCTGTATGTGTCGTATGCCCGTTCACTAAGTTTTAAAATTAAAATTGGCCGCCATATTGAACGCCATCTTGGATTATGATACTCTTCTAATAACAAATCTCTATAGCAATTTTCTCTTGTCAATTCTTATGTGTATTCTACATTAAATAAAACAAAATACTGCGCATTATGCGATCATTCGTGGTTTCAATCCCAGGGGATAACTTTATTTCGAATTTTATGACATTGAACGGCGGAATTAATTTTTGCCTATGATTTTACCAATTGATAAGATGTTTTAATGGAGCAACTACTGTTTTATATGAAATGCTATTCTATATGGTCATTTCAATAATATACATTTTACCACTGCAGACGTTCCTTTGCTGGTTTTTCGTATGTCGCTTCACTAAGTCTTAAAATTAACACTGAATGCCATATTGGACGCTATCATGGATTTTGAAACTTTTCTAATTGTGAATATGGATGAAAAGTTCGCATTTTACACTTTGTATGTGTGTTCTACACTAAATGAAGACAAATACTACGCATTATTCTATCATTCTTGGATCCAATCCCCGACGATGGCTACATTTCGAATTTTATGACATTGGGGATGGTTAAGTTTTTGCCTATTATTTCAAAAAGTATGGGGTCGTGATAATAAATAGGAAATACTACATTCTTCTCAAGCATATATGATAAGATGTGCTCCACCCAGCGTGTTAGTTTTGTATAGAGTTGGCGGGAGACAGTTTCTCTGAATCGTCATGATTTTTTTACGCAGAACGTTACATTTGCTACAATGACGTCCAGAAATCACAAACAAACCAGAACAAATAAGAATGTTCCGGTCTAGTATCACCATGTGCCACATAATAACAAATACAACGTTCTGTTTATTGTGACTTGATTGTGTTTTAACCAATTGTCTATATATTGATGGTCAACCGCTGAAAATAGGCTAATTTTTCGGTAGGATACCTTCACAAATAGTCTTACCATACATAGCTGCCACCAGTTCCGACAAGGCCAATAATGATTTTCGTAAACAATATAGATTTACCTTCCAGAAAGAGAATGGAGGGTAGGGTTATCTAGAAAACGAAGGCACTTTTTGGATTTGGCAGCTCCTCTAATGAAGAGAAACAAATGACTCCAATTTATCTGTATATTAATTCAAATAAGATTTGATGCGAGCATTATGCATAATATTGAGATTGGAGAAAGAGTTCTGAAAAACTACTGGACATCCAGTTTTCACACAAAAGTAGCAATGGGCAAATAAACTTGCTGCCATCGCAGTCGGGGATTGAAATACATTAATGGAGATATGCGCGATGATTTTGGATAGATTAAGTGTACATTAACACTGACAATATGCCTGGTACATTTTATCATAACAAAGAGATATATGAACAGTCATAATTATGCATATAATATGCATATTTACCTAAACTATAAAACGACGTAAAAAATGAATTTCTATATTTTACACATGTATACGGTGCTACTGACATTTGCCTTTAAATGTATTTGTGATTTATATATATTATGCTTGCGAGATAAGCACATGCTATTTACATGCAAATTTCTGTATCATAGTTACTACAGAATGTTTCCTTCTCAGCGGTACCGATGCATTTTACAAGCATGTTCACGTTCGTTTTCCGGCTTATTATTGTTTCTGTATCTAAGATTCTGCACACAAAATTATGAAGGCGAGTATGTGAACTCGGTCTTAGTGAAGTGATATAAATTTACCATGCGCTGGATAATATAACATGGAACGTTACATGTTAGTCGGGTTGATCTCTCCAGAATAGTAATATCTATCATTCCAATAGGCTTGCATATGAAATGAACGGTGGTTTCAATGTGGTCATGGGATTTTGACCGCGAGAAAAATTATACAAACTGCATTTCGGGGTTCCTGTGGAGTTTGCTGGATTATTAACGTGGTCAAAATCCCATGACCACATTGAAACCGTCGTTTATTATTTATATTTATACACTTAAATTTAGTATGAACTAGGAGTATCTGTCTTGCCCACTATTCAGTCAATTTCAATTGAAAGAATGAAGTTCAGTTCGGACAGTTCGAAACCTCGCTTTTTATAACACGAAACAGTCAAATTTTGGATCGGTAAAACATTTTATGGTTGTGGGTGTTAATGTCCCGTTATATTGCTGGTCACGTTGTGCGAGTCTCTTGACAGAGAGTGCAAAAAGTAGTTTCAAAGTACAGTATACTCTTACGACGAAATGTCCTGTTTGGCTTATAAGAATGTAGACGTGTTCATTTGAAGATTGGTAATATTTGAAACTAACAATTTTTTCCGCTTTGGATAAGACAATGCGCCGTTCTACCATAATGATATCTTTATGAGGTCGTGGAATATTTGTAGCGACAAGGACGGTGATCAAACTCTACTGAGTTGCTGTGCCAAGATTTCTTATTCAGTGCTGACACAATGTGAATGAACATGAGATATAACTGAAATATATCCTTTCGGAGTTTACTTGGAATTTAAACAACTAACTAACATTATACATGTTAGGATTACAGAATCTGTAGCTTCGTTTGCATTAACGCTGCTCGGAGCTATGAAATGCCACGAGTTTGTCCACGAATGATTTTTACCATAAACATGAAGGCTAATGTCGGGCAAATAGCACTATTTTGTAGAAAGCAATTAAGAATTATACAGATCCCACTTCTCGTGTAAACGGTGCATGGTGTATCCGTATTTTAAGAGTATTTTATCCTTCAAATTCTAAAAGACACTATTGCCCACCACCACGAATTGCCAAAGAAATTGCCATCGTGTGAACGTTCCCCGAGGCAAACTTTTCATTAGCAAATCATGCAATGACGCGCGATGTGTAGCGTCTCAACATAAAATAAAGCATTATATCATTGCTGTGGATCTCAAGGAGGCTGGCTGTCTTCGAAAAACACCATCGACAATTGAAATAGAAATGTATGAAAATATAGAGTAAAACTATTCGGAAATGGGGGTGTGGGCATCAAACAATAAATAGGTCAGAATGGACAAATAAGTACCACGTGACTACTGACTATAGTATGTTTTATACCATAATTGCTATTGTGCATATAACACCTATTTTTGTAACTTTCATCTTTACACCCTACTGTGGGTATACAGCTACCTACTGTTGGAATTTCTACTATGGGTGTAAATGTTCAAACGGAATTTCATGTATTAAACGTTAATACCCATAGTAAAACTACATCGTAGTTATCAAAACAGTTCCTATGTCACATTCATTTAACATTGGAAGTTGTAATAAATTAAATTTGATATGAGGAAAATTGCCTGCATTTAAATCAGACATAGCTTGCTAGTGTTATATGAACTAGGAAACATATGAATGGTTATATAAAGTGACTGATGGCTCATAAACAGGCTGACGTCATGACGTAACTATTTGCATCACTACTCGTGACGCGCATTCCATATAGCGTCGTGTTTGTGTCTCTCAGTAAGGATATACCTTATTTAAAAGTAACGAGGTAGTTGAATTCGCGGAACTAATAAAACAATCATAATTATGGCACAAATAAAATACACACAAATATAGCACACATCTCACATTGTGCAGTCATGTATGAGTAATGTATTTTACATATGATTATTTTTCTGGTTATCCTGAATTAATAGACGTGTTATTTACATTGATTTTATGTGAATTGTTGATGTATTTCAAATTTGTATGCATTTTTATTCACCAATATTTATTAATTTGTTGAGATTGACATATTATCCTTGAAATGACTAGAAGGGAAACCCACTGATTTTAACACGAAGAATAATCAAACAAGACCACATTTCACGCTGGTGCAACAGTTTATCGCCCCATACTGGATATCTCCCCCAATCTTTTTCACTTATTTATATGGTACGAAATGGCGAAAAACTAATTTTTGAGAAAAAAAAATCTTTTTATATTTTAGTTCAACTTGTTAACCACTCACACCAACCGAGTAGCGTACAAATGTCAAAATAACACCTTATGATTTTATCACTATACAACTTATAACGGTTCCTGCAATTAATATTTTTTCAAATATTTCACAGACTGAATCTATAGAACTTTGACATCACAGAAAGACTGAAAGACGAACGACTGGCGAAAGTCCTATCTGATTTTAACGTTTGCCTTTCAATACTGACGCCATTTCGCAATTTTGCACACCGTCATTTCGTTTTTGCACTCAACCACAAGCGGCTCAAAAATATAGCAAACGCCCCCCGTTTCGCAGTCAAATATGAGTAATATATTTTACTGATGATTATTTTCTTATTATCTGAATTGATATATGTGTTATTTACATTGATCGTTTGTGAATTGTTGATGTATTTCCAATTGTATGTATTTTTAATCATCATACATTTTGCATTTGCTGTGTTTGACATATTACCCTTGAAATGACGAGAAGGGAGAACCATTGGCTTTAACACGAAGAATAATCACAGACGACCGCAATCCATAACGGTGTAACAGTTTATCACCCCACCCATGATATCTCCCCAACCGTATAATGTTTTTCACTTATATATATGGTACGAAATAACGAAAAATTAATTTTTGGGGGAAAAAATATTTTAATATTTTAGTTCACCTTGTTAATCCCTCACACCGACCTAGTAGCATACAGATGTCAAATAACACCTTATAATTTTATCGCTACATAACTTATAACAGTTCGTGCAATTAATATTGTGTCCTACATCATTATTATATAAAGCGTTATATCATTGGTGTCAATCTCAAGGAGGCTAGGTGTCTTCGAAAAACACCATCAACATTTGAGATATAAATGTATACACATATTGAGTAAAACAATTCGGAAATGGGATTGCGGGCGTTAAATAATAAATAGATCAGAATGGACAAATAAAGCCCACGTGACTACTGACTATAGCATATTATGAAACTAAGCCGTAGTGTCACGATGTAAATTAACATCATAATATGATTAACGAATGAGCATTAATATGGGCAGCTCAATTCCCATTCCTGTGTGGGTCAATAGTTGGTACACTCAAACATTTATGAACATAGATTTTATCTGCACAATTCGAGTAATGTGTGAAATACTGACGGGCCACGAAAGTCTTCATAATCAGTCCCGAGAGAGAGAAAGAGAGAGCGAGGGGAAGAGGAATGGAGAGAGAACGAGAGAGGAGAGCGAGATAGAGAGAGGGAGAGAGAGGGATACGGAGGGGAGAGACATAGATATATATAGAGAGATAGAGAGAGCGAGAGAGAGAATAAAAAAAACTATTGTTGTCATGATAAGGGAGATAAATCATAAGACAACATTAGTTGACATGAAACTGAATTTTTATGATAATGACAACACTGTAACACAATAGTGTGATCTAGTGCACTCATTGTTTTATTTTATAAGTAGATTTCTTTGTAACAATTGTTTTATATACAAAACTAGGATTGTGTCTTTTTGAAGACATGCGCTCAATTAAACAATGTGGGCTCTAATATTGTGATCTGGGGCACTCATTGTTTTATAAGTAGTATCACTTTGGTACTAATTTTGTTTTATTTTGAAAACCAGGATTGTGACTTTTTGGAAGAAGTGTGCTAAATTAAACAATACCGGCTCTAGTTACGTTCTCTAACTTCTGGATTTATCCACCAGGAGACACCACTTTTGATGATATTGTTTTGTGAGTGAAGGATTTAATTTATTTTTAAATTTCTGTAACCATGAATTGTTCAACCTGAGTTTAACGTTTGCCTTTGAATACTGACGTCATGTCGAAATGTTGCACATCGTCATTTTGATTTTGCACTCAACCCAGAATGCACAAACATATAGCACACGCCTCCCATTGTGCAGAGAACTATGAGTAATGTATTTTACTAATGATTTTGTTCTTATTATCTCAATTCATAGACGTGTTATTTACATTCATCTTTGTGAATTGTTGATGTATTTTCAATTATTTTTATTCATCATATAGTTCTGCATTTGCTGTGATTGACATATTATCCTTAAAATGACGAGAAGGGAGACCCACTGGACTTAACACGAAGAATTATCACACAAGACCACATTTCATGCCAGTATAACAGTTTATAGCTCCACCCTGGATATCTCCCCCATCCATATAATTTGTTTTAACTTATTTATATGGTAAGAAATGACGAAAAACTAATATTTAAAGAAATAAATCATTTTATTTTTAGTTCAACTTGTTAAGCCATTACAACAACACACCAAAAACATGTGTCAAAATATCACCTTATGATTTCATCGCTATATAACTTACAACAGTTAGCGCAATTAATATTGTTTTCTAAAGCATTATTATATCAAGAATTATATCATTGTTGTGGATGTCAAAAAGGTTATCTCTCTTCGACAAAAAACCATCAACAATTAAACTATAAATTTATGCAAATGTAGAGTAAACAATTCGGAAATGGGGTTGCGGGCGTCAAGCAATAAATAGATCAGAAAGAACAAATAAGGCCCACGTGACTACTGATTTTAACATATACTGAACACGGTGAACTAAGCTGTAGTATCACGATGTAAATTTACGAAGTAACATTAATATGGGCAGCTCAATTTCCATTGTCGTGTGGGCCAGTAGTTGCACGGTATGTTTTGCATGCATTTCGTCATAAACAACCACACGGTGCCATAACATGAACGGAAACGTGCTTATAGCATGCATCTTATCCAAAGCGAACGACACGAGAAGTAAAATATATGTAGTTCCACTTGTAATGGTGCTACTACACATAGAATGTGGACGGAAACGTGCATATAATGTGCATCCTTACCAAAGCGAACGACATGAGAAGTAAAATATATGTAGTTCCACTTGTAATGGTGCTACTACACATAGAAAGTGGACGGAAACGTGCATATAATGTGCATCCTTACCAAAGCGAACGACATGAGAAGTAAAATATATGTAGTTCCACTTGTAATGGTGCTACTAAACATTTGCCTTCCAATGTCTATATGATTTGATTCTTACCTGTATGAATGATTCTTACCTGTATGATTGATCCTTACCTCTATGATTGATTATTACATGTATGATTGATTCTTACCTGTATTATTTGATTCTTGCGAGATAATTGCATACTATTTACAGGCAAATTTCCGGTAGCTTCGCTACAGGTGAAACTACATATATTTTACTTCGCACGTAGTTAGCTGTGTTATAGTTGCATTTTATATACATGTTTCCGTTCATATATTTTTGCCACCTTATCGTTTTCTACGACGAAATGCCTGCAAACCAAACCGTGCAATCTTGCCAGTTTATGAATGTACCCTAAGGGTATGTTCATACATTGTCAAGTTTGGTTTTCAGGCATTTCATCTTATAAATAGATACGGTGCCAGAATAGGAACAGAAACATGCACATACAATGAATATGTACAACAGCCAACTATACGTGAGAAGTAAAACCTCTGTAGTTCCGCCTGTAACGATGCTATCGGAATATTCCTGGAAATAACATGCAATTACCTCGCAAAAATCAATTATACAGGTATTTGAATGCAAATTACAGTAGCACCGTTACAAGTGGAACTACAGAAATGTTACTTATTTTATGTTCCGTACATATTCTGGCACCATGTGTTTTTTTATGACGAAATGCCTGCAAAACATACCGTGCAAACTTACGAACATACCCTAAATGGTCTCCCTTCAATTATTGTATACATGTACATGCACTTGACAATAGTATGTGTTTCCTTATGACAATGTGTTTTTAAAGGTGTGTGTGTGTGTGTGTTACAACATTTCTGGGTTGAAGCTGAAACTCTGTGGCGATGGGAAATAGTCCAGATGTGTTCGTGTTGCAAGCTATTTTTTTTTTACAAAATGTATTATGCTGGCTAGATACTATTGTAGAAGTAGAAACAAGATGGCCTGATTCGTCATCTCAAGTTTAAACCTCCGAGTCCAAACCACGGATACAGTTGTCAAACGGCGGTTTAAACCTAGATGTTTACGTAGACCATGTTTAAACCGGAGATGACGAAGCGGCCGATGTGTCAATGAACCTCGATTGTGGCAACTTCATGAGATTGAAATAAAATAAGTCTATGAATTTTTTTATAAATACTTGTTAATATAATTATACTAGCAGGGTTACCCGGCATTGCCCAGGCTAAAGTGATGCGGGACACTCCGTTTTGGGGAAATTTCATGTAGAGAGACTCTGACCAAAGAAAACAATCGGAGGACTATTATAGCCAGCATGTCCATTCGCATGTACGTCATCACTCCGCGTTGTCATGAAATTTGGTATGTAGCTGGTCTAATATTTCGTGTCGTCTTGTCCTGTTATTGCGATTTTTACCAGGAGTAGACTACCAGTTGGTGGCCAATTACTTACACATGAGATACATGCATCAGCAAGTAGTTTGAACAATTACTGACTAGTTAGTCCCCACAGGCATCCGTGTTATAATTATACTTAATCATGTCATCACATATTTTCTGAAATGGAATTCAGTATTTGGTACAAATCACCCCCTCTGTTAACTGACATTCATTATCCACCACCCTCTGTTAACTGGCATTCATTTTTCACCACCCTCTGTTAACTGGCATTAATTTTTCACCACATCTGTTAACTGGTATTCAGTATTAAGGATTCGGGGGGGGGGGGGGTAACACCTCCCATTGTGTAATTTTGTCATTCTAGCTAGACCTTACAATCTGCCAAATCACCATTGCATGCTATATTCGCGATGTGTGTCATTGTGGCGCCGATGAATCGCCGACCATATGAAACTGCAGTCAGTTCTTCGTTTCTGTTTAACTTTGTCACATAATGTGGGCCCTCGTGAGACAAATACACATAATTTATATCTGACTGTGACACAAGAGTTTCAGCACCAACCTTATTTGCTTCTGTATAGTATCATACGTGTATTTGTATGCATTGATGACTTTGTTATTTTATTATATTGCTTTTGATAATTTCTCGGGACACCGCGAATGTTAATTACATTCGAAGATCCACGTCCCGATGTTTCACCAAATCAAGCTTCAATGCATAGTTCAGTCCCCTCGCTACGCTGGTCTTCAAGATAGAGTCCAACCCCCTCGCTACGCTGGTCTGTAAGATAGAGTTCAATCCCATCGCTACGCTGGTCTGTAAGATAGAGTTCAGTCCCCTCGCTACACTGGTCTGTAAGATAGAGTTCAGTCCCCTCGCTACGCTGGTCTGTAAAATAGACTTCAGTCCCTTCGCTTCGCTGGTCTGTAAGATAGAGTTCAGTCCCCTCGTTACGCTGGTCTGTAATATAGAGTTCAGTCCCCTCGCTACGTTGGTCTGGCTGCTGACATCATATATATCAAGTTCAGTCCCCTCACCACGCTTGTCTGTAAGATAGAGTTCAGTCCCCGACTCCCCTCGCTATATGTTGGTCTGACCGCTGACATATATATATATAGAGTTCAGTACCCTCGCTACGATGGTCGGACCGCTGACATCACATATATATATATATATTTATATAGAGAGAGAGAGAGAGAGTTCAGTCCCCTCTCTATGTTGGTCTGACCGCTGTCATCGTGTATATATAGAGTTCAGTCCCCTCTCCATGTTGATCTGACCGCTGCCATCGTGTATATATAGAGTCCCCTCTCTATGTTTGTCTGACCGCTGCTGTCATATATATAGAGTTCAGTCCCCTCGCTACGCTGGTCGGACCGCTGCCATCGTGTATAATTTCGTAATTAAATCTAACATCTTTTATTTAAGGGTTTTGTCAATTGCAATTCATTATGGCCTGATGCAGCCAATTTGCAAATGTATATTTATAGTTCAGTTTCTCCGAATAATGCATAATTAATTATAATGGACAAATGTCCTAAATAACAAAATGTGCTTTCCTCTCATATGGGGTACGAGAATGCAAGCATTGTTCAGTCCAGCGTAGCAGGGTACTGAACTCTATCTGAGTGTAGAAATGGTCTGAACGCTAGCTTACAGGCCACTGTAGAAAGGCATTGAACTCTATCTTACAGTCCAGTGTAGGAAGGGACTGAACTCTAGCTTACAATCTAGCGCATATCAGGGGACTGAACTCTATCTTATAGTCCAGCTTACCGGGGGACTGAACAATATCGTACAATCCATGTTAGAAGGAACTAAATGTTGTCCATATACCACAGCGTTGTCCAGGTTAAATGAATGTGAAGTACTCCGTTTGGGGAAATTTCATGGGAATAGAGATACTCTGGCTCAAAGTTGCCGTGATTTCCCCCCCCCCCAAAATCGGAGGACTATTATAACCAGCATGTCCATTCGTATGCCCGGCATCACTCCGCGTTGTCAGGCCCGAGTTTAGTGTATCTGTCATTTGCAGATTGAGTCCCCAGAGGGTGAATTTAGTGACGCTACCACGTCTAGCGGGCTAGCATCACTAAATTCACCCTCTGGGGATCTCATTCTGCATAACCTCATCTGTTATGGGACACATATCCCCAGATAAATTGTATAATTAAGAAATTTCTAGAGAAGATGATGCCTAAACAGAATGAGGTCCCCCAAAGGGTGAATGTATTGACGCTTGCCCGCTATGCGTGATATCAACACTAAATTACCCTCTAGGGACCCCGTTCTGCAAATGACAGGCACACTAACCTCAGTCGTGGGCGTTATCCTGATCATAACGTCAACATTATTACATGAATCAGAATGTCATGTGATTTGGTATGTAGCTGGTATTTGAGAACGCAATGTCAAAATAAATTTTGGTCAGAGTCAGATGATATTTGACGGTTATGCCCTTGTTGTTTTTCCAGATGATAACTTGAGCATTATTCAATAAAATTTCTTGTAATTTGGTTCATGCAAGTAGATCAAATTTGAAGTTCGATTTTGTCATGACCTGGTGATATATGGTGGAGCGATCTGCCGGTGTTACATGACCTGGTGATATATGGTGGAGTTATCTGCCGGTGTTATGCCCTTTTGACATAATTTCTTGATATATGGTATTTGTTTCACACATGATGAGCTACAATGGTGTCAATTCGAATTTAGTGATGGTTCGTTGGTTTTTGGCGGAGTTGTGTATCTTTTTCGACTTAGATATCACACGTTTTGGGTTGTACGAATGAAGCTTGAGCATTATCCAACAGAATGTCTTGATATTTGGAATGTGGTTCACATTTGACAAAAAGCAGATTCAGTTCAAAATTAGATGATGACGGCCCGATTTCTTTTGTCGTAGTTCTGCCTCCTTCTTTTTTAAGACTTCTAAGTAATTTATTTTTGGGTTGTCTGGATGATAACCTGAACAATGTTTAACAAAATTTCTCGATAGTTGGTAATTGGTTTACAATTCTTAAAACATAGGTCAAGTTTGTCTGTGGGCACCTTAGTTCGGTGCAAACAGTATACTTGTTGTGTTTCTAAATGATAAGTTGATATCTGGTGTGTGAACCATTTTTGGGAACTCACGGGACATCGTCAAGTTGGAATCAAATGTTTACCAGAATTTGACCACTGTTCTTAAAAGAAGTCTACACCCAAAAAAAAAGACCATTGGAAGTGGTGTCAGCGACCGTTTTATTCTCATAAATTGTATATGCAAATGGACAACACACAACGCCATTCTTATACATGCATGGATTATATGCAATGACAAACATTGGCACAGTTAGTGTTGTTTGTATATCATGATTAATACGTCCTGAGTTGAGAAGTAAATACTTGCAATTGCGTTTACTTCAGATTCTATATTTTGTTAATCCACGTACTAATCGTATATTGTTGTCACAGTTTTCCGTATTGAACATCCAGAGTAATCACTCATCAGTGTCATTAAAATGTAAGAAAACACTTGATATGGCTTTTTATTGGATATTTCGGTTTGTATCAATTTTGGTTCCACAACTCCAACCTAAACTCAGAGGGTGCCACTATTAAAATTTTCAAACCACGCTCTAGAGTCCTTGTATCTTTTGGAAGCCCAGTATAAATTTAAAGGAAATGGCTGAGAGATCAATATTATGTCCATATAGCTCTCCATATAGCTCTCCATATAGCGATTTGCCAACTTTGAACGACACACATTCTGGTGCCCTCACATGACCCAATCCATGTTCGACAAATCCATTCTACTCATGATCCATATAAAATGGCTGAGATTAATGTATAATTCATTCACTTTGATTACGCCATTTTTGAAAACTTACACCACACCAGTAACTCCTACGTTCTTGGAGATTTGTATATAGATATATTAAACTTGAAAGAAATCAGCGACAATTTAATTGTGTTTATTAAAGTATTAAAGTTGTTGCCTCCCCTTCCCATTCCCATCCCTGTCCCCTACTGACGACAAACAAATTGAGTCGAACGGCACCAATTTGACATCACAATTAAACTCCTCATATCATGGAAATGATTATATATACGACATTTGGTTACCTTCTCCCTCCACGCCCCCGAATTCAAAAGGCAACACTTTCACGCCTTCAAATCATAGCATTAAATTCCTCATATCATGGAGATCATTATAAATGGATTTGATGGAAATCGGTGACAACAAATATTCTCTCCCTCTCAGTCCCTGACTCGAATTTTAACGGCAATACGTTGGCATCTATAAACCGCAAATTTAGACTCGTCTTATCGTGGAAATGATGATTATATACACAACTGGTGGACAACTGCGAAAACTATATTTTTATCGATGTTGGTGGCCATTTCTTTCCCCACCCCTGATTCGAACGGCAGCACTTTGGCATTTTTATACAACACCATTATCATGTATACGATTATATTATAAATTTGATGGAAATCGGCCACAAACACATTCTTATCGATTATGGTCCCCCTATCCCACACCTGATTCGAACTGCAACACAGTTGTGTATTTATGCCTCACCATCAGATTCCCCATATCATGGGCATGATAATATATAAATTTTATGGATATCGGCGACAAAAATTATTTTGATTAATTTTGGTACCACTCTCACTCTCCGCCCCTGACTCAAACGAAAACATTTTGGCATCTTTAATTTACTTTTTAAAACACACCATTATAATCAGTCTCATATAATGGAGATGATTATGTATAATTTGGTGGAAATCGCCGACAAAACAGAATTCATCGATTGTGTTGCCCTCCCCATTATGCCCTTGCGTCAGACAGCATCATTTTAGATATGTTTAACCTGGACCATTATCTTCCTAGTAAAAAAAACACTCATGATATACCCCATTGGTGCCCTTAATTTATATAGCGGACCGACAAATGAACATAGAGAAAGACAGACAGACATTCGCAAATCTACTATATATTTTGGGACTTATGTCTGTCTGTCTGTTTGTCTGTCTGTTTGTTAGAAATGGCCGGGAAAACTGCCGGACGGATTTCGACGAAATTTGATACCTAGGGGTACTTTTGTCAGAGGAGTGTTTTGGATGATCAAATCATGACCTCGACCTGACCTTGACATTCAAAAAGGTCAATTCAAGGTAAAATCGCGCCTTTCGACGGGATTTCGACGACATTTGATACCTAGGGGTATGTTTTAGACGGGTCAAATCATGACCCCGACCTGACCTTGACCTTAAAAATGGTCAATTCAAGGTCAAATCACGCCTTTGGACGGGATTTCGACGAAATTTGATACCTAGGGGTACTTTTGTCCGGGGTGTGTTTTGGACGTATCAAATCGTGACCCCGACTTGACCTTCAAAATGCTCAATTCAAGGTCAAATCGCGCCAAGCAGAGGGAAAACAGAGGGACGATGTCGGGTCACCCTGCTAGTACATATATATATCCAAGTGTTTCCGACAGAAGCATGCTAAGTCTATATGTAAGTGCATCTTATATTTCGTGTCGACTTGTCCTGTTTTTTTGATATTTTTACCAGGTTAAGACCATCGTTTTTGGTCCACCATCTATTAACTGGTATTTATGATTCACCACCATCTGTTGACTGGTATTCAGAATTTACCACCCTCTGTTATCTTGTATTCAGTATTCACCACCCTCTGTTAACCGGTATTCAGGATTCACCGCTCTCTGTAAGCGGGTATACACGATTCACCACCTCACGTTAACTGGTATTCAGGATACACCACCCTATGTTACCTGTTATTCAGGATTCACCACATTATGTTAACTTGCATTAAGTATGAACCACCCTATGTTAAGTGGTATTCGGTATTCAACACCCTCTGTTAACTCGCTGTCAGTATTAACAACGCTCTGTTAACTAGTATTCAGTATTAACCACCCTACGTTAAGTAGTATTTATGATTCGGGGGGGGGACCTCCCATTGTGTAATTTGGCCATTCTATAACTTATATCAGCCAAATCAACGTTGCTTTCTATATTGGCGATGCGTGTCAATGTTGTGTCGATGAATCGCCGACCATATGCAACTGCAGTCAGTTATTCGTTTCTGTTGAACTTTATCACGTAATGTGGGTTATCGTGAGACAAATACACATATATCCGACCGTGACCTTAATTGTCATAATTTGATCACAAGAGTTTCAGCATCAACCGTATTTGCTTCTGTATAGTATCTTACATATATTCGACGCAATGGATATAGCCTGATTCCTGCATCTGTGCATGTTGGCTATACCCACCCCTTATCAAGTTGTCCTGCTAATGTGCTATGATGTGGTTGGGTCCTGCTGAATTTCTGTCAGGGCAAAGTGATGCGGTTAACAAAAAGTACCGTTATATTTTGTTAATTTGGCTTTTTCATAGTGTTCCTATAATCGGAGCATATGCAGGAAAAGCCATTGTGCGCATCAAACACTCAAAAACCCTAGACGATTTACCCTTGAAAGCTACTGACACACCGTCCAGCTACACGAATAAGGTTGTCTTCGTTAACAAGGGTCGCAAATCAGCGCTCATCGGGATTGGAACCAGCGTCCCAATAGCTGGGCGGTTTAGTATGTTGGCCTAATGTCGCATGTGCTTTACCAACATGTTCCAACATGCCCACCGTGATATGAATATATAGATATGACTCATGCTTTACTTACTGTTCCACCATGAATATAGAGATGCTTTGTGCTTTCTACTGTGCAACCACCCCTGTGATATGAATATAAAGATGACTTGTGCTTTAATTACCTATATACTGTTCCACCACCCCTAGATTATGCCATGAATCTCTAACGTTTTGAAGTTTTGACAGGGAACCTTATAAAGTCGAAATAATAACGCGGGCAATGTATTTCTTAGTTATTATCTGTTCCTTAATAATATACTTCGCTGAATGTGAAGATCCCAACTCGAAATTGCATGCTTTTCCATGACTTCTGTGACCCGATATTGCAATAAACATTGAATTAATTACCCAGGAGAAATTCCATATTTGTAAGCGACGCGAAGCAAAATCACCCATTCAGTCTGATTCAGTCACTTAAATCGTGAAATTTCGAGTCGGGACCATCACCTACAGTGAATTACATTATTAAGACACAGATAACAACTAAGAAATATATTGCTCGCGTTATTCTTTTGACTGTTTTAGGTTCCCTGTCAAAACTTCAAAAAGTTTCCCAGGTTTTGTACTGGTGGAATATGATCTCTACGGTCGTTCGCCAGAGTAGAGATTCATGGCATGATCTACACCACCCCATGATTTGAATATAAAGAAGATCTGTTTCTTCAATCATTGTCCTCGATCGATGTTTACGTTAATTTTCTGACAATAAATGTGATATTTCCACAACTAATAGTGTTGGTTATTCCCTGTGTATATATAGGTGAACACGCGTACATACACAACCAGTATGCACGGATACATACATGTACTTTCTGGGACAATAACGCAGAATGACTGCCACAGGCTAACTAAATTTGCCAATTGAGTACAATACGGACTTTCCGTATAGCGGACCTGCGGAAAAACGGGACCCCAGGAATAGCGGACATTCGAAAAAACGGACTATACCCATTTCAAGTCATCCGTTCTTCCAAAATTCAAGACCCATGTTTATATTTTCATAGGTGATCAACAATCACACACTGTCGGTTGGGAAACGGCTGTGGCGATTTCAAACACTAGTAACTGGATTTATGATTATTAAAGTTTGTGCTGTGTATGCACCAAGGAAGATACAGAACACTACCCCTTGTATTTGCTGCCAATTGAAGTCCACGCACATATATCCTAACCAGAAATAAACACACAATTATTTCACCCCCCCCCCCCCCACCAAGAAAAAAAAACAAATCCCAAAGTAGGCAACGAGAACATACGAAATCCCCGTTAATCTGCACTATTGCACCTTCATCTCGACTACTT
Source organism: Siphonodentalium dalli (assembly GCA_032622095.1). Taxonomy (NCBI): domain Eukaryota; kingdom Metazoa; phylum Mollusca; class Scaphopoda; order Gadilida; family Siphonodentaliidae; genus Siphonodentalium; species Siphonodentalium dalli. The sequence goes on along the minus strand of CP136069.1, from coordinate 14,661,309 downwards.
CAAAAAACAAACACATGTGCTATTAACATCCAGTGTGCACGCTAGCCCAAAAATTCCTTTAGCCATTCTTTTAGCCAAATGCCATTTTTTTTAGCAACTTTGCATTTGCTTTAGCCACTTATTTTGGAACATATTTTGAGATAAATTTAATGTTTATTACAGTTTATTTTCAAAATAAAACAATACCAATGTAACATGGTCACTGAAATCTAGCTTTCTCGTACGATTCATTTTGAAATGTGACTTGCAATGAAAACCCCGGGTACTTAAAGCATCATCCCCTGATCCCCACTCACAAGTTGTTTTTATTACAACACAAAGCGTTTGCCATTGACACGATATGAAATCAATACCAATGCACACCTATTACTAATTGCTCAAAGCACATCGGGTCGTAAAGGGAGACATCTTTATTACCTCCAAGTATAGGAGAGATCGATATACATGACATATAATTACAGTTAGATTAAAGTGGGCTCCCCTGGCCAGTGTGGTGGCCGTTATGTACAAGTATGGAGAGGTGTTGGAAACCGTGATGTAATTAGACCGAGTACTAAGTACAAGTACAATTGGGAGGAATTTTTTGTATCCATTGTTTTCGCCATATGGTTATTATTTTTCGCCATTTACATTTTATTTTCGCCAATGGCTAAAATGGCTACCACCAGCGTGAACACTGTTAACATCAGGTATTATATTGATCATGTCATTCATAGTATTCATCCGCCCTTCATGCCAAATGTATTGTATTTCACTACTCTCTTGTTTTAAAACGTTGTTATGTACATTGTGCTTGCGTGGAGCTGAAGTTCGTCTAAGTTTTAAGAACTTGTCAGCCAATCCCTCAGTCTCGGTAACCATATTAGGAAAATATAGTATGTTTAAATCAATAACGTTGTAGTCAGAGTTCGACGATTAGATGGCTGGGGTTATTAAAATATGCTGTCCAAATTTGCCAAAGTGGCTTTGTGTGACCCACATTATGTGAGTAAAGGGGGTGCCCTATAGCAGAAGACTCCACAACTAGAGGTACCATGTCTTACCCACCGGAAGCTGATATAAGCTAATGATAGGTAGAGAACCCTGCTGTATAGGCAGTTGCTGATATAGTCATAAAGAATAGGAAAATAAAAGATAGCAGAAACCCAAAGCACACATACAAATTTTGTGTTATGATTTATTTGTTATAATAAGAATTAATTTAAGCTTTGTCTGATCCACATTGTGTGAGATAAAATAAGCGAAAAAGCCCCAACCATGCCCCCGGTATATTAGGTACTGAGTTTACCATATATATCGTACCTGAATTAAAGGTACACGCATTTATATATACGTCATTCATTTCCCAAATGGTATTGGTATTGTCCCATACAAACAGAAAAATTGAGTTAACTTAAGTATGCATGATAAATCAAGCACTAACAGTTATTTAATTCCAAGCGAATTGAATGGAAACGCTCTTTATAATGGGTTTAGCGCTGTCAGATCAGGGAGGGGGCTGGTGAGCGGCACCAACATTGACAAAGACGTTATTTTACAGATTTATTCATTGCTATATGTAGGTACTCACATGGAACACACATTCATCAGGTTATATATATACTAGCTGGGTACCCGTCATGACGGGGAAAGTAGTTGTGTTTTTTTTACAACAACACCCCGAAAATGGTGGAAATCGGCCCAGCGGATACCGAGATACAGGCTCAAGGTCAATTGAAAGGTCAAGGTCACGCCGCTACCCGTTGAAAATGTTTGGCTACCCGAACCATCCCTACCTACGAAATTTCATCCCGATCGTCCCATCGGATCCTGAGATAGAGAGTCAAGGTCACTCGAAGGTCAAGGTCACGCCACACGGGCATCAGCTCAGCGCCTCACACTACCCGTTTCCACCAAATTCGGTGGAAATCGGCTCAGCGGATCCCGAGATATCAGTCCAAGGTCACTCGAAGGTCAAAGTCACGCCGCACGGACAGACGGACATGCCCGTGTTACTTCCGGTGTCAACCTACACCAGCATTCCGAAAATGGGGGAAATCGGCCCAGCGGATCCCGAGATACGGGTTCAAAGTCATTTGAAAGGTCAATGTCACGCCGCACGGGCATCCGGGCGCGACGAAATGGCTCGGCGTCTCACACTGCCCCCACATACCAAATTCGGTCAAAATCGGCCCAGCAGGAGCCGAGATACAGGTTGAAGGTCACCGGTTTGAAGGTCAATGTCACGCCGCACGGACAAATGGATGGGCCTATGTTGGTTCCCGGGTGATACTACGTGCACGTACCAAGTTACGTCGAAATCGGACGAGCCGTTTCGTTGTCCATCGCGGCCACACACACACACACACACACCCTAACTTTCCTCAAATATATATTAGATAATATATATCAAGTGTCGTCGCTTAAACTGTTTATGCCCGTGAGGAGGATTTGAACATCTGTTGTGTGAGGCTCTGCCGAGTTAAATAGAAGCCAAATCCCCGGAGCGGACATAAACAGTTTAAGCGACAACATTAACTACATATTTTATTTATCCATCGAACAACACTTGCTTTTGCGATGTAAATATGTCATTTTCCTAAATTATACATTCGTTACTTCGATGATGCCCTTACATTTATAAGGTCAAACAAACTAATTTGTATTCATGACGTGCAACAACAAAAAACGGCGTGCAGCTTAGAGCGAAATAGTTCGTTGTGTTTTTTTTATAATTGTTCTAAGCTGGCCTTCAATTCAATTCAATAGTTTTATTGCCTTCGTCAAGAAAATTTATGACATACAAGACAAAATACAAAATACAAAATCAAAATATAATATACATCACGCACGCGCCACCATAACGATCACACCACGCATCCTGACTTTTCAAAAATGATCTGGGCCCCCACTGACTATCCATTCCAGTGTCCTTTTGCGACACACGGCAGCTGATAATCAGGTAGGGCCCAGTGCCATATCACATGCGTACTTAAAACCACCCACCACCACTAGCAATTCATTTTTAAATACAGTAATTGAGTAAGTATTACAATTATTGCTCTATAGATACATATTATCATATTTTGAATTTGTACGGATTATCTTGGCTAATTAAGCCTAACATTGAAATGGTGTATTCGTACATGTATCTGTAATAGGGTGGTGTGTGGTGTTACTCACTGTCTTACTCGCCTTACACCTCTCGTTCATAGGAGAACATATTACATTAAGTTTAAATATTACGTGTTTTCCAGGTTTCAACTAACTTTTAGAAGCAATCATTTCATATAATGTAATGATCCATATACGGCATATAGGTCATATAATACATAGGGCATGCAATAATATTTTTGGTCAGCAATTATATCTGTGATAATTACGATTTGGCATGGTATATTTTTAAATATATTAATATATTCGGGTCATCGGACCACCAGATCAATGGCAATTTAACTCATGTCCCTCTTTATTGGTAGTTGTGCATACCGGGTAGTTAGCCTCACTTGTGTCAAGGTCATGTAATTAGGTCAGCACGTGCAGCCATGCTTATAAATGGAATGCGGTGTCTGGGCGAGTCACTTCAGTGACCTAGTGATTATCTTTACCACTGCGACAAAAGTGGGCGGAATATTTTGTTTTTCATCAGGATTTTATTTCCTATCATCCAATGTGGATATATGCTGTGGAAACTCGACATTTGTCTTAAGGCCTAAAAAAATATACGTTTGTTTCCGCTAACGAGATGAAACAAAATTAGGGTAGGAAGGTAGGCTTAAATTTTTTTTGTTTGTTAACTTTTTTTTTTCAGTATCTTTAAAAATAACTGTATAATAATTGCACTTGCAATAACCCAAACTATGCACTTCTTAGCCCCAATCAGGTTAACCCAGATGACAGAGGAACTAGAAACTCCAATTCAATCTTACATACATGTATGCTTTAATATTTACATATATACTAGTCTATATACTAATATAGTCTTTGATAATCCTAATATTTCCCATATGGTCTGGCGACAATTGGAGTCAGTCCAGCACCACTGCACTGTTCAGATATTGGAGTGACCATCTTGTGCTGATCTTTTAATGATGGGTTCACAGCACCACCTTCTCCTCCACATTCAGTGAAGGATCTAGGTATTTTTTGGGGACACCTGTTTTTGGGCAATGATATGCCGAACGCATAACCTGAAGGCCTAAGCGGAGGAATGTTTGGGAGGGGTGACCCCCTGATGATGGTGGAGGTTCTCCCCCTGGAACTTTTTTGAAAATCCATTGCAGTTAGAGCTAATCTAAGGCACTTTGAGTCAGTAATTTGAATTTTACTGAGAAGTCAATTTGATCAAGTTTCTCAAGCATAACTTTGGATTTTGTTTATATATGTATCGATTGGAAATGCCTATAAGTTATTGTCAGGTATCTTTTGGTGCAATGGATTATGCTTATCCTGCTTGAAATGAGACTTACTATTATCACTCTAATTCATATAATAGGCTATTTTATAAAATTCAAGTGAGACACATACCGTACAAAATATTTACATGTAGTACAGAAACAATTTCTATTAAGGTAGTAATTACTATATATGGTTCTAATTTTTATGTTAATTTTTGATTTGGTATTATGAGATCCCACCTGATAACCAGGTTGATTTGATCAAATTGTTAATGTTCCTGTGCTGTAATTGATTGAAATACTGAAGTCTGAACGCTGAATGATAAATATAAACCTGAACTCAAATTATTTGAAGTTTTCACAGATGAAATATAGATAAAGCCAAACATACTTTACAGTATGATTCCAACTGTTAAACTTAAATCTCTTTGTAAACTTAAATTTCTTATGTCAATCAGTGTCAATATATATAAATATATGCAATAAAAAGTTTAGGGTCGGGGGTTTAAAATAGGGTCGGTCGGGTTAGCGGAAACAAACGTCTTTTTTGTTAGGCCTAATTGCTATACGGAGAACGTCCAACTTATATTTTACTTCCGAAGTTCCGTCAATAATAATAAATCAAATTCAATTGTTACCGGTATTAAATTCACTATGTTCGCACATTCGGATATATATTGAAACATTGTGTCAGATTCAGCTCAGTTCACACCGCAGTGCTTTTTAATGGCAATTAGTCACAAGGGAATTCATGGTGTTCATGACAGATGGAAGGACTAATATCTCTGTTGCTCAAAGGGTGAGTATAGTCCACTTGATACTAGTGGTACGGTTTACAAGTATACTCTACAGTTTACAGACACTTGTTAATAATTTATTCACAAAAGTATATGCAGATTCCTTAATTTAAAATAATAAATTATATTATAGATTACACTAGAATATACTTAACTCATCCACAAATGGCACAATCGGCCAATAAATACAATTCAGCCCAAGTGTCAAGGAACTCCGCTTAACACCTCTCACTCTGTTCCACCATTCTCAGCAACTAATTAATGGTACACATTTTATCCACTAATATATAGTAACATGGTTAGCCTTTTGCTACTTAGGAGCTGCTGTCCATCTGAAGTTATGATATTTATGATGTTTAATACCGGTACCTACATGGAAAGTGCGGTACAGCGAAATCATTGGAATGGTCTGTCTCATTTAAGTGTCAGATGTAAATTGTAACATCTTAAGTTAAAGTCATGTGTAGGTTTTAACATTTATAGTCTGAGAGAAAGCAGCAATTTATTTGTGCAAGTGCTTACCCATTACTATTAGTATTACTAATGTAGTTGAGACAGAGTGAGAGGTTTTATGTTCAGACATGATGATTATTATTTGTCAAATTTATGATTAAACATCATATACATTTTTATACAAATCAAATAATAATTTTGGACTTGATTTGTAATTTATAATGAAAATATATACACAATTTATACAATTAAGTATACTCTCCATATGAGAGGTCAATTCAGCCTGGTGCTAGTCTCACATGGCCGCCATGCCATCACGGTCAGTTATAATTCCATCAATGTCGATGGTGTTGCCATGTGCAGCAACACTTATGGTCGGGTTTGTAATGTTTAGTGCCTGAAGCACTAGTACATATAGTGGGCCTTAATTCCCGGGTTATGTCATTCTCACTTCATATAAGTGGGTTTGGGGTATTGTGTATGCGGTAAATTCACATTTCATTTGATAGGGGTTGGGGCTGCTAAATTGTAAATCATTATTGTTTCTAAGCACATAAAATCTTAGGTATTTCTCTGATAAGTCTTACAATTCGCTTTAATTTATCAGTGTTCAAATTAAATAACTCATTTAGTTTGAACACACTTGGTCTTTCATAGAAGTACTTATCCATACATTTCATTCGGAGTGTTTTGAGTTTTTTTGCACACTAAAATAGCATGATATTCATCACCTATGCCTTCATTACAGACTTTACAAATTCTCTTTGAGAGATCCAATTCCTCCCAATAAGCAGTTTCTATAGGGATTCTATGGTTTCTGGTTCTAAATCTTGCTATGACCTTTGCATCTGATTTGTTGAAGTATTTGAGATATGGTTCCATTGCATAATCGTGTTTATCTGCTCTATAAAATATGTATTTATTAGAAGTATCAAGTTTACCCCTCCATTCTTGCATGTGCATATCTCTTAGTCTATCCCTTGTTGCATTTTTGAACCATTTACTTCTACATAAATTTTGGTCGCTCCAAATAAATGACATTCCAGTTTCATTTAATATTTTTCTGATGCCATTCACCCATTTAAAGGCACGCTTAGTTTTTTTTACTACAAATCATTGAATCATATAGTATTTTTGTCAATTTCCTGCCTTCGCCTTCAATTATTCTGGTCCAGTAACATAACATTTTGTGTTTAATTATAGTTGAAACTGGGATTATGCCCAGTTCACCATATACCATAGCAGTCGGTGTTGTAGTTTTCATGCCCAAGATGAATTTAAAAAACCATAACTCTGTTGTCTCAATCATAGCATTAGAACCATATTCCAATACTTCACATCCATACGTGAGGGTTGGTAAGATTGCTTTATTATATATGTCAATTATAACATCAAAGGTTAGATGTGATTTTCTCATTTTGTGAATGAGTGAGAACATAGCCTATTTGGCCACAGCACACCTTTTTTTCTTTTCATCAATAAATTGGTTCTCATTACTAAATGTCACCCCAAGATACTTATAACTTTTGGACAATTCTATAGGCTCATTTCCAATATAGAAGATCTGATCTTCATATTTCCCTTGGCCAAATACAACAATTTTTGTTTTAGAGCAGTTAATGCTGAGTTTCCAGTCGAGACAGTATTGATGATAAGAATCTAGGATTTCTTCTAATCCCTCAGCTGTGTCAGCCATGGTATGGTATCAGCATATAAAAGTGAAAACAGTTTAACAAATCTGTGCATTGCTTTACCACTCAAGGATGACAAAGTGAGGGGATTTTGAAATATTTGGCCAAGGTATGACTCCAGATCATTCAGATATAGGGCAAAAAGTATCGGGGAGAGATTTCCGCCTTGCCTCACGCCAATTGGGCATTTAAAACAAGGGGAAATCTTTTCATCAACTGAAACACATGATTTTATATCCTGATACATACTTTGTATGACCTTTAATAATTTTCCATCAATACCTGATGAGATAAGTTTATACCAAAGACCATTCCTCCAGACACCGTCAAAGGCCTTAGACAGGTCTATGAAGGCCCAATATAAACTACCATTAATAGAATTGGTTAACTCAATCATCGAATTCAATGTATGTATGTGGTCAATGGTGAAATAGTTTGGCCGAAATCCAGCTTGATTTACAGAGACGATGCGATTTATTTCTAGGAATGAGTATATTTTCTTACTGAGTATACTAGTAAACAATTTGGCCAAACAGCTGACAAGTGTAATTTGTCTATAGTTATCAGGGGAAGAAAATTTCCCAGATTTATAAATTGGTTTAATAAGTCCAATACTACACTCTTTGGGTATATGTCCAGTTTTGAGAATCAGATTAAAATATTTGAGATAAACTATTTTCATTTTAGGGTAGGAACCTCTGATATACTCATTTGTAACTGTATCGATTCCAGGTGCTTTCCGTTTTAAGACCTTGTACTGCCTTTTCGACCTCTTCGATATTAATATCTCGATTCAGTAATGATGTATCGTAGTTTGGTTTTACAGATTTGAAAAATGGGAATAGAATTCATCAACTGAGGGCATGGGGTGATGACATTTTTTATCATCTATACTATTAATAAGTTTCCAATATTCCCTCGGATTTGTGCCTTTAAGGCTTTTAACTTTGTTTTGAAACTCAATATTGTATTTGAACTTACTTCTGCGCATTGCGACCTTATATGCCCTTCTACATTCTAACAAATTGGTATGATTTTGGGGAGATTTATACATCAGATATATTTTCCTTGCTTTTCTATATTTCGTCCTTGTTTTGGAGCAATCGCTATCAAACCATGGTGCTTTAGATTTATTTTTTGGAAACCCACCGTTCCTCTTCTTTTTGGAATCCAATACATCAGTTGTATTTTGTAACAAGTTACTTGTCAAAATTTCTGAGAATTCAGATAATTATTTATCACTCAATTCACTATTATCTTGCATTTGATTCAAAATGTCTACAAGATTCTGTATTGAATCATCTGTGAACGTTTCTGAGAACTGCACACCCTTTTCGCTTGTCCATGGTTTAATAGTGATTGTTTCATTCAGATTTGTACAATTTACTGAAGGTATTTCTTCTTCATTGAATGACATTGAAATTTTCACAGTTAAGGGACAATGTGCATCAGATAAAAGACTATCTTGGTCATGTACATGCAAATGATTAATTAACTTGCATGCAAATGGTGAGCAAATTACATAGTCAATTAAGCTGATGTCTGTGAATGTAGTAGTGCCAATTGCTCTGTCTGTTCAACTCTACCATTGCATATAAGCAGTTTTGCAGTCTTACATATATCAATTAATTTGAAACCATAATTATTTGTCTTTCTATCTTATGAGAATCTTGTTAGTAAAAACTGATCCAAGCCAACACCATAATCAATTAATTATATCATTTCTTCCTCATCTTCATAATCAATCAATTGAGCTGTTCGAGCATTAACATCACCAATAAGGATACTTTTGTCAGTTATAAGTAGCTTTTCAATAATAATTGCATAAAGCTTATTTGCCTATTCCGGGGAGGCATACCTGCTATTCTCTGGGGGTACGTAAATATTAGTTTTTTTTATTATATTACTATTTACAATTGGGGAATTCCCATTGTCACTGTTACTTTTGAACCACTGAGTGATGTAATTAGTGTCGCTAGTTTCAAACAACTCTACCACATGTACCAGCTCGTCCTTAAACAGTAGGCATATACCAACCGACATAAAGACAGCAATATCAGCTCTGTTTTTCATTGAGACTGTATGGTAGCCAGGAACCCGGACCACATCAGTACTGTCTGTTTTTGTTTCTTGAAAGCATAATATATCATAAGCACTGATGTATTCCAGGAACACTGGCTCACATACTTTTGAATTGATCCCACACACATTCAAAGATATAATTTGCAGGTAGTTTAAGTACTTACACAGTGGATTTATTGCTCTAGGTACACAAATTCTTATACTAATTATTTACAAAGAATGTATTATACCAACACATTTAAAATAAACATAGGGCGTATACTGTGTATTGACTTTGTCCACGTGCCCTCATTGCATACTAGCCTGTTGCCACTTCCCTTATTGGCCTTATTCTTATATGGTGGGGGCTTGGGTGGGTTCACTAACGTGTTATTTATATAAAGTTTAGCATGGACAATTCTTGAATAATCGCCCTTATCTCTGGCAGTCTTCACCATGGGATAGAGAACTTCATTCCTGTCCTTTTGTACTTCTTTAGGGACCTGTTCATTCACATAGACTTTGTATTGAGAGTTGAGGTTCTTCGCCATTTTTTAAACTAATTCCTGCTGCTTATAGAATGTAAATTTTTGCAACAATTGGTCTACACTGGGAACGGTCATTACTCTTCTCACCAATTCGGTCTATTAGTATACGGTCTTTTATCTTCAGTTTTTCCTTGAAGAACTCCTGTAGAATATCCTCTCTTGTGGTTTTGTTATCCCCACCATGCATGTTTCCCTGGGTTTCTTCTATGCCAGTAAATATTAAATTCCCCCTCATACTTCTCCCTTGCAACTCCACCACAGTAGCTCTTATTTCATCAATCTTTATAGAGCAAGAGTTCATTGTGGTTTTCAATTCATCATTTTCAGTTTCCAGTTTTGCCAGTCTTCTCTTTATTTGTTCATTATCCAATATAATGTTGTGAATACTCTGTGGGTAGCTTCGTGTATCTGGTTTAACACTTTCTATAACTTTAAATCTGGAATCCAAGTCACCCACATCTGTCTCTACTTTGGTCATTCTTGTTTTCAGCCCATCAATATCAGCTCTCAATAAACCTATATTCCCTAATCGATGGGTAATTTCTTTCAGGGAGTCCTTAATGTCTTTCAAATCACTTTGTCTACATATATGATCGTTAAAGTTCTCAGTATTATTTGATAACGTTGCATCACTGTCCACCATTGTTGTGTATATTGCAGGTACAGTTGTGTTCAAAATATCACCTAAGTCCGTTTCAACAGCATTTTGCGTATTTTTCTCAGCAATTTTACATTCTATGCCTATTGGAATTTCATTTACCATAGCTAGGCTATCTGTAATGACTGAAGATATATCTGCTAGCGATGTTTTAGTTCGAAAGTCTGGCTTACCGCAGAATTCCCGTGATGGCTGACATGGCGGCGCCGGTGGTGACAACTCAGTGGACGCTGTTCGCTTGTTATCGACATCCTTTTCATCCATTTAAGCTTTTATCGGCGTATACACACTATTGATGTAGTTTAAATCATCATCCGTCGCTATTCTTTGACAATACTTCGTTTTTAACGTGAATTTTCTAGAAAAATCGTCGGACAAGTCGCAGAGTGTGATCAGCTATCGCACCGCATGACGTGATCCTTGTACTAATGGTTATAGATGTTTTAGAGGGAAAACACATATCCGTTTAGGAATTATCTATCAATTGCATTGAAATATGGACGATAAAAACGTCCCAAAATCACAATGACGTCATTTAGGTCGGTTTACGTTCCTAGTTACCATGTGCAATTACGTCAAGAATGGAGTACTAACCTAATATAACTAAGTCGGCCTAATAAAGCTACATTGACATAATAAACGTCGCGTTTATTGTGCAGGCTTCATGTATGCAATAGAGGTGGTGGGTGGTGGATAAATGGTTATAATATACAATATAAGACGTTTTATAACATATTTACTCATTGTTATACGTAGGTACTCCCATGAAACACACATTCATCAGGTTATATATAGTGTCGCGCGTTGTCCGCACATACTGACGTAATCACATTGTCTCTTATTTATGGCAAACTGATAGTTTCAAAATTTTAATTTAAAAACAAACAACTTTAATGTGAATAAATTGTTTTTATTGTTTTGGTTAGCGCACAGACCCCTAACACACAATGTTAACTCAAACCACTACCTGTATCATAGATCAAAATACGTCAACACAAGTGCACTATACTGTTCCGCTACACCGCGATATGAATAATTATACAGATGTATTGTGTTCTAGCTACTGTTCCACCTCCCCGTGATACATGTATGAACATAATTTCCACACACATATATCCTAACCTGAAATAAACACACAATGACGTTACCCCCACATAGTCCGGCTATTATTCCTTCGGCGGAATAATAAACTTGAAGAAATTGTTGAGGGAATGTTCATAAGGACTGTATTTGTTATAATAATATGTTTATGTATTGCTTATTTCGGTTTAAAATCCACTTGCGCGTCTACCTATTGTTGTTGCTTGAGTATTATCCAGACGAATGTTATCCGCCGAAGACGCCGATGTGTAAGCTCGCGAGGTGGTAATTATTTTGCGAGTCATTAGAGACCTTTCGCAAAACTCACGTTTACGATTACGGATACGGATAGGGTACTACGTCACCAACCTTTGTGTACTTTCTAATCGTTCTCGTATTTTACTATCCGTAATAACGTTTACGATTTCATGGTTTCTAATAAGCTCAAATAACACCTGAAATTTATTTTCTGCAATATAGCACTTTGCTCCGTTCGCGACTGTATATGTATATCATGTAAACCATACAGCTGTATTGAGCTACGACCTCAATATGCTGTTTAGATTGTCAATCACTGTACTCGTCGTCGTGAATCACGAGCTTCCCGCGAAATAAGATCGCTATTCACAACGGATAGCCATCGCTGGCTGCGACACAAAACTTTACAGTAAGAGGAGTGCACTATGAAACCAGTCGCCAAAAATACAGTATATAGTGCGCGATGCATGAGGAGTTTTGCGTGATTATTATGGGCAAGATAGTACACAATATATAGTGAAATTCAACAATTAATTAATTCAACAACCCATGGTGGTGTCCGGCCTAACGTGTGCAGTTATAGAATGCCTCAGGAGAGCCTAAAGAATGGCATAACCCTATTAATGAATAGTGAAATATTTTGTGTTCTCTTCCCCTTTCCCGAATTGAATAGTTCATTCAATTTAATAATATTCGGTTTTCGGTAGAAGTTGGGTTTTATATATCTCTCTCGTAGAGTCTGTAATGCAGAGCATTATGCAGGGCATTTTAAAATTACATGGAATTCATAACCGAGTACTAAGTTAATTAAAGTACTCTTTCTATCTAAGTAATCTGAACCTACCCTAGATCCCGATTCAACTGGTAAGTAGTGATTTCTGTTCCTGAACCGTAACTAAAAGAATATTTGGCACACCACCGACATCACCATATAGAACAGCAGTCTCTGTCAGGTTTGTTCTTGGCATTTATTTTTAATTTAAAAAACACGCACAAATGCGGCATTTAAAGGTACTCAATCCGATTAGATGTCCCCATATCATCAGATTCCAACAACAATTTTTTTTTTTAAATGCCGCTTCTGTTATCAGAATCGAGTAATTGCTCAAAATTAATGCTCACCACAGTCAACTATATCATAAAATTGCCCAAAACCTGTTATTTATCAACATTTTGTTCAACGAAATTTTGCCGGTTTGTCAAATATCTGACAAAAAAGCAACTTGATGCACATCGCTTCTACCGTGTCGACTTTGTTTCGATTTGGTAGTAACAAATCAGGAGTGATGCACATCAGCGAGCTCACCTACCGTATATGTCGGATTTCCTAAACCCAAAGAGGTGAAGCCGCAATCGCATTGAAATCAAATCGCGGACTTGAAGGGGCTTGAACGATGGCGTCGTGGTTGATGTGAGGTCCAAAATCAGGAACCCCTCTTCCCCATCACCATAACGTCTATCTGGTCATCCATGCTAACAACGAACTGAATTTCCACCACATATGACCTGGCATTTATACCTGTATTGCCACAATATATCACCAGAATCACGGGTCGTACGTTGTGACTGGTCGAATTATTGACAAAATTAACATGTCATGATTATCGCATTGTTGCATATGAGACGATAAGTGAAGTATTAAGGGACTGTATACCAAACACACGCCTTGGGTTGTAAAGGTGGTACGAAAAAAAGATCGGACGTGTTCGTCAAAACTCTTACGCGTAATCGTTTTGGGAAAGGACTTTTTAGCCATACGGATAGACTTACGACTACGAATAGCTATCCGTATTCGTAATCATAAACGTGAAGATGCGAAAGGTCTCTATTATTAGCTCAAGTGTGCATTATCTAATTAATGACCGGTAAAATAATGACCACCTCGGGAAGATGAATAAACTCTCCTGGTTAAGTGGTCCTGCTTTTATGCTGGTGGGTCCTTGGTGAATTACTATGATGTTGGTAGAGCAAATGATGCTGTTCTGAAAATGTTCCGTTATTTTTCATAGTTGTCATTTTCACGACCTGTGGCTAATATGAAGGAATGGAGAAAAGCCATTATGTTTATGAAACATTGAAAAACATACACATGTATACAGTAAGATATGTCAAGGGATGGGTGGTTTGAAGATCCAAATTATGCTCGAATTTTATAACATCGCGGTCTGGTTCCAGGGATCAACATAGGTCGATACATACGCTAAAATTATCATGCGGCCTGTTAAGCCACAGAAAGTACAATTCAAGTGATCTAATGCAGAAAGTTATGGATGGCATGAAACAACGAAGAACGTTCCTTGTTAGTCTATTCCTGAAGTGGGCTTATGTTTCACTTCGGAGCTAAAATTGAAAACAGTTTTAAAATAGCTGTAACATTGACAAGTATTTTTTCATACCATATGGAGTCGGTATATCAATATATCGTGTATTAATCAACCTATATATATATTACCCATGCTTCCAAAATTACAGGGACAAAGTGTTGAAGTTCGAATGAGATATGCCCCTTTAAATAATGACTCTTTTTGGTTATTACAAACTGGTCATAATCAAGATGGCTATTCTTGTCGCTTTTGCAAACACACGGGCAGCCATGATTAAACTATTTTAAAATATACATGTATTTGAAAGTTTCATGCACATGCACACTAATTTTTTTCTCAAATCAGATTAGCTAAACGCAGCTAAATAACAACTTTAGAAAAAATAGCAATATATGTAACAGCATCAGTTGTCCCCTACCAGCATCATAGCAAATCAGCAAGACCCACCAAGACCAAGTAGCAGGACCACTTAACCAGGGACGGAAACAGCGTGTTGGTGAATAACATTCGACATGTTAATCTCCCAGCGACATTAACAGTGAAGAATAGTTGGAGATAATGACTTAATGACACATCAATTGTAAAAGTGACAATAAGTCGACATTTGTTTGATGTTAAAATTAAAATCGTTCTTACATTTCGGTCAAGAGTAATAAATTGTCATCATTTTAGAAAAATAACCACCATAGATGAGGGTTTGCGAGACATATATATACAACAATTGGAAAACTTGAATGATACCAGTTGTATGCTTGCAGCCAAAATAGAAGTTTCCAGATTTTGTTACAAATGTAGTTTTCCTTAACCAAACAGAACCTACATTTTCGCGTCAATATTTAAATATAACATGTTGATTGCAAAGGAAAACAAAACAGTTTGTATTCATAGAAATCTTAGATGATACAAATCGTCATGCATGATAAGTAGGTTTTAATGGCCATTCAGCAAAGTTTATACATTAATTAATACATATTCGGATGAGCACTGTGTTCACAACAACACAGTGTCCGAATACTTATATGCCACTCATATATGATGTGTGTATGGGTGCGTGGGTTTTAAGTCAGATAATGACCTCGTGAAGTGTCTGAGACCAAATAATCACCCGCGGCCGCTTCGCTTCGTCTCAGACACTTCACTCAGTCATTATCCTTTACATATGATACTCATCAGTATCTTGCAACTGTCCATTGGGATATTTTTCAATAAATTCTTGTATCTTGTATTATTTCGAAATTCATTTTCACAAAAAAAGATATCGGGAATCTCTTTGTAGATTACATGTGTTTAATGTGATACATCATCTCAAAATCATCAATTAATCAATCAATCGGAAAATATAAAAACACTTTCTGTATTGGTCATAGCAGTTTTGTGATACCCATAATATATGAGCAGAGCGATGCTCGTATCCAGGTCCCACAATAGTGGCGCCATTGTCTTTAACTTCGGTAGTGGAGACTTCACTAATGGTACCCAGAGCAGTCTACCTTGCGACAGTTATAAATGTAGGATAAGAGTAACAAAAGCATAGAATATAATCCCAGACTACCTTGGATTAACCGACCTTTATCATATTCCCGCGTAAAAAGCAACTGATATATTAAACAATCTTTATTAAGTGTGTGGCATTTTCGCCCGAAACTAATAAACAAAGTGTCACAACTCATGTGAAAAATTGTCGGGCGGATTCCAAAATCGAACTTGACCCGTACCCTGGACCAATACATTTCGAGACCAAATTCCAGCCGATTCAATTTCGACCCACCAAGGCCCTCATATGGGGACGAAAATGGGAAGGAAATCCCAACGAAAAGGGGGCGGCATAATATATAGTTAATATGAATTAATTTTCACAAAAATATATCTGGAATCTCTTTATGCTTAATGTGATACATCATTTCAAAACCATCAATCAATCGGAAATTATAAGACCACTCTCTGTATTGGTCATAGCCAACACTAAGCCGGTCCAGCATGACAAATCAAAATCAATACCAATGTGCAAGGTACTTGACAATGCAATACGTCATTGAAATTGGTGGAGCCACATCTACCAACTCGTCTGGAATACTGATGTAGAATTGAATCATTTACTTTCTTTCTCGTGTACCTTCAGGAGAGTTCTTGCAGAGTACTGATAAACCTTTTGTGTGCGAAATTTTATCGATATAGACTATATATTAAACAAGGCAGTTGTTCCGGGACTTTTCGTTTTGTTTTTCAAAACAAATAAAATCACGATGACTTTTGTAATTGTTCTCAGTTGCTTCTGTCAGTCAGCAGCAGCGACATCACATTGAGTGCAAACCTTTTTTTTAAATATTTTTTATTTGGACAAATACATTATGGCAATAGTATTGTACAGTTTATGGTTGGTGATCAAAGCAGTTTTATTGTCTCGTTTTTTTTGAGACTGTAGAAAGATAGAATAGAAAAAGGAGTGTGAAGTGAATGGTTTTATGAATGTTGTGTTATTTAGTGATATTAAATATCCATTAGTTATAATAATAGATACAATGAATATGAACTATTGGGTATATGCATTATGTATAGTCCCTCATGTTGTTAGATATATACATGATAATTACATAGTGCAATGTAATTCAAATTGAGGGATTTATAATTAATGTTAACATCGAGCTACAATCTTAAAAATTTGCTATATTTACGTAACATGATTATGCACGAAATGTAACCAATCCATTACTATTAAGTTTACTCACTCTATGATTTAAATAAGTAAGCTTATTATTAGGTAAGTCACACAACACGACACGTGTCTGGTCAGCATTCGTATTTTAAACACAGTGAGTGCAAACTTTGCCAAAGGCAGTGGCCAACTGAATAAGAACTATATCTACAAGTCAAAATCAGAAATTTATTGTGGCGTGCAATGTCTGAATATATCAGGATGTAGATCCTTCGCCGCCAATGACTACATTTGTGTCCTGTACAGTGACGATGGTGGAGTTCTAAAGACACCAGGTGCGTATTTTACACTTGTGTTGATGTATCCTGTTCTATGATAAAGGTAGTATTTTGAGTTCACACATTTCAATTTAATTATAAAAAATTATAAAATTGTTAAAGAGTATAAGAAAACATGTTACAAATTGTTATCGACTTACGAAAAAATTATAAAAATTGTTAAAGAATGTAAGAAAAATAGATAAAAAATGAGTAAACAAAATCATATGGTTGACTCGCATATATAAAAGAATGCATTGGCACAGGGTTTTTAATGTAGATACATTTGTGTCATGTTTAGTGATTCCAGCCATAAACAAATTTAAATTTCATAATTTAAGTTGATTTTTATGATAGCCTGTTAACCAGGAAGTTTTCAGCAGTTATCTGTGACTCACATTAATAATTTGTTATATATATATATATATATATAGCTATATATATATATATATATATATATATATATATTTATATATATATATTATATAACAAGGAATGTATTTAACTTTGCGCACATTCTCCCGTTAACGCTTAATTGGACCATGCGTCGCATCAGTGCTATAAGGTCGTAACTCACATTTTCAACTTTCCGAGAAAATGAAGGTTGAAGTTTAACATTTCTCATAATTTTGACAAATCATGATGTAGTTTTGTACTTATCCCAATGAAAACTGTCCATTGAACCTCATATTGTTTTTTTACGCCCTCGTTTTCTTCCAAAAAGCAATAACTTTGCGGATACGATCTTTTTCGTACGCCAACGACGATTGGTTTCCGTGCTATAAGGAAGTTGTGCTGCTAATAAAAACAGATTAAGCTAAATGTGGTGCCAATCGATGTGTCTATGAACTAAAACGTGCCTATTCTACATTTTGAAAATTCACTCATGTGCATCATCATACAGAAATGTGTGGAACAATCACAAACTTTAAATCAACAAATTTTCACGTGACTAACATGGAGATACGATCATATAGCACACATTTGAGAATTTACAAACACGAAACAGAAGTCACGTGGACAACATGGATCATCCGTTTGGTTGCTTTGGAAATACAACCTTATAGCACGAATAATTGTGAAGATCGCTGGAGAGACGACATTTGTGTCACTGGTTTGTGAGAATATCTGCCATCCAATGCAAAAACAGTTTAGCCCATCGGATTGGATTTTTCCTCACGATTCAATTGATATCAAATACTCATTTCCCGCCAAAATGGAATTACGACCTGATAGTTCTGATGTGACGCATGGTCAAGGTGAAAGTACCATCTGTTTTTATGAATGGCCGCAGTCACGCGTACCACAGTAGCGATGGCATAGTAGTTGTGATAATTTATTATGGTGCAGTTTGGTGACAATTGGTCGTCATAATTAATATGCTATAGCAAGCCATGTCGCCCTCTGCAAATTCGCACAATGAGTCTTCCAAGCACTTCCAGCTGCGGTCGATCTATCAAGGGTGTATCCATCTGAATGACTTGTCGCTGTTGATCTTTTATCAACACGCAGTGTTATATTTTTTGCATGCTAACACAAAAGTCCACTTGGTAAAGTAATGAATAACACATTTCTGTCAACAGCCATGATTGTTCTTACTAAGAACAAATCGCCCGTGTAATTTCTCAGCAAATATAAGTGAGTGAAACCGTATGTGTAGAACTAAACGTCGCAACATAAAAACGCCATTGGGGAAATATCATAATATGCAATTAGGGAACTGTCTTACTACTCGTGAAATTAATATAAGTAGATAAAAATGCATGCTTGAGAACATATGAAAACGTACCACATGCATGATATGTGAGTCAATGAGGAATTGTCACCATGCCATGGTCAAACACAATAATGGGCCATCCCAATTGTTTCAATATATATATTTATGTCAATTTCCGACACAACCTAACAAAATTTAGCTAGTTCCATAGAAATAATTACATAAGAAATCGGATTCCGACCTGTGCCCGCGCTCTCCACACTTTCAAAATATATATATATATATATATATATATATATATATATTGAATAGTAGAAAGTTCAAACGTACAGTGGTATATATAGATAACATGTGATTAAAAACACAAACACATCATTTGGCTTTAAAACTAGGCCTTTCACGGCTTCAGGGCCGATCTTCAGGTTCCGCCATTTTAATTTTGTATTGTGACGTCACTTTCGGGAGGTTGGTAGGTGACGCCATGATTATATGATGGAGTTTAGTTTCGGATTCAAAAGCTTCCGGAATTTTTCTTCCTTTTGAAGTCTTTTGAATCTGCTAACTTGCATCATCTTGTGTAATGGGAAAATCCGGAAGGATTTACCGCCACAGTCATCGAGATGTCCACTTAAGGGAATCATCCCTAATGTCGGATGTTTGATCTGCGAGCGGTGGATCCGTGTTCTTTCCACAAGTGAATTTCCCGTCTCTCCAACATAGAATTCCCTACACCCCGAACATATTATAACATAAATTAGATTTTGGGATTTGCAGTCCATGTCTTCATTAGGGTGAACATCTTGTCCATTCTTTAATAGGAAGTGTGTCCCGGTTAATATACAGAAACATGTCCCGCATCTGGGGTCGCCACATTTGGTGATTTCTTTATCTCGTTTTTCACCACTGTCAAACTTGGCTCGTGCTAGAATCTTTTTTATATTCCAAGGCTGTCGCTTGCTCTGTAGTAAGTTATCAGTTTTTACCAATTGCTTCATCTTTGGACTTTTGTGAAGCATTGGTATCAATGATTTAGCCGTTTGTATAACATTTGTATGGCGAGGATTGTGTGTAACCACAAAAGGAATGAGATCGGGATTGCATTCTTTAGTTTTGTCTGTGCGGAGCTCTATGAGAGGAATTTTCTTGGCTTCAACAATACCATTATCAATTAGTTTTTTCGGATATTCTTGTGCCAAGAGAAATGTCCGGAGTTCCTCCAGTCGGATGTTTCTCTGCGCGATATCGTCCACAATGGTACAAACCCTCCGTGCGAGTCAATACGGAACATTCCGTTTGGTGTGTGATGGATGACACGACTTAAAGTTTAAATACTGATGCGTGTCGGTAGGTTTATAGTAAATATCCGTCGTGATTCGTTCTGCTGATTTTTTCACGAGGACATCCAGGAATGGCAACTCATTATTGTCGGTTTCTATCGTGAATTGTATTGCCGGATTTAGTGAGTTGAGGATATTGTGGAATTCATTCAAGTCCCCTTGAGTTGGGTCCCAATGAGAAAGCAGTCATCAATATAACGTTTCCACGATTGTCGTATATATGTTGCATATGAATCGTCGAATTTGTTGGACATGATCTCGTGCAATTTTGCTTCTAGATATCCCACTGTTAGATTTGCATAAGTTGGGGCTACTTTAGTGCCCATAGCAGTACCAATTATTTGTCGATAGAATCTGTCGTTGAAGAACAAAATGTTATTTTCCAATACAAGTTGTAGTCCTTCAGTGATAAACTCTTTTGTGAAGCGTTCATCTATTGATTCTCTGCATTTATCGATCCAATATCGTATTGCTTCCAAGCCTAAACTATGTGGAATGGTGCTATACAGACTCACAACGTCAAAACTAGCTAGTATAGCATCTTGTTTGACAGTCCTGGGTAGGGTTAGGATGAACTGTATATCGTCCCTTAGAATACTTGGAATATTAGGTAACAGTGGTTTTAACAGAATGTCCAGAAGGTTACTCAATCTGTGCGTCGGACATACTTTAAATTCAAAGCATGCGAGATTAGGACATCTGGGATTTGGAAATAATTTTGAATATAACGTAGCAACTCGACGGGCGCAAATTTAAATAATACGAATAGTGGAGTAGTTATGTCCTATTTCCAATTTTTCACTTTGTGACTAGTCTTACCATGGGATATATATGCGATTTGAAATTTCGCATATACAGTTAACATTGTGACTAAATCATGACATTGTGCACATATGTGCATATTCACATACTAATTTATATTATATGTGGAGCCACGCTGAAATTTCACATTAACCCCTATTTTAATGGGTTTTTTTTCATAATTTAAAGAGCGTTTAGTGATTTATTATTTGTATATAAAAAATCGTACCATGGACTATGCGATTTGAAATTTCCGTGTGACCGTGACACATTTTTAGAATTTTAATGTTATCAGACAAGGTGTGTTGGGTACAGTTGCGATCGAAATGTAACATCAAACCCAATGTGGAGGCTCGTGGTTTGCAAAAAAACATTCCTGATGCATTTATGCGGGACCCATTGGACGGGGCGATATCAGCACACACATCGCACGAGGTGGTGGCGGACTCCTCACACAACATTATGACGAACGTCGTGAATCATTAATTTCATTTCCCGTGCAAAAGCTATAATCGAAGCACTGCACGGGTAGTTTGTGTAGGACATATGAATATACTATGCAAGTATTTTCTGAGTCGTGAACGCCAACAGTTCAGCAAGAACGTTTCTGGACGGACGCCTGCCTATTCATCACGTCGAGAACCAAACATAACCTTCGAGAGTCAAACATAACCTTTAGAATAGCGCGATCCCCTGCTAAGCGTTAGCGTCCAAAGAGTAGACTCCGACTGCTTCTTACTTGGATACATTAATTCCAATTGTTCTGCACAAAAGGTGATGGATGCCTGCCGATTTTTCAGATCGACAACCAAATATAATATTTAAAACAGCGCGATTCCCTGCTAAGCGTGAGCATTCAAAGAGTAGACTCCAACTGTTTCTTACTCAGATAATTTTTGTCCAATAGTTCAGCAAGAAAGGTGATGGACGCCTACCGATTCTTCAGTTCGAGAACCAAACATAATATTTAAAACAGCGCGCTGCCAAAAATATTTTTTCAATTCAGGAAAAAAAACTTAATATGAGAAATTTTCTAGGGAGAATAGCTAGAAAAATAAGCACAACATTTTTTCTAAGTCAAGAAATAAAAAGGTGGAAAATTTTCTTTTCTAAAAGAGTGAAACATCAAGTCTAGAAAATTTCTTTAAGAAAACGCAGTAATCTTATTAAGAAAATCCTAGTAAAAAAATCTTAGTATAGATTTTTCTTCTTAATGCAGGGGGGGGGGGGTCGGATAAAAATTCCAGGCACGTATGATGGGGTGGTGGGTGTCTCTCGAGTCCGAAAAGTAGTTTTTTCCATGTGCCAAATTGTTTTTCCATTTCTGCTATTGAGTCTTATTTTGATGTGTTTCGAACAGAAACAGGTAATATATAGTTAATAGCAATGCTATACTATATATAGAGGTTATCAGAAGTTGGATCAGTTGCACAATGCCCAACAATAACCCAAATTCAACTTGAAAGAACAAGAAACTGCGCTATTGGAAAAATAAAATTTAATCGGGATTCCATCTACTGATACAACAAAATGAGAATAACTATGCAGAACTCAGCTGAAAATAAGCAATAAAATAAAAGCACACTTGACCATATGTGACATGGAAATAAAGATATAATAAATAATGGAATAAAATATACTTTTGACAACGTAAAACATAAAATCTTAACATATAAATTGAAGACCAGCCGGGCCAGCTTGAACAATTTCAAACAGTTTTCCAAGTTAATGTGGATCAGCTTGTAATGTTTAATCACAGTAACAAAGATTTTATCGTCACTGATATCGTGAGCAAAAAAGAAGGGAGATTGGGCTATCCATCCATATGTTATTCCCAATTATTTCGAAGCCTATTACTTCAGGCAGTGGCTATCAGTCTACCATTACACGCTATAACATGTTTGCTCAGTTCTGGTTTCTGAGATGCCCCAAGAAGAGTCATGCGGGTATATCATGGTTATGTTTGGTATTAGCATTATTCTACAAACTGGAATGAACTGGGATGAACAGTTGTAGTTCCACATGTTTTGATAAACAATTTGATTCAAGAAATATATCACATAGCAAATATCAAAATTTGAAATAATTTTAAATGTGTTGTACCATGTAGTCTGTAGAATACTCAAATGTGATTATGTGACTAGATCATGTGACTGTATATTATGAAAATGAATGTTAATAACAACCTTGGCACTCTGCATATCCCTAGAAATGTGATTATGTTGACACATTTCTTGATTAATGACACTTATATGATAAATTCAAATAGTATCGTTATCTTCATTATGCACTGTTCTATTAAAATCTCGCGCAATAAACTATTTAGGGGTGGGTGTCCAAAACTGACCGGAAAAAAATCCTGAAATGGAAAAAAAACAGTGGGTGTCCAAAATGACTGGAAAAAAAGGCCGGAAACGGAAGAAATTGGGTGGGTGGGTGGTCCGAGGCCGGTACAAATTAAATGATCATATGTGCCTGGAAATTTTTATCCACCCCCCCCTGACGTGCCTGGAATTTTTTTTCAGACACCCCCTGCCTGGTTAATGCAGAACAGATTGTTTTTCTCTCACAAGTTTATTTATCATAAAATAAGATAAGTTTAAGAAACTTTGATTCTCTAGGGAGAATAGCTAGAAATTTAAGAAAGTTATATAATTAATCTAGGACTAGAAACTATTTTTCTACAGTTAGAAATATCGTCAAGATAATTTTCCTTAAGTGATACCAATATTTTTTAGAATGAGATTTTCTCAAGCAAGAAAATAATTCTAAGTAAGGAAAACAAGTTTTCTTACGTAGGAATATTTTCCCAATTAGGAAAGATAATTAGAAAAAAAATCTTAATTAACAAAAACGTTTAATTTTAAATCAATATAGAATTTCAATTGTGTTTTAAGATATACAATTGACATTTATTCAGAACTGAATATAAAAACTTCTTTGTAAATATCATTGTTAAATGTATAAAAGAGACCATAAGGGGGATTAAATATACAATCATCATATTTCGTGTTGCATCTATGCCTTCTATGGGTTTATAAAATTTCAAGTGGCTGAACAAGAAACTGTGTAAACATGTATACCAAGTATCTCTATGTTGTTCTGCCACTTAAAGTTGTATAAACCTATATACGCAACAAAAAATACATTGATTGCTTATAATTACGCACTAACATATTATTTCTAGCATATTTATGGAAAGAATTATCTGAAATGTGTTGGTTGTAAAAATAATAACAATTTCCGTTATTCGAGTATCCATGCAGTTCAAACAATATGGAAAAAAAATTATTCACACATATGACGTTCGCCTGAACCATGATACTAGAACTATAACATAAAAGCGTCATCACACATGACAAGACAAGCCATGTATGTGCCTAAATAAACCTTGTAAGCCTGTAGTTGTTAATGCACGGATTCAAGGACGGTGATGTGTAATAAACACAGAATGACGCATGTAGTAATGGATTTGTTGATATGGCACTTGTGCCATTGACGAAGGATAGCACTCGAGGCTGTGCTGCTCGTTCTATCTATGCGAGCTAGGTATTGTGTCGTATCAACAAATCCATACACAAAATTGAGTCGTTTCAAATAAGTGTTTCACGAATCATGCAGATTGCGTGTTTACTGTTCAGGTACTAGACCAAGTCTTTTCGGTATTGGGATATCGAATGCTGTTTTGGACCGAGTAATGTCCGACTACTCTTCTATACCATACTTTCATTGAAAAGATATACATGGACCCCATGCATTCACGTGAACCACTGCATGCGATAAATCACCTGTCATGTCCGTGATTAATATGTATATACCATGGTATATAATTTACGTGATAGAAACAGGTGAAGTAAAAATACAATCGTTTAATTTATTGCTTACATAAATTTTCTGATAGCGTGACAAATCAAAATTGCCTGGAAAGCAATGCTTTTTTTACAAATAAATCACGTAGCTTCGGCAACGGACCTCTCATACCACCATAATCAAAGTAATTAACTTGAAAAATGGAGTGATACCCCGCTAATGACCACGGTATTACCGGTAGTACACGGAATCGAAACGGTCGCTGCGAAGGAGTTAGGGTACTGGTTAGTTATGATAATGCGGTATATTAGTGGGTCGTCTCACCAAAAGTTTAAGAAAATAATAAAATAATACGTCCATGAGGATCTTGTTAAAGATACGATAATCATTGACGGTGTGTAATGCTGTTGAAATAGTCACAACCGCCATACACAGAAGTAATAATAAATTATAAACAAATTTTTGTTCTTATACCAATCATAAATATTGTGTAAATTGCAGAATGTTATTGTCATGTTAGTACTCTGTGTTATGTAAATAAACGCCATGTTATGTAAACAAACAGTACGTAAATAGTATGCGCTAAGCAAAACATTCAGCACCGATGAGACCCCCCCCCCCACTTACTGAACTTTTATCAGAAATGCTACCAAGTTATATACAATATACCGGTAAAGCTATCGCTAAATCTTCACCTCTCAAGATATCAGTGTTGAACGGGTCACCATGAATCACTCTCCAGAACAATCACCACAGTGTAGACTGTTTTGCTTATCGCGCAATATTTACGTGCTGTATATAAACAAAGGATCGGCTCACAAAGTGTGTTTTTTTGAATAATAACTCATTCATATGAACATTATCCTATGCTATTAGTATATTCTTGGGGAAATGTTCATACTTTTGTAACTGTTATTTCTAAATTATAACCTATGAAGAAGGCCATCCATGCATTTAAGTTCCACAGCTATAAGGAGAATCACAGCGTACATCGAGGTTAAAATTTAGAAATAACAGTTTCCAAATTATTAAAATTTCCCCAAGAATATACTAATAGTATAGAAAAACACAGAACCACTTTGTGTGTGCAGAGCATTTGTTTATATACAGCATCTTAATAGTGAGCGATAAGCAAAACACTTGACATCATGCCAATTGGTTAGGAGATTGATTCATGGTAACCCATTCAACACCGAATTATCGAGGTTATGATTAGCGATAGCTATACCTGTGCCGGTATCTGGTAGACAATTTGGTGACATTTCTAACAAAAGTTCAATTAGTGGGGGTCTCCTCAGTGTTGAGTGTTTTGCTTATCACATTATCTTTACATAATATTTGCTTACATAAAGCATGACAATAACATGCCGCAATTAACGCGATATTTATGATTGGAATATGAACAAGGTTTGTCTACTATTGCGGTTTTGACAGATGCGACTATTTTAACAGCAAAACGCACTGCAACACTTATTGTATCTTTAACAATATCATCATGGACTTATTATTTTCTTCAACATTTGGTGTGACGACCCGCTAATAGAAAACGGAATACTAACCGAACGGTACCTTTACTCCATCAGTGACTGTTTCTATGCCGTGGTAATTACCGGGGTATCACCCCATGTTTTCAATTACTTTGATTATAGTAGTACGAAGTGTCTGGAGCCATCAATCAAATTTGATTTTAAAGGTTTACTGTAGTCTGTATGTCAATTTAAAAAACGTGAGTTTAGTAACAACGATAAAGAATTGATGATACAAACAAACAATAACTAATTTGAGTCGAAGATGTCTGCTGATAATGGTCCGGTTAATAGGCTATCATACAAATTAAATTTAATTATTTAATAAATATTAGTTTATGGCTGGCGTCATATAATAAGGTACGAATTTCTGTGTAACGATGGAACCAGAATTAATTAGCAGATGTGGATTGGGTTGCATTTAGCACACATCGTATATAAATATATTTAGAGACAGGGCGTCAACTGAAAACACCCCCTCTGACTACAGAATAAAATTAAGAAATTTCTGGGATAATTATACAGGTATAATCATTCTAATAATTCAAATTACATAAACACAATACCCGCATTATGTTCTAGAGCAATTCTATAATGCCACAATGTGCATGTGTCAACCCAACACAAATTATTAATTTCTTATATACCTGCAATTTTGTCTTTTCTATTCCCAATTACTTTAGTAATTAAAATCAAGATGAATATGACACAAAGTCACCCTTCCTGTCCTTCCTTGTCGGATGACGTTAATTATAGTAGCGACCAAATCGATGTAGAGATAGAGCGAATGCGATCTATTTTGCATGAAACCCATGAAAATCATGAGGTACGAAACGCAAATGACAGCATCGTACTAGATCGCATTTCCAAACAATTGGGTCATTTTAATAGTGCAATAGACCAACAGTTGGACGCCACACGCATTTCGTCAGCAATTCAGATGGCAACTGGTGTGACAAATGTTATCCCCCCTTTTTCGGGAGACCCTAAATCTTTTCTTGAATGGACCAACGAATTATATCGTTATGGCCAAGCAATTGATGCGACTGATCGAACATTAATTAAATTTGCTCTGCAGACAAGCAGAGGTTCAGTTTTCGAGTTTTTAACTCAGTTCACACAAGAACGCATAAATGCCGATGGTGTGATCAGAAGTACAAGCAGGAATTAAAAATTCGATATAGCAAAGCAAAAGATAAAAGAGATGCGCTCCTTATTTTTCAAGCAGCAAAGCAAACACCAGAAGAATCTATACAAGTTTTTTCTGATAGATTACGATCATTAGCGATCGATGTGTATGGGTTAGTAAATATTCAACAAGAAGTCGCCCAATTACATATGAGAGAACAATTCATCACAGGATTAAAGAGTAAATTATTGAGAGATAAACTTTTGCGAGAAGACCAACAAACCTTAAACCAAGCAACCAATCTCTCTTTAAGAGAATATACTATTCAACAACGATTACAGTCGTATTATAGCCAGAATGATAAGAATAATGATCGTACTTATCTATCATTTCGTGATAATAATTATTCTAGTATGGAAGGCAATAAATTTCAAGGACGGAACATGGGTAATAGATTTAATGCGCCCGCCACACCAGAAAGACGGTGGCCAAGGTATTTACAGGGTAGAAATTCATTTCGCTCATGTTATTCGAATAATAATCAGCGCCCACGAATTGGATCATATTCTAAACAAAATAGATATGATAACACGCGCAGTTGGCCTTATGTTCAACATATACGACAATCACAACATTCTGTGTTTAATTCACAGACCCAAGCATTTCAATTATTATGCCGATATTGTTGGAAATCTGGACATAATATCACATGGTGTCAAAGACGTTTGGATGAAATGAATAAACATTATTTAAACTCAAACATTCCACCCAGAGCGGAGCATCTGAGTGGAATCGTGTAAAAAGCAAGAATAATAAGCAAGCTAACGCTCCATCATGGAATAAATTACATGTACACAGAATAAATGGGAGAGAATTATGTTGAAATAAACCACCTAGAGATAGTAAAAATAATGTTCACAGGCCGTTTCATCAAAGATTACTGCATATAAATATAAATAAAATATCCGCGCCCGTGCAAACAAGAGCTCCATACACATCGCATAAGCCTTACGATCATAAACAAACACCACCGGTGATACAACACCAGAAAGATATTAAATCGGATTTATCAATTCCGGAATATCAAAATAATTCAAAGTTAATGAAAGGCATAAATGCACAAGTGGCATCATCGATATTGATTACAATAGGCACACAAAAATATCGAGCCATACTGGATAGTGGAGCCGACATCAGTATATGTTCGTTAAAATTTTATAACAATTTAAAATATAAACCGCAAATGCAAGAAAGCAGTTTTATGCAACATCTGCCAGTGGGGATGCACTAACCATAAATGGTTTCATATTAAATTTCCACATTAATAAATTGAAGGTCTCACATAAATTCTATGTTTGCTCAAACATGCATCGATCTTTATTAATCGGCAGATATTTTCTCAGTGCAAACGGAGTCCGGCTATACTTCGACCACCAAATAATGAAAATTCGCGTAACAATCATTTCTCTTATACCAGATATCCATGTTGCAACCTTGGTCAGAATACAATCTGCCCACGTGCTTCCACCAAAGACAACGATATTAACGAAAGCGCGTATAATTGGAGGTAATAAATTGTTTGCCACGAATTTTCTGCAGGTGGAACCAATAGACAACGGGTTTATCGGTAGTGAGCCGGAATTGACAGCCGAATATTCTACTGCAAGCACTAACAGCGAGAGTGTACCTGTACTAATAAGCAATTACACAGATAAGCATTTTAATTTGCGCCGCGGGTGTGCCATAGGCAGCGTTTCTGCGGTAACGTGCGCGGACCCACCTCATCAGAATAACAATGCAATAAAAGAAGAGATTCACCTAGATGAAGTACAAGTTACCGATTCATTTAGGGATGATTTAATACCAATAATTCGAAATAATAGTGATATTTTCGCAACAAACTTAACCGAATTAGGATGTACCACGGCTGTGACCATGAAGATTCCCACGGGAGACCACCCACCAATAAGGTTAATGCCTTATCGATGCCCATTGAAAAAGCGTGAAATTCTTAGTGATAAAATTGATGAATTATTACAAGCAAAAATAATGTCACCAGCCCCAGCAAGCCAATGGTCATTTCCGTGTATGGTTCTAAGGAATAAAGATGATTCATATCGATTTATAGCCGACCTACGCACACTTAATGCTATCACAAAACCCACATTTTTCCCAATCGAACAAATCGAGGATATCTTAGCAGCGATGAAAGGAGTTAAATATATAATAGTTCTCGATTGTTTTTCTGCATATAATTGCATTCCAATACATCACGCGGATCGAAGTAAGGCAACTATAACTTGTTTTAGACGCAATTTTTCGTTTAACCGCGCCTGCTTCGGTGCCTTTGGAAGTTCTAGCGCCTTTCTTCAACTCATGAATCGCGTGTTGGAGGGGGTTAAAGGATGTCGCGCCTATGTCGACGATTTAATTTTGTACTCAGATGATAAGATGTCCCATTTGAGGCTTATTCAAGAAGTATTTTATCGCCTTAGAAAGTATAATGTGAAATTAAAGTTAAAGAAATGTTCATTCTTTAAAACTGAATGTTCATTTATGGGGCATATCGCTGATCAACAAGGGGTTACACCAGATGCTAATAAAGTGAAAGCAATTCAAACTTTAACACCACCAACAAATGTGAAACAAGTGAGAAGTGTTATAGGATCATTCTCGTGGTTCCGAAAATTTATTCCTAAATTTTGTGAAATTTGTGGACCTTTGGTAGACTTGACAAAGAAAAACACAAAATTTGAATGGACGAATGAATGTGATCAGGCATTTCAAAAATTGAAATCTGATTTAACAGAAGCCACATATCATGCATATCCAGATAAAAATAAACCATTCATTATGTATACTGATGCCAGCACGCATGCTATTGCAGCATTGATTACACAGTCACGTGACCAGGTGACCCATGTATATCGAGATCAAATACGGAAAATCCTATACATTTTATTTCAGCATGCCTGAATTAATCTCAAATTCGTACATGGAGTACATTAGAACGGGAATGCTTTGCTATTTATTGGGCAATAAAGTAACTTCAATTTTATATCAGCGGGTCTCCGTTAATTATAAAGACTGACCACAAGGTATTAACTCATATGTTATCTCCTCCCATGGACAATAAAAATGTCGCACGTTGGGCTGTGTGCATAGCTGCCTATAAGCCGCAGATAATCCACATACCCGGCAAAGAGAATATATTTGCAGATTATTTATCACGACCGGAAAAGTTACAAACTTGTATGTCAGAGGTGCCAGATCAGTCCGACGTAACCGGCCCTGAACGAAAAGTACCAATGGATATGGAAATAATTGACACATCTAAATTAAATACAAAACAATATCCAAATTGTCGCATAGACAAAATTCTACCCGAAAATCAAGAAGCAATTCAGTTAGAGGGGTTTGACATACAACTTGAACAAGAACGCGATATCGAAGCAATAGAGATTGTTCAAAAATTAAATTCCACCAAACCACCCAGACAAATAACAGATAAATATATAGTAATTAAAGATGTGCTATATTTCATCAGTAATCATGATGATGATCCAGATATACGCCTATTTATTCCGGCAAATATTCGACAAGCTGTACTCAAACAATACCATGACTTAGCAGGGCATTTTTCCAAAGTTAAGACTTTTGCAACAGCAAAACTTAAATATTATTGGCCAAATATGTATAGAGATATACATAATTATTGTCAAGCTTGCATGATTTGTAAAATGAGGAATTTATCCCAACAAAAGGCCCCAATACAAGAAATGAACCGCCCTCCATATCCGTTTGCGACAATAAGCACTGACATACAATAACCGTTTGAAACAACAATGTCCAATAACAAATATATTTTAACTTTTATTTGTTGTCTGACCAAATATGTCGAGGCATTTGCGATTCCCGACAAACGAGCCGACACAGTGATAATGATATTTTTAGATGAGGTAATCCCCAGACATTCAATATGTTCAAATTTAATTTCAGACAATGGGTCCGAGTTCAAAAATAAAAAAATGGATCAGGTGTGCAAAGAACAAAATATACATCATATTTACAGTTCACCGTACCATCCGAATTCGAACGGATGTGTTGAGAGATCCCACGCCGTTTTGAATTCTGTTATATCAAAATTGGTATTACAAAACACACACACTTGGGACATGTATTTGTCAAAAGCATTATTTGCAATGCGTGTTCACGTAAATAATACAACAAAATTCAGTCCATTTTATTTATTATATCATAGGGAACCCAGTCTTGATAATATTCTAAATCCCAGATTGAAATATGTAGGGGAGGACTTTACATTTATCACTTTACAGGAACAGCATAGAAATTTTCGTTTAGTTCTTTCGCGTTTAAGATCTCAAATCAGAACACAGAGAAAGAATGAAAAACGGAAAGAGGTTTCATTTGAAATAGGCGATCCAGTTTATTACAAATCTGGGCGAAAAACGGGTAAACTGAGTTTATCATGGCAAAGTCATTGGAATATAATTTAAAAACATAGTAATGTCTCATTCTTAATTAAAGATCAATTAAGTGATGGAACAATCCGCTGTCATGCCGACAATATTCGTAAAGCCGACACTGCATGGAAAATTCCACCCAAAGATACAATACGTTATTTGCGACGACAGCGATTTGTTGTAAATAGTTCTAACGAAGACCCAGAACAATCTGCGTCATCAGAATGGTCATCTAGTGACGAAATTCCACTTGCTCAGTTAATGAGGCGCAAACAGTTAAGAAGACAAAATTCTTCAAGTGATGATGACATACCGAGATTAGAATGGGCAGATCGATTGCGCGCAAATGAGAAAAACAACAATAATTCAGATGTATTTGCGGCCGCAACTGAAGAAATTGAAAATGTTGCCTCTGATAACATAAACCAATTTGATCAAACCACTATTTCTGAAATGGACATCGACTTAAATTCGCGTGCATATGATGCACCGACACAATCATGCGTGAACGATATCACTCGTGTTATACGCACACAGGCAACAAAATAGTCAATTTGTCCGACAGAATTAATATCAGGATTCCATTAAAGTCATACTTACCAGTATAAATGTGCAACAGTAATGCATCCGTTTCCCGGTTTAATTCAAGGTTATGCTGATAAATTTGGCTTGGATGAAAATAATCGCTGCTCTGCGGAGGCGGTGATTCCATTATGTTATTACAGGGTTAACGGTGTCTGTTTTGGGATCTATGGTAAGGGTGCGAGATATGTTGTATTTTTTTCCAAGTGCCGTGGCGGTGTAGTATGCGATTCAGGTGTATTTGACATGATTCAGGTGTTTTATTAGGATGTGTTATGGGAATTGCTGCGACTATCGAGTTGACAATAAGTTTTGGATAATCACTAAAATGAGCCGGAAATGTATGCCACTAGTTCCAGGAATCTAGTGTATGTCCTGAGTAATTATTTATAATCATACAACGCACGTATAAACAGATTGTATCAATGCGAATGGGATTGCAATATTAATGAGTTGTGGCGATAAAGTTATTTGGTGGGGTAAAGCGTGTCTACAGTAAGTTTTAAAATTAAGAACTGAATGTTGTTTGTGAGAGGTGGGTGGTATGGGCTGATCGTTCGACGCGTGTATTGTAGTAGGATGGGTAGGTAGTGTTGGTGTAGTAGAATCAGGTGATGTGTCCATAACCCACGTGGAAAAAAGGAGTAAAAAAATGCAAAAAAATAGGGAGTGTGCAATTTGACAGCAAAAGTGAAAGAAAAGATGGTCACTCACCAATTTCCGAGAAGAATAATGTGCACGAATCTGTGATGATGAATGGGTAGGCGAAGTACAGAATGTTCTTGTAGTGTTTGTTGGAAACAGAAGGGTGTCCAAATCGGATGTTAATGTTTGTAATGAGCTGGATCTGGTCTGCAAAAGTCGTGAGTAATGTTTCTAGCTGGATACCCGATGTGAGCTGGTCGTAGGAAAACAATGTGTCCAAAAGGTTGCTTCGTTTATATCAGAAAGGTATGGTATGCGGTCCTGTGTGTCCAAAGGGTTGGGTCGTCGATATCAGATGAGTATGGTATGCGGTCCTGTGTGTCAAAAGGGTTGGGTCGTCGATATCAGATGAGTATGGTATGCGGTCCTGTGTGTCAAAAGGGTTGGGTCGTCGATATCAGATGAGTATGGTATGCGGTCCTGTGTGTCAAAAGGGTTGGGTCGTCGATATCAGATGAGTATGGTATGCGGTCCTGTGTGTCCAAAGGGTTGGGTCGTCGATATCAGATGAGTATGGTATGCGGTCCTGTGTGTCCAAAGGGTTGGGTCGTCGATATCAGATGAGTATGGTATGCGGTCCTGTGTGTCCAAAGGGTTGGGTCGTCGATATCAGATGAGTATGGTATGCGGTCCTGTGTGTCCAAAGGGTTGGGTCGTCGATATCAGATGAGTATGGTATGCGGTCCTGTGTGTCCAAAGGGTTGGGTCGTCGATATCAGATGAGTATGGTATGCGGTCCTGTGTGTCCAAAGGGTTGGGTCGTCGATATCAGATGAGTATGGTATGCGGTCCTGTGTGTCAAAAGGGTTGGGTCGTCGATATCAGATGAGTATGGTATGCGGTCCTGTGTGTCCAAAGGGTTGGGTCGTCGATATCAGATGAGTATGATATGCGGTCCTGTGTGTCCAAAGGGTTGGGTCGTCGATATCAGATGAGTATGGTATGCGGTCCTGTGTGTCCAAAGGGTTGGGTCGTCGATATCAGATGAGTATGGTATGCGGTCCTGTGTGTCCAAAGGGTTGGGTCGTCGATATCAGATGAGTATGGTATGCGGTCCTGTGTGTCCAAAGGGTTGGGTCGTCGATATCAGATGAGTATGGTATGCGGTCCTGTGTGTCAAAAGGGTTGGGTCGTCGATATCAGATGAGTATGGTATGCGGTCCTGTGTGTCCAAAGGGTTGGGTCGTCGATATCAGATGAGTATGGTATGCGGTCCTGTGTGTCCAAAGGGTTGGGTCGTCGATATCAGATGAGTATGGTATGCGGTCCTGTGTGTCAAAAGGGTTGGGTCGTCGATATCAGATGAGTATGGTATGCGGCCCTGTGTGTCCAAAGGGTTGGGTCGTCGATATCAGATGAGTATGATATGCGGTCCTGTGTGTCCAAAGGGTTGGGTCGTCGATATCAGATGAGTATGGTATGCGGTCCTGTGTGTCCAAAGGGTTGGGTCGTCGATATCAGATGAGTATGGTATGCGGTCCTGTGTGTCCAAAGGGTTGGGTCGTCGATATCAGATGAGTATGGTATGCGGTCCTGTGTGTCCAAAGGGTTGGGTCGTCGATATCAGATGAGTATGGTATGCGGTCCTGTGTGTCAAAAGGGTTGGGTCGTCGATATCAGATGAGTATGGTATGCGGTCCTGTGTGTCCAAAGGGTTGGGTCGTCGATATCAGATGAGTATGGTATGCGGTCCTGTGTGTCCAAAAGGTTGGGTCGTCGATATCAGATGAGTATGGTATGCGGTCCTGTGTGTCCAAAGGGTTGGGTCGTCGATATCAGATGAGTATGGTATGCGGTCCTGTGTGTCCAAAGGGTTGGGTCGTCGATATCAGATGAGTATGGTATGCGGTCCTGTGTGTCCAAAGGGTTGGGTCGTCGATATCAGATGAGTATGGTATGCGGTCCTGTGTGTCCAAAGGGTTGGGTCGTCGATATCAGATGAGTATGGTATGCGGTCCTGTGTGTCCAAAAGGTTGGGTCGTCGATATCAGATGAGTATGGTATGCGGTCCTGTGTGTCCAAAGGGTTGGGTCGTCGATATCAGATGAGTATGGTATGCGGTCCTGTGTGTCAAAAGGGTTGGGTCGTCGATATCAGATGAGTATGGTATGCGGTCCTGTGTGTCAAAAGGGTTGGGTCGTCGATATCAGATGAGTATGGTGTGCGGTCCTGTGTGTCCAAAGGGTTGGGTCGTCGATATCAGATGAGTATGGTATGCGGTCCTGTGTGTCAAAAGGGTTGGGTCGTCGATATCAGATGAGTATGGTATGCGGTCCTGTGTGTCCAAAGGGTTGGGTCGTCGATATCAGATGAGTATGGTATGCGGTCCTGTGTGTCAAAAGGGTTGGGTCGTCGATATCAGATGAGTATGGTATGCGGTCCTGTGTGTCAAAAGGGTTGGGTCGTCGATATCAGATGAGTATGGTATGCGGTCCTGTGTGTCAAAAGGGTTGGGTCGTCGATA
Source organism: Siphonodentalium dalli (assembly GCA_032622095.1). Lineage (NCBI taxonomy): Eukaryota > Metazoa > Mollusca > Scaphopoda > Gadilida > Siphonodentaliidae > Siphonodentalium > Siphonodentalium dalli. The sequence goes on along the minus strand of CP136069.1, from coordinate 14,625,538 downwards.
TCAGATGAGTATGGTATGCGGTCCTGTGTGTCCAAAGGGTTGGGTCGTCGATATCAGATGAGTATGGTATGCGGTCCTGTGTGTCAAAAGGGTTGGGTCGTCGATATCAGATGAGTATGGTATGCGGTCCTGTGTGTCCAAAGGGTTGGGTCGTCGATATCAGATGAGTATGGTATGCGGTCCTGTGTGTCAAAAGGGTTGGGTCGTCGATATCAGATGAGTATGGTATGCGGTCCTGTGTGTCAAAAGGGTTGGGTCGTCGATATCAGATGAGTATGGTATGCGGTCCTGTGTGTCCAAAGGGTTGGGTCGTCGATATCAGATGAGTATGGTATGCGGTCCTGTGTGTCAAAAGGGTTGGGTCGTCGATATCAGATGAGTATGGTATGCGGTCCTGTGTGTCCAAAGGGTTGGGTCGTCGATATCAGATGAGTATGGTATGCGGTCCTGTGTGTCAAAAGGGTTGGGTCGTCGATATCAGATGAGTATGGTATGCGGTCCTGTGTGTCAAAAGGGTTGGGTCGTCGATATCAGATGAGTATGGTATGCGGTCCTGTGTGTCCAAAGGGTTGGGTCGTCGATATCAGATGAGTATGGTATGCGGTCCTGTGTGTCCAAAGGGTTGGGTCGTCGATATCAGATGAGTATGGTATGCGGTCCTGTGTGTCAAAAGGGTTGGGTCGTCGATATCAGATGAGTATGGTATGCGGTCCTGTGTGTCCAAAGGGTTGGGTCGTCGATATCAGATGAGTATGGTATGCGGTCCTGTGTGTCCAAAGGGTTGGGTCGTCGATATCAGATGAGTATGGTATGCGGTCCTGTGTGTCCAAAGGGTTGGGTCGTCGATATCAGATGAGTATGGTATGCGGTCCTGTGTGTCCAAAGGGTTGGGTCGTCGATATCAGATGAGTATGGTATGCGGTCCTGTGTGTCAAAAGGGTTGGGTCGTCGATATCAGATGAGTATGGTATGCGGTCCTGTGTGTCAAAAGGGTTGGGTCGTCGATATCAGATGAGTATGGTATGCGGTCCTGTGTGTCCAAAGGGTTGGGTCGTCGATATCAGATGAGTATGGTATGCGGTCCTGTGTGTCAAAAGGGTTGGGTCGTCGATATCAGATGAGTATGGTATGCGGTCCTGTGTGTCAAAAGGGTTGGGTCGTCGATATCAGATGAGTATGGTATGCGGTCCTGTGTGTCCAAAGGGTTGGGTCGTCGATATCAGATGAGTATGGTATGCGGTCCTGTGTGTCAAAAGGGTTGGGTCGTCGATATCAGATGAGTATGGTATGCGGTCCTGTGTGTCCAAAGGGTTGGGTCGTCGATATCAGATGAGTATGGTATGCGGTCCTGTGTGTCAAAAGGGTTGGGTCGTCGATATCAGATGAGTATGGTATGCGGTCCTGTGTGTCCAAAGGGTTGGGTCGTCGATATCAGATGAGTATGGTATGCGGTCCTGTGTGTCCAAAGGGTTGGATCGTCGATATCAGATGAGTATGGTATGCGGTCCTGTGTGTCCAAAGGGTTGGGTCGTCGATATCAGATGAGTATGGTATGCGGTCCTGTGTGTCCAAAGGGTTGGGTCGTCGATATCAGATGAGTATGGTATGCGGTCCTGTGTGTCCAAAGGGTTGGGTCGTCGATATCAGATGAGTATGGTATGCGGTCCTGTGTGTCCAAAGGGTTGGGTCGTCGATATCAGATGAGTATGGTATGCGGTCCTGTGTGTCCAAAGGGTTGGGTCGTCGATATCAGATGAGTATGGTATGCGGTCCTGTGTGTCAAAAGGGTTGGGTCGTCGATATCAGATGAGTATGGTATGCGGTCCTGTGTGTCAAAAGGGTTGGGTCGTCGATATCAGATGAGTATGGTATGCGGTCCTGTGTGTCCAAAGGGTTGGGTCGTCGATATCAGATGAGTATGGTATGCGGTCCTGTGTGTCAAAAGGGTTGGGTCGTCGATATCAGATGAGTATGGTATGCGGTCCTGTGTGTCCAAAGGGTTGGGTCGTCGATATCAGATGAGTATGGTATGCGGTCCTGTGGGTCAAAAGGGTTGGGTCGTCGATATCAGATGAGTATGGTATGCGGTCCTGTGTGTCAAAAGGGTTGGGTCGTCGATATCAGATGAGTATGGTATGCGGTCCTGTGTGTCCAAAGGGTTGGGTCGTCGATATCAGATGAGTATGGTATGCGGTCCTGTGTGTCCAAAGGGTTGGGTCGTCGATATCAGATGAGTATGGTATGCGGTCCTGTGGGTCAAAAGGGTTGGGTCGTCGATATCAGATGAGTATGGTATGCGGTCCTGTGTGTCAAAAGGGTTGGGTCGTCGATATCAGATGAGTATGGTATGCGGTCCTGTGTGTCCAAAGGGTTGGGTCGTCGATATCAGATGAGTATGGTATGCGGTCCTGTGTGTCCAAAGGGTTGGGTCGTCGATATCAGATGAGTATGGTATGCGGTCCTGTGTGTCCAAAGGGTTGGGTCGTCGATATCAGATGAGTATGGTATGCGGTCCTGTGTGTCAAAAGGGTTGGGTCGTCGATATCAGATGAGTATGGTATGCGGTCCTGTGTGTCCAAAGGGTTGGGTCGTCGATATCAGATGAGTATGGTATGCGGTCCTGTGTGTCCAAAGGGTTGGGTCGTCGATATCAGATGAGAATGGTATGCGGTCCTGTGTGTCAAAAGGGTTGGGTCGTCGATATCAGATGAGTATGGTATGCGGTCCTGTGTGTCAAAAGGGTTGGGTCGTCGATATCAGATGAGTATGGTATGCGGTCCTGTGTGTCCAAAGGGTTGGGTCGTCGATATCAGATGAGTATGGTATGCGGTCCTGTGTGTCAAAAGGGTTGGGTCGTCGATATCAGATGAGTATGGTATGCGGTCCTGTGTGTCAAAAGGGTTGGGTCGTCGATATCAGATGAGTATGGTATGCGGTCCTGTGTGTCCAAAGGGTTGGGTCGTCGATATCAGATGAGTATGGTATGCGGTCCTGTGTGTCCAAAGGGTTGGGTCGTCGATATCAGATGAGTATGGTATGCGGTCCTGTGTGTCCAAAGGGTTGGGTCGTCGATATCAGATGAGTATGGTATGCGGTCCTGTGTGTCCAAAGGGTTGGGTCGTCGATATCAGATGAGTATGGTATGCGGTCCTGTGTGTCCAAAGGGTTGGGTCGTCGATATCAGATGAGTATGGTATGCGGTCCTGTGTGTCCAAAGGGTTGGGTCGTCGATATCAGATGAGTATGGTATGCGGTCCTGTGTGTCCAAAGGGTTGGGTCGTCGATATCAGATGAGTATGGTATGCGGTCCTGTGTATCCAAAGGGTTGGGTCGTCGATATCAGATGAGTATGGTATGCGGTCCTGTGTATCCAAAGGGTTGGGTCGTCGATATCAGATGAGTATGGTATGCGGTCCTGTGTATCCAAAGGGTTGGGTCGTCGATATCAGATGAGTATGGTATGCGGTCCTGTGTATCCAAAGGGTTGGGTCGTCGATATCAGATGAGTATGGTATGCGGTCCTGTGTATCCAAAGGGTTGAGTTTGGATTGTCTGATGCAGTCGTCTAGTGTGTAAGGCTGTCCAATTGAGTAGCGGTTTGATATGTTCGTTTAGAGTGTAAGGCTGTATCCCCGTGGCTGGTGTAGCGGTTTGAGATTGTTTCTTCTTTGTAGTGATCGTTTAGTGGCCGAGACTTCAAGTTGTGTGGTGAGACGTAGAACTGCTCAACGGTACCATTAATACTATGTGAGGTAATGGACACATAGATATATATATAGGTACAAGTCTTTATTACGTCGTGAATACAAGTGGTGTATTTAAATGTAACAATCAAGTCACCGCGGAGTAAAGTCCCCGAATGGGTGATGCCTGGTGTGAGGTGATACCTGGAGAGGTGTACGAACCTCAATATGAGATGAGTCTAGTGAATGCATGAGGTGATGGGATGTGGCTGTTTCTTATATACTATTTGGGATGCATATTAGATGAGGCGTTTGGCAATACACATCGGGATTAATTCCGCCGTTATGGTCATTTCCCTTGACCATATTTGGGAGCCATCTTCATTGTGTTTATGTCTTCACTGGGAGTAAGATGTGTGAGGTTTCGTTAAGAAACCGAGCACGAATATTTGAGTTTGGGGTTCTATATATTGGGACAGTCGTATAGTTAGAATCAAGATGTGGGATTTTAATGCGGTATGGGCAATTGTATATGGAGTTATGTCACAAGGGGTAAATGCTGAAAAGACAAAATAGTCTTGTCGATAAAAGTTTTGACCGAGAAAATATTTTGACTAAGTTAGTATATATTCCATTTTGAAGAGGAATCATATCCTTTATAATATATCCAAAATCCGATAAATCCGCATATAGCAAAATGTTATATTCAAAATGTCATCCATGATGACAATTGGTATTGAAAAATGCTGACTTTCTGTGATAGGTGGCATTAGGTCCACCAACTATCGCCAAAATAGTAATAAAATGAAATATACACATACAATGCTTAGTCGTAATCCATATAATTATGTAGAATGTCTGTACCAACGTGGCTATATCACACCTGTTACCCCATTTGATATTGGAGTATGACATAGAAATGAAAAATAACACCAAAGACAACGTCTTCACCATCGGTTTCGGTTGTAGAATATATAGGATTAAATTTGTTTTAAATTAATTTTTCTCAAAATGTGTCTACATTGTTTACAAGCCGTTCAAACGACACAACTTTCAAATTATACAGCAGTGCGGAACATAATGCTCACATGTCCTTCTTGCATATCATATCTAATTGTTCCGTGTGTTAAAAAAAAAGTATATAGTCAAAACAGTTCATCCACGTAGATAATTAACACAGTTCCAATTCTACGTGCGTGTGTACACCCTCCCCGCCGGTCTATCTTGTTTCCAGTTGATTTCAACATATAAACATCCAATGGACGGATCTACGTAAATTGTGAACAACTACATGGATACTTAGCTAGATCATATCATGAATCTCTACCCTGGCTACGCCCGTAGAAAAAATTCTACACCACTTCAAATAATGTGAAATGTGAAATGTTCAGATAGGGAAGTTTATAAACATTAAAACAAAACAGTGCAGGTAATATATTCTTAGTTAATATCGTCCCTCATTAAATACTGTATTCCACAGTGTACGTAGGTCACGAAGATTTTAGCGACGCATCAAACAAATGGACTCGGCCATGTTTTAAATCAGATAATAGCTTTGAACTGTACATTATTTCAGCGAACGGAACGATCTCGGCCTACGGCCTGAAATAATGTACAGTTTTCAGCCAATATCCTGTACATAATCACCAAGTAGTTAATTGAGAGTTATCATGAAGATGTTCGAGAGTTGTCGCAAAGGTTTGCAGGTTATCGTAAAGGTATTTGTGATTTATCGCAAAGTTCTTTTAATTTTGAATATTCTCAGTGAATAACTATATGGTGTCCTGCAAAACAGATCATAAATAATTTTGTTTTACGTATTGGTTTACTCCCATTGTCTAACTTGCATGTTGGCTGTGAAAGACTGATCAGTCTATTTTAGCCCCAAAGTGCTATTTTCATGTTCATATATGGAAGTTTATAAACATTTAAAAAAAAAATGCAGCTAATATATTCTTAGTTAATATCGTTCCTCATTAAATACTGTATTCCACAGTGTACGTAGGTCACGAAGATCCCAGCTCGATGTTGGTGTCACTTTGATTTTGAGTTTGATTGGCATCCTTTACAATCATGAAATTTCTCACGGGTAATCAAGTTCTCCGTCAGAATATTAAAAGTTCCCATATATTTAACTGGCTGAATATGATCTTTACGTTAGCCCGAGTATAAATTCATGACATAATCTAATACTGGGCTACCTATTTCTATATTCTATAAGAAAGAATATATTCAGCATATACTGCAAATCATGCAATTTACTACGATAATGATGTTGAATGGAATTTTAAATACAAATGCAACTCAACATAATTACTTATCATATAAGTAATAGTATGTTCCTTCTGAACCCCGTCCCCAATCGCACCATCACCACGTCTCTGATAAATGCAGGACGACCGTCCTAATATTAAAATCTTGTAAACAAAGACAATAGTTATCGCAGGGAAACATACGATCAAATTGAAACCCCTTTATCGCGTACCTATAATTATAGAGACGCCGGGTAAGCTTATTTCCGAATACACCAGGAAATCCTCAGCTGTTGTCGGAGGTTGCATCATCCAAAATGGCAGGTTGGTTGTTTTGGACCCAAACAATACGATTTTGTTGTAATTTTGATGACTTGAATGAGTCTTTTTGGGACATATATTGGTCGTAGTAAGGTAGTTTGGGCACTTATCTACCTATTTTGATACCGGGAAAATTTCAAAAGCGAATATTATTTTGTGTATTTTGGAGCGCAAACCGCCAGGTAGCTTTAATAATACGGAAGTGCACGTTCTCGGAAATTTATCAACAAATTTGTGTGTGTGTAAAATTGGACCTAATTTGATTCTTATAAACCTGGAATATTGTTAACACTGTCTGGATTATGTTTGTATAATAAGGAGACAAGATGTCATAACCTCCGCAAGGTAACGGGGGCTAAGTAATGGTTAGAGCACAAGAATAGTTCTTTAACAGAATAAATCGAGTCGGAGACGATATTTATTATGGTAAAGAACAATTCGCGTGCTCTGACCGACTTAGAGCACAATTGATCACACATAATGCAATAAACTGGAAATGTGCCGTGCGCTGGCCGCGATTGGACACAATAGCCGGTTAGCCACGCGGGCCCACGCCCAAAAACGTGATTAACATGAACTGAATGTGAATAGATATGTCCGAAACAACACGGACTGTTCCCACTTTGAAGCGCCCGTGCGATTTGTTTGTTATGAGTTGCGGGTGACTAACAATGGGATAATCACTGAACTTTTCCTTCACCAGCATTGGGCATTGGTGTGCTTTACCAAATATCAGGGAACGATTGCAACAATGGGATTGTGCTCTAATCATTGATACTTTCCCCTGCACGAGAGCAGAAATTTTCAGTGATCTGAGACAGACCAAGTTCAAACAGCGATATGCTGAGTGCAGTGGTGTTACACTTGACATGCACGACAGTGTTGTGGATTTCAAAAGACAGATACTTAAGTTTCACAAAATAATAAATCACCCAGTTAACTCACAAGAGTCAACCACTGGTGATTACTATTACGAGAAATACAACAATGTCGAAATTGGTCGAAATTATGACGACACAGATCAGTCATCACTCACCAGTCAGTCACAAGTTTGTTGGCTACCTGTACAAAGGATGATGGATCATGTCTTGAGAACCATGTCGCCATAACATATCGCCCATTGTCCATTAAGTGGACAATGGGTTAAGATTTCACGCCATCCGTGCAGCCAATGGGCAATTGGATTTTATCCTAGACGTGCTACAACTCAGGTGTCTTGATCCAATTTCAGGTTAATCCATTCTGATAAGAGGCGACGCATCAAACAAATGGACTCGGCCATGTTTTAAATCAGATAATAGATTGGAACTGTACATTATTTCAGCGAACGGAACGATCTCGGCCTACAGCCTGAAATAATGTACAGTTTTCAGCCAATATCCTACACATAATCACCAAGTAGTTAATTGAGAGTTATCATAAAGATATTCGAGATTTGTCGCAAAGGTTTGTGAGTTATCGTAAAGGTATTTGTGATTTTTCACAAAGTTGTTTTGTGATTTATCGCAAAGTTCTTTTAATTTTGAATATTCTCAGTGAATAACTATATGGTGTCCTGCAAAACAGATCATAAAGAATTTTGTTTTACGTATTGGTTTGCTCCCTTTGTCCGTCATGCATGTTGGCTGTGAAAGACTAATCAGTCTATTTTAGCCCCACCGTGCTATTAAAGATCGATGTGTGGTTCATCCAGACCTGTTTAACCCTTTACCCAACAAACCGGCCAAAACCGGCCAAATAAAGCTTCAACAGGCTAAAATATCTTCGGTCTGTCTCAATAGAACCATACAAATATGGATATCATTGGAACCGGCTCCTTGACCACATTGCGACAGTTACAGTTATGCCCTGTGCCAATGCATTCTCTTATATATGCGAGTCGACCATAGGAAAAAAAATATTTTGAGGCAATAACTGTTTTTTTTAGATCAAGGCCAGTTGATTTAACCCTTTACCCAACAGAAGGGGCCCTGTGCCAATGCATTCTCTTATATATGCGAGTCGACCATAGGTCGCCTCGCATATATAAGAGAATGCATTGGCTTAACACATTAAAAATTATAAAATTGTTAAAGAATGTAAGAAAAAATGGTAAAAAGTGTAAATGCATTCTCTTATATATGCGAGGCGACCTATGGTCGACTCGCATGTATAAGAGAATGCATTGGCACAGGGCATAACTGTAACTATCACAATGTGGTCAAGGAGCCGGTTCCAATGATATCCATATTTGTATGGTTCTATTGAGACAGACCGAAGATATTTTAGGCTGTTGAAGCTTTATTTGGCCGGTTTTGGCCGGTTTGTTGGGTAAAGGGTTAAGATGTCTGATTTAGTATGTGAATACGTTTCAGGCACATTAGTGCCAACGCATAATAATATATCCGCAATTAATCTCAAACATTTTTGCGATAAATCATAAAGTATAATCACCAATTAGTTTGAGAGTTATCGTAAAGATGCTTGAGCTTTATCGCAACGGTCTGCGAGTTATAGCAAAGGTGTTTGTGATTATTCACAACGTCGTTTTGTGATTTATCGCAAAGATTTGCTCCCCTTATCACACATGCATGCTGGCTGTGAATGACCGATCGGTCTATGTTAGCCTGACCGTGATATTATAGAGCGATTGGAGTTCACCCATACCTGTTGATGATGTCTGATTCATGTTTTTATGGTTAAAGCCCTTTATTAATTGCAAATTAAATTTGATTAATTGCAAACCTTATAAATCGAAAACCTTTGTACTAAATCACATATATGTATTGTTTAGAAGTTTGCGATTTGCAAAGGTTTGCGATTTATAGCAAATTACTTTTTATTATTGGGCTATTATAGATCGATTGGTGTTTCACCCATACCTGTTTAAGATGTTTGATTTAGAATGTTCACATTGATATTATTACACACACATTAAGAAATATGGCCCTTTATTTTAGACATTCAGACACATTTTACTCCACATGCAGTGAACAGGCCGGGGATATCCTGATATCGAGGTATTAAACCTTGAAATGAGTACAAAAAACACGACCAAGGTTCTATACTAATAAATGTAATATTATTTGGATTATTTAGTTTTTCGACATAATCTGGAAGAAACTTGATTGGGGTTTTGTACTTAATTCGATGTCTAAAGGCCGTGTCGTCATTTGGAATCTAACATGCCACATTGTTAAATTTGCCGTCGGACAATTTTCGTAATTTCGAGTGCTTGGTACCTGGACATGTTTTCCACACAGTATCTATATATTTGGTAATCTGGAGTACAAATATCTAGGTACTATGCATACTACTTAAATGTTTGGTACTCCAGAGTACCCAAGCAGGTATTCCAGAGTACCTGTCTTGATATTAGGTACACCAGAGTACCAACAATTTGGTACTTCAGAGTACCAACAATATTTGGTACTTCACAGTACCAACGATTTGGTACACCATAGGTACTCCCCACGGGACAAGTTCAGAACATACGTACGTACTCCAATACGTAGGTACTCTGGATTACCTATTGTTTCAAGAGTGCACGTAAGCTATAATCGAACCACCGCACGGGTGGTTCGCTTTCGACATATGTGTATACTATGCAAGTATTGTCCAGTTGGTTATTGCCAATAATTAAGTACTAACGGTTATGGACGCCTGCTGATTCTTCAGTTCGAGAACTAAACATAACAATTAAAATAGCACGATCCCCTGCTACGTGCACGCGTCATAAGAGTAGACTCCAACTGTTTCTTACTTGGATAACTTTTGTCTAATAATTCAGCACGAAAGGTTATGGACGCCTGCCGATTTTTCAGTTCGAGAACCAAACTTAACATTTAAAACAGCGCGATTCCCTGCTAAGCGTAAGAGTCCTACGAGTAGACTCCAACTGTTTCTTACTTGGATAATGATTTTGTCTCTTCAGTTGTTTTAGACAATATTGCCACACCAGTTTATATTCCATCACATACACATGGTTGTTCTTTGTTTGTGACCCAAAACACCCTGGCTTCAAGTTCGCCATAACTGAAGTGCTCCCAAAGCGTTACTATCAATAAAATTATTATTTGTCTAATTCTAATTTCCGGAGGGGGGTTCTGCATTTTTTTTCCGAACACTAGGCGGGGCGAGTGGGTTGTTCAGCAGCCTAGCTTACACAATATTTCCTGTCCTATAATTTTTTTCCTTGTGCCATTTTTCTTCTAAATAATGGGACAAAAGGTTTTAGGAATTCTTCTATTGTGTAGTAGGTATGCGCTTAGCTCTTGGTAGGGGGTTTGAGTTCACCATCAGTTAATACTGAGTGATGACACCAAAGTAAAATGGGCAGTAAAAGGGTCCGCTTGCTACATCTTTTCATCAAGGATCTATCAATGCACATTGACACGGAAAGACTCAGATTTAAATAGTTATATTAATAATCATTTATTCAATCTGATATAAATGAAAACAACACAATAATAGATTCTTCAAATAAATGTAAACTCTTAACCGAACTCTTCAAATAAAAATATACTATTAAAAAAACCATAATAAAATAAACAAACAATTTCAACGATATTGGGTATATGGGTCTAGGATCACCTCTAGATGGGACCTGCCAAACTTGAATGATATTTGATGAAAAATGTAGCCTCTGGCAACCATCTTGGATTTTACTCTTTGCATCACTATACTCTTTAACACACCCTACAGAGCTTATCCCTCAACCGATCATCACCAACTTTCATATGGATCTTCGGTGTGACCTCTCAATGGGTGCCTACCATTTTTTCCAGAATTTTGTTAAAAACAAATGGCTGCCAGCGGCCATCTTGGATTTTACTCTTTGTATGATCAAATCCTTTAGCACACATTACATGTCACATTTATCAGTCAATCGTCACCAAACTTCATATGGATCTTCGAATTGTCCTCTAGATGGGAGCCTCCATTTTCCAAAAAAATTGTTTAAAACAAACATGACCTTCTTGGATTTCAAATGGCAATCCATCAGCATACCGGTACCCTACAGCCCACATTTATTGGAGAATTGTTTTGAAACGTTATAGTCTTGTTGGTAAATAAAAAGTAGTAATGCTTCTATAATCATGATACGGAACATTGATCGGATAAGATCAGGAAAAATGAGTAAAATAGTCACTTGAAGCAGTTCGGACGGGGTGTGTCCCTATCTCAGAATCGGAAACAATACAAATTAGGGGGTGGTGGGTACCCAGAGGGCAGAACAAATAAATAAAGTGCATAGTGTCCGGAAATGTTTCCTGACTCCCCTGGAGTATGTGCGATTTACGCGAGGTTCTGTTGCAAATTTTGATATTTTTTCCCAGAATTTTGAAAAAAAATGGCTGCTAGCGACCATCTTGGATTTTACTCATTGTATGATCAAATCCTGTAGCACACCTTACATGTCACATTTCTCATCCAATCGTCACCAAACTTCATATGTATCTTCGAATTGACCATTAGATGGGAGCCTCCATTTTTCCCCAAAATGTGTTTAAAACAAACAAACATGGCCTTCTTGGATTTCAAATGTCAATCCATCAGCATATCCTACAGCCCACATTTACTGGAGAATTGTTTTGAAACTTTACAGTCTTGTTGGTAAATAAAAAGTAGGAATGCTTCTATAATCATGATACGGAACATTGGTCGGAAAAGATTAAGAAAACTGAGTTAAATAGTCGTTTGAACGGTTTGGAGGGGATGAGTCTTTATCCCATAATCGGAAACAATACACATTAGGGGTGTTGGGTACCCAGAGGGCGGAAAAATGCTCCCCTTGGATTATGTGCCATTTCCGCGAGGATATTTGAAAATTTAGATTTTTTTTGTTGAAGAAAACTCAAACTGTATGCCCAAATTAGCAGTCTCCAATTTCAGTCGCCTATCTCTGAGGTGAACGTGTGCTCAGTTGAAAATATGGTTCATAACGCAATTATTTTTTTCTACAGAGGAATTGTTAGTCAATTCTACTAAAATCTTAAATTAATATGAAGTAAGAATGTTACCATGAAATATTTCAATGTTCATTTCTTTAAGAAGTTACTTATGCACTATATTACCTTGTTTTGACAATTTTCAATTTGTGCTACTATATTTTGCTCTATAATTTGAGTATATATATAGTACTTAATGGATAATAATGAAAACACTCTGTTAAAAGTGTTCCTGGGAGAGATAGCTTATGATTATATTATTGGAATATATTATATCTCACTTGACTTTCTCGCGTTCTGATTGGCTGCACACTGCTATAGTATTTTACGATAGTACCCCAGTAAGAATCCTACATGCCTACCATTCTTTTTCTATTTATAGTTACAAACTCATTTCGCGAAATCGAAGCCTGAAGATACGGCCAATATTAAACTATACCTTATACAATACTTTTTGCAATATCGGTATATCAATAAATTTATCGGTGAATTGTAACGATCTTACAAATATCTGATCATAGCTAGCCAATGTATTTAATAGTTTGTTTGTTTAGTTGACAAGCAGCCAGTTCCAATTTTGTAATGCCAGTAGACGTTATTTGTAACTTCCATTTCCGTCTCTACTCGAAATGTCTTTGCTATTGACGTATTTATAAAAATACATGCCTGTATTGCTCCCCTGCCAACGTCAAAAGATTGCCAAAAATTGTAAAATCAGAGACCAATTTCCAAAATTCACAGTAAATATAAATGTGACAAAATCAGACACAGAAATTGTATGAGAATTGGCACCAATGTTCGATAAATATAATAAATAATGAATGTCTTGTCGTTGACTATGCCAAAATAGTGGGCATCGAGGAGGAATAGTCCACTCGCCTGCGGTTCGTGTACTATTCCTCCTCGAGGAATACTATCTTGGCATAGTCAACTCCAAGCCATTCATTATCTATATAGTAGGAACAGTCCTCGTGTATACTACAGGAAATATAATGCAACTCAGCGGGCTATACATGCCCATAGATACTGTGGAAATATTTTCGCCAGTGCATCCATCTTAAATCACAATCATATCCAGGATATGCGCTATCTAATTGAGTGGTTTACAAATGTTTATAGTTTCGCCGTTCGAGTCAGTGGTACAGGTAAGTGTAGAGGGGCACCCGATTGGTGAACAATAATTTTAGCGCCGATTTCTACCAAATTGATACACATTCTTCTCCGTGATACAGTATTTCTAATCGTGTCATTTAACGACGCCAAATTTGTGCTGTTTGAATGTGAGATGGCGGTGGCACTAAATTTCATTAAGAAGTGCTTAGAACAGAGCTTCCGTGTTATTCTGTTCCCAATATGGTAGAAATAAAGAACGTTTAGTTCACTTCTGTGCGAACAAATTGAAAATCACTGGAAATTGACTGACCATGACAAGTATTTATTCTAGAATATAAAGCCGGTATATCAATAGCTCGTGTATTTGTGAACATATCTTATACCTCCACCCAAAGTACGCAGACGAGATTTGCAAGCTCGAGTGAGCCATGTCCGTTGAAATAAATATCAAAATATGCGCGAAACGAACAAACGGACCGCTTGCCCATTTGCGCTGAATAAATTATCCCTCTTCTGGAGACTGGCCCTTTGTGCTGAGCCCCTCGGCCGTAGCTTGTTGTGGATTTTTTCAGAATCAAATTGTGGAGTACAATATCTGCTAACACATTAAAATTGTCCCATAAATTAGGAATGCCTGCCACAATTGTATTATTATGCTCACTTATCCTTCAAATCAATCACAATCCCGAGATTGGGGCACTAAACTCTAAACTAGACATCATTCGACAGAAACTAATGATTGGCTCATGCAATGTCATTGACGTTTGACCATGACATTACAGTAACCCTCGGGGTACTAATAAATATAGTACATGACAATTTGACATTCTCAACAACAAGACTTGCATTATTTCTGTTATTATATTGCGCACTGGTGGGAATTGTCTCATTTATCGTATCTGATTTGGCACTAATTGCTGCGAGATTTAAAACCCGTGCACATATTGTGCGACATATTATGGTGAGCGCTTGGCGACGACAGACCAGTATAACCATGTTATAATTACGACTAACACTATCTCTTTACTATTCATGCATTTATTTATGTAACTATACGGTTCTCAAAGACATTTCGGTGAAATTTGAGAAGCAACGCTGTTTGTTTATCTGAGGTTTAGACAATGGTCCCCTTTAACCGGGTTTAAACAATTACTGGACATGTCAATTCCGACCACAAATTTCGCACTTTCAATGGGCAACTTGGCCAATTACGATATGTTGTACCATACGTACTAATAACAATCACATCTAGTATTATCATCAGATCCTTACCCACATGTGTGCACGTTCACTGTTGTATATAAACGTAAATATAAATTCGCTGATACACACCATATACCATATATTAATAAATTATTATCTGTTTATGATGAGTAAATAATTATACATCAATACAACGCGACATTGGTGAATACTATATAATACCACACCGTAATGATGTGTTGTATATACATGTAGATGTATTGGTGATACGTAATTGCGTCATATGTTTTGTCTCTGTAATGATAATTTTTCAGCGTTTAGTGCAGAGCACATTAGCCGAAAAATATTGTATTCACCGTTCGCGGTAATAATGATGAGTGAGCGATCTATTATCGCTGCGTGCATGCACAATGGAAAGAGGTCACGCTATTATAGAGCGTGTGTCATTTCTAGCCTAATCGCCTTGTCCGTCGGGTCAACTCCAATTTTTTGGTTCGTGTCCTTGTGTTTGTGGCTATGGTCCGACTGGATAATACAACAGAGAACTCAGACATCCGACTGTCAGATGCCAGCGTAATGACCAATTGGGGGAAGAGATCATCTTCAAGTCGAACCTTTTGCGTTCGCATTTATAAGTTAAGTACTGTTGTATTTTTGCATCAGAAGAGATATGTCCTGGCAGAATTCTGATTATTTTAAGTTTAATATGTAGTTTACAGCCAGAAAAATAATTTAAGGGTAGAATGAACCATATATATATGGTCGTTTATAATTTTACATAAGTTGGTACAAATGGTACAAAGAGGGTCAGTATTTAATAAAATTTTGTTACAAATTAAGGATAATAGTGAAGGACAGAGGTTTTGAGAATGTTGCTGGGGTATGAATATGCACATGTATAAGAAAATAATAAACGAATTTACATATTCAAATGCCGGAAAATTTATTTGGTGATAAGACTGTATTTATTCACCGGTTATTTTTCGTTAAAAATGTTCGAAAAACAAGAACTGTTTTGTCATTCTGATGGAAATATTTCCAGACTTAATGGGTAAAATTGAACCCTTATAGCTGATGATTCGAGGGAATGCATGAGGCAGTGGATTGCATGCAGGCGATCTCAGCGAACAGGCTGCAGTATGGATGCGTACATTCATGGATGCTAACCGATTGAATCGAATCATACGATTTGCATGAAGTCCATGGAATGAATTGGAATAAAATGAGTATATATATATAGTAGTTGCTTGCATGTTTTGTCAGTGCGACTTGTTGAAACACGTTTTAGATTGCGATATAGCAGAATAAGTTATGTGTTCAGTTATTTTGAGGTCAAAGTAAATAGTTTCTCACGGGCACGCATTATATATTTAACCGTTTATGTTTCTGGAAACTATGCAAATTCATATAGTCCGTGATACATGTACATACATGTAAGTTGATTCATCTATATCTACATCTACATTATACCCCATACCCTCAATGAACTGAGGATTATTAGGGGCGCATGAATAAAACATAATTACATGGGTAAGAGAATTTTTGTTTTGTTTTGTTTATTATTAAAATCCAGAGCATTTGAGTTCTATGTACCATTATTTTGGTGTTGGTGGTGGTTTTGTGGAGGAGCTCTGCTTGGTCTTACCGGGTTCATAGACGTGACTGTGGAGGGCACCCAGACAATGATGTGTCTTGAATATAGGCAGTGTCGGTTGGGATTTTGTTCCAGAGAGAGATTGTTCGAGGATAGAAGGAAGTGCTGAGGTATTTCGGTCGATAGAAGGGGCGGAGAAGACTGGTCTCGTGTGGGTGTTGGTGGAGCAGAGTCAGTGGTGTTTACATGATTATATCTGATTTGATGGAAGAGGAGAACAGAGGAGAAGTCTCTTCTACTGCTAAGAGTAGGCCATTTAAGAATGTTTAACATGTGTGTGGGACTGCTTGGGTAGTTGTAGATATTGAAGATATATCTGACTACTCGGTGTTGAACCATTTCAATGTTTGACGTAAGGCCTATCTGCCATGGGTGCCATATGTATTCGAGCTGTGGTCGAACATAGGTTCTGTATGCCAGCTCCTTTATTATTCTGTTGTCTGTTCTGATGTTACGTTTTAGGAACCTCAGTGTGGCATTTGCTGTCTTCACTATGTTGTTAATGTGAGGTTTCCATTCAAGCTTGTTTGTGATGGTTAGGCCAAGGTACTTGGTTGAAGTGGTGTTTTTCAGTATTGTGCCATGAAGTAGGTAGTTGTTTGTTATTGGTTCCTTTTTTCTGGTTATTGTAATTATTTCACATTTGTTGGTGTTGAAAGACATGGCCCATTCTTTTCCCCATTTTTCAAAGTTGGTTTAAATCTTGTTGGAGATGGTTACAGTCAGTGGGGCATGAGATAGTACAGTAGACGATAGTGTAATCTGCGAAGAGTCGTGTGTTGCATTTCAGGGATGTGGGTAAATCATTGATGTAGATGGAGCCCTGGGGAACACCTGATAGTACAGGACAGGATTCTGATTCAGAGCCATCAACAAGGACTTTCTGTGTTCTGTTTGCGAGGAATGATGTTATCCAATTTACTGTGGTATTATCTATGCCCACTCTTTTCAGTTTTAAGATGAGGCGTTGGTGGTCAACTTTATCAAAGGCCTTTGAGAAGTCTAAAACCGCCACATCGGTGTGTTGATGCTGTGCAAGAGAGTCCAGTATGTCATGTGAGAAAGAGACAAGTTGAGTTTCACAGCTAAGACGTGAGCGGAATCCATGTTGGTGTTTATATAGGAGTTTATTAGAACCAAGAAAGGACATAATATTAGAGGTGATAATATGTTCGAGTTGTTTGCTGAGGATACAGGTAAGAGATATTGGACGATAGTTTTCAGGTTTTGCCTTAGATCCTTTTTTGAAGATTGGGGCAACTTGGGCAGTACGCCAGTCGAGGGGTACCGCACCTGATGAAAGAGAGTGGCGGAAGAGGTTTGTGATTATGGGTGAGATATCTGCATGAGTTTCATTAAGGAAGTAGAGAGAGATCATGTCGATGCCCATTGCTTTGTTTGGTTTGAGCTGTTTCAGTAATTGGGACACGCCTTCGTTGTAATGTCAATGATCTTCATTTCATTACGTCTGTGGTGCGACATTAGATGTTTTAGTTCGCACAAGTGTGATAGGGTCAGAGGTTTTGGTGTTGTAAAAGCAGAGTGGAATTGCTGATTGAGGGCATCAGCTTGGTCTTTAGGATGGAATTTGATTTCACCCTCAACTTTCAGTGGGGAGACACCTGTATTTTCGTTTTGCGCTGTTGTACGAATGACCAAAATGTTTTCCCTGTTCTGTTGTTTACAGTGTCGCCTTTGCCTTCTTTGGGGCAGTCAGAACATACGAGTATGCTTGACGTATTTTGGTTTGCATGAGGCGTTTGATGGATTTGTATTTGGTTTGGAGGATTTCGGTGTTGTAGTTTTGGCTTCGCCTGATTTGTCGGTGGGGGTGCAATTTCTTCCGAAGGAGGCATTTTATTTCAAGGGTGATCCATGCCTTGGACTGGTTCTTTTGTGAAAGCTTGGTGGGAATATATTTGTTAGTGAGTTCATGGATCTTATTTTTTATTAGTTGCCATTTTCCTTCCACATCCAGTTTTTGTGTATATATAGCTTGGTAGTATTCTGCTTGGAATTCAGTAAGTTTGGTTTTTCTGAGGTTCCAATTGGCTTTGTTGTACAGTATGATCTTTCTTTTATGTGGCGGTGACGGTGTGGATTTAATAATGAGCTCATGGTAGACAATGTCATGATCTGAGTTACCGCGGCTTGGTAGAGTTTTGATGTTATGAATAAGGCTGGGTTGGTTGAGAAAGAACAGATCTAGGGTGTTGTTGAGTCGTGTGGGTATTTTGACGACTTGTTCTAACCCTTTTTCCTCCATGATGTCGATGAATTCAGCATATAGGGAAGGACAACTACAGTCTGCTAGGATTTCATGTTTATCCCAGTCATATTTTGGGAGGTTGAAATCCCCTAATATCCATATGTGGTTATTTCGAGGGACTCTGTTTAAGGAGGTAGCTAGCGCGTTTATGCTGTCGGGGTCATTTTCAGATGGTTTATAGTATGATGCAATCGAGATGTGCTTTGTACCAGGTATCATGATTTTTGCCCATACTAATTCGCAGTCTGTGCCTAGTTCAGGTTGATCAACAGATAACAGGTACTTATGGATGGCAAGAAAGACACCCCCTCCTTTCAGGTCACTTCTGCGATCTTTCCTGTAGATGTTGTATGTATCGGTTGGAAAAATCTCAGAGTCCTTGATGTCGGGAGTCAGCCATGATTCAGTGCCAGCTATTATATTTGGCTTGACTTTGTCAATTACTAGCTGGATGTCCGGACCTTTTTGTCTGATGGACTGGCAGTTGATATTTAGAAATTTTAGATGCTGAGGTTGAATGGATTTAGATTTCCTACCTTGGCCTTTGGTGCGTTTGGCGTATGAGGTATAAGCTTAAAACGTGAAAAGTGACTATGGTTGGCGGTGGTATATATATATATTTATAGACTCAAAGATTATAACAAAAGTTAGTAATGTTATTGAAATGTTTATATGACGGGCACGTCTATTTAATATGTATGAAGGAAATGTTATTTGATATCTCCCCATATAGATGCTTGTGGGTGTGAGCAGGGAATTTGTAATGTTAATTGTGTTAACGCTTATAAAGGTGTTCGATTGTACCGATGTTATGGTGTGTACATGCATGGATACGGTGGAACACTATATATACGCGAAATGTATATATGAGGAATTGATGGCATGAGGCCTCTGAAATAAATAATAGAGAACGCGCGCAATATAGACCGCATGATATATATCAACATTAAACGTTGTGCGCTTGTCTGAAGGACCTGAAATATAATGACTATAATGTTACGCGGGCCTGAGGTTCCCGATGGTGAAACTAAATAGTTTACACGTTAATGGAGACGCACTGTTTGTTTTACGTTGATATGGTGTGTGGGCGGAGACCCCAATATAGTAACAACAAACTGTGTGTGCGAGCGCCCCTATATATAGTGTGCGCGGGCTTAAACGGTCTTTGATATAGAGACGAAAATATTATTGGGTGCGAAGCTGAAGAACGATATGATGTGGAGCGAGGGTGTATTTGTTGTTGACATAAACGCTTAAATATATAATGCGTGCCCGTGAGTGCCTATATATACATGCGGAAATGTTTATAAAACGCTGTGTGGGCGTACTGATAATTATTCGAATATATTGTACCTAACGATACAATTGCGACATGACATTGGGTCATCAGCATGACATATGCAAAGCTAGCGCGTGGCCGTTGATCAGGTCCAAAAATTGTCGGTGATTTTGAGGTATGTACGTATACACGAGGTCGTGGTAATGGGGATTTGGTACGCATTTTCGTTATAAGAAATGGAATCCTGTTTTGGTACCCGAGTGATAATTATGCTCTGGTAGTAATGTAACGCTTTAGTGCGAAGGCGACATGCCATTATTATAGCCCAATATTGTGTGCTGATGATAACAACCGATATACATGTTGTTATTTTGATGCTCGAGCACTTGAATATAGCGCTTTGGTGCACAGGTGTTGGACCTTGTTAATATCGTTTTAACAAACTGGAATTATAAAGCCAAGGTATAGAATGTCCATGATAACTTAACCAAATATTAAACATCGAATATATGTTTGGCATGTTTAGGGGCGCTTTTGTGTGCGGGTTAGAGGCCCATGTGAAATTTCGAAGATGCTCTGCATTTGGATGCGCGTCGGTGCGAGGGTTTGAGGCCCATGATAGTAATCAAGATAATCAGCATTTAGAACTGGAATCGGGTTTTGGTACGCGAGTGATATGCTCTATAGTAGTAATGTAACGCTTTAGTGCGAAGGCGTCATGTCATTATTATAGCCCAAGATTGTGCGCTGGTGTTAAAAACCGACATACATGTTATTTTGGTGCGCGTCGGTGCGAGGGTTTGAGGCTCATGATAATCAAGATACTCGGCATTTGGAAGCATGTCGACGAGAGGGCGTGAGGCTCATAATAATTCCCAAAAATGCTCGGCATTTTGAAGCACGTCTCTGTGAGGGTTTGGGGCCCATGATAATACTCAAGAAGCTCGGCATTTGAAAGAATGCCGGTGCGAGGGCGTGAGGCCCATGATAATTTCCAAAATGCTCGGAATTTTGAATCACGTCTGCGTGAGGGTTTGTGGCCCATGATAATACTCAAAATGCTCGGCATTCGGAAGCATGCCGGTGCGAGGGCGTTAGGCCCATGATAATACTCGAGATGCTAGGCATTTGCAGGGAAGCATGTATGCGTAGCTTTGAGAATAAGTGATTATGTTTGTATATATGTACATGTATGTTGATTGTTGTAAGGGAGTCAGGAACGTGTGCAAACACGAATTATTGTTCATTTAGAATACACATATATGATCAACTTTTTGGCAATGGAATCTATTTTTCATTATTAGAAGAGTAAAGTTTACATTCTTTGTAATCAATCTAGTGGACTCCGGCGCGGCTTGATGGCAATGATAGTGTTATCATTATTGGAGAATTGAGAATACTGATAATGTTTCAGCGTTTAGTGCAGAGCACATTAGCCGAAAAATATTGTATTCACCGTTCGCGGTAATAATGATGAGTGAGCGATCTATTATCGCTGCGTGCATGAACAATGGAAAGAGGTCACGCTATTATAGAGCGTGTGTCATTTCTAGCCAAATCGCCTTGTCCGTCGGGTCAACTCCAATTTTTTGGTTTAAACCATTTGAGTAATGTTATGGATTGATGGTTCAATAACGTAAAGAGAGG
Source organism: Siphonodentalium dalli (assembly GCA_032622095.1). Classification (NCBI taxonomy): domain Eukaryota; kingdom Metazoa; phylum Mollusca; class Scaphopoda; order Gadilida; family Siphonodentaliidae; genus Siphonodentalium; species Siphonodentalium dalli. The sequence goes on along the minus strand of CP136069.1, from coordinate 14,604,187 downwards.
CGTATGTTGAAACTATATCTGAGAAACAGATATTCGTATAACGCATGAACTCTTGCATATTATAGAAAATTGACGTTGAATTTTGTTCAATAATCATTAATAAAAGTTAATTGCAACTTTGAAATGTGCGTATCGCACCTATTTATGAAGTAATAGTTTTGTAGTCATTTATATAATGTGTCATTCGATCACGATCATACTGTATATATTTGAACAGGTTAATTTATATTTAAATATTATATAGTGTGTGCACAGGTTGGTGTTGCAAAATTTATCAATTAGAATGAATTTCCGAACATTCGAGCTGCGTTAGAGATGTTGGTTTCGAAAAACAGGTTTCCATCGTTTTTTCCCAATAGGTTTTTCGTTGGTTTTTCCTGACCACCAACGCAGACACAGTAGGGTGTAATTAATCTGTATGTGAATAAAGACGTGCTCGTCCCTTAACGTGTAACCATGTTTACAAATAAACGCTGATGTCGACCCTAGTGGACTCCGGCGCGGCTTGATGGCAATGATAGTGTTATCATTATTGGAGAATTGAGAATACTGTCTTTTATTGTGACCAAAGTTACTATTAAATTAATTTTAATTAATCTCCAAGAAACCTTAATTCGTTAACGCGCCCGATAATCAAATATTGCTTGCATATGTGTAGATAAGAATTAATCACCAACTAAAGACACAAGCCTACTTATCAAATCAACGATGAATATCCACTACAGAACAGTGTGCTATCTTAAATTTAAAGTGGCAATAATTATGTTACTGTCTTGTGGTTAATAAATAAAACGGTATAGCCCTTTTCGACTGTCACGTTTGGCCAAGTCCAAATATATGACCCTCCATGTATATGAGTTATTTATGTGCGTGTTTGGTACCTTTGTTTTAGTATCGGTATTCTCAATTCCATATTGTTTTTCAATTTACCCAAAGTTGATAAACAATGCCCGAATAATTCAGAGATGGCCAATATAATTTCTGGCAAGCGCGAAGCCTGCTGAAAACAGTGAGGTTCGCCATCGGTATGTGGTACCTGATATAGTATTTTCCATACAACAAGCGGTCGAAATGTTATGGGACATGCGCTTAGCATGGCATATAGTCAGCAAACTGCAACTGATGATGATCTTATCAAAACTTTTTGCCATCTTTTTAACTCATTGGGAGTAATTTTCTAAAAAGTTATAAATTCTACTTTAGGCATTACCTGAAATCTTGTTTTTGTGAGGTTCGTTCTAAAACTATTTAAAAAATTCCAATAAACTGATCCAGGATCCAGGTTCCACCTCCAAATTCAGTCATCAGAACGATGAGCAATTTGTCTGAGAAATTGGGACCCTGGTCATCATCATCATTAGCCTCGAATTTTCTTTAATATGCCAGCAGACAACCTCCCCTTTCTTTTGACATCCATATATTTGTGCACCACCTTCATTATGTGGGGAAATTATATGACGGATAGGTTGTAAGCCATTATTTCTTTCACTCTACTTATTTTGACAAACGGAAAGGCAGTAAGGTAAGGTCTGTCAGCCAGTGCTCCATTCTGACTTGTTATTGTCATTCCGGAGGGCTAGGTGAGATTTTCGTTTGACCGGGGCACATGTGTTACCTTGTCAGGCACCCACTTATCTGTATTGGTTAACCTATAAAACTACCCGATATCGAATTTTCCAAACAAAAAGCGGTCGTTAATTATGTACAGCATGGGGTGATGCCTCAGAACAGTTACTGTCAGCTTTATATTAATCCAGCCAATGACTTGACGACATTTTCATCCCCGGGTCGAATTTATTGGACTCATAGCCTGATAGATTATCATGTGCTGGAAACAAGTCACATACTTCAATGTTAATTTACCAAAGTAACAAACGCATGATATAATTGCTTGATAACATATGCGCGAATACTTTTATAAATAAATACATGCAATGAAGTACGACTCTCAATTGGTATGTGTGACTATCACGAAAATGTTTGTATTCGGATTCATATGTTGTTGTGTTCAAGTAATGTTAGTTACGGGATCATATTTCAGTAGAAACAAAGATTTCGTTCATGGAGGAACTGTCTTGTTGATCACCAAAGCCTGGTCCGAAATCAGTTGCGCTGCTGACTGTGATGAAACTTTGGAATGTTCGTCGTTCACGTACAACGAGACTGGATGTTACCAGCTTAGCGACCACAGCGGGATGTTCGATGCGGGTGAGTGTTGATATCAACAGACTAGCAATGGTCCGGGCTGGACCAAAATTCACTTTTGCCAATTAATTGGCCATATGAAAATATTGTTTGCCAAATAGTTTTAAAATATGCCGAATGTTATCCCTGATAGTAATATTTTTCTGCAACCTTGATTCAGTCTTATGTTTCGACACTCGCTGTTTGAACGACGTTTGATATCGATTGGAAAGCATTTTTTTAAAATAATTATACTCCCTCTTCTATTGTGGTTTAACAATAAACCAATCACTGAACAATAAAATGGTAGAAGGGTTGCTTCAACCGAAGGGAACATTACAAGAGGATTAGCTAAGTAAACACCACAATCACATAAATACGGGAAATCTATCCACCCATCGATACTAATGCTATCAGATTAACTGCATCTGAATGGAGGCGTAAATTTTTCTGAAACCATATAAAACACCACTAATATAATTATATTGTAATAGTTTCTTAAAATGAATAGTATTGATTAACCGATATATTTTACTTTATTGAGGAATTACAAAGTGACTTGCCAAAACTTTTGCCAGATGAAAATATTTTTTGCCAAATATGAATTATTTTTGCCATTGGCAAATTTGGCAAAAAAAGTGTATTTATTTTCTCGCAGCCAGTCATGATCTGAGATAGTAGTCAAAGAGTAGACTCTAGTGGATTCCTAAGCCAGATAATGCAGAGCACTTTTGCAAATATTTTCTGTCAAACTCTGACTGCCTCAACATATCTCTCTTACAGTAAGAGCCAACTGGCGTTGTTATTATGCATTTCTATAGCATATATCGTTATTAAAGATAATGATTTTTCCATCAAATTGATAGTTTGAAATTGAGAATAGAGCGTCTTCTAAAGAGCATGATTCTAAGACATCTACTCGTTTTTATTACAACAACCACGTATCGATATGTAATGTCATTATGAGTACGCCATTTAGTTACGTGATATTGTCGCAATGCACTGCATGGAAAGTAAACTATTCTTTATCCATGGGAATTATGGAATTTGAATGTACATACGGAACATCGATATGTCGGAACCATGGTAACGGAGACTGGGCAAAATTTGTCTTCATTATTTTTCATTTAGATGTCGAATTTCATTGAACATAGCAACTAATCTGGGGATCTGTTCCTCGAAAACTCATTCTTCCCAAGCAAAATTCCCATTCCGAGTGGTAGAAGATCCTTTTCCGCGAAAGATTTGCTCTATTTTTGACGACCATGTTAATCAGTTGGTGTATTTCGAGGTAGCAACTTCTGTGATGGAATATTGAAAATATATGAATTGTTGCCAAGACATTTTACTCTTCGCATACCTATTATTTAGTCCCATATATAGTACGGTGAACCAAGCGTTTTTTCTCACTGAAATCCACATAAAAAGAAGAAACAAATTGTGTACAAATCAGAATTTCAAAGCGAAAGAAATATGTTTGGAGAACAAATAGCTTAGTTTTATCCCCAAGCATATCGTCGTTACTTTAAACAAACAGTTGACCAAAATATGCGTTTTAGCCTCACATAATCCATTCAAAGTAACTACCATTCGTTCCTATTCTGTATTCAGAGTGTTCCGATTCACGACACGCACGTTTTTACAGTTTCGATTCCTGACATGGATAAATGTTCACCATAATAAGGTTAATTGCTTCATTTTGCTGGCTCAACTGCCGTTCTATATGACGGTCATTTGTCCTATTGCAATTGACTATGTACTACGAATTAGTATGTTATACTACAAAATGCGATATTTATATTTCATTTCCGATAATACCTTGAGTTACTGCATTAACATTCCGACATTGAGTTGTATTTATCTCCGCAGCACCACTGTCTGAAGTGAACAATGATGCAATCTGAAATACAACCAATTCCAGGCGGTACAATCAAATACTCTTCCTTGAAATATGTTATTAATTACTGGAGTCAAAAGCTCGCCGGCCCCACACATATCTGTACCCCAGTACTGAATCTAAAAGCTACATACGAGAGCAACCAGACAGATGCTCAGAATATAAAGTTGATAAAAGATTCCACCATATATTCGATATTTTTTCAGTCATTCCTGCAGCCAAATATCCTAGTATACAGGTCACTAAACATCACATCTGATAGTTCGGTGTTCCCCATGATTGCAAACCTATATATATCGTACAGTGTCTGGGGTACAATGTAGGTTTGGGTAACCTAGGTCCAAATCGCTGTAAACATCATTACACTGGTAATTGCACTGACATAGGAAAGTTATATCATAATGTTATTAAACTTACCTTATATCTGTCTTCTTCTAGTTTTATGTCGGTAAATTAGAAAATTGCTTGGTCGACAAGTAGAATAACTCACAATGGAATCGGCATTTGCTCTGACGAAAATACTTTTCGAGGAACAGATCCCCCAGAGTGATACCAACAGTAATTAGTATTTTTCATCATCATCTGACCATCACCTATCGATGTGCGATTCTTCTTCTAATATATTTATGGTCGTCATCCATACAGGAACGTAGCCATGTGGTCATGTGGCTTTCATTCCGAAAGTTATGATTTTTCAAATTCGAACTTCCATCAAAATCATCATCATCGTCTGGCGTTATCGTCGTTATCGTCATCTCCGCCTACACATATTATAAATTAATATACACTTTAAAAATAAAATATAATTTTTTTTATTTTGTTTGTAGATTGAACACATTGCTCGGTTTAAAAAAGACGATAATTTATATGGAAAAAAAGAGAGGGAAAAAACCGGATCCGGACATGATATCTACCTTTAAATATGATCAATAATTACGAGATAATTAATTCGGATCCGGGCATGGTGTGTTCCCTTAAATACCATCATGATCACGTAAAATCAATCCAACCGCAGTGTCTATATGAAAAAATAAGAAGTATGCTGATCCGGGCACGATATACAAAAGAAACATATTTTGTTTTAATTTTTAATCAAACTTATTTTTTAAATCAAAATTTAGAAAATCTAACATCCTCCAGGGTATCCAGAGTTACCGCAAAACATTTGGTTGAAATCGGCCCTGGGGTTTGGGATTAATTCGCGAACAGACAGGTGGACATACATACATATATACATATATCTTACACGTATATATATATATACATATATATATATATTGGTGTATGCCATATTACTATATACTGTTCACCATCACAAAATGAGAGGTATGTTCCAATTTTGTACAAACAAGTGGTTTAAAATAAATATGGAGTTTGACAGGAAATATGTGCAAAAACGCACTGCATTATCTAACTTTTGGAGTCAACTACGGTATATACTATGTCCGCTATCTAACATCATTACTGTCTGCAAGAAAATAATTCAAACATATGTCATTGCATATTTTAGTTTCTCGGAAGAAAAATCACCATAAAACAACGTGATGTCTGACAAGATGAATCAGTATTGAGTGGTTGGTTATGTCTGCCATATTATTGCAAATTTTGTTGAATAATATATATGTCGTTTTATGTTGTCTTGGTCCTTCACACGATACAAAATAGTGCTGCAAGTGGCAACAACAACAAAAATGAAATATGTTTGATTTATTTTCTCGCAGATAGTAATGATTTCAGATGGTATCGCACGCACTAGTTGGGTTCTGAAGCTAGATAATGCAGTGTGTTTTTGCAAATATTTCCTGTCTAACTGAATACCGATATACTGAAAAAGTTTGTTTTACATAATTAGAACATACCTCTCATAGTGTGAGGGTGAATATGTGTTTTTATAGTAATATAACATACATTGGTTATAGAGGATACTGATTGTTCCCTTCAATTTCATTTCCTTAGAGAATTGAATCAACTTTAAGCCATTGAAATTATAAATGCTACTATTTTGTCTAGTGTTCCTACACTTTCGTTGTATCCGTGTATTTACAGTTCAGCGCAATAAACAAAATTTCCATCCGAAAAAATTCATGGTAACCCCAGCACCACCGCGAACTGCAGTTGTGACTATATCCTTGTTTCATTTACAGAACACGAAAATGATGATACACAGAATACGGAATCAGGTATGTTTCGCCGTCATTTCCAAATATGAGATGATATCGACAGAGCGTGCACACTCGCTATTGTGGGGACATAGACTGAAGTCATGTATGGACCAACAAGGTGATATTATAATGATATCGGCAGCAAGAGAGCATTAATGTCACTATCGTGGGTGCATAAATAAAATCCATGCCTGGGGCCACAATGCGATAATATAATGAAACACAATGTATATTAACCCTTTACCCAACAAACCGGCCAAAAACGCCCAAATAAATCTTCAACAGCCTAACATATCTTCGGTCTGTCTCAATAACACCATACAAATATGGATATCATTGGAACCGGTTCATTGACCACATTGTGATAGTCACAGTTATGCCCTGTGCCAATGCATTCTCTTATATATGCGAGTCGACCATAGGTCGCCTCGCATATATAAGAGAATGCATTGGCCTAAAAAAATCTTTTTTAACACTTTTTACCATTTTTTCTTACATTCTTTAACAATTTTATAATTTTTTCTTACATTTTTTAACAATTTTTATAATATTTGTCTACATTCTTTGACAATTTTATCATTTTTAATATGTGTTAAGCCAATGCATTCTCTTATATATGCGAGGCGACCTATGGACGATTCATATATAAGAGCATGCATTGGCACATGGCCGTTCTGTTGGGTAAAGGGTTAAACAAAATATGAAGCCTGTTGTAATATATGACTGCACTTGAGTACTTCACGGCTATATGCAACAGCAAAAATCGGATCGCAAATGGTAGTGCATACGATATACACACGCCACACTACTTCCCCGTGGTTACATGTGGAAAATAATATAATGTGCAATAAACTATTACAAATAAGATGTGAATAATAAATTAACAATACTTTATGTTCAGCAACAACACTACACAGTAACGAGAGTTTGAAACGAACGAAGTAACGACAAAATGAGTGTCATCAGCAAACACAGCTGTGTTTATTTATTTATGAATAAGTTTGTTCATATTATATCAATTCCGTTTGTCATGACGTCAAAAAGTAATTTGTCTTTGAGGCCAAAATGCCACCAAGATTCCACTTGTCATACCATATGAAGCCGGGCAACTGATTTCGCCTCACTGGACTAGACCTATAAACGCAGACACGCTTCAGTTAGTACATCATGGGATATTCATGTGTGGTGAATCGGATCAGTATCCATATGAACTCTCATTTCCAGTCAAAGTGCTACTTTCTGATGGTTCATAACAGAACATTGACTATACGCATTGTTATATGATATGCCTTTATTATCAAAAGCCTATGTCTAAACAACAGCTAATATTAGTAGGCATGATTTTCGATGTCAATCTGCATCAAAAACGATATACAAGATTAATCAAGCGTTCGCGTCGTTACAATGCGTTAGGCATAAATATGTTAATATTTGCACGATGCAAGGTCCTTTCCCTTAACATTAACCCGGCATCGCTCTATATGCCTTGCATATTATCATGTGATATTATATCTCACGTGACTTTCTCGTATTCTGATTGGCTGCACACTGCTATACTATTTACGATAGTACCCCAGTAGGAGTTCCACATGCCTACTATTCTTTTTCTATTTATAGTAACAAACTTATTTCGCACAATCGGGTTTCTGCATAAAAATACGGGCAATCTGAATATCGGTATATCATAAGATTAGTTTGTGAATTGTAATGATCTATAAAATTTCCGATCATAGCTATCCAATGTATGTAATAGTTTGTCTGTTCAGTTGGCAAGTGACCAGTCCTAATTTTGTAATGCCAGTAGACGTTATTTATAACTTCCTTTCCCTTTTCTAAAAGTTCGCCAAAATGTTTTTGCTAATGACGTAATTATAGAAATAAATGCATGAATCATGAAGAGATGTTATTAAATATGACTAATAACAATAGTTATTCCCCCCCTGCCATCGTCAAAACAATGCTGTAAATTTTAATCTGAGACCGATTTCCAAAATTCACGGTAAATAAAAATATGACAAAATCAGATACAGAAATTGTGAGAGAATTTACACAAATGTTCGAATTAATATAATAAATAATGAATGTCTTGTCGTTGACTATGCATAAATAGTGGTCCTCGAGGAGGAATAGTCCACTCGCCTGTGGTTTGTGGACTATTCCTCCTTTCGGACCACTATTTTGGCATAGTCAACTCCAAGCCATTCATTATCTATATAATGCTATAACAGAGAAAGACTCACAAGTCAGATTTAGGTAATGACACACCATATGTGACACGTCATATCAAAACCTGTCATGAGTAGAAAAATATTTTGTATGAGATATGTCTTGCATGCTATAGAGTGTGATAGTGATAAGAGCTTTACATAGGTCGAATACTTAAGGGGGTACCTTTTTCAGGTCCATATTTATAGGATTATGAATGTCGGTGTCGACATGAACCGACATGAACCGACGATTCCAGAGATAATCGCATTTAAAGACAATATATTAGCTAAATTCTGAGTACATATACACCATTATATGTCCAAATTACAAAAGAACAAAAAGAGACACAAATTCACTTTATGCTACTTTGTGTTGATAGAGTAGAACTCGATACAAATGTGTCAAAAACAAATACATAATTTTTCAGATCTTTTGCATTTTTTATTATATTTTATGTATTTACTCAATATCAGAAATGCCGACTTGCGACTGGTTTTGATATGGCGGGTCACATATACCACATGCATCAGAAAGGATAGGATAAGTTTATTTACAATATGATCGTACGTGACACTTAATGGAGCAACCGCAATATTATGTGATCATCAACTTAAATATTACGATAATTATAGGATGGTATGTACTACAATACTCGACGTCTGTATCGTCCCATTAAAATACGATGTTAGAAGGTGGGTTGAGATAATTGTACGGTATATAGTCATCAATAGCCGGGTTACTAGTACCTGACGTTGCCCATCTTGTGAACTATTCAAACCCAGTATTAAACTGGTGAACAATCTGCCCCCACCCAAGTACCAACCTTGAGTTATATTTTATAAATTTGAGACAAAAATTATGGTGAAATTGTCCTGGTAATATGATATTCCATAAATATTTATGTAGAAATATGTTATTTTGAGACCAAAAATATATAGTGGATAGCTAAGGTTTTTGAGTGAATACCATAATTACTTCATGAGTGAATAGCAGTGGAAATATATGTTTGCAATTTTGATATTTCCACTATTAGTCACGAACGAAATAATATGTGATTCACTCAAAACACCATAGGTTCTATTTATATTTAGGCTGGTTGATCTTGGCATACATTCTCCTATAGCAATATATATACCTGTGTATTTGATGTACATGTATATAACAGCATTATCCGGTTATGTCCAGTCCAAACATATGACTAAAGTTCGAACATCAGGAAATAACAACTGAGAACCTGGTGTAAATTGAACTGTGGTTGGGTCTCAAGCGTATACCCCTGCACATCAGAACAAAATGCCACTAAATGGCATATGTAGCTTGAGGATGGAATGAACCATCATTCCGCAGTCAATTCAACCAGGCCCATAGGTCCTCGTTATCTGCAATCAGTTTAAATTGTTAATAGTTTATTTTTCATGAATGCAGAAATGTTCTCAAAGTGGTAGGTACAGTATGTACATGTATATCTATCAGCAGAAGTTTTTTTATTTAGAATTTCCAATGGATGGAAATGAAATGTCACTTTAATATTTGAGTCAATATAGATTATCTTCGCTGGAGACACTGAATCAATGCAATAAGCGATGTAGAAACGGAAATTATTGTCTGAATGGATGAAGTGTTGTGAATGTGAAGTATCGCTTTAATGTAATATGGATTGGGTGGAAAATAAATATCACTTTAATAGATCATAATGATATATAACTATAGATGATCTTCGCTGAGGTGTAGAAATGGAAAATGTCGCCTGAATGAATCGATGTGTGGGAACATAAAATGTCACTTTAATGAAATGAAGAGAGGATGGTGTAAATGGTGGATTTGCAATGTCATTTAATGAAGAAAACAATGATGAAATTGATTTGCATGTATATCCAGGTGAAAATGTGATTTTACTGAAATGTAATGATAATGAATGTGAAGTGCTGCTTTAATGAATTGGCGATAACTGCAATTTACTTTGATGAGGAAAAACAATGATGAAATTGGTTTATATCGCTTTAATGATTATACTAATATCAGATGAATCAGATGCGTCAATTAAACTTATCAGAAAAATACCAAATTATTTTGACTGAACCAACCTAACGTTCATGTAGCTCTGAACAGAGCCCGTTCCAACCAAAACCTATAATTCAAATGTGGACATACGAAACCAAATTGCGTTGAACAAAATGTTGATATATAACACTTTTTGGGCAATTTTAAACTAAACATGTACATGTAACTGACAGTGGTTAGCAATATTTTTTGTCAATTAATAGATTCTGATAACTGCAGCAGTAATGTTGTTGTTGTTTGGAATTTTATTATATGGGACCATCAAATCGGATTGTGTACCTTTAACGAATTGAGGTTGACTGTGCAATTTCCTTGATGAGGAAAAACAACGATAAAACAGGATGCAATTGGTTTATATCACTTTAATGATTATACGTACGTCAGATGAATCCAAAGCGTCACTTTAACTTATACAGGTAACCGGAAAAATACAAAATTATATTCGAAGACAACTTCATCCAACATACTGCAATACCCTAAGTAATGGCCCAGTTTGACTGCGGTTTGTTTAATCTTAACCACGTTTATACGATGCGGTTAAACTGTAAAACAACCATAATAACTTGAAGCCCTACATGTACATATCTTGGTCAAATTGTTAACAATCTTTGGTATTTTGATAAATATTTACAACATCGGGTTTCATCCATTGCTTTTTTCCAGAGTTATGACCCTTATAATGTAAATGGATTTACTCTTTGCATGACTAAATTCTTCGGGACAACATACTGGCCACATCCCTCATCCAATCATCCCAAAACAGCAAACTTCAGATGGATCTTTGAGGTGGTCTCTAGTTGGGATCTGTCAATTTTCTTCTCAAAATTTGTTAAAAAACATGGCTACCAGCCACCATATTGTTTATCTGGAAACGTGTGTTTATTGTTCATACTGTCAATATATATATAGTATACAAGGACATGTATCTCAAATGGTTATATGATCTAACTGAAATTTAGTATGGAGATTCATCATCATGACTGCTCACACAATAGGGCAAATGATGTTCACTTTTTACATTTTAGAGTTATCCTTCTTTGTTTATCTGTTCATTTATTTTTGCCTCTTCAAGTAGATATCCTAGCCGCGAGTTGTCAGATCTGATTGAAATTTCGTTTGGAGGTTTACCATAAACAATGGCATTGTTTGTATTTTCAATTTGTCTCAGTTATCGACCTCAGTTTGTCAATTTTTCACAATTTTGGTTTGTGCGGCTTGACAATCAAAGAAATATAAACCGATCTGAAAATTCTTTGGTATACATGCATGTTTTATTTAGTTATAACAGGTCAGATAAAACATTTTTCAAAATAGGCCACATCATACAATTAATAAACATCAGTGATGCACCAACGCAGAGGATGCACACTTGTATACATACAGATATGCATAAAAAATGACGTTAATATGGCGTAATGATTTACGTTATGCAGGCACCGAGGGCGACGAACGGCGAGGATCATAACAATCAACAGTTTACTGATGACAAAGGAAGCTGATCGACCAACGAATGACGACAAACAACTGATAAGGGAAGAACAACCGACGACGAAAAACAACCAACGAATGAAGCAATTGAAGGACGAGGACAAACGATCGATGATGAACAACTGACGAAGAAAAACGACAGACGACAAACACACCAATTGAAAAACAAATAACGAGGATGACAAACAACCAACAAATGACGAACGACGAAAAACGACAGACGACAAACAAATGACAAGGATGACAACCAATGACAAACGACGACGAAAACGACCGACGACAAGTGAACATACGACCGACGAAGACAAAGACAAAAAAACCGACTGACGAATGACGACAAACGACCGATGAATGACGAGGATGACAACGACAAACAACCGACAAATGACGAAAAACATCTAACGTAAAAAAACGACCGATGACAAACGACCGACGAACAAATGACAAGAATGGTGATAAATACCGACCGATGACGAAAAATGACCGACGATAAGCGATGACGAAACACAATCAAACGGCCAATGACAAGCACGATGTCGAACGACCGACGACGAAAATTGACCGACGACAAAGACATCGACCCAGACCTGCAGGTTTCAACATTAAGTGTAACTTATTTTTCGTTCACCTGTTTTCTGCTCAGGTAACCCATACCATATGTTAGCAGAAGAGTTACACTCTGTTATAATCACTACAACTGGTATTATTAACTACGAACCTCCATAATAAATTTGAATGTCTTGTTTTGAGACGAAGAAAAACGACTAATGACAAACGAACAAAGGGTGAAGACAAACGACCGACGACAAACACGACGACAAACTACCAAGGACGAAAAACGACCGACGACGAACGACCAACAACGAAAAACGAATGATGACAAACACACTGACGAATGACGACCAACGAGTGACGAAGATGACGACAAATGACGACAAACGATTAAATGAAATAATAATTAATAGCGAGTTTGCGATACCCGTCCGACGGGAGCGGGTACGGGTGAATCGGTGAACATTGTCACGGTCACTTGGGTACTTTCAATGATGCAGCACATAAAGCGATAGCGAATTGAAACGGGTAGATTTGTTCCATTGACCGGTAGCCTTTCACTACGATTTTCTCACTCAAAGGTCCATGAATTCCATGAACTTCCAGTCAGTTATGCGTTAACCTATTTATTGAAAGATTACATGGGCAAATATCATTGATAAAGCTGTCAGTTTAACCCAGGATTTGTGTTCAAATTATCGAGGCGGCTTCTAGCACTTAGATAAATACGGAAGGCCGATGTTTCACTAACAACTTTGTTCACTGCATTAATGACAATATATGTATGAATTCAGCTATTGCCTATTAATATATGGACACCTTCTGAGACACAGACGTTCCAAATGGAGATGAATTATAGTATTGTAATCATAGTTTGTGTCATAGATAGTTATTAAGACCGTATATCAAGGCACTATACAAAAATAATCAGTGACTGACAATTAAATGGGCATTTAATGTTGTACATGTTTACATACATATTACACGAATTATAACGATGATGTGTAAACAGATTGTGTCACCGAGCTGGAAGATGTTATTTCAATGACGTTATCTCTGCATGGGCCTGTTATTGTTTTGTGCGATACTAACGCTCATCATGGGAGTTCTGAGAAATGACATAATTTTAGAAGATCACTCGTGTCGTCGTGATATTCTTTATGACTTCTTCGATCGCAAGCGAATGGTCACAAACTACTTTTACAGAATCGTACAATTGATCGAAGTTAACTTTGAATCCATTCTCCCTAATATCATCCCCACCACGTATCGACCACAATTATAGTGATGTATTGGTGGATCCACGTTGTTCTACCTGCGCAGTGATGTGTGGCGGTGCACACAGTACATCAAATCATTTCTCATCTCCAAATGTTGACTCCATCTTCAGGACTCCTGTAAGTAATTCACCATATAAAACTTCACCCGCAGTCAATTGACAAACACGTATACATATAGTGTAACCTTATATACAATATATTATGGAACGTTATTGGAATTCAGACTTGAACATTCTTTACGGTGCTGATAATAAGAAGGGATTAGCGTGGGTGTCAGCTGCTGGAATGTCTTACGATGCCCGTTGGCCAACACATTGTGCCTATAACGGAATCACGCGAGTATCGTCGCTCGATGTTCTTAACAATATATCAGTGCCAATATAACTTATACGCCGATATTGAACTTCGAGCAAGTAATAACGCTGATTATTTCTGGCGAATTCTGATCACAAGACTGTATGTGTAACATGTGAAATGATACTTAGTGAGCAATTGTACCGAGATCCACGTGCCGTCCTCAAGTGCTGGCAACTGTATTTCGATTATCTTTATCTACCAAATGCCCGTCATGAACCCGAAGTTAAACTCCGTATTGGTGCTAATATGGATGCAATATTAAGTCACACGCATATGGACTATATTAGTCACGTCATTTGTGACCTCATTTGCAATTATCGTAATACAATTCGCTTTGAGATTAACGGAATGGCAGTCTGTGTCAAAGACCAGATATTATCTAAACAAATCAGATATTCTCCAACCTCACTACATGCATTGGTGTGTGTTTTTCTTTAAGGCAATGTTGACTTTTAAAACCATTATAAGGCCAATGAAAACTTAACTGATAAGCCTAATCCACAAGAGAGCCAAAACCCCAGAACATGCTACCGGATCATAACGCTTTATGTCAATGTTATATAAACTTTTTGAATACGTCCTGGTGAACATATTCTTCAAACTCTTTACTCGTAACACTACACCATGGATTTCAGAAAATGTTGGATGAGTCGTGAAATCGTGTGTTATATTGGAAGGTGCATCATATGCATAATACTCTGAATCAAAAGCTTACGTTTGATTTGAACTAACTTGCATGGTCTCTTAGGATCATCAATGACATGTATCAGAAATGTGCAAGTCATGTCTTGGTCAATGTGTGCATATCATATACATTGCATGTATCCATTGGAACGGGAACAATTCATTCAGGGGGGATTTACATCTCCCTATTTACTAGTTAGTCTACATAGAAAAGCTTTTGAGACGGCTTTTTCGTTTTGACAGTGTCCTTAAAAGATTTCCTGCGACACTTAGACAGTGGAAGACAATATGGCATTTTTTATCCAACACATATGAGCTGCTATATATATATATATTTGCGAGCGTTACACTGGCACAATAGATATTCAATTGCATTATACGCAAGATCTTCCGACCAAACTGTGTGGGTATGGTTCATTGTCATAATGTTCAGACTCTTCACACCTCGTAATTCTTCAACGCAATAAGAAGAGTATAACTAGAGGTCAGATTCCATGGAATCAGATATACTTCCATGGTATCCCATCCCATGTGAGTGTTATGCTTATATGTGTGTTCCTCTTCCTGTGAATTCATATTGGTGCTTTGTGATCCGATGGTGGACTTGCATTGACATTTCTAAATAAGAAATATATTCCAAAGGTTTATGTCTGAGTCACCATTCACCCAGCCAATCAGTTCATTTGTATTTGGTAGCGATATATTTTAGGGCTAATTATAACAAATTTCATCAAAATCGATACCGTCAAAAGCCTGCGATTTGACATTTAATTGACCATTTTGAATGTCAAGGTCAGGTCGTGGTCACAATTTGACCCGTCCAAAACACTGCCTGGACAAAATTACCCCTAGTTATCAAATTTCGTCAAAATCCGTCTGGCAGTTTTCCGGCCATAGCTATTAAACACACAGACAGACAGAAATACAGAAGTCCCAAAATTTATAGTAGACTAGCTGGTGGACCCGACTTCGTCCGGGATGTTTCCCTCTTGAATTTCCCTCTTGAATTGACCATTTTGAAGGTCAAGGGTCAGGTCGCCGTCACGAAGTATAATAATAGGGAAAATCATGATCTGAAAGAATCGCAGTTTATGGACAGAAAATATGAAGTAGGATGATTATATGTTATCCTAACATGTATAGGTTGATCTCAAGTGTTTGGAAGTGACCCCACCCCTGCCACGAAATTGGGTGACGGGATTGGGAAATTTTCAACCAAGGCCAAAAATGCGAACTTTGATGGACCGTAACTCCGTTATTTTCTAATGGATTTTTAAATTGTTTTCAGTATTGTGATTGTCTGCTCACAGAGATTGTACGTTATATCTGTCATATGAGTCGGAGACGAATAACAGTTTGGTTATTTGAAAGCATATGGGCCCAAATTCAAACTTTGGGGGCCCAAATCTCCGCCATTTTCCAACGGATTTAAGACCTGTTTTCAGTTTTGTGATCAACGTGTATGGTAGATTTTATATTCCAAGTTTCATCTGATTCGGAAAAGAATAAAAACAAATGGTACCACGGACCACCCCTCCCCTGTCCCACAACACTGAACCAATACTGGCAAAATTTGGCGCACCTCGTGCTCTCTCCAGACCGCACGCATTGGCCTATCAGGTTATAGCCAAATGTTTACATCTTCGGAGAAGATGTGGTTTCAAGCACATGGGCCCAAAATTGCTAAATTTGAGGACCCGTACCTCTGTCAGTTTTCAATGGAAATTCGAAATTCTTTCAGTTTCCAGATCGGCCGCTATTGTAGATGTTATATTCCAAGTTTCATCTGATTCGGAGAAGAATAAAAAATTGTACCACGGACCACCCCTCCCCTGACGCACAACACTGAACCGATAGTGGCAAAATTTGGCGCACCTCGTGCTCTCTTCAGTCCGAACGCATTGGCGTATCAGATTACAGCCAAACTTTTACATCTTCGGAGGAGATGTGGTTTCAAGCACATGGGCCCTTTTTGCAAACTTTTAGGGCCCGTAACTCTTGCATTTCTTCTCGGATTTAAAAAATCCTTTCCGTTATGGGTTTGTTTTCGTTCAGGAAGTACATATACTTAAATAGATGAATGTCAATCAAAACATTTTTTTGCGAAAATTTTGCCCCCACCCCAGTGTAAAAATATATGTCGAACCTTGTCAAATTTTCTTCCTCGGACTAAGCTGACAACGGTCAACACGACTATGAAAACCAAATGCAGTTATCTGGAATGATACGGGAGGACAACAGAGTACAATCAAATAGAGGTTTTCCAACTATGGGCGGTAACTCCTCAGGGAAAGCGCGGACACACGTTTTGATGCCCGTGGGCAGTAGAGCATATCGAGGTGTGCATACGGTCCAATTTTCGATGCTCTGCTCCTTATAATTTCCGAGATAATAAAATCAAATTTGTTCATATAAAGGGAGATAACTCCGCGGAGTAAACGCGGACAATATTCATTGTATGCCGATAGGTTAGAACTCATTGACCCCAACATACGTACAAACTTTCAGTTCGATACTCCCCATACTTTCAGATATTAAGGCGTTGCAAAAGTGTGGAGTATAATAAAAAAAATAATAATGAAAAATAATCGTAAAAGGGCCATAACTCCGTCTAGAAACCTTGGACCGGTATGCGGATACCTTTATTTGTAGTAGACCTTAGATGTCTACAATCGATAGAGATTTCGCGTTCCTACTGCAATTAGTTTCTGAGTATTTCAAAATAAACGGAAAACGACCGCAGTAGAAAAACAATATACTTCCTTGGTTACACCATGGAAGTATAATAACTATAATTAGCGATCGAGATCATTGTGAAACATTTTCGCAATACATGCTTTTTGGTAGCAGGTCGTTCGTCGTTACAGTTGTGCCCTCCAACGACCATGACCAAGATCCACAAATGCATCGTTCTTCCCAAAACTCAATATGGTGTGAACTGTTAACATAACATAACATAACATAATTTTCGGAAGTAAGTCCCTATGACTTTTGTCCGATAGTACATAATTATACAACACTCGACATAATTTATGGTATAAAAACAATAGTGTTGTTATATAATACAGTTATTCATCGTATATAGATAATATAAGACTATATGTTAGATTGAATTATGTTGCATTATAACCGTGACATATATGTATATAAGATGCCTCATGTGATTATATAGATTCTGCTTAAATGCGATGATGTTTCTGATTCCACAACGTACTGATGCACTCAACTAACATAAATACCCATAATGGATAAGTCAATAGTAGTATTGCATATGGAACAGGTGAGAAGCATACAATTAAGGTTTTACGACCACACGAGCATGGGATTGACATTAGGCATATTGTCCCCAAGTAGAGCACTAGACTAAACTGAAACATGTTTTTCTGCAAAGACCATTCTCCAACGCAGTCTCTTCCACCAACGCGTGACTGGGTTTGTCCGAGATATTTTGTAAAACTTCCTGTACAATCTTCTCGATACAAGATTTTCCCCAGAGAAGATCTGTTGGCAGCAACTCGTTACGCTGCGAGTTAAGAACCAAGACGCACGCGAATGTCCATTTGAAGTGAGCATCGACGTTAGAATGATACATTCGCGTCTGTCCGCATAACTCCAACTTCAAATTGGTATATCTGGAACTTTCCCCAAGAACAATCCTACAAAATACTTATCATCCTAGCTCACCATCTGAATAAAACAAACAACCTACACAAACAACCAGGTGTGCAATATGTGTTTTACTCCATTTGAATGTGAGCTTTTGGAATTAAATGCGTGGCGCTGACCAGACCACTTACTTTATTGTACACACGAGGCAGCTCTGAGGACATTGTAGACACACACTCATGCGAGGTGACTACGGAATACCCCCGTCTCCAATTCAAATTCACACAGGAAAAAATTGTTTATATGTGTCTACATATAGTTATATATAGCTACATACTAGTCTTATAAAAAAAACTCGTGCCATTTCCGATCACATATCCTATTAACCCTTTACCCAACAAACCGGCCAAAACCGGCCAAATAAAGCTGCAACAGCCTAAATTATCTTGGGTATGGATATCATTGGAACCGGCTCATTGACCACATTGTGATGGTTACAGTTATGCCCTGTGCCAATGCATTCTCTTATATATGCGAGTCGACCATAGGTCGCCTCGCATATATAAGAGAATGCATTCTTTAACAATTTTATAATTTTTAATGTGTTAAGCCAATGCATTCTCTTATATATGCGAGGCGACCTATGGTCGACTCGCATATATAAGAGAATGCATTGGCACAGGGCCGTTCTGTTGGGTAAATGGTTAATTCGCCTGTGAGTTGTGTCAACCAATAGTGTAGACGATAGTACCAGTTGTGTCCAATGGTTCAAACTAACACTTCTACACAATGGTATGTCATATAGCCCAAATAATTGGTCGCAAATTATCCTCTATGTTCGTGTTTGTGGAAGAGTGCTGACCAGGCAGTAAGACAAATGAACCGTGCAATTAAGCAATGTGACTAATCCATTTATGTGAGGCATGTACAGTAATTATCAACAATATAACCCATTTGTACACTATCAATAGTTTGTGTACATATATTATATACAATGGATATCCATTGCAAATATGCTCTCGATTTATGCATGTATAGTAGGTAGACAACAATGAATGCATTAATCGCAGAAATCGTTTATTGTGAGTGTATACAACTTGAAATGAATTTAACCCTTTTATATGTATATAATTCATTTGTGGACACATTTTTTGTCCACGTTCGAACACGCGTCAATCCGCCCGTCCATATATGGCGTGTATCCCTCCAATATGTGCCCTGGCAACTCAGCCAAAGGTTATCCATTACTAGATAGTCCGGTTCCCATTGCATAATATTGCTCCGCTTTGGGGATAAATCAGAGATAAAGTCGGAGTAAAGTGGCTGGACTCACATGCATTGGACACTCCGCGTGAATGCACCTTTAGAATAATAATAAATTACTCTAATGGTGAATTCACACCGAGTGTCAATGCCTGTGATGTATTATGCAACAAGCCGACAACCCCATACATGGTTATGAAGAGTATGATTTGGTAAAACGAAAATGGCACCAAACTAACTGTATTCTCGACTCACTGGAAAAATGTCGTAAAATTGTAACTTTATAACATTTAGGCATAAATGTTGATTCTATTTTGTCGTATAAATTTTAAAACGTCGTAAAATTTAGCCGCGAAAACAAAATTCTTTCAGAAAAGTCGTATCAACTAAGTTTTGCATTTGTCTCTTTTTCTACTGCTGCAAATTCGTGGGGTTCATAATAAGTCGATGCGCGGAGTTTGTATCTATATATTGGTGGCACTCATATACTTGGCATTGTAGCAATTAAAATATAATCGGCTTTTTGTCTCTCATGTAAAATGTCTAAAAAGACCGCGAATTTGTTTTACGACATGTTTGACTCCAACCGACGATTTGTTTCAGCAGAACATGTTTACCAAAGTTGGTGTGTGATGCACACCCCAACTATCACGTCCTTGACTTTATACATTATGGGCAGTTTACCAGTCCGTATGTATACATGCGTATTGAGTGATTATAACATCTTTCTCATGATTATTATGTTCTAGGACCTTCTCAAGCTTGCCCATCACTTCTTGGATATTATAAACATGCCCTGGCCGGCGAAGATTACTGCATCCGGTACTCTGCCACACCGAAGACATGGACTGACGCACGTGATGACTGTTCTACTAACGGTGCTCATCATATAACGATGAAATCCCACCAGATGCTGGACGATTTGGCGCTCTTGTTACTGACCTGGGGCCATGGCACAAGTAAGTAAGATATCAGTAGCTACTTTATAAACCTGCGATTGAGATAATGATACCTGGATATGAGATGTTGGATTTGCTTAAAACAAAAACCACGATACAGTCGGTCTATAATAGAATAACGAGAGTGTAGCAATTTTTATTATTATTTTTTTGTTGAGCAAACAAATAACAAGAAGATGAGACAGACAGACAGACAGACATACTTAAAGCACAAACATTTGATTAACGACACGCTGAGACCAATAATTTTCTTGCACTCACTTTGTCACGTGAATTGTTCATGTGCCACTCTCTCGCTGGTGACATTGACAAAATCATACATGAATCATAATTTGTGTGATATAGTTATTTTGAAGAGATAATTCATGCTCGACTTTTCGATATCTAACTATCAGGTCAGACAACTATAATAGTATAATATGGATACTGCGATTTTGTGAAATCGACAAAAGAGGGATAACCCAAATTGTAATTCAATTGAGTATTTGTCACTAAAAACAAGCATTCTGATTGGCCGAGAGCGGCTAACTTTCGTTTTCGATTCACCGACATCGGCCGCTTAATCGTGCATCAAATCTGAATGTAGCACGGTCAAATTTCATCGGCGCAGAACGAGTAGCGAAACGAGCACAACCGCGCGTTGTTGTCTATAGATACCGTCCATCGGCCGCTTCAGCGTGCATCAAATCTGAATGTGGCACGGTACAATTTCATCGGCGCAGAACGGAGTAGCGAAACGAGCCAACCCGCCCCACAAGAAATGGTTACGGAGCAGTGTTCCGAGTAACGCAATGAACAAACTCAATGATTTGTGCACGGTGACAACGGCGAAATGAAAGTCTCGATTCGTGTCATGAAAATGACTAAATGATACTTTTTATACAGTTTAAATTCCTTGTAGATTGAATTACAATGGAGATAAACGTACCCTGTTTCGTTGTACATTCTGGGATTCGAGCATGAAAACAGTTTGTGAACTCGCCGGCAAGTCGGCTCGTTCACAAACTGTTTTCATGCTCGAATCCCAGAATGTACAACTCAACAGGGTATGTTTATCTCCTAAATAATAATTCACAAGGATTCAAAATGGGTGCCCTACTGAATCAGTACCATGGTTGGTTTTGTGATGAAATAACATATCTCGATCCTTTCGAATGATTAATCATGATGATTCAGTCGCGAACCTTAAAGGGTTACTTTACATTAAATCCGGCCACTTATGTGCCCTTTTATTCTAAACATAACATATGCAACAAATGAATTAATTTGAGCCATGGATTAGTTAAAAATATGTACAAGGGTATATATTAACACTGTGATAAGTGTGTAATTTGTAAATCCTGAAATTCGGTGAAACTGCGACCTCCATTACAGAACACTGATATGCCAGCTTTCAAATGGGCAAAATGGAGTATAGACATTTCTGGACCATTTCCGCTAACATTAGCTAATAATAAATATGTGTTAACTTGGTTATGTTTGTATAGTGATTTGATAGAATCATTGCCGATAACAAGTAAGAGCACAGACTTGATTATTCATTGCCTTTTGGAAGACATTATTTCAAGGTTTAGTGTTCCCATTCAAATTTTGAGGGACAATGCAAAGGAGTTCACTTCAAATCATTTTAAAGAAGTCTGTTAAAATCTAGGAATAAAATTAATTTTAACCAGTTTTTATTCCACTTAGTCGAACAGCTGGAATGAACGTAACCATCCTAAATGGCATATCTAAAATTATGGAGGGAAATCAGAGAACGCGGGATCTGGTTTTAGGACAAGTACTATTAGCACATGGATGCATACATTTCAGATTCCTCAAATACTTCAAGTTTTAATAAATGTATTCACACCCACCCGTTTTGCCTTTGGACAATATATTAGCTCCCAGGTTAAAATATATGGGTGACCAATTTCATCAAATTACTCTTCAAGCGCAGCATAGAGCTTTAGAGCTGTTCACCATCACATGAAAATTGCTAAACGTCGACAGAAAGACCGAATTAAAACAGCAGATGTAACTTATAATGTTGGTGATAAAGTATATCGTAAGATTGGACAGACATCGGGTAAGTTGTCATTAAACTGGGCCCCATATCACGTGATTCTATAGCAAAAAGGGCCCGTTTCATTTATTATTAAAGATGAACTTACAGGTCGAACATATAAGGCACATGCTCACAATGTGAGACAAGCCTCGGTAGACTTATGGAAAATTCCAAAGAAAACACTAACTAGACAACAGCTGGTCTGCTCAGATAGTAATTCTGACATTAGGACAAGTGATAATGAACAAACAGATCCAATGACCCAAATCATAGATCGGCATAGAGTGCAACGGCTTATTGGAGACAGTGCCACAGACAGTTCTATACCTCTGAGTGAACTGAGAAATCGCCTTAGACAAGCAAAAGTCAGCAACTCCTCTGACACAAAAAGTGAGGATGTACCCTTGATCAATATTCATCGGAAATTACGAGCACGTAATTCTGAACCCATTTTGGATGTCGAGGAACCCATAAATGAGATTTTAAATGATCAGTATCAACCAGCTTCTGAATATGTGAAATGGCCAATTGTCCATGACACACATAACACAGATGAAATAACTAAGTATATGTCCAGTGACGAATTTTAAATTAACCATAAACAACTCCTGTCAGTTTAACGATCAGATTGTACCGACGAGACAAATTCCAGTCTTTTCATTTGATTAGTTTTGGTTGGCTTACTAGTATTCGTGTTGTATGACATGCTTTAATCGTGCATGTGTTGATAAAGGATAATTTAATGAATGAATACTCTGAATATTGTGCTTAATGGACTGGGCACAATCAATATAATTCGCGTTTTGGGGAAATTGTTAACCAATTTGGATCCCAAATTGTTTTATGTGGGGTTCATGACCCAAAATCAATCGGCGACAGTGTCTAAATTCCATTTACTGGTTGTCCTAAATTAGGGAACAAACTAAAGTTGTGTTAGGTGGTATAATGAAAGTCCGTCTAAAAGTCAAAACCATGTAATGTAAATAGTTAGTAATTGGGAACTAACGAATCTTACAAGTGACAAATAGGCCACCAATGCAATAAAGAGCAGTTCTGTTAAATGTGTCGTTTTATAATCAGTGCACCACACTAGCAGGTGTGATGCTGTTTTTGAATTGAATGTTCTGTTAATTACTCAAACATTTTCGACAGTCTGAGTTGTGAATGCAGTGGAAAGTTGTCCATGCATGATTTACCTGAAAGACGAGAAGATTGAAAACATTAGTTGCGATCTTATTTTTGTGTTAAGGAGTTTTAAATTAAGTCACCTTTGTAACATGGGTTCTATTGCGACCCTTATGCTCAATTATGGGTCACCTTGAAACATCATGTTGTGAAAATCTGCTGTTCGTTCATCTACATGATGGATTTCGATAAAACCGAAAGTTACGAAGCCGAATCGTAAGAATCACTCAGAAACTATGTAACTATCGATATGCATGGTTACATTTGCGCCAAACAACTACCATATCTATCCAAACAGGGGCCGAAATCCGATTCTCTAGTAATGTTCATTGATATTCGTTGGACGTATACGAGCGACAAAGAAAACATAAGGCCGTGCCGATTACATGTCAATTACAATTGAAAATGTTGAAATTCCTTTGGAAATCTGGAAATAGTACCTGCGCTTCAGGGAAATAAATGTTGTTCCCAGATAATTTCATTCTCAAAACCAACAAACCAAGGTAGTCGCTACTTGGACACATTGTAACAATGATTCAAGTTGTGAAAAGGGAGAACTCTCCCTTGTGCGGTTAAAGCAAGAGGATATCCGTGTGTCAATCCGATATCCGTGTATCTTGTAAATAGATTAGCAGTGATTGATTTGTCATAACTAAAGATGAATGGAATAATTGAATTATATGTTGGAATTGGGCAAATTGAAAACGAGAGTTGCATTATCAAATGATTGGTATGTAGGAATTGGGCAAATTGAAGACGAGAATTGCATTGTCAAAACGAAAGACTTAATTGAATCGTGAATGATATCTGAGAAATTACAGCTATAGAAACAAAACTGTTTCTTAAATTGGCCTATCAAGAGAGCCATTTATCCCGTAAAAGAGAATAAGTAATTGTAAGTGAATTGGGAACAAGACTTAATGGAATGGAATGTGAGAACGATTTAATTGAATGATATCTGAGAAATTACAGCAATAGAAAAATAATTGTTGCTTAATTTGGCCTATCAACTTGATTGTTTGTGGAAGTAAATTGGTTAGTGAAATTGAACAGATATTATAAGAAATTGAGAACGAAAATAAGTCTATTGTCTTTTTACGAGATGATAATAAGTCGAACACAGCACAGATATTGAACTCTCCAAAATAGAAATTGTTTCCCGATGCGAGTGCTACGGATCGAGTATGCGAGTGCCAATTTAGAAAATATATTGACATATAGCACAAGTCTGTGGTGTTTCAAGCCCCGTGGTGGTTTAAAAATAAGATGTTCACTTGTCAGTGTATACTAATTAATAAATGTTATTGGTATGTTGTTTTTGAGGGCATTGTTCCATCTCTGAAAAAGAGTACAACCTATTGAATCATGAAAGTCACGAATTAAAGTGACTACAGCAACCAACAAGGGAAGCTGAGGAAGAATTCATGAACATTGATTTGAAATTTATCAAGGTTTGTGTATAAGATTTATTGATGATTTTTGTTTAAATATGTCAAGTGTTGTAATTCCAGAAAAACATTCTCAAAAATAAATTTATAGCAAATAAAAAAAATTCATTTACCAAGCGCAGCCGCCAGTATACTGTTACATGTTGTGTCTGTTTCATGCTATGACTGCTTTAGTGCCCAGACAACTGCTTCATATATAACTTTTGCTGTGGATATTAGCATGGAATTCCCGTTCAAAATTGGTCACATGACCTCCCACTTAATGATACTAAAATGTTCAGATTTTTTACCATAAACCAGCTATTCAGAATAAATGTTATCTTTCCATATCCAGCTCAGTACTGTTCTTGTTGGGCATGACTGAATGTCAAGAATGTCAAGAAATACTCAGAAAATAAACTTTCTAACGATACCTCATCAAATTGGCTGAGATAATATCCTGGGTTGGAAATATGGGTTGGCGAATATAGTGCGAGTCGGGAATAATGAATCGCATATAATCGTGAATCATGAATCGTTTAAATTGGATAGATCATCTCATTCGTGCCTTCAGAACTAAGAAGGGAGTTATTAAATATATTTACTCATGATGCGCACTCGTGAATTCAGTCAATAACTTCCAATCAATACTAACGCCACCTTGTTAATTATGAAGACACTCGTTGAGGTGCTCTATCCAATACAAAGTTTATTGACCAAGGGTATTGGTGACATCGTGACGGTTGATGTCTAAATATCGGGAGTAAAATAGATTGTTTGCAGCTTTGGGGGACGTAGTTACCCAAAATCGCGAAATTAAAAACATAACCTACCTTCATTCAATTACTTCAACCCCCTCCCAACCCTCCCTACGAAATTGCATACAGTACTCATTTGATTACTGATACTAGCGGCTGTATCAGAAACATAGCAGCACGTCCTCAGCATGATGTTTTCAATTCTAAGGTATGCTCCAAAAACAATTTGTCAGTTCTTATCGAAACGTTACGATCGATATGGCACATGGAGTTGTCCCTCAACTCGGATAAACCATGTCTGTCGGTTGAAACCCACGATCTTATCGTTTGGCCAAAACCAATATATGCGTAACGTGACATGCTACATTTTAAAGGTGCACAATCCGAATTAACGAGAGGGGGTGGGTAAACAATATTTGATTCGAGTCGATGAACCCACTCACCAAAGCTCAGAGTGATCAGATATCTATTTTTGAAATTTATTATTTCCCGACATATGTAATTTTTGGCGGCCTGACAAATACTCCTGCAGCCGACTTTCTCGGACCAAATTGCGGATGAAGATGGATACTCTAAAATGAACAAAAAGTTGATAAACAACACGTTTTCGTAAATGTTATACTGGAGTTGACTGTTATTAGCATTATTTTCGGGCAATTAATCAATTATGATAACTGAAGCAGAAGTTCAAAAAATGTTGTTGTTGTTGGTATCTGATGATATGGGGACCATCGAATTGAATTGAGTACCTTTGACATATCCATCGATATAGTCTTCTGTTTTACATAAGTTGCATAGAGATACGTGAATATCTATATAGATTTATAAACTTAACGCATGTAGTTGTGTATAACGCGACATGTTTTCTTCTAACAGGTAGCCTGTGGATCGACGGCAGAGATGTGAATGCCACTGACATCATGAGAACCAGCGAGGGTGATGTGGTGCCGTGGACTGAGTGGAATTCGAGTGACCCGGACGGCGGGACACATGATTGTCTGGCCATCAAGTACTTCTCGTCTCGTTATCTGATGGTTGACGCGTTGTGCTCCCCGTCCCTGATGTATGTGTGCGAGATATAATGAAAGAACAGACATAATGCGTAGGGTTCGTGACGTCATATGAGGATTGGGCAGGTCATACTCATAATTGGCTCGCTTAAAAGCGTCATACGATGTAGTCGCCTCTTTGTTCGAAGGTCAAGTCCAGGTAAAATTTTTGCACAACGTGTGTCTTATAGTTTTAAAGCGACATTTTAAGGCACTCGCAGTGGGTGAAAGTGAAAATTCATCAATGTCTGTACAACCATCGTTACTAACAAACACATATCCTCAATCATGGCTAGTCTTTGTTATTATATTCACTATCAAAATTATTTCCGATGTAATATAAAAACTCTATGGTAAACATTGGAAAAGGTCAAAGCATTGAAAACAATTATGCAATTTATATTTAGGCTACAGAAATTGAACTTACTACACGACCATTGATGTTAATTGCCTATTCACTTCATCAGTTTTGATTACACAACAATGATTTCAACTCGTAAAATGTCATAATCTAAGAACTATCAATTATGAAAATAAGAAGACTGTTTACCTTTTTATCCATGTTCGTCTTAGTGGTGATGCTTTTCCATCCTTTTAGTTAGTTTCCACATTTACCAACTGTGGGTGCCTTCTGTCCCGTTAAAATCTTACCTACTTAATTACATGTACTTACTATAGCAGATTTTTAAATTATTTTAAAATTGAGTGAGTTCCTGTTAACAGCAAAACATCGAAAACATCATTTTGCGACACCGTCTCCCCAAGGACGTGGCGACAGGTGGTTATGGTCTTACCTCCCCATCCCAACTTTGGTCAACATTTTCAGCAGTTGGAAATTTCAAACAAGATAAAACTTTAGTTTTTAGTGGGGAATGTGTTGTTTTTAGACAACATGTAATTTTGTCTGTACTTTCGGTCAAAACATTTGACCAACTTTAGGGGCTGTCAGGTGTGCCAATACGGGTACATATAACTCTTAAGGCTATCAGAACTGTTTGATTATTTATATATAACAAAGTCAATAATGTTCAATCATCGGCATCTGGGTTTCTCTTCCCGTTGTCTGCTTGGTTTCGGGTCTTCTTCCGTCTTCATAGGTTGGGTGTGTCTGCTTGTCTTCTACTCGGTTGAGTTCCGGTCGAGTTCGTCTTCCTGTCGTCTGCTCTTCTTCTTCCTCCGTCGGCACATAATGTTTACCTTGTATTCTCGTCCATTGCTCCACACTGCTCTTCCACGCGTCCGAGAATTCGTTGTTACTATAGGGTAGCTGGTTAGAACTGTCTAGAACTGGCTCTCGATGTCGGCTTGCTTCTTACTAAAATACCCAGTGGCCGCTAATGACGGCCATGTGTATTTTCACGGCGCGTCGGTTCATCGTACTTAGGGTAATTGAGTTATCGTCATCTCCCCATGGGTCCTATTAACTCTCCTGGTTTCAGTAGCTTTCTAGGCGATACATCTGGTCTTGCTAATCCTCAAGACCGTGTTCTGTTTACTCCATAAATCATTTCCCTATGTTATTGCATGGACGCTCGCTAATTCGATTTGGTGCTCCGTACTTGCGATCTAGATGTGGTCAACAGCGGCGCTGATATGTGTGGTAATCGAGCGCCCCTCTGACTTAGAGATTGCCTATCTTCTTCCCGGGTTGAAAGTTATGTCCCTGTGGTTGTCTTGGCACATTACTCTTTCACTTTTTCGATTTAAAGTTGATCTTGAAATCGCAAGTCCAATACGTTGCTGCGCAGCAGGTCGATGATTCGTCGAAGTGTTTCGCAACAGCGGCATCGGCGATGGATAGCTGGTTCGATGTCGGCCGTCTCCGTGTAGATCGGGTGGTCTGGGCGTCTCTCAGACAACTCCGACCCACTGGCTGTGACTCTTTCGGTGTAAAACTATGATTGAAATTTCATGGCGTCGTCATTTTCGTCATCATCGGATGTCGAGGTATTTTCGTCCTCAATGTCCGAGTATGGGGTAGGTTCTGACAACTGGTCGACCCTTGTTCCACCGCCATGGTCAGCCTGTAATACTCAAACGGATATTTGTGTGAGGTTTGAGAACAAATGACACAGTCAGAATACACAATGGTTAATTTTCCAATTTATCGGTATCGCTTGAGGGTCGTCAGATCGGCCCAATACGAAAATGGAATTTACAACTAATTATATAGATGGATTTGTTGACGAACAGTTTAAACACAAGATAAGTCGGGGTGATTGATTTCAATTATCAAAACGTATGACTGAATGTCGGGATTTATAGTCCCTATTCAACGCTTGCTATAATCATTCTGATGATTATACAACTATAATACCCTGGACATCGTTATGCAACAATTAATATTTGAAATATATGAAATGCATAAATGTCTATATACATGCGAATGATTCTGATATCCGCGCAACAATAATTACGGAGGAAATTCGGAATACATTAATATACGATACATAATTAATACTAATCCAAATCCGCCACAGATGTGGTCAGCCTCTGACGGCTATAATTGGATATACATGTAGGCGTTCCTGAGTGTTGTCCCGGAATAGCGCAGACGGCTTTGGTGCATCCGTCTCCATTGCTTCGTCGATGGGTTCTTTGAACACGGCATTCAGGATATCCTCAGGTCGCTGGTCTAACTGCTTATTATACATAATGGCTAACCTTGGTAAATGTCGTTTAACAAATTTCCACCGGAATCGGTGGGTCAAGATAATGAAAATTACTACTGTAACTACGTTACTAGGGCAAAATACCCCCCTGGCCATCTCTACCATTCATTGGGGTAATACTTTTTCGTTCACTAAGTCAGTCATGAGCATATTTTCGATCGTGTTTATTTGAGCGGGGTGCGCTCAAACGTAGTAACCCTAAGGGTGGCGGTGTGCACGTCGCCGTGGTGCTCGTTATCTCTCGGTGCGCGATTGCAAAGTTCAAAGCTTTATTTATTAAATCGCCATGCGCACGTGCCGGGTTTCATGGGGCGCGCGACCTGTCATTGATCCGAACATGACTATTTATTCGCGATTCGGTCTGGGGCGTTGGGCTAACTATTTTCAACATTTACGAAGCCAGGTTAGGTTTGCCAATAAGCCAGTTAAGGGTAGGGTCGCATTTCTTCTGTAATGGACCCCAGGTCACTGTTTCGAGCACTCTATTATTATCGCTGATAGCAGGGCTTGAAACAACGGTTTATCTATTAAGTTGCTGCTCGCTCCATTCATGAGCCGCTTACACTTGCGAGGGGCCGGTACGGGCCTACATTCACTAGGGTTTTGTTCAATGGCGGCCACTTCCATTAACTCATCCTCTGAGCTGTCATCACTCGTAACCATCTTTGTTACTTTGCGCCCGTGTCGACGAGGCGCTGGAGCGCGTCGTGCCTTGGCACTCGGCTCTGGTCTCTCGTCCATGGACGAGTCAGGGTTTTGTAGCGGCTCTGAGCGCGCGAGTCGCGTCTTTCTACGCTGTAAGCGCATCTTAAGCTCGCTTAAAGGGACATCTTCGTCATCGGAGTCCGAACATTGTCTCCGATATCGAGCGATTACATCATCTGGTAATGGTTCTGTTTCATCGCCAGAAGACCCACCCACAGGGTTAGGGGCAGGAACGTCGCTATCTTCGTCTTCGGGGGGAACAACATACGTTTGAGCACGCTTGTTGTTGTCAGTTTTGGGGATTTCCCATTCCAGGTTGGCTTTGCGCATATGTTCAGCATGGGATTGTGTGACTTTCCCAGTTAATTGATTCCTTACCTCGAAAGTAACGGGCGTTATTTGCTTGGTTATGCGGAAGTAAAGTTTCCATTTGCTTTCAAGTTTGCTTTCTCGTAAATGATTCTTCACATAGACGGCCTCGCCAATCTCGAATTTGGTGTCTGTGGCCTTTTTGTTAACTTTCGCTGCTTGTTGGCGTTTCGCCTGTTTCACGTGTTTGTGTACCATCATAAATGATTTAGGCTGTTGCTGTAATGTTATTTGACAATAACCTTTCCCAGCACGATTGCGTCTTCGTCCATACGTGACTGATTTTCCAACTACACTGCCGCGCCGTAGATAAACGGTTTTATTAGTGTTGTTCACAAGTAGCAATGGGACTTGATGTCTTTTACCTAGTTCCGAAATCGAATTCCTTACCTCCAAACCGGGTTTTGATGCTAGGTAACCTTTCTTGATTTGGGCAACCTCTATTAATGTCGACTTGTGAAGAGAAGCTAAGTTTTTTGATTTTCCCATACATAAAGTCGATGTTCGGGGCTTTAAACTAACTTTGCTGGTTAATCTCAGAAGGGAAGCGATATGCGCATCTGCTTCCAAGGGGATATACACGTCACTGATCTTGAGGCATCCCAGGTCATAATATAGTCTGACCCCCCGAGAGGTCAACCAATCCCTCCCTAAGATCATATTCCGGTTCATATCATTCACCACATAAAATTGATGGGTTAATTTTAGTTTCGCCATTATGAAGGTTAGTTCCACGCTACCAAGTACGCCCAGTGACTTCCCATTCACGGAGCTAAGATTGATGTGTTCCCTAGTTAGTTTTGGTCGGAACTGTAATGCGTCATAGACGCGTTTGTGAATCAATGATACTTCCGCTCCACTATCCACTAATGAGCGATATTTATTTTTACCTATTCTAACTAAACACGAGCTGGGGTTTCCCACAATATTGATACTAAACTCCCTCTCATATGTGGCCTCAATGAGAGGATTCCTTAGTTTTTTGCGTATGTGGGCGGGGTCATTAGTCGTGGTGGTTCGTTTAATGTCGGATATCTCCGGCTGTGACGCGGTGTATCATGGGATAGGTCACGTGATCGGTTCGGCTGATCTCGGCGGATTCCCCTAGGTGGCGTTACTGGCGTGTTCCATTGCTTTTGCTTCGAATCTCCGGATTTAGAGGGGCAATTTCTAGCCAAGTGATTACCGTTGCAACCCCAGCAAGATACGTGCCTTCGGTTTTCGGTCTTAAAGGGGCAGTCGCGAGCGAAATGGTCACCTTGACACGTCCAACATTCGACTGTTCGTGGTTTAATCACCGCTTCGACATGCACCTGTCTCGGGCGTGATCGGTGTTCACGGGTCGTGTGGTCATCGCGTGCGCATATATCGCAGGTTGTTCTCGCGCGTTTGTTTCTGAAACTATCGATTTCCATTGCTTCCGGTTCGTTTTCGTTGTAATTTTCGCGGCCCGTTCGTAGGTTGAATACCCGTCGGATCCCCATTTCCCGCATGGCGATGTCGGCTGCCAATTTTAGTGTCTTCGGCGCATCCCTGATCAACTTCATTTTCAAACTGTCGCTTCTTAAAGCGTCAATATAAAACCCTACGAGTTGGCCTTCAACCGCGTTGATCCCACCGATTTGCTCTCGGTATGCCACCGTCGCGATCTCCAAAATTCGTTCGGCAAGCACATGTAAATTTTCGTTTTGTTTTTGCTTGATTTTTCTTAGCATCGAAAAGGCGAATTGAATGTCATTTATCTCGGCAAATCGACTAGATAATTCAGTTTTTGTGTCTTGCCACGTGGCGTTAGGATTCGTGGCCAAATATCTTTGTAAAAAATCTGATACGGGGCCCGTCGCGCTCTGGAATGCCATATAGGGCTTCTTTGCTTCGTTAGCGCCGGTTAGGATCGCGCATTTTTCTATCGACTTGACCCACCCGTGGTATTTCGTGGGGTCCCCGTCAAATGACGTCACTACCTGTGTCACCGTAGTCATGGCCATTGCAGCAATTTGAGAATTGATAGACTCTGTTAATGGGGCGAGAACACCAATTGATTGTTGGGTAGCCATTATGATAATAAACAATTAGACTCACGTTTTGCGAATTTTCCCACACTGTTTCTGTTCACACTGTTCCTCTTCTGGCTTCACGTTGTGTCTGTGATTAGCGTTCAGATCCTGGCTCGAAGGCACCAGTTAAGAGATATGTGCCAATACGGGTACATATAACTCTTAAGGCTATCAGAACTGTTTGATTATTTATATATAACAAAGTCAATAATGTTCAATCATCGGCATCTGGGTTTCTCTTCCCGTTGTCTGCTTGGTTTCGGGTCTTCTTCCGTCTTCATAGGTTGGGTGTGTCTGCTTGTCTTCTACTCGGTTGAGTTCCGGTCGAGTTCGTCTTCCTGTCGTCTGCTCTTCTTCTTCCTCCGTCGGCACATAATGTTTACCTTGTATTCTCGTCCATTGCTCCACACTGCTCTTCCACGCGTCCGAGAATTCGTTGTTACTATAGGGTAGCTGGTTAGAACTGTCTAGAACTGGCTCTCGATGTCGGCTTGCTTCTTACTAAAATACCCAGTGGCCGCTAATGACGGCCATGTGTATTTTCACGGCGCGTCGGTTCATCGTACTTAGGGTAATTGAGTTATCGTCATCTCCCCATGGGTCCTATTAACTCTCCTGGTTTCAGTAGCTTTCTAGGCGATACATCTGGTCTTGCTAATCCTCAAGACCGTGTTCTGTTTACTCCATAAATCATTTCCCTATGTTATTGCATGGACGCTCGCTAATTCGATTTGGTGCTCCGTACTTGCGATCTAGATGTGGTCAACAGCGGCGCTGATATGTGTGGTAATCGAGCGCCCCTCTGACTTAGAGATTGCCTATCTTCTTCCCGGGTTGAAAGTTATGTCCCTGTGGTTGTCTTGGCACACAGGTTCTTGGAAAGATTGATACCAGTCGAGATGCTATAGGATTTTTCATTTATCACGTTAATATATTCAACTGTGCTCACATGCACCGGGACAAACAATTGTCGGTCCGGTGTTTCCTTGTCCGTCCCCATGGCCAATCTAAACTACCAACAGGTTTTGACTTAGACCACTAAATGTTAGGATTTTGCAATTTTCAGATTCAGATATCAAAATATCCCCAAACTGGTTCAATAGCCTAACATTCAGTGCTGTGAGTAGGTCATGACATGAATCTCTACTCTAGATAACGCCCGTATAGATCCTTATCAAGTCGAAATAATAACGCAGGGAATATATTTCTTAGTTATTATATGTTCCTTAGTAATGTACTTCACTGTAGGTGAAGGTCATAACTCGAAATATCACGATTTAAATGTACTTGTGAGCGATTTTGCGGTGAGTCGCTTACAATTATGGCTTTTCTCCTAGGTAATTAATTCGATGTTTATTGTGATATCGGCTCACAAAAGTAAGAGAAAAGCATGCAATTTGGAGTTGGGACATTAACATATAGTGGAGTATATTATTAAGGAACAATTAACAACTAAGACATATATTCCCCACGCTATTTTTTCGACTTTATAAGGTTCCCTGTCAAAACTTTTAAAAAGCCCAAGGTTTTTTACTGGTGGAATATGAACTCTACGGGTGTTAGCGACAGTAGAGATTCATGTCATGATCTAAGTTTTGGTGTACCAGTTGGTGGAAACCTGAGCGCACGCTAGATGTGATGCAAATGGAATTACTTAAACGTGTGAATTTGGTCTGGTTTTAGGGTTTTAGAGACCCACACCCTTGCGACCTGCTTTCAGCCTCATCCTCATATACTCGAGCCGAGGGTATGCCCCCGTCTTCATACTCCAGCCCCTTGCGACCTGCAATCAGCCTCACCCTCATATACTCGAGCCCTGAGAAATCTTCCCCAGCACCCCGCCATCATACTCGATCCTCCAGCATTCTGTCTTGCCCTCGACCCATTTCAGCCTGCCTCATATTCGTACTCGAGCCCTGTGCATTATGCTGGTCGTGTGTGACAGATGTTTGAATGGATTAATGCTAAATGGAAATATAAAGTGACCCAATGTAATCGCAGTGGGTTAGTTTTCAAAAGATATAAAAGGCGGTAAAACATCGCCATGAACATAAATAATTAGATAATCTTTGTTCTTATTCATTGTTGACAGATCGACCTGATACTACATTAACGAAATTTCGCATGTTGAAACAATTGTTATGTAAACCAAACTACATATTACAGTGATTTGTCAACAACATCGCTGACCACGTAGTGTGTTCAAATATTTATTCTAAATATGATTTGATCTTTTTTCAATGTTTACCTTCATATTTTGATTAAACTTTGGTATATATTTGTACTTGTATCGGTAAAGCCATTTTAATAGTAGGGTTTATATAATAATGGTTTCAATATGCGAAATTTCGCCATTAGAGAGTTATTAGCAATGGCAATAAGAACAAATCGATCTAGTTTACATGTACTTGTTGGTGATGGTTGTTTTACATATCTTTAAATAATTTATGTTTAAGGCATTGGGTCCCTTTATCTGTTAACATGACGTGTAGTTATGTATGGATTTGTTATGTATCAGAATGGCTAAAATATGCTCTGTCCGATTTACACCAAAAAGTAAACTGCCAGCTCAACGGGCAAAAGAACAATGATAAATACTTGCTGCCATCATTCGTATCAGACAGGCATAATGGAATCTGTAACACCATCCACAGGTAACACGTCTAAAACGAACAAAAAAACTCATAATTGGGAACGCTCTTTATTATCCACCACTCTTGGATGACAAAAGCATGGACATTCTTTATAAGAAACGATCATTGGAATTGTAGACGAAAATTAAAAACTTGTTAAAACGTTCTATTTTGAATATCGATATCTGGTCATCAAAACCTCACATTAATTGGCTTGTTGGTCCGATCTAACTATCTGGTGTATATAAGACGTACGTGTGCTGGTTTACTGTTGTCAAATCGGATGGGGCATCTTTAACCCTTTACTCAACAAAACTGCCAAATAAAGCTTCAACAGCCTAAAATTCTTCGGTCTGTCTCAAAAACACCAGACAAATATGGATATCATTGGAACCACTTCAATGACCACATTCTGAGGGTTACTGTTATGCCCTGTGCCAATTAATACTCTTATATATGCGAGTATGCATTCTCTTATATATGCGAGTCGCCATATGTCGCCTCGCATATATAAGAGAATGCATTGGCCTAAAACAAATTCTTTTTTTAACACTTTTTACCATTTTTCTTACATTCTTTAACAATTTTATAATTTTGTCTTACATTTTTTAACAATTTTATAATATTTTTCTACATTCTTTGACAATTTTATCATTTTTAATATGTGTTAAGCCAATGCATTCTCTTATATATGCTAGGCTACCTATGGTCGACTCGCATATATAAGAGAATGCATTGGCACAGAGGCGTTCTGTTGGGTAAAGGGTTAATGGAGTGATAAAAATGATTATGATCTACCTGCGAACATATTTAATTCAAATAATAACAATGATGCTCACATTACACATAAGGGATACAAGGTCACGTTCTTGAATATAATTCCATGGACCTCCGCCTTTCTTGCATAAACGTAATAATGGGCATAAGAACTCGCTCTCGTAGTGGTCGGGAAATGGAATGTTTTGATCAATACATGGCCATATGAACGAATAGGACTGCTGCGTGACGATTTAGTGAAGATCCACACATTCACTGACAGTTCTATATGACCATACCAGGAATAATATACCAATAAAATTTACATGCTCGCCATGTTGATATTTTCAGAGTAGTAATTTTTATCACTACAATAGGGGTTATGGCGGTAGGACAATTCCGTATTTAAATATATATGTGTGTATCTACATGGCGTTTTCTGATGCCCGGAACACCACAATAGAAACAATTTGCCAGGTGTTATTCGAGGCATGTTGAATGTAAGTGACCTTTTATATATGTCTGTATTTGGTGATAGTATTTGAAGCAGATCAATCCGTACTTTATTCGGGTTCCATAAAATCAAGGGTATTGTCTTTCGTCGTTACAACAGTTTACGTCATAAAGCCATGATAAAACGAGATACATTTTAAAAACAAACAAAACATCAATAAAAAAGCAACAATCTATATTAAACTTCTCAGATTTGTCATCGATTGTTTCTGAATTCTCGATAACTCTGCAATACTGTAAACCAAGCTTGGCTTTCATTGGCACTGTCTTTCAATGTGAAGTCATTGCCTGGTTTTTGATTGTAGTACAGTGTATGGACGTGAGATCGAGTAAGTGAGTAATGTGTGAACTATCCCCGTCTGATTAATGTACTCCGATGAAGGTACGTACCATGTTCTTCTTTACCGGAAACTCTTAGTTCTAAATTATACATATGAATGACCTAGTGTTCATTTGCATGCATTGGTGTTCATGTATATCATAAACACGACATGCAAATGTTGTACTCGTCAAGTTAGCCTGACATTTGGCATTGTGTTTTCATTTCACATTCGCCTAAAGGTAGTTAGGAGTTCGACATTACACTAAGATACAATTTTTTCCCGGGAAGAGTGTTACATCGACCAAACTCGTGCTCTCTCACTCAATTGTCCTTGATGTCCAGACCACCATTGGAATATTTTGATTCAAGATAAAAATAAAATTTGTGTTATTTTTGAAAAATATTTCTTAATTCTACACACTATGTGTTACATTTTATCTCAAACAAACTTGTGTAGAAATTACATATGAAAAATATGTGATGATAGTATAGTTAGTAGATGAGAAACAAACATCGTAAACGCCCTCATATTACAAAAATCTGGCAGCAGCTTTAAAACTTTGTGCTACACAATTACGTGCTGTTAATAGTCTGGTCGTTGAAGCATTGGACCTAGAACAAAATATTAACAAGCTGTTTTTGGTGTAATTTTGTAGGGCAGAATCTGAGGAATAACATATCCAAAATCCGCTAAAATCCGCTTTGGGGAAAATTCTCTATTCAAGATGGCGCCCAATATGGTTGTTAATATCTGAAATTGTTGAATATCTGCGGTAGGTGCAACAATAAATGCCAAATTCGTAATAAATTTAAATATTGACAAACAATGTTTAGCCGTAAACCATATTTGTAGAATGTCTTTCCCAAAACGGCCGCCAAAATGGAGAAAACTGAATGAAATTTACAATTTGTGCAACATGTAATTGCTAGTCCTATAACATAGAACAAACACTCGAATTATTTGAGGATATTCATTGCAGAGTATAAGATAAAAGTTTGATCAGAGATGTA
This sequence comes from Siphonodentalium dalli, assembly GCA_032622095.1. Lineage (NCBI taxonomy): Eukaryota > Metazoa > Mollusca > Scaphopoda > Gadilida > Siphonodentaliidae > Siphonodentalium > Siphonodentalium dalli. The sequence goes on along the minus strand of CP136069.1, from coordinate 14,565,982 downwards.
AGAATTCTCCCTAATGAATCTCACGAGAGAGCAATCGAAAGAAGGGTCTCATGCAACGCTTATATCTGGAACTTTGGGCGCACAGAATCGAAACAATAACGCAGTTCTATATGTACTTTTTATGTTGTATCGTGTGATTATATGTGTAATCAAACAGTTAAATGCGATTTGATATGGATGTATTGATTCTGTGATCTTTTCTAGAAGCAGAAATATATGTAGTCAGAGCAGTCTCGTGAATGTGACCGATCAGCATTAATTTTTATATCTACAACATTAACCCTTCCAAGATGCACTGCTATAGAACAATATAATATATATGCATATAGTTTTGGGTAAAATCTGAAGATCCTATTGTCCATATCTCAAAATATTAATCATAGTTGCCTCTAATCAGGTGACAAAACACGAATATTTCGCTATTATCACAAGAATGCATGGTGGTATATAATGAACACAATTTATCAAAACACAAAGGAGTACAAAACAAATCTTCAATAAATTCTAAACTTGACCGATATGGTTTACATATAATGTGGCTGAGACTGTGTTTATATCTGGAAATTATATTTAGTTATATTCACCAAAGCCACATATAAGCGAAAAGTACTACGATTTCTACAACCGCGTCACCGCGTTTGCCCCTTATCCCTAAAGTTACATATAGTTGCTGTACACAAAACCACAAATAGCAACATTTAGCGAATGTTCAACGCTGAAATAACAGCTTTAAACGATGATCCCCTGCTATTTAGCACAATTACGTGGGTGGTATTGGTAAGATATTTTAAAACAAAACGATACTGACAATTAATATTGTGCATTGCGTGGTAGTATATTCCAGTTGTAAAGTGGGGACTTAAGTAATTTGAACAAAATGTTCCAATAATAAACCAGTTTGGTAGCTGCGTGAAAATTAGTCATAAATAATATGTGAGATGTACCATCTCTTTGATCTCGTGAGATATGGCGCTAATCTATTGAAGAGATTGGTGTTTCTTTGCAGTGTGATAAGCATTGGGACATATGTGTATGGTATATTATCACGGAGAGTGTAGCAAATTCCATAAATCTAACTAGTCTTTATACCACAAGGGTGTGCACTTCAGTGTATGTGTTATATTCAATGATTAATCACAATGTCCAATGAAACTACCATGCACTGCGAAACATTACTTTGTGTGTTGCATGACCAAAATTATTATATTTTGTCCGGTCAGTTGGATGTTGGATAAGCAAAAAACCAAAACTTTAACCGTTGGGTTTGACTTGCGTTGAAATGACCAATACATCCTTCAGATGGATGTTTTAATGATCTGTGTACCTTTAAAGATACTAAACAACATGAATGTACATTATGAATACGTATGTCCATTCCTATGTGGTTATCCAATATGTTGCTTTCGTCGTGGTATATCTTGGAGTTGCGGCCATTTTGACAGCCATTTTATGGCCGTGATTGTATTATTTTCTGTCCGTGTCACTCAATTCGCTCCGGTGCTCCAATTTCACACAAACTTGTATAACTACGTAATCCCAATGCCATAACATATCGTATACTTACCTTCATAATTTACGTCAGACCCCACCCCTATTCAGGGCGCTGTAGAACATTTTTCCCAAAGCGGATTTTAGCGGATTTTGGATATGTGGTACACGAAGATCTCCTCTCTCCAACGATACCAAATGTAGCTTGTTAAGATGTTTTTCCTGGTAGACCTTATATTTTCAGCCCGACAGCCAGACTATAAGTTTCTACACAAACACAATGTGTAGTAAATTTTAACGCTGCTGCCATTGTTTTTGTTCTGTTGAAGCCGTTACGAGTATTGCGTCTCCAATGTAACTCGTAAAGGATACCACAGAAGAAAAAAATTGGAAGATATTTACGTACTATGCCATAAGCAATTGACATACAAATCTATGAAAATGTGGAGTAGACAGTTCGAAAATTGGTTTGTGAATGCAAACAAAAATGGGCCAGATTGGAAAATAACATCTGCGTGCCATGAACATTTTATGAACACCTGTGAATAAATGCCATAATGTCATGGTGTTTATTAATTAATATAATAATTGAAATTCTGATGTGTTTTACTGATGATTATCTTCTTAATATCGGATTATCTAGATGTGCCATAAGCATTGATCATTTGTGATTTGTTGATGTATTTACAATTGTGTATATTTTTATTCATCATATTTTAGTTATTTGCTGTGATTGACATATACACATTGGCATGACGAGAAGGAAGACCCACTACCTATAGAACGAAGAACAATCACACAATACCGCATTTCATGCCAGAAAAACTGGACGATTTTCTCAATATTATTTTTCGGTTATTCATTATGGATCATTTATGTATTCTTTTGATAACACTGCGTTGATCAGGAGGCCCATTATTCAGACGAAATATTAAGAACGTTCTTTGCTCAGAAGGTCCATGAATTTAATGACACACTGTTCTTAATTAAACGAAAAACAAAAAAACTAAACTAAACAAAATACTTATACGTGTACATAGCAAAGAAAGAACAAACAGACGTAAACCAATACCATATGTCTTATTTCCAACTTATAAACAGACTTGACTCATTCGAACATGCAAATGTATGTCTACGTATTTGGATACACGAAATACAGATTAACTTTACTGTACAGACCCGGGGCCTGTTTCATGAAGCAAGGTCGTAAGATTATCTTAAGGTGGACTTAATCTAAGATCTAAGGTGGATCTTATGATGTAACTTTTCCGTTTCAAGAACGCGTTTCACAAAACAAGATTAAGTCCTACTTAAGTAGTATTTTAAGTTCGCGCGCTTTTAGGCTGGCTCTCGACAATTTATTACAGCTATGCGCAGAAAATGTTGGTTCTGTGTATGTTATATGCCCAGGTACAGTGTCTGGTGACATATACTAGGGCGTGTCTAAGAATAATTATGATATTGTAATCCAAGGGCGATAATCAGTATAATGACTGGTGCATACTTAACAGCACGAGCGCGCTTTTTAACATCTCGGGCGCTCCACGCCCATCTACTACCTCTCTCTTTTTTAACTGTGTTTTCGCGTCAGACTCCATCGAAACATATCTGAATGCTTCCAGTGCCTATTTTAAACAAACGTAACGAGCTCAAATATATTATTTCAGTTATTAAAGGGACTTATACATCGTAACTCAGAATATGAACCTTTACCCATATAACATGCCGTTAAGGCGACGCGAGACATATGTTCGCCCCTTTCAATGCAGATATTAGGTTATAATACATTATACGTCTTTGAAGCATCTATAATACCAGGAAACCGAATATGTCGCCACGACGTTATACACATACAATACACCACGCTGGAAGCACTGAACTAAACGCTCTTTATTGATTGCCAACATTCATGGAATACTACCACGAAACGCTCTTTATTTATATTGCTATAATGTGAACAGGACTTCATATCGTGCTCCAAATAGACTTATTTCCAATCTGAGACATACTTGTAGAAGCCATATATAAATTATGTTAATGCCATTTGCTCTGGTTATGTTGACACATATGCTAAACGCCTGTTATAGTTAACAAACTGCTTATGAACTTCGAAAGTACGTTATGTTGAACGACATTTTGCATATATGTTTTAATAAAAACCAAAGCAACGACTCCTAATAAAGAGCGTTTATACTTAACAAAACGTGAACAGACGGCCGGTTCAGATGCCCCTGGGGGAAATTACTAAAATACCAATACCACTGGTATAGTCTATATTGGTATTTTAGTAATTCCCCCAGTGGTTTGTGGGCCGGTTCACAGTGATATGTTCTTTCGCGGATCCCGGTGTGTCCGCGCGGTCCGTATACTATATATATACATGCTATATATCTTTTTATTTCATAGTTAATAAACATGTGATGCAGATGTAATAAATGTGTATGATCTGAGATTCGCGTGGGTGGGTTATGATGATATACATAATAATAATAAAATAACACATGTTATGTATTATTATCTTGCCGATATATATACGGGGTACATATACAATCTATTTTACAATCAAATTATAACATAATAATATAGAAAGGCAAGTAAATAATAATAATAATAGCTGACATAAGCATTTATAAATCATTCACTATTATCCTCGATGTGAAAATGTTCGGACTAATTGTCTCAACATGATTATTGTCTACAGTGCGATTGGGTGATTTGAATCGCAAATGATGTCCAACTCTATGGAAATATATTCTTTTTGTTACAGCAATTAGAAATGTATATATAGCCCGGTCTTGGCGGTTTACAGTTAGTAGCGGACACCCCGCCAATCTTGCAACCACTGGCCACGTCACTGCTATAGCTTACCAGTTGGTTATTAATTACTACCATTTCTGAAACAGCCCTCCGTGCTAGCAAGATGTTATTCAGTTAAATGTGTTTATAATAATATATACATGAACTAGATCCCATCCACATTTCGGACCAACATCGGATCACAACGTAGGTCTTAACTTTAAGATTATCTTATGACACCTAAGAGCAGTCGTAAAGTTAAGACCAAAGTTAAGACCATCTTAAGTTAAGACCTTGTTCGTGAAACGCACTTATGACTGAAGTATGAACTTATGACCATCTTAAGTCCCAACTATGTCATAAGTTGCCTTCATGAAACAGGCCCCCGGGTGTCCTCAAAATCACTTTAAGATTGATGTGAGGTGTCTTAAGATAATCTTAAAGTTAAGACCCACGCGATAAGTGGCATATCGAGCACAAATATGGCGGCCTATGTTATTTTGCAATTACGGAGATATCTGTACATAGTCTGGGGTGGGCAATTCGTCGTCTGGTATACATGGTCGTGGATACAGAGTGAGAGGGGCGTTCGTCTCGAAATGACCAACAATACCCCCTTAAACAACACCAAATTCTCTTTGGGTTTAAACATTCCAACTGGTACCTCAAACTTTCCAAAACCAAAGTTTGGAGAGTGCAACCCTCCCCCACCGTATAACCATAGGGGTAGCTTGGTAAAACAATTCAGAGCATATGCTTTTCATCAGGAACGTAGTTAATGGGGTTTGGGTGTTGTCAACCCCCCCCCCCCCGCCGCGTGTGTTGTTTTAGACAAACAGCAGCAACCGAAATGGCAATCAGTTGGAAAATTACCAATTTTATGGTCGTCAGGTAAGAAATTTCGAAATTTTGGAATATTTGATATTCCAATTGGAAAGTTTAAATCCAACGGGTGGGGTGGACATGGCATTTCGCGAAGATGGGAGTTTTGCTCGGTTCAATTAAGGGGTTGGTGCAGTTGAAAATTGCACGATGTACCCCCCCCCCCACAGAGACCAACTAGCCACCCCGAGCCTCATCGAATGTAGGATATAGTCAATTATCAGCTGTGTATGTGACCTATAGGTAATATATATTATAAAATTGTATTACGCACGAATTAAACTTTTGATAAGAATTATGGCCTAGTTCAAAGCTCACAATCTCCTCTATGTTATTCCATATGTGTGTGGGAGATGGGGTAAAATGAAATCAATTAATGTATTGATTATTTCCTCTTTCCAAATTGCCGTCGGCTGTTTACAAAGCAGATATGTCATATAGGAAAGGTAACACATACACTTTTTATCAAAATATGTTTTAGAAAAAGTGACAATTTTCTATAGCGAATATCATTGGTATTGAGTTTAGGCCCACGCCCATATGTCGTGATTTTCAAGCCTGTCCAAATTGTTGTCATGTTTTCTTTTTGCAGGGGTGGGATGACCATTGTACAGCATACTGTATATATGATATACACACCCGTAACGATGACAACCCTTAATGCGAGTGTGCTAATGAAAACGTAGTTATATATATATACCCAAGCATGGTATGACAACCGCATAAAACATCTGCATAAAAATAATAAAAAAGTTACACTACAAAATATGTTTCATTTCCCTTTGAATCGAAAAATGACCTATGTGTGTCCGGATGACATCGTCCAATTATTTTGATTATTGCTACACGTAGAGAGCGATGGTCGATAATACACGTGTTATGTCGGCTCACATAAAACAAATCGCCGCATGATCATTGCTCTCAGCGGATTAACTCGGCGTAAGTGCATGGTCGCAGTTATGCAACGATCCATATAATTATATTTTCTTATTTCTGACACCGCCACTCACCAGTAAACCCAAAGTTCGTCATTATAAGAGCCTGTGGTGTATTCATGTTCAAATTTACATTGTGAAACCCATGCAAGTCTAAGATCCATATGCGAATATAAGGCCACTGACTATAGACAGTAAGATACATGCGCTGATTCGCCCACCCGCTATCCAGCATCCTTGTCACACAATAATGTCAACTCGGACTCGGCTCTTTCTTGATAACCTCGCAATGCCGTACATACAGATTGCACAAGCCCACACTTTTGTTTGTTCCGGACTGTAGAAAATTGTCGATAACCAGTCTAAATGAGCGCGAACTTAACTTACTACTTAAGTAGGACTTAATCTTGTTTTGTGAAACGCGTTCGTGAAACTGAAAAGTTACATCATCAGATCCACCTTAGATCTTAGATTAAGTCCATCTTAAGATAATCTTATGACATTGCTTCATGACACATGGCCCTGATAAGCTCTGAAAACGTACAATAAATTATCTTACTCGCGTTTATATTTGCACATTTTTATTATTAGTGCAAACACGTGAGCGCGAATTTGAAACTAAGCAGAAAATAGAATGACCAAAAATGCTTAGCGAATCCACAGGGTAATGCGTTTATGTATTAGTACACTAACTACCTGATAACTTCTGAAATCTGTATCTGTTTGCATGGAGTATTTGTGATTGTTCTTACTTTTAATTGTCGCCAAAAATATACGTTATGTTCATGGTGCCTATATATTTAAATTATTATTGGCCGAAAACTAGTGCGTATTGCATAACCATCGTGTGACATCCATACAGGTTACATTTAAGTGACCGTTGCTTGATATTATATATTTACATCGTGATTGTTTATTACAACGTTCAGGAACGACTCAGAACCAAACCTGTCGTCGGATTCAAGGATTTTATGGAAATAGTTTGGTCAGTTTTGAATTCGTGGAGCAAGATACTCGAAACAAAAGTATTCGCGATTTCTAAATAGGAGTAAGGTAGACATTTATCATCTGTATTCAATTTCCAACGTCCCGAGAGGCATACAATCTCTTTTTACCAAAGCAAGAATAAACTAACAATAAGCGCTCTTTATTATTCCATGCCAAAATACAGGGGTTTGAGTCGATGTTTTCTATGATTTGATTAAGTATTTATGTTACATTTAGCGTCATACCACCGTTCGTCGCATGGACTTAAATGCTCCACATGCAATAACTACTACCCCCAGTCTAGCTCAAGCTAGACCACGATATCATTACAATCGACACAAATTAGAATTGACTGTCTCTACATATACGATGTCGTTTAAAAAATACATAATCCAGGAAAATGTTTCTGACCAATAAGCACTCATAATATTCTTAAAGGGGGACTGTACACTAACTCCGGTCATTTGTGGGACAATCTCTGGAGATGGTCCCATAAATGGCTCGATTTATTGTACAGCTATTACACCTTTTGTTCAGTCAAACATGAGTCTATAATATGTTTTACTGATGATTATGTTCTTACTTTCAGATTCTCCAGATGTGTTATTTGCATTCATCGTTTGTGAATTGTTGATGTTCCAATTGTGTGTATTTTTATTCATCATATTTGGTTATTTGGTGTGATTGACATATAATCCTTGACATGACGAGAAGGGAGACCCACTGCCTTTAGAACGAAGAACAATCACAAAATACCACATTTCATACCAAAATTACTCGACTATTTTCTCAATATTATTTTTCGGTTATTCATTTAGGATCATTTATGTATCGTTTTGATAACATTGCGTTCATCAGGAGGACCATTATTCAGAAGGTTCAGAAGTAATATTAAGAACGTTCTGTGTTGAGAAGGTCCATGAATTTAATGACCCACTGTTCTGAATGGAACGAAAAACAAAACACTAAATCAAACATCTAGTACATTTTTAAGTGTACGGGCCCCTTTATAGTGGAGTATCTAGACAACGGGTCAGTCGAAAGCACCTAATACCTAGTGAAACATACATAATCTGGGCTAACGATTCGATAGCGATTGATATTCAATCGCAGTAGCATATGCCACGCGATGCCTAGGATTAAATTTCGAAATGAGTATCTGAGTTAATCGGAAGGGTAGTAACGCCGATGGGGTCATTGTCACAAGGCTCCGGTCACATTCGTAGCCAGCTTTTTAAATCGATCACAAATGTAGCCAGCTTTTCGCCGGCGATCACATTCGTAGCCAGCTTTTCTAATTCCATGCTTTATATATGGCGCGAAATATGACGTCATCGCGTTCGTGACTAAAATATCGACGTCATGCTCCAAAACGGACTTCGTTTATCAACTTATATTGGAATATAATTCGAGCATCTTACGACATTGATCGGAAACCTCAGGTTAATAGATGAACTAATATCAAATTTAAAATTAATGTTGTTTTTCATTCATCGACTCAGAAAAATGAGACTAACCTAATGTTGTTCATTGAGGCTCGCATGAATAAGAAAACTGTCTACAAATGTGATCGCCGTAGAAAAGCTGGCTACATTTGTGATCGATTTAAAATGCTGGCTACGAATGTGACCGGAGCCTTGTGACAATGACCCCATCAGCGGTGGTAACTCTATTTATCTGACAATTTAGCTATTTTCCCTCCAAATACACGCGTAAACGCCTAGGCGGTTTCCGATCTTGTATCCTGGATGGCAACAAGGACATCGTGAATGGCAACGGCGAGTGCACGTGCGTTTTGACAACTGGCTTGTTTTCAAAACAAAGCATCTACATAACCAATTGGAAAGCGGTAAAATAACATCAGCGTGCACTACGAACGTAACATAATAATTACTTGTGTTAACAAAGTTGAAAGAAAGTGGAGAGAGGACAGGACAGGACCGAAAAAAACAAAAAAAACGCACCGCAAAATGATTGGAAATTTAAAAAGCAACACATTGTTTACAGTGCACACGAATACGGACTACTTCGACAATTTCTATTATAAGCGAAGTAGGGAATTCCCCGAAATTCAGTACGGTCTTGATCTGACAGAAACTGCTGACGGCAATTTTTATTCGATAAAATACAGAATGGAATTTGAAATAAATTATATTTAGTCAAGGATAGAAGAGAGATTACTTACGAAAAGTCCGTAATTTCATTGCATTCCCATGAATTAATTTAATGTGTGATTTAGATGCTTTTAAAGTGTCGTCTGCATTTGCAATTTCTGCAGAGTACACAACGTAAATCGATCGATTCTTGCGAAAGTACGAAATTTAAAACAATATGGAATTTGAAACAGTTAATCTAAATGAGGTATCATACGATGATCTAATGCAGCTATTTAAAGACGATGACGATTTGCATGATGTTGTGAGCAGAATCGACCAAGTAGACAGTTCTAAATCTAGTGAAAGCAATGTTTTAGTGGAAAGTCAATGTAATTCTCAAACGTTGCCCGCAGATGCCACAATATCAGCCATTGTTTCTGATTATGGGTCATCAGTTCCATTATGAGGTTGGAGAAGAAGCAACGATGCTAACACCATAAATGCAAGTATTTCAACCACTGATACCACTAGTACTGCTGCTATTAATGAACCACCAGTGGTGAATTTGAATATTCAGAGACCTGCATCAAATTCCAAGGCACCAACATGGGTTGATGTTCATGATTCTGATAAAGATGACTTTGTTACTAGCATGAAAAATGACAATACAGTGAAGAAGACACAAGTTGTGATAAGGGCATTCACAAGATTTTTGTCAGAGATAAATGAATTTCAAGCAATTGAGACAATTGATCCAATTCATATTGACAATTATATAGGATCATTCATTGTGTCTATACGGAAAGCTGATGGATCTGATTATGAGCCAGACTCATTGACATCATACCACCGTGGTATTGACCGATACTTGAGGGAAAAGAAATATCCTTATCGAATATGCATGGACCGTGAATTTGAAGGTTCCAGGATTGTGTTAGCAAGCAAGAGGAAGCAGTTGAAAGAAGCTGGGAAAGGTAATCGCCCAAATGCAGCGGAACCTATAACGGAAAGTGAGGAAGTTCTTCTCAGGGAGAGATCAGTGCTGAGCGTTGAATGCCCCTACGGTTTAACAAATCTGATGTGGTACAATAATGTTAAATTCTAAGTCGAAAAAGGGCCATAACTCCGTAAAAAGAATTCGAACTCACTCTGTAATTTGGGAAACAAATTTACAAATTTTGTTTCAGATCGGATAGAAAATGTTTGAGTTATCGAAACATGCGTAAAATGTCTACAGACGGACAGACGGCGAACGTCGGTGGACAATTCGGACGTCGACAATATGTTATATGTACATATTCAATGGACAATTACCAAATCACTTGACAGAAAAAAAATATCTAACCATTCTGCTATCACGATCTGATGTCAAAATGATGGTACCTTTTGTGCACACAAATCCGGTCCAGGATCCTGCACTATATAGCTGACCCTGAGCAGTCATTATCTGTCGATCCGTCCGTCTGTTTCCGATTTTTCTCCCAGATCTCTGGACCGATATCACTTTGAATCAAGTTTGGTGTGGTAACTTGAGGTAACCCGATGGATGTTATAATGACATTTGTTTTTAAACATTTTATTTAAAGAAAGTTTGTTTTTGTTAAATTGAACAAGGAGTTCAAATCTAAAACAGAATTCACAAATTTAAATAAATATTTTTTGTTTTTCTTAAATCAAGAGTTTGAAAATATCAAAATGTGTCTCTACGCCGCTGAATAAAGCCTCACAAGGCCTGTTTTAGCTAATCCACAACATATAATCACAGCACTTGACCCGTTCAAACATGGGAATTGTTTGATAATCTGACCTGTTCTGATTTTATAACATTGAAAACATGACGTAGGGAATATACTTCTTTGTGAAAATCCTGTTCTTTAATAATCTATTTTAATAAATAGAGCATGGCTTGGAGTTGGCTATGTGGGTATAGTGCCCAGTGTTTTGAGTATCAGTCACGGCTCGAAGCGGAGTGAACTATACCACCCACTGGGTACTATACCAATGTAGTAACAGCAATACATGCCATATTTATTATATTTCACGGAACATGCAATTCAAACTTGTGGCATAAATACTACATAACCGTTTCCTACCAACACATCATAAGACGTCAATAGAAATCAAGTACAACTCGTTACAATAAGAACAAATATGATTATCAATTTACGGATAAAATGTTTTAGCGAAACATAATCGTCCCATTGAAACACGCAGTATTTTGTTTGTGTTTCGAATGCACAAAAACCCGAAACTGTACCACATAGTGAATTCAACTGCATGATTACACTTTGCAGAACGACGTTGTTCATGTGAACAAAAAACAACAATTCACTATAATGATTTAATTTCATTTGGACACACCTCAGTAGCTTGGTGGATACATTTATGTATATTTGTTCTCGATATTTTTGCCTGTTTTCATTGCCGTTTCCATACTAGTTTGGTATAGTATTGTGCTAAATTTAGCGCAACATAACACCATATATGAAACATCCCTCGACTAACCAAAGTCTCCATTTCTGGATGAGATGAACTATTCCTCATAATGGGGTGTTTCCAGTTGGAGATTGCATGATTGTTGTGACTTTTGTGATCCGATTACAGCAATAAATATTGAATGGATTAATTGGGATTGTCTATGATTTTAAGAGACGCAAAGAAAAATTGGCTCACTTAAATCACCTAAATCATGCCATTTCGAGCTGGGAACTTCACCTAATGCACATGTATTAAGTGAATAATATATTTCGTGCATTGTTTTTCAATAGCATAAACTTCCCTGACAAAACTGCAAAAAGATTCCAGGATTTGAACTGGTGGAGTCTAATCTATATGGGAGTAACCAGAGCAGAGATACATGACATGATATGGGGTGCCCCTTGTCAATAAATCGGGTCTCCCTTCAATACTTATATACAATTAACAATTTGTGTGTTTTCTTGTCACTGTCTTATTAATGTTTGTGTGTTGAAGAAAAAATCTCCAGGTTGATGTTGAAACATTGTGACGATGGGACACCTTCAAGGTGTGTTTGAGTCGTAAGCTAATTTTACAAAACCTATAACGCTTTTGAAATACTTGTGTATCAACAACCAAAGTCAACAACTTACGTTGTTTAATATTAGGGTAGAATATTGACTGTTCTCATTTTTGTGATTTTGACCGAATTTTGGCATGATCGATATCTGCGACCAACTATTCAACTTAGTTGACTAGCTTGGCAAAAAAGCTCACTCATTTCGACAACATCCTGGGTCAAAAAGCGGCCGTTCTTGTTTCCATGATTTAGATTTTTTGACAGGGTGAACATTACTGGAAGATGACCCACGAGTTAATAATACTGATATGTCAGCAACGAGTCGACAGACAAAACAATTCAGCCATTTCAAAAAAACAGAAATTAGGTCTAAAATCCACTGTTAATAATTCGTGATTTGCCCGAGTGAAAACTACAGTGGTACCAAAGCATTGGCAAAAGTTTTCACCAATTTCGACAAAAAAATTGGATTTAAAATTGACTTTTCGTATTATCGCGATTTTGATCCGATTTTCACAATATAGGTGGGCGCTCGTTTTGCTTGTTTTATCATCTTACAATTCTAAACACATCTAAACAATCACTAATCCTTGGATCCAATAACGAAGAAGCGTGCGGTTCTTGTATGGACACATTATTCATTTCCAGTCTGATCCAGCAGATTTTTTTTCCTACTGGTGTCAGTTACACTGAATAATCGTTGGCTTCTAATCGAAATTGTGGTGTTACATGTTCACAGTCAGCAACCATGTGTTCCATGTTCACAGAAATGAATAACTATTCAATTCATTTATTTCTCACTCCCTTAATAAAGGTATGGAGATAATTATATGTGTACAATATTTACATATATACATGTGGTCAACATGGTTTATCTAGAACATAACAGTGTTATATAAAAGACATATGATCAGATATACATGTAACATCGCTGTAATATACACATTTATGATATCATTGAACCAATGGGTAATACACCTTCTTAATCTAATTAAATTCCTTTATAATGTGTCGTATTAATATACATAGCCGGCGATATAAATGTTTGTCTTTTGTATTTAGTAATTCGCTCATGTCTATAACATTTGGTCTTTCGGTGAATTCTTTCGGCAGTAGGCGGTTTCTAAGAAAATTAAAGTGTTCACACTTAAACAGGTAGTGGAATTCATCGCCAACTCTTGTCGAAGAGCATAGCGTGCAAATACGATCCTCGAGATCAATGTTTTGCCATCTACCCACCTCAACTGGGATTTTGTGGTTGCACGTTCGGAATTTACATAAAGTTTCTCGATCGTTTCTATTACTACAATCTAGATATTCTTCAAAGTGGAAATTGTGCTTGTATATTCTATAAATGACACCTCTGAGTTATCAATGCCTGTCGACCAACTCGAAACAAATTTTTCTATAAGGCAGCATCTTACATAATCAGTTAGCTGGTCTACATTCTGAATTCGATCAGCTGCCAATAAGTGGGATTGACTAGAATCAAGCAAAATGTCGCGAATCTTACGGAGCCATGGAAAACAATAATCATTTTCATGTGATAAGCTATAAGCTAACTTATATAGTACTTTGCTGTATATGCGATCTTCGTTGTTTACCACTTTGCACCAACACTTGATCATTCGTGTGTTAATCATTATACTAAGCGGTAGCCGTCCGCTTTCGCCATACACCATGTAATTCGGGGTAAATGGTTTTAATCTTAATATGTGTTTAATGAATTTCCGGTGTAAGTTTTCAACTAGATCGTTGTTAGCAAATCCCCAAATTTCACATCCATACAAAGCAATAGGCGAAACCAAGGAATCAAAGAGATAAAACATATTTCTGATTGACAAGCAATTTTTTCTAGACTTTCCAATTAATGCGTACATAGCTTTTGTTGCCTTTTCTACAAGAGTTGTTTTTGCTGCCGCGAAAGAGCCAGATCGTCTGAAGTTTATTCCCAAATAAGTGAAGTTCTGAACCCTTTCAATGATTTTACCATCATATTTGAAAACACGATTGTTTGGTACGCTGCGTCCTGAAAGGACTAAAAAAAATTGTTTTTTCAACATTAACTTTCAGTTTCCATTTTTCGCAATATTCGCTAAATTTGTCAAGGTGTTTCAGGAGTTTTCTGGGGCCATCTGCTAAAATAACTGTATCGTCTGCGTATTCAATTAGGAATAGATCTAGTAATATACCCAGTTCAGTTTCCAATTCTCTTCCGATTTTGTTTTTTGTTCAGACTTATTCCGTTTTGATAATCCATAAATGTTTGAAGATCATTCAGGAAAAGAGATAATAATAAAGGGGACAAGTTTCTACCCTGCCTGACTCCTGAAAGCCATGGGAAATAATCAGATTTATTCCCATTAACCTGAATACATGATTTTATATTTCTGTACATATTCGTGACTATTTTGAATACTTTCCCACTTATTCCATATTGCAGTAGTTTTGACCATAGCCCGGGGCGCCACGCCTTATCAAACGCTTTTTCAAAGTCGATAAAAGTCGATAAAACGTAGTCTTGAGATGAACTAAAATTGGCGCGGATTTTGAACAAAAAAAACAACATATAAGAATCAAGTAATTTCTTATAAAGGACCACTAGTCCATGAGTCCATGACACAGTAATTGTATATTGACGAGAAAATTACCAATTATAATCCGAAACGTTGTTACCCCAATTGTGCCGAAATAAGCTGTAGTATGTATATGCCAACATTATTATCATGTTTCTAATCAAAGAATTCGAAGCATTGGCAGAAATGCTGCCCAAATGTTTTTCTGTATATTTGTTTTAAGTCCCCATTTATATTAAAACTTGAGACCAAATTGTTAGACTGTTATGCTCATCATAGGAAGCCGGAGTCAAGTTGGAAATTTATGATAATTCTTGGGGTCGTGTCAGGAGAAGTCGGCCCCGCGCGAAGACGGCCCCAAACGAAAACGCCCACAGAGAAGTCGCCCCCGTTAATTATATAGTAGTTGGATGGAGCCTTAATTCGCTAAAATTGATTGAGATAGTGTTTATGTAGGCTAATTGTGAAGTTCGCTACTGTATCTGTCTGTAGATATTTCAGTGTTGGAACCTTCCGGTTATAGATGCAACTTAATTTGAGAATGTGTATGTAGGCTGATGGCGAAGTCCGCAATCACGTTATCTTAGTTATAACACAATACTTTTTTCTCATCGATATAACTTTATTATTTACGACAACATATCACATAAAACTGCAAAGGTCAAGCTGTGTACATAAAACACATATTCCCAACGCTGGATATCCAGCTTTTAAAAAATTTCCGTTGGGTATCCTGCTTTTAGAAAATTTACATTTGGGTACCCAACTTTATCAAAGCAGTCTGCATGACATGTGTTCGATGACTACAATTATTCTCCACTAGTATAGTCAAATGGTTTTAAACAATGTTTCTATTATATATGGGTCCGACTTCTCTGAGGCCGACTTCGCGCGTTGCTGTCTTCGTATGGACCGACTTCTCCTGTATGCCTTGGGGTACCAGTTGGAAAATTAAATTTCAAACTAAGTGGGGGGGGGGGGGGGTCATAGAACTTTCCACGCATGGACATTCTGGTCTGGTTCAATTGGGTTGCATTTAGAAATTCTAAGCTGGAGGAAAACATAGCATAATCTCACATTTGTGTCGCATCTCAAAAGATGTGGTATATACATATATTATAAATAGCGATATATGTGAGAAATAATGCGAGATGAATCCAATTATCTTGCGTATTTTTGTCGTATGATCAAGCCAGCTTATGAAGTGGCACAAATAGTTTTCCATATGATTACAATGAATCAGCGACTATATGAATACGGCAGTCCTGAATAAATGTTGAAATTAATTATTTGAAATACTGTGGATCCGTTTGTGGATTCTCAGATATCTGGCCTCATACGGTATTAGTTCTCAACTGCTCGTGACAACCAGCCAACTTGGACACCAGAGTTTGAGCATCACCCATGTGCGCTTCTGTTTATCTACATGTAATATCAGTGATTGTGAATTTGTGTTGATTTCTAATAATATTGTCTTTGCTACTCGCTCGAGGAGTTGTATGTGCCTTACACAAAATTAGTCATAACAATAAACATACCTGTATGTAGTATAATGTCATGTAATATTATAGGTGATTTGGTGTTATATCTAAACCTGTGTCGGGGACCAGAGGTCCTTAATTAGAACACGGGCACCCGACGGCTCAGTCGATAAAGTAGACCAAGTGTTCTCTGTCCACAACAGTTTGGGATATCGGTTGAGTTAATGCTAGTTTGGACCAAGTCCCGTCCCGTTACTCTTCTATAGGAGACTTTGCACCCACAGTGGTGGGCGGGGTATCTTGTTTGCTATCACGGTAAATTATATATCGGGCGATTAATCACATTCAGGGGTTCGCGCGATTGTAAATATAAATGGAGTACGTCTTTTCAATGAAAGTATGTTATGGAATAGAAACGGGATGAGACTCGGTCCAAAACAGCATCAACACAACCGATATCTAAAGCTTTTGTGGACTGAGAAGACTTGATCTATCGATAAAGTGGTTAATGCATCATGGCTTCAAATAAGCCGCCAAGCAAGTGATACAAAAGCTGGATCTAAGCCCGATATACGCTGATTAAACAACACAAAGGAGGTGCCGGATTCACGTATCTAGGGCATCATCAGTCTATTTTATATTCGGGTATCTAGGTTTCAGTCTTAATTTATAATTTTAGCAAACGGAGAAGAAAGCATATCGGCAATATCAGTACAACTCTGAGGTACATGACAATTTTATTTACAATGTACACATACTCCATGCGCTGATAGGATTTAGGACCAATTAGATTATAATGATGATTACAATCGCCAGACGTTGGCCTATAATGCGCCACAAACTTTACCTACAAAGTCACGGCTCCCTGATATGAATATGAAGATTTTCTTTCTACAGGTCCTCGATCGATGTTTTGATTCATTCGTTGTCAATAAATGTTGTATCTCTATAAATGAGAGTCCGTTATTATTCCCTTGACATATAAAAAGTAAACCCCCCCCCCCGATATTTTTCGAGGATATCTTCAAATCTGGTAATCAGATTGGGATGAACTTTGGGAAGATATAACTAATGGTATGGGGAGTAGCTGCATGCTCGAATGAACACCAATTGAATGGGAAATGTAGACTATCCACAAATTCACACCGGGTTCAATAAGAGGGAAAACGTATGGTAGACATTTCAGAATTCTCGGTTAATGACTGTTGGACCTGGTGACTTGGAGGCGGGGTTGTACGTTATTTTGTTCTGACTTGAACATTTCAGTCTGCTTTACGGATGGGTGCAGTTGGAAATTGCAAGGTGTGCAACCCCACCCCCCCCCAAAAGCCACATCCTGGACCAAGCTATATGACCTGGTCCCACCCCATTGCTCTTCGTTAACAGATTTTCAATAAAAATGTGTATATTACATGTACATGTGGAGCCAGGGCACTCCGCACATTCACATAAATCTGTGAATGTGATTAATCATCTGACATATCTCACGGGCCACTGGGGAAAATTATTAAAATACCAATATGGATTATACCGGTAACAAGGTTCAAAGCCACCCAAACTATCAAAGCCCAACTAAATTCTCGAAATCGATAATTGCAGCTAAAATATCATCAGATGTGTCTTATTGGTGATACAATTCCCTTGCATTTGACATATAACTCGGCGAAATTGAACGAAGCAAAATAGAGATATCGTATCTGAAACTACCGAAATCTACCGAAGAAACTGGGTCGTCAATTTCCCTGTCCGTTCAAAAGGCTTTGACCTAAATGTACTTATAAAATCAAAAATGTTGAGCAATAATTTGTCGCGAACGTGTACTTTAACGCGATGACTTCGGTGTATGCAGCATATTCCTGTAGAACGAAGGAAGTCATCTCACAATTTATTCCTTTCTGGGACCCATTCTGCAGCGAATGTGGGAATCCAGAACAAACTCGGTGATATGATGATTCTGTTTAGGATGACGCTCTCATAAATGTTATAAATCACGGGATCTCCATTGTAGAGTGGAATGATAGGACCACGTTTGAGTTTAACTCGAATATATGGCACATCAAGAATGTTATTGTAGAAGAGGCAGAGAATTTGCAGGAAAGATTTGTTGCAGTAAACGAGGTGCTCGTTCACTATATCGTCTGCTCCGACCGCATTACTCCTTTTAAATTTGCGAACCGCTGCTTGTACCTCTGTCATAGAAATAGGATCAGTTGACAAGTGTAGGCTTACCCTGGGGTTCGAATGCAGTTCTTCGACAGTCCTCTCGATTTATATTTCCAATTGCGTTTCGTCGTGGCCTAGCGGCTATAACGACGATAAACAAACAAACTGACAAACAAACAAACTGTGTTGTCAGCATGATCTTTCGACGATTCGCATTTCTTAGACATAGACTGAATTTTCGAGTTGAAAGCATCTGATTTCACTTCCGTTTTGATTGCAGATTTCATCTTTTTGGGAAAATCCTTGATGAATGTTTCATCAGATTCCTTGATGAATGTTTCATCAGATTCCTTGTTGCAGATGTCACCTTTCAGTTGATTCAGTTGACTTTTTAGAGAATCGATACCGAGTCACTTTTCATCGCATAGTCGGTCAACGGCCAGACTCAGTTCGGTGTTAACTCAGCGTTACTGAGGTTGACAAACAAGCAGCATCAATTTTATTGAAAGGGTCCCTCACGTTAGGAATTATCTGGGAGATCTATTCCTGATTTCTCTCAATGACCTTAACATAATATTCTAATGAAAACACACGTTTCTCAAATGAATCTTTGTCTGTCCAGAGGTTAGTCTTCGTCAGCGTGAACCCGGTAGGCTATATAAGATCGTCTGGGATGTAAGAAACGTCATAATGATAAGAATTGTTACCAACACTTGCATTGTTATATGGAGAGTTTATATCGGATGTTTGCACTTGTTTGACCATACAATCGCGAACATCGCCAAATGACCCTCCGTGGAAAACTTGCACAAATTGGAATATGTCTCTTGACCATTTAAGTTCTATGGTCATGGGTCAATCCCACGCTTTCTTTGCTTCAATTTGTAACCTTGGTCACTAATTTGCCTGGATGCTTAGTGTAAACAATATTATATTTTCGAACACTACATGCAACACATACAAAAAATTGACATTTTTAATTATTTTACAACACATACATTGTATGTTTAAAAACGGGAATAAGACAACACGCCTGAAAGTCTTTTATAAGAAAATTACCCTTGGTATCACAATAGAAAACATATTGGGTAAATTTAGCAGACGGGGATAACATGTTAGCTCAGAAAAAATATTGTTCTAGGTCGGGGTAGAGGGGTAGAGTGCATGATGGTCTTATCTGAGTATTTAAGCGATCAGAAAGTTCACACGAGCCATATATAATAGGATACCAATTGATATTCTGCTTGTTGGCAGAGCGACCAATAGATATATTTTCTCTTGAGGACAATGAAAAAATAGATGGTAAGCAAGGTCAATTTAAAAAACAAAACGGAGAATCTTTCAAGTGATTTACGGCAAGGCCCCTATTCAGGTTACTACAGCCTAATCTAATTCAAGGACGATAACCTTGTGCTTTCCTGAAGTAACTTTGATCGTTACATTTGGCTATTTTGCACGATCAGCATTCAGAGTCCGTTTAAATTCTTTCAACGAACGAGTCGTCTGTATTGAGTCGGGTAAACTATTCCAAGCGCGTGTAGTTGACGGTAGGTAGAAAACTGTCCATATATGTATTCCTATAAGCTATTCCAAGCGCGTGTAGTTGACGGTAGGTAGACAAGTGTCCATATAGGCATTCCTATAAACTATTGCAAGCGCGTGTAGTTGACAGTAGGTAGCAAAGTGTCATTATAGGCATTCCTATAAACTATCCCAAGCGCGTGTAGTTGACGGTAGGTAGAAAAGTGTCCATATCTGATCGTGCCTGAAATTATAAGTTATAACCCGACGACATAGAATCAGACGGAATTATGTTGGGTAAATAGGATGGAGTTTTTTTCTTGTCATCTTGTAAAATTGAATCAATCAAGGGGGGCATCCTTTTTTTTTATGGAAACAGTTTTACTTGGAATATATCTAGTGCAGACATTTTTTTATGAGTTATGTTAAATGGTTGGTAATATCGTAGTCAAATTCTGATCAGAATAAATGCTTCTAAAATCCCAATTGAGGAAAGCAGTATTCATAGTTTCGTAATCCGCTTTGTCGTAATACCAGATAGGTCTTCTTGTCGACGATTGATTCGAGTAGGTACATGCAGCTCGATGTCGAGCGTAACTGGTGCATGGTACTGAACGCTGTCCTCAAAGAGTGTGCCAATCATCCCCGTGCCACTTGTGGACTCACGACAATTAGTAAGAAACAGATCCAGGATAAAATTTGTGAATGATGTCACCAATTATTGGGATACACACCAACGTGAGCATATACCATTAATCTTGCCATTGTTACATCTTTATAGTCTTCATTAAAATTACCGCCTATAATGACATTGTTCACATAGTCGATGGCCAACTATTGCACAGTACGTTTGCCAAAAAGTGCCTGTATTTCGGCACTACAGATGCTGCATTTAACGAAACAAAACCTTTTTAAATATGAAATTGTTATAAGACTACATAGTACATCCGTGTATCTGATAATCAATGTATATTATATAATCCTACTATTTCTTGGATGAGAAGGAACATATATGCAAGTTCATGGAATTCAGTCAATGCTGACGTTTTCCGCCGAATTTGAAATCGACACGCGTTTGGGTGGTATCATTTTGGATGGAATTATGAAATGAACATTATGATGGTGACAATTAAATTGACAAGGATTTGCTTCAAGTTCGCCATCAACCAATCAGGGAAAACAACCCCTCCTATGACTATGCATAACACTGGTTTTAGAGTTATCGCCCATGCATGTGTTTAGAGCTTCACAATAGTTTGATCGAGACGTTGTATAAAATATATAAATCGGTTCGCTGCTCTACTTTGTTAACATGAATCACACACAGTCAGGGCGAAATCGTAATGGCTATTTTGATCCAAGACTCGTACGGTATAGCTAGGTTTAGCATAACAAATATACTTGTAACTTGTGTATTATATTTGAGAGATTCTGCTTGCAACTTCTGGCGTATAGTTTGTAGGGTAAATGTCGACATATCATGGCGACAGTGAATGCACTGTAATAATGGGTATCGTTGCAGAATGGGGTAACTCTGTAGAAGATGAAGTATAAAGAACGTGAGTTATAACTGGTTATAAATTCAAAGGGACAATCATAACATAACCATAACACATAAACAACTATGAGCTATCTCCCAATCAAAATACACCATGTTTATGATTCGACACCTTTGCAAAATGGCAGTTTAAAGGCACGTGAGGCTTTAGTTGTCGAAAATACAGTTTCGTTCATATATACCATGACCATCACGTAAACAGCTTGTTATCATAAAGACCTACTATATTTTACCTAAGCAAGATTGTGTTACAGAAAACAGCACAATGCTAATGGCTAATCACACACAAATGTCATAAACGCTCTTTATTAGTTGCATATCAGGAATTCACCAACAAAGAACGCTCTTTATGTTTACCATCATAATATAAACAAACACCAGAAAAGTAACTTTTTGTGCTTTTGTTTACATAACAATGGTCAAACATTTGACAATAACATACTGTTTATGCGATATTTCTTATTTGTATACGGACAAAGTCTGTCTAAATTTTGATGTTCTTTCTGTTTGTGGCGGTTTTTGACGGGTGGAAATATTTTCGCAGGATACCCACCACCAAGGCCAACCGTACCTTTAATACCTACACGTTACATGACATACTTTACAAGCGGAATCTCTCTAAATTGCTAACAGAAATCATCCAAAACTAATGCTTCCCTCGATTACACATGCAAGATCAAGCCTTTTACAAAAAACGTTTCGGTGTTGAAACGTGTAGCAAAAAAGCTTATTCAATCCTCTGATTACTGAATTATCGATCAATCGATGACATATCATTCAATTCTTTATATTCACTCTCAATAGGTCACAAATTAGACAAGTATAAGATCGCAAATAATATAACATATACAATATATGACGATGACGGTCATTAAATATATAAACATTATTTTATTGTACTCTTTGTCTTGGCGGTGAACACACGTTAGTTCTATATTTCTGATAAAATCACACAAGTTGTGTATTAAAACAGTGTCATTTGTTCCCATGGTGATCTTAAATTCTATCAAGTTAGGGGAACGTGTTAACGACAAAGGTATACATCGTCCTCTTAGGGAACATAATAGCGTCACGATTCATGAAAATGGTATTTGTCTCCAACTCTATCTCCGCTGCACAAGTTACAGAATTGATTGTTTCTGGATTCATTCCATGTATAACTAGTTTCAATGGGTAAGTGGTTGCTTCTGCATCTGACCCTAGCCATAGTTCTGACATCCTTCATATACGTGCTCAAAAGTCAGTTCTGAAATCCTTATATAAAGAACATTTACTCATCGAATTTACTCGGTTGTGCCATTCTGTTATATAATGTGTGACTAGTGAACTTCTAACGGATTCTCTCAAGCAAGATGATACATTATGTTCCGACACTTGTATGTCCCACAGGTAATAATGATCAGTTTTCAGTGAAATCTTTTCAGCGTGAGATATCCATACATGTCATATTTCTAAACAAGCGTAATAAATACAAATAGAAACTTCCGCTCTCGATTTGTAAATTAAACTATACATTGCCCGATTCGCCTTCCAGAGCATATATTTACGGACTTTACTAAAATGATTAGCTTTGGTAATAGGAATTCCAAGGTATGTATGTTCATTTACAATTTCGATCTCGTGTCCATTTACAGTCAGTCGATTGCGCGGCTTCATATCCGGCCCAAGCACCATCAATTTGGTTTCCGATGTATTTATGGTCAGTTTCCATAATGAACAATATTCCGAAAATATTTTCATTTTTCAACTCATATCCATTGTTTATGCAAGAACAACGGTGTCATCTGCATATAATAAAACAAGTAATTGGGTATACATATCAAGTCCATTTGAGAGAGCATTTCGAATGGTACTGAGTCCTCGAACATTATTGCTTGGTAGAAAACCTTCAAGGTCGTTGAAGAACTGGCAGAACTGCGAAAATAAAACAGATGATAAGTATTCTCCCTGCAAAACCCCAGAGTAGCACTTAAAGTTGTCTGAAATTTTACTACCTATTTTAATCAAGGCTTTGACATGACTATACATATTCATTATAAATTGTAAACACCGACCTGTTTTGCCATAAGTTATCATTTTAGGCCAAAGTACATGTCTCCATACCTACTTAAAATCGATGAACATGCAGAATAATTTCTTTTTGGACTGTTTATACAACCCGAAATAAAATGTAAAGCCACTATATGGTCCATTGCTGAAAATCCCTTTTTATATTCGGCTTGATTTGTATCAATAAATTGCTCGTTTACTGAATATTAATTCAATCTGTTATTCAAAACATTCCATTGAGAGGACTCGGAGAGGTGATAACGGATCAGTTATCTGATAACTTATACCCCCTTTTGGAGGTTTTACGCTCTGTCAATGGTAGATTAGGTTTTAATCAATTTAAAGGTTTTGTTTTATATAATGGGAAAGAGTGTTATATTTATTGGTTTTGTACGTATCAATCGCGGAAATTAGCATGTTTACTTTCCTTTTCAGTGAAGAAATTATTTTAATCTTAAACTATAGAAGTAAGACCATATCTAGTTAGCTAACTAAAGAAGGGCAACTCTATATGAATATTCACGGAAGGACTCGAAGAGGACCGGAGATCAACGGAGATTCAGCTGATTTTTGGAACAGATACGTAATCGCCGGGCCAGATTTCCATTGATTAAAGACGTGATTAAATATCTTTAGCATTCTGTTTATTCTACACTTGCACTTGCACCAGCCGAATTAACCGTGAGTTTATTAAATATATTCATGTGTAGGGCCCATACATGTATTTCGTTATGACGTTAAATTCAACGAGCAGGGCCACTACGTACACCATGCAATTCATATTCACTGTTGACGGGGTGATTTCGGGCACAAATCAAATCAAATCATTTAATCTCGGAACAGGTCATCCGACCTTTAGTTCCGCTAAAGCTGATAAAAGAACTTGAAAAGTAATTTGTGTTCGTCACGTGGACGTGCATGCAGCTACTGGTCATACGATAATTTTTCACTGTAAAATTGAAAGTCGATTAGAGTTTTGAATTGCTTCAGCGTCTCTGCGATCACAATAAATTCTGGAAGTTTATTCCAATTGTCTGTCACGCGATTGGTGAAGAAATACTTCCCGACATCCTTCGATGAATGATGTTTTTGTAATTTGAAACAGTGTCCTCGGGTCTGAGTTGATAAACTGGGTTGGAAGAAGGTATCCGAGTTAACAGTGTAAAGGTTTCTGACTATTTTGAAAGTTTCGATGAGGTCGCCACGGAACCTTCCGTACTTGACTGACATTAGATTGTGTTGTACCAGTCTTTCCTTATAAGTCATTTTTCTCAGACACGGAACCATTTGTGTTGCTCGTCGTTGGTTCCTTTCGAGCGAAACTTGTTGGTAAAGGAAGTGTGGGTTCCAAACAGAGTGGCAATATTCGATTATTGGTCTCACCATTGTTATATATAGTTTTCTGAACGTATTAGTGTCGAGGGAAGTGAAGTCCTGGTGATGATACCCAGTATGCGATTGGCTTTGTTGCATATGGCAGTAATATGGATGTCGAATTCGAGGGAAGTGAAGGTCCTGTTGATGATACCCAGTACGCGATTGGCTTTGTTGCATATGGCAGTAATATGGATGTCTGAACGTATTAGTGTCGCGGGAAGTGAAGGTCCTGTTGGTGATACCCGTACGCGATTGGCTTTGTTGCATATGGCAGTAATATGGATGTCGAGGGAAGTGAAGGTCCTGTTGATGATACCCAGTACGCGATTGGCTTCGTTGCCATGGCAGTAATATGGATGTCGAATTTGAGCTTCTCGTCGACGTTAACACCAAGGTCTTTCTCGAAGTGGTTTTTCAGAATTGGTGGATTTTCCGGTACGTCTGTCATGTAATACTCGTTTCACGGGTTGTTATGTCCGAAGTGTATCACATGTATTTTTGTTGAGTTGAATGTGAGTTGCCATCTTTTCGTCCACTCACAAACATATCAATATCAGCTTGAATTTTGAAGCACAACCCAAGGGGTAACGAAAACAAATATCACAACATCACTATGGTGGGACTAAGAATAATAAAAATTAGAATTTCTTTACCCATAATTACAATCAGCCTGTACACTTTCAAGTTATACTGAGATATAATGTATATGTTATATTAACAGTAGTATCGGAAGTTGCCTACCATGGGCTAGTGTTCGAAATCACCCAAAAGGAATTTGAAAGCACACAAGAGTGCTTTCAATGTGACAAATTCAAAAGGCTGAGTTTTGGTTTTAAGCTCATTTCAAATCACATAATTGTGGTCATAATTATGTTAATTCAATGCAATTATCATGGTGTATATTTTTTGAATTTGACTTACATTAAAAAACCAAGAAAAACTTTAAACTGCGTTAAAGAGCGTTCCTGATAATATCTTGAATATATTCGAGCTTAAACAGCATTTAAAATGAAGGTCATGGTTTGTTGGTAAGTAACACAACACACACATGGTTTATAACAACATGTGTCATAAGCAAGCGTTAGATACCTGTACCCTTAGAGATTCATACTGTCCGAAGTCACCTCGTTGTCCGAAGTCACACCATTTACGGTTCTCTTCACATTTCACGTTCCTTTAAATTTTGGCACTGGACATTTTCCAGCATTTTCAGCGAAATTGCCATTGGCAATAATATAGTGCCAAATCCATTGATTTATCTTTAAAGCAATACGATGAGTGAGAGCGATTATAGCAGTTTAATTGCGATTGACGAGAAATTGCATGAAATTAAGTGTAATAGGGTACTATTTACTGAAAGCGTGTTAATTGTTCAGTGTTTTTTCTGTAATTTCTATGTGCCAAGTGAATACATAATGGTGATAATTATGATATACTGGTATATTATTAAGCTGTTCAACACCTCGTGAACAACCGATCGGAGTGAATACATGCATACACACTAACACGCGGGGCCGTCCTGTTACACATGTAACATGAAACTGTCATTTCCAGTGGTCATTTGAAGGTTATTATAGACCATAAGCATCCTTATAATTATACGGAGTGCTATTGGTAGTCGTAAATCTGAAAGTATGACCAAAAAGTCCTTTCGCAAAACGACTATGGATAAGAGTTTTTACGAAAACGCACCATTATTATTTTGTACCACTTTTAACCCTTTACCCAACAAAATGGCTAAAAACGCCCAAATAAAGCGTCAAAAGCCTAAAATATCTTCGGTCTGTCTCAATAACACCATACAAATATGGATATCATTGGAACCGGTTCATTGACCACATTGTGATGGTTACAGTTATGACCTATGCCAATGCATTCTCTTATATATGCGAGTCGACCACAGGTCGCCTCGCATATATAAGATAATGCATTGGCCTAAAACATTCTTTTTATAACACTTTTTACCATTTTTTCTTACATTCTTTAACAATTTTATAATTTTTTCTTACATTTTTAAACAATTTTTATAATATTTTTCTACATTCTTTGACAATTTTATCATTTTTAATATGTGTTAAGCCAACGTATTCTCTTATATATGCGAGGCGACCTATGGTCGACTCGCATATATAAGATAATGCATTGGCACAGGGTCGTTCTGTTGGGTAAAGGGTTAAAACTCATAGCGCGTTTTTGGTATGTAGTCGCTAATAACTTCACTTGTCTCATTTCCGACAATACGATAATCATGCGCTGTTTATTGTCAATACTATGTATGAACAGTCATAGCGTACGATTCTCGAGATATTTTGTGGCGATAGAGGTATAAATGCGAGGTTAATATGTGGTGGACAATCAGTTATATATTTTAAGTACGATTATATTAAAATGCAGTTTTTTTCTGCTACCATTACATTAAAACAAGGCGATTTTAGCATTAGGTACATATGGTTTGTAAGGTTAGAAAACGTCTCCATAAAGAAAATATGTTGGCCCATCTTATCACGGTTATTCCAATTACCATGATCTGTACATCACTTGGTATCAAGGTTTTGATACTGGTGACCGAATATAAACATAGGCCTACAAGTATGAGCGTAATTCACGCTACTGCCCAGCGGCGATAACCACGCCTGCCATAAATTGCCAGACTGAATTATAGCAGGTTAGACATCTCACGCCGATATGTCTGACAACAAGGAACGACGTGTTTCAAATTTGGTGGACTTACCACCAGATTTCGCTGGATTGTTCTTCAATTCGACTGGCACTTCATTGAAATCGCGACAGCAAGGATACAAGTACTTTAGTGAAGGCTACATACATTCAGTTTCAATGTATTACCACCGGCAAATTACCACCGAAGAATGATGAAAAATGAACCTGCACATGGCGTCGATTTTGAGATAAATTGTTCGATAATTTCGGATATTCACTGTTCTTGTCAAGCTGGATATGTAACACATAATAAATATTCAATGTTATTATAATATATCTCTTCACAATAGACACACGATCTATCAATTTATCGATGGTGTACCATACAATTTCCCTGTTTCGATAAAAATTCGAGGACATGTATGTTTTCATCCGTTGTAGTAAGTTTTATGTACTTTTTCGAAAATGCACCATACTGATATCAAAAAGTGTTCCATGTTATAATTGATTTTTTTTTCTGGATAACTGATTGTTTTTTTCTGGATAATGATACATATTCTAATAAATGGGCAATATAGAATCCTATACTGGACTTATGTTCGTCAACGTATTGATCATTAACTCCTTAGTCACTAATTTAGAATTTGAAAATGCCACGCCTATACAGAAAGTGGGGGCAATGCCATACACATAGGTTCCAATAAATACGGCATATATTGCTATATAGTGTTTATATATGTCCTAGAATATAGGGACTGTTTGCCGTGTGTATGGAGCCTCTGTATGTTGTATTTTGTAAACATTTTCCCACAATGACGTAGAGCAGACCACCCTATTACCAAGAAGGGCGTTATGGAACAACATATGTACAATATATAATATTCCTTTTATTTCAGACAAAAAGAACGCCCTTATCCCTGCCACGTGGGTGTGTATGGGCTATATTAAAACGTGGCTTATATATCTAAGGAATTAATAAAGACCTCTAAATTAAAAAAAAATGTTATAATAACAATTAATAATCTTCATAATTGGCACATTACGCGTATAGAACAAACATGTTTCAGTATATTGAGAAATTATTTTTCATATCACAGTTCCCTAGTATTCCATTGGTCTGTCATAATGTTTGTGTATGTAAGTCCACGTATAAATGCCATGAATACAATTTATTCACAAAATATACCAATAAATGCTGTATAATGTACCAAATGTAACCATCACAAATCCGAAATCTATCAGGAAGAGGCGCCCTAATCAGCCAGTATTAATCGACAACAGGTGAATTTAACAGGTGCTGTCATATACTTTGGCCATTTTAGTGTCCCTCGTTCCCCAAACAAATCATCCCTTGGAGATTATAACAATATGTGGTCCATTATCTCAAATGTGTACATAGTTTGATTTGATAGTGTTAACTAATTAGCTTATCTAGCACTTCCTAATCCCCTCACCATATTTCCATTTTGTCACCTCTCTGGCTCAGCGTGACATTCCAACTTTCATAATTTACTAACCCATACGGCGAAGCTTTCGCATACTGTTACTGTTATATTATTATATTGTATCAACTTACTGCAGGGTTTGTGTTTTGGGGGCTAAATTTGGTCATCTTACATGAAACCAATACTCTTTTATACAAAACTAAATCAAAGCGAAATCGAGTAAGCCGGTAAATGAGTCTTTTTGTCTAACCTCCTCTTCGCAGAAGCGACCGCTGCCTCGGGCTGTATAATGCAATTATCTCATTGGCTCACACAGCTAATTGCGATAGGGTCAATTGCACTCTTGCGTATCTTGTGTACCGGCAACAGCATTATCGCCACCGTAAACATGTATACATGGCAGCAGGTGAAATTTGTTAACCCAGATGGAATCTGGATGTGAACTCAGCACAAGATTGTTGTGCAGGGGATCATAATATAATATTTTCCAATTTGCTAGCATGTAGATATTTCGTTTGGTTTGGTATGTTAGGTTTTATCGTCGTTCTAGTCGCTAGGCCACACACGACGTTGTCAATTTTACAGCGTAACTCCGTGTTAATCTATGCCTGATATTGAAATTACGTGGACGAAATTTGGAGGCTCGAATGAAACATCCGTTTAAGCATAACGTCTGCATCTGGGACGTGTACGTGTTGTAAGTGATTCTTATTATTGCAAAATGCACCAAACCAATTCGAAGTATGTTGAGAAATTCCATTGGTACTCCTCCGCATTGTATTCGTGTTTCCAAACTTTCTGTTGAAATTCCTACCCTAATACTTTTAATAGGAAATTCAGTTAAACAATTTACCACTAAATGCAAAGTTACCTTTGTAGCATTCATACATTTCCAAATTCGAAGTTATATATATGGTATGTCCATGTTAAAGACCAACCATAATCCCTATCGCCAATACCCACCATGACACAAGTAGTATTTCCTGTAAACCACTATAGTATACATCAATACATTGCACCATGAATATGTACACGTTTGTTGATGTTGGGCGACACTGTTTGTTAGCAATTAAGTCCCCTCCCACATTCCTGACTCTGACAGCACCACTTGTAAGTCTCTCGATACCACGAAAGTTTCTTCCTTGTAACCGTATATTCATGTAGCTCTGAACAGAGACTGTTCGAACCAAATTATATTACTCAAATTTGGAATATGCTCTTCTGCGAAATCAGTGTTTGTTGGGGTATATTTTATGATACACCTTCGATGCTCACGATGCACTCAATAATTACTAGATGCTTGCACACAATGAGAGGTGTAAAAATGGAAAATGTCGCTTTAAAAAAATGTTGATTGGATGGAAATGGAATGTCACTTTAATAATTGAGTCGGTTATAGATTATCTTCGCTAAAGGCAATCAATGGGATTCAATGCAATGGGCGATGTGGAAACGGAAATTGTCGCCCGAATGGGAGCTGAAGATTAGTGATAGCTACACGGGTATATTGTAAACAATTTGGTGAAATTTCTAACAAAATTTCAATCAGGCAAAAAAAACCTGGCATTGTTTCCGGTTTCCCGACCTAACTGCTGAAATTGTGCCGACCATGGTTTGTTTTTCCAAAATAAAAATAGTTTTAATTTGTTTTATTGATGTAATTGACGTGTAAAACACATCTAAATATATACTACTATCACACGTGTGCTGCACCTAGGTATAATATTTCGTCGAAGTCCGCAATATAATTATATCATTTGTGGGTATCCGTTTCAAGGTCAATGTCCCCTCTAATGTCACACATATACTATGTCTATATTAAGCAGCAATAATTTTAGATGGAATTTTCAAAAAAAAAAATACATCTATTTTTATGCATGTCTACATGTATTTGCGGTTGCAGTTGAATCTGAGGAATAGATTTGTTCTGGTCTGAGATTCGCGCGGCACATTACTCATGCATCAATTGACACGACAACCAACATAAAGACGATATATTTAATACCCACATAATTAACCAACGGGATGAGTACCATGCTATTCAACGAGGCAGTATAGATATAGATTTAGTAATGCACGATTGTGGAACATTAAAGAGCAG
The DNA here is from genome assembly GCA_032622095.1 of Siphonodentalium dalli. Taxonomy (NCBI): domain Eukaryota; kingdom Metazoa; phylum Mollusca; class Scaphopoda; order Gadilida; family Siphonodentaliidae; genus Siphonodentalium; species Siphonodentalium dalli. Next base: position 14,534,832 of record CP136069.1, on the reverse strand, counting down.
TAATCGTTCATGTGGTGCGTTCATTGTTCGTTTTGTATCAGCTCGAGGTTCTTGTTCTGTGCGAAACTTTTAAGGAGGTCGTGACACGCTTTTGAGATTTGTTCAGGTTTATAGATCGACCACATCCAGCACATGACAGTTCCCTGAAGTCTCTCAAGATAATTCATAAATTCTATGTGAAAATAATTGCGCGTTATTTTTCCCTTGTCTGTCACGTCTTTTTTATTTTGAGTCGTTGAGATATAAGGCTTATTTTTGCTCATATGATTCAGCAATTGAACTATATGGATATCCTATATTTAATCACCGATGTGCATTACTTGAACAAGACGTTGGTGTTTTATTAATAATAAATAATAATAATAATGAGCAGTTATATATAGCGATTAACCAATTACTTGCTGTAACACGCTTGGCACAATATTTCCACAGTCATTTGTACAAGCCAACCAATGAACGCAGGCGCTGCTCTAATCAGAACATGCTCTGATACTCATTATTATAAAAAGTGGTACTATTTTAACGCATGAGTGATGCAAAGCAGACACAGTACGAGCAACAACAAGGGTCACAACTTAGTAAATTAATAGGGTCACAACTTAATAAATTAATATGCCGGTGCCCTTGTGTATACAGGCCACTTCAACAAGTGGTTGAAGTTGTGATATTTATTTTGCATCCATTACCAGTAGCATCATAACTTTTTAAAAGGCCAAATAAGACGGACAGACATGCAACGTTCTGTGCTCGAAATTAGCTACGACAAAAGGCAATGCCGTAGAAAAAGTCATAGAAGCCAGCCTAGAATTTTAAGCAGTTATAAGTAATTAAGAAAGCAGTAGAAGGAAAATGCCAATTTCAAGTACTGACATGTTGTCATCCCAGGCAGATCAGCCCTCAAAATTAGGAAAAATGGCTCACTGCAATTTAAATATTAGTACATGTACTAGGGCATTTATATAAATTCCACTTAATGGCATTGCTTATTGTCGGGCCCATTTTGAATAGTATGCAGATGATACATGTATATACAGTATTTTCCATTGATAATCAAGTTGATAGGGAACATACCATAATTCTCATTATCAGCCGACATGACAACATTAGTCTGCATTTAATTGCATACAGATGTGCCTGGAAGCGGATCTGAGATAGCACCTATTGTCACTGGCAATTTTTTAGAATCATATATCTTTATACCAGACCGTTTTGCTTTCCTCCACCTCCGTTTGTTACAGTCAAAATATGTCCGGGTCTTGTTTAATACTTTCACCATTTTTCTAAAAAGAAAAGAGTATAAAGTGAATAATATGAACTTAACTCTACCTAATTGATCATGGTGGTGCAAATTTCAAAACAAGTATGCTGGTACCATATAATTTTATTAGTATAACATATCACCGAAAACCTGTTTAATTCGACTCGCAAATCAGTCAGGCTGCTGATTAGATTTGATCATTGGATTTGAATATTTTTGAAAAAAGACCATGAAGTTCAAGATGTATTATACTAAATTAATTAATTAATTAATTAATGTACAACAGTTAATAATACACGAAAAAGTACAAGAGAAGATAGTACAACGAGGCCATTACAGGAATGACTTTAGAGTCCAAGCAGTTAGAAGAACAACAACATAAATTAACAATTTTAAAGATGTCTAAAATTTTAGACTTATCAGTAGCTCGTTGTTTTTTTCTTGCTGCATTTATTTGTACCGTACATCCCAATGACGAACATGTGAAAGTAATAGTGTCTTTCTCACCAAATCATGCATACATGCATGTAGCCATTGTAGGATTGAGTTAGGCCAAAAAAAAAGAAGATTGTATATTTCCGATAACGGAGCAGAAACCTAAGGGTAGGTAGGTAGGGAATTTTTTTTATTATTTTATTTTGATATTTTCTATCCAGCTTCAGAAATATTGAACTACCTTGACCGAAATGACATAAAATATGCCAAATCGGGTTGAGGGGAAAGTATTATTTGATCAACACAGTGGTAATATGCATTAAGATTGATAAAAGATCAAACTTACTTCATGCTTAATTATGTTTTATATTATTCACATACCACATTTTCATAAATCTGGCTATAAACTTCGTACGAAATTCATGTCGCTAACTTTTTATAAGAATTTTGCCCATTATACCGCATTGTATTGTGATGACTACATCCCATTGTCTGGAGGTAGTCAGTACACCCAACCTAGCATGTATGTTTTTTGAAAACAGTAGCTTTGCATGTACAACACCTATCATATGTGATGATAACCTCTATACATGTACATGTATATACAGATAAACACCCATCATGTCTGTTGATTGTGTTCCTATGTCCCATAAGACCCAAACAAGGCATAACGCAGCCATGAGATCCACTCAGTCACTTCATGGTCACTTTTGACAGGGATATGTTAGAAACCATGAGTTTTGAAAACTAATGACCATCAATATTTATGTGCATTAGTGGTTAAAAAAAGTTAAAAATAATTATTATTATTATTTATTTTTTTTAGAAAATTTTAACTTTTTGACTTTTTGACTCAAAATATCAATAAAAAGATTAGGGTCGGCGGGTTATTTTTAGAGTCGGTCGATGTACGGAAACAGCATCTTTGTTTTTTGGCCTTATTGGAAATATTTAAATTTGTTTTACAAATGTGTGTCTATATAACTATATTGATTAATCAAGAGATATGAACGTATAGGAATTCTTGGAATGTACTGGTACTTGCAAACATACAATGTACATGATTTTTTGAAATACAAACTGTTCTAGTACAGGTTTCCTTCGAGTCCGACATAAACAATTCGGTGAAATCGAATGGGATAGGGGCATAATGCTGGTTTAACGTTGAAGTCCCGTGTTTATATATTTCCATGCATTTAATTAATATCGGAGTTTAGCATTGTTTACCGGGTATTCACCTAAAATTCCAATAACCAATAAAATGTCACAATTGTTTAGTCTTTAGAGTGACTCACTAATACCAGATATATGCTGGCTGTGAGCAGGTGTGGCAAATGTGAGAATACAGCTACAATAGCTGTATTCAGCTATATATTATACTCTCAAACCGGCTGTTTTTCGATAATAAACAAGGAGCTAATTTGCGCATCGAAATTAGGAATTAGGCTACCATATTCTGCGGTCACCCTCAACCAAATCAAAACCGTCGCTTGTTTTCTGACAAAGTGTTGCCTTTTGTCGACATGGCGATGGTGATTATGTGTGAAAACTTACTACGGCGGTCGATGTCGGTCATAACGGTTTAATAACTCTCTTATGCAATGCGGAATACCTTGAAAATTTCATTAAATACAATATTTATCCGAAGATGGAACATCTTAATCATTCAATATGATGCTGCTAAAACGTAGTTTGGTTGGTGCGTTAAAACAACTAAAAAGGGGAACATCTCTAGCCAGAGTTTAACCAGTGAGTACCAATCACTGCTTGAGCTGACTCTCTCCAAAAATACGGAAACGCATACATGTATGTCGAATCGCGAAATTACAAATAACAATGTTATGTTTAGTAAGTTTACACACATTATATATTTTCCCGCCAAAACAGATTGAATAGTTCTGACTCGCTAATGACCAGGGGCCAGTTTCATGAAGCAAGGTCATAAGATTATCTTAAGATGGACTTAATCTAAGATCTAAGGTGGATCTTATGATGTAACTTTTCCGTTTCAAGAACGCGTTTCACAAAACAAGATTAAGTCCTACTTAAGTAGTAAGTTAAGTTCCCGCAAATTTAGACTGGTTATCGACAATTTTCTACAGTCCGGAACAAAAAAATGTGGGCTTGTACAATCTTTATGTACGGCATTGAGAGGTTATCGAGAAAGTGCCGAGTCCGAGTTGACATTATTGTGTGACAGGGATGCTGGATAACGGCTGGGGTGGGGGTGGGGGAATCAGCGCATGTATCTTAGTGTCTATAGTCAGTGGCCTTATATTCGCATATGGATCTTAGGCTTGTATGAGTTCCACGATGTAAATTCGAACATGAGTACATCGCAGGCTGTTAAAATGACGAGCTTTCCGTTTACTGACGAGTGGTGGTGTTAGAAATAAGACAATATAATTATATGGATCATTGCATGACTGCGACCATGCATTCACACCGAGTTAATCCACTGAGAGCAATGATCAGACGGCGATTTTTTTTATGTGAGCCGACATAACTCGTGTATTATCGACCACCGCTCTCTACGTGTAGCAATAATAAAAACTAAATCGGCGATGTCATCAGGACACACATAGGTCATTTTTCGATTCAAAGGGAAATGAAAAATATTTGTTAGAAAAACATTTTTATTATTTTTATACTTTTTATACTTTTTTATATATATTTTATATAGCTATATTTATATATATATATTTATATATATTTATATATATATTTTATATTATATATATTATATTATATATATGTATATATATAGCTATATATATATACTATATATATATATATATTTATATATATTTATATATGTATATTTATATATTTTTATATATTTTATATAATATATATATATTTTATATATATATTTTTATATATTTTATATATTTTAATATATTTTTATACTTTTTATACTTTTTAAAATTATTTTTATGCAGATGTATATCTATCGGTTGTTATACCATGCATATCTATATATATATATTATAACTATATATATATATATATATATATATATAATATAATATATATAATATAAAATATATATATAAATATATATAAATATCCCTAAATACCCTTTGTCGTCGTAGATCTCTCCGTAATTGCAAAATAACATAGGCTGCCATACTTGTGATCGATATGCCACTTATCACGTGAATCTTAACTTTAAGATTATCTTATGACACCTCACAGCAGTCTTAAAGTTAAGACCAAAGCTAAGACCATCTTACGTTAAGACCTTGTTCTTGAAACGCACTTATGACTGAAGTTTGAACTTATGACCATCTTAAGTCCCAACTATGTCATAAGTTGCTTTCATGAAACAGGGCCATGGACTTCGTGTTTAAAATACTTCAGAAATTATATAAGTCGCATTTTATTTCAGTTGTCCATATGTTGTGCCTTATACATTTGCAATATGCTGCACAATATATGTATATACCGTTACCATTATCGCTCACAAACTGCTAGTGGTATGTAATTTTAAATGCTTGATATAGACCGGTACACCATTTTAACGACCCCCCTCTGGTTTAGCATCGGGAAGAAGTAAACGAGTGTTTGCGATGAATTTTATTTTTATTTTATAAGTTAGTTAATGAATGCTTTCGCAGAAAATGGTCCCCAGAATATTTACTGACATCGACCACCGTAGTAAGTTTTCACACAAAAATCAGAATTGCATTGTCGACAAAACGCAACACTTTGTCAGAAAACAGGCGACGGTTTTGATTTAGTTCAGGGTGACCAGAGAATATGGTAGCCTAATTGTAATGCGCAAATTGAAATTAGCGCTTCTAGTTTATTATCGAAAAACAGCCGATTTGAGAGAATGAGACTATAATATATAGCCTTTACAGGCTATTATAGCTGAATACAGCTAGGTTAGCTGAATGCAGCTAATGTAGCTGTATTCTCACATTTGCCAGCCCTGGTGAGTGTGAAAGCCGAGCGATCTATTTTAGCCCGATATTTGCTGATAAATGTGTAAAAACTTTAAAATAAATATAGATTACACATTTACAACATGTAAATGTATACAAAGTGTATTATATATTAGAACTTCAATTTTTATTTCAAAGTTTTGATATTTAAGTTGTCAGATTATCTGATTATTGTCAGTGATTCCAATTTCATATCATTATCAAACTTCAAATCAAAAGGTGTCAGGTCATTGACGTATGACTATGACGAGTATGACCTGATGACTCTTATGATTGAATGAATTTGGGGGGAAATTGGATTAGCAAAGTCCTTAATTCTGAGTCACGAGCTTATATAATGTTGCATGTTCCTATATCACTTACCTTGAGATAACTGAAGAACAACTGCCGGCTAATGGCCCTTTGTCCTTGATAGAAATCGTGGGGGGAACTAGTCCAACAAATTAGACGATTCGGATTAAGGCCTATTTTAATATTTGGACATTTATGTGGCCTTAATCCCTCATTAATACAATCGTAAATGTCCAAATATTAAAATATGTATTAATCCGAATAGTCTAATTTGTTGGACTAGGGGGAAACAAAGAAACCTAATTAAACCGAACAAATTACGCGCGCACATGGGCAATAACTCAGATCGACTCTGAAACCGGAGTCTGTCGAAAGGTTCCGTAAAAACCCGACGTAAAAAAATTTGTACTAATAGTTTTAAGGCACGAAGGCTAAAACCGGCCGACCCTGCGGGTATAAACGGTATACCTTCCCCAAGCATGAAGGCGGCCTTTTAGTGCTAACAGGCTTAGCTTGAACCTATAATTAACATCACTAAGCCACTGGCTAGTCGATAACAAATTGTCACTTCATTTAGGCAAAACAGAATCCATCTTATTTGGCTCCAAACGCAAAATTAATAAATGTCCCGAACTTGCAATCTGCTGCAATGGTATCAATATTCAGTCCATCAAGGAGGTGAAATATATGGGTGCCTGTCTCGGTGAAAGTCTCACTGGGGAACAAATGGCCAAACAGGTACTAAATGAAGTAACTGCTCGTCTCAAATTTTTATATAGAAAGGCTGACTTTCTAACACCTTTCACAAAGAAACTACTTGCTAACTCATTAATTCAATGCCACCTCGATCATGCATCCTCTATTTGGTATAGCTCTTTGAGTAAAACTACCAAAAATAAACTACAAATATTTCAAAACAAATTAATCCGGTTTGTTCTGAGCTTGGATAGATTTTCACATATAGGTTATGAAGAGTTTAAAACCATTAAATGGCTTCCGGTTGAATCCAGAGTTTCCCAAAGAAAGCTGACTATCATGAAAAATATTACAGATGGGAAAGCTCCTACATACCTAAGAGATGGATTCCAATTTTCGAACACTCATTGTAAACATAATCTCCGGTCTGGAATCTTTAGATTATCTGTGCCCCATGTTAGGGTATTTGGTTACAATAGCTTTTTCTACACAGGAATCACATTGTGGAATAATTATGTAAAATATATTGAACCTAACTGCAACTTGGCTACATGGAATCACCTAATAAAACAGGAATTATTCGATAAAATTTTAGGTACTGAGGAATCTGACTTTGTATATTATTAATGGTGTGAATCATGCTATTATTAATACTGTACGACCTTATGAGAACTTGTGCTGTGGCCTGGTCAGTCATGTGGTCAGTTACCATTAAGGACCACAGTGGAAATAAGCAAGCTTTGGCTTGCTTTCCTGTGCGCTCCTTGATGGCAATCGATTGCATGACTTGTCAGACGAGCGTATTCATATGTATATTTCTCTTCTACTACTCTATTTTCCTCTCTATCTTTCTATGTACGATGGCAGTACTTGGCCAGCTGCATATATTGTCACTGCTGTCTGTATTTAAGGATTCCATCTTTCGGTCATGAACATGCCAGTCTAAAGCCGGCCATACATGGCAGCAGTGTGTATATGCAGGTGGCGAAGAGCTGTTGCATCTATTACTAGTTATCTCTTAAGCAACATGACAGTCCTGTTGAGGGAGGAGGGTGTGATAGCACGGGTTGATTTTTCATGTTGTATATATATATACAGGTATGAGTATTTATTTAGTAGTCATTACTAAGCTATGTTTATTCACTATATTGTCCCTCTACAGAACTGTCAAGCTGCATTTTTGTTATATTTATATATCTATACTTCTTATATTTATACTATATGAATGTCACACTGTGTTTACACTTTTGTATATATGCTTATGCTCATGTCTGCAAATTTTGCATCTTTTAGCCATTAAAAAATTATCTATCTATCTATCTATAATAGAGGTTCGGACCGGGTGGATAGTTTGTTACTGCGGGCTGTGTTAATTAATGCGTACATTGCCTTTTTTGCGATATTACATCTGATGTTTCTTTCCCTGGTGATTCTACCTGATTTGTTGAACTCCGATCCGAGGTATTTATAGATGTTTGCAACTTCTATTTTTTCAGAGTTTAAACTAAATTGTGCTTCCTTATTTTTATTGTGACTTCTTCCGAATATCACAACATTTGTTTTCGAGAGATGAATAAACAATCGATGAATAAACAATTGTCAGATAAAATATTTTATAATATAAAACAGTTTCAGATATTTAATTATATATATGCCTATTTGTTAATCCGTGACTACGGCCTTTATATCTGTATCATATTTTCTTTTCGCATTTTATTTTAGTTGGCATTAATATTTTTTTGTGTTTGTTCATATTACATGCACGCAAACGGTTTCGGTAGTTTGTGCGGCGATATCGTGTTCTAACAAATGGCTGATAAGTTGGATATAACATTACAAAAATTCATAAGTTAAAATTTCGAATTTAATGTTCAAAACGTAACTAAAGTTTTGATATCAATTTTAATAAAAAAAACTTTGAATACTCAGATCCGAATTTATGATTACAATTTAAATGTTCCAAATTTAATTTAAAAAGCTCATTTTCAACAATTATTATAATTTCAAGAATTGTCTGTTAAAATCATTTATTATCGAAGTAATTTCATATATATACACATGCATAGTTTACACACTATAACATATAATGTGTTCACGCCCTATGAATCATTGTCTATGGTGTTTACATCCGTTTCCGCAGATTATGCTACATGTACATTCAACGGCAGTTTTAATTTACATATACACACAACAATTGACCCACGAATTGGACAAATACAAACCGCAAACATGCTACTTTATTAATTTTAGATATAGAGCATCTCAGATGAGTTTCTATTTTATATGGAATTTATCAGCCGAGTTCACTAAATTCGATTTGAACCGATGTTTACCGAGGCTCAAATAAAATTTAGTGGACGAGGTTGATAAATTACGTATAAAATAGAACAAGTGCGAGATACCTCTTATCACATGATCAAATAAACACAAAATATTTATCGAAAACAACAACAGTAAACTGCAGCGATCGCAAGTCATTTAAAGAATGGTGTGACGTCATCGCACGCACTGATATTACACGTGTGTCTTATCGATAATTACTAAACTGGTGTTATGGGCTAATTATGTGATAAATTGTGATATTATCTGTACGTGGCATATCCATATTCATAGTAATAAAAAATTAATTGTTGTTGATGACTAAAAAATGTTATTCAAATAAACATTAAATGTTTTATTCAGTTTGTTGACATTATGACATCCCACTCTACATAACAGTTCCAATGCACCCATGTTTGGCGAGATATTTCAGTAATATAGATTTAACACGGATTCATTTAAACAATTACGTTAATGTACTAATGGCCGGTAATTTTCTTTCATAAACGCCGATTACGCGCACACTGACCAGCTTGTGTACATGTGTCTTTCATAACCCACGTCTACTTCTCAACTACCCTAAATCGAGCGGTAGTACGTGTTTCGCATATAATATAATGTTTCAATAGATAAATATTGCAAGTAAAATTAGTCTGATTCATTTGGTGCGTACAATAACATCAATTCGATCACATAATCAATCTTAAATAATTCCGTCATTTGATATTATGACATTATTCGTAAATTGACATGACAGATAATATTCGTGTCGTCGAGGATTGATATATTCGAAATAGACAGTTTCACCCGAGTGTTTATAAAGAACTTCTTGATAATATTTGCGTGTGGTGCAGTAAAACAAAAACTGTCTTGCAATTAAAACGAGAAAAACAAAACAATGAACTAAAACATAAACAATAATTTGTTGGTATTCCGCATGTCCCACACCAACACCCAGGTTAACTAAACAAAGTTCATGTGGAAATATTTTCGATCTGAAAACGGACTCGGATGTCCACAGAAACGCTTTTTAAATTGACAAATTATTCACATGTTTCTGTCAAACTATTCGGAGAAAAATCAGCATTTCATAAATCTCATATACATTTTGAAGACCTCTGTCTGTTTGTCTGTCTGTTTGTCTGTTTGTCTGTCATTTATACAAATCTACGATTCTCGACCGATCGGGACGAAACTTGGTACGTGTGTGTAGTTTGACCAGGCGGTCGACGTTGTCGTATTGGCGAGCCCGTGCGGCGCTCACTTTGCACATGTGCAGACGAGATATCGGAAACGGGTGGAGCCATCGACTTGAAATTTGCTATGTGAATGTAACTTGCCCCGGATACGAATTTTATCGGGTCGCCGAGCCCGTGCGACGCCATCTTCGCACACGCGCAGACGAGATATCGGAAACGGGTGGAGCTATCGACTTGAAATTTGCTATGTGAATGTATCTTACCCCGGATACGAATTTTATCGGGTCGCCGAGCCCGTGCGACGCCAGCTTCGCGCATGCGCAGACGAGATCTCGGAAATTTTGTATGTGAATGTATCCGTGCGACGCCAGGTTCGCGCAGCCCTCGATACATGCACGAAAAGACACAAGACTTTATGTTATCAACTTGTCAATAATAACGAAATTGTGCCGTCATCATTCACGAATAAAGTTTGAATCGTGATAGCTCGTTCTGCAAATTTATTCCTGGAAAAACGATTCCAATCTACTATATATTTTGAGACTTCCGTATATATATATATGTGTGTGTATATATATATGTATGTGGGAGAAGCTCAAAGCACCCGTTCTCCAATCTCAGTCACAAAAACGGCCCTGCGGTGGTTAATCAAGTGATACATTTAATGAGCGTTTGTTTTTGACGCATCGCTATAAATAGCGTTTGTTTACAATTCAATGTTATCGCTCGAAATTTAGCATCTGCAGAGAGATATACGGGAACAATACTTTTGAGTGGTTTCCTATGCGGAGAGAAGTACTTTTAGACGCAGTTGATTTACAAGCTAGACTGCCATTCGTTCGAGATCAAACAATATTCTCTGTCGCACTCATATTTCGTCATGAACGAATCCACTGTAATCGACTTATTTTTTAGAACGCAACACATGATACCAAACAAAACTACGTCGCGTTGGTGATGGCGTTCACGGCGGGGTTAATTGACTGTCCGCTCTTTGCGCGGACTATTGACCATATCGTAAGGGTGGACAACCTCTGTCAGGGGCTGCTCTATTTTAGGGAAGGGTATCATAATTTCTCTTGATTAAAAAGTCTGTTGTTCCTAGGAACGGGGAAGTTTAGGACGGGTACCATGAATTAACTCATTGAAAAACAAAGAATGCGTTGTCTGTCGTTCCTAGGAAGGGGGGGGGATTTCATCGGGTCAATTTTTCCGCAAGAAAAAGGCACAATTAACTCATTGAAAAACAAAAACATAAATTAAATTTAAAAAACATTAAATTAATAATAATTACAAAAAAGTCATGTTTCTGACCAACCACGCCAGTGGCGGGCTAACCTGCTAGTCTCCTATATATTTTGAAGACCTCTGTCTGTTTGTCTGTCCGTTTGTCTGTTTGTTTGTTTGTCATTTATACAAATCTACGATTCTCGACCGATCGGGACGAAACTTGGTATGTGTGTGTAGTTTGACCAGGCGGTGGAAGTTGTCGTATTAGCGAGCCCGTGCGGCGCCCGCCTCGCGCATGCGCAGACGAGATCTCGGAAACGGGTGGAGCTATCGACTTTAAATTTGCTATGTGAATGTATCTTGCCCCGGATGCGAACGTTATCGGGTCGCCGAGCCCGTGCGGCGCCAGCTTCGCGCATGCGCAGACGAGATCTCGGAAACGGGTGGAGCTATCGACTTTGAAATTTGGTATGTGAATGTAACTTGCCCCGGATACGAATTTTATCGGGTCGCCGAGCCCGTGCGACGCCAGCTTCGCGCATGCGCAGACGAGATCTCGGAAACGGTGGAGCTATCGACTTGAAATTTGCTATGTGAATGTATCTTGCCCCGGATACGAATTTTATCGGGTCGCCGAGCGCGTGCGACTCCAGCTTCGCGCATGAGCAGACGAGATCTCGGAAACGGGTGGAGCTATCGACTTGAAATTTGCTATGTGAATGTATCTTGCCCCGGATACGAATTTTATCGGGTCGCCGAGCCCGTGCGACGCCAGTTTCGAGCATGCGCAGACCAGATCTCGGAAACGGGTGGAGCTATCGACATGAAATTTTGTTTTTGAATAGCCTGGACAACGTCGGGCTCGGTCTCGGAAACGGGTGGAGCTATTGACTTAAAATTTGCTATGTGAACGTATCTTGCCCCGGATACGAATTTTATCGGGTTGCCAAGCCAGTGCGACGCCAGGTTCGCGCATGCGCAGACCAGATCTCGGAAACGGGTAGAGCTATGGACTTGAAATTTGGTTTTTGAATAGCCCGGACAACGTCGGGCTGGGTAGAGCTATCGACTTGAAATTTGGTTTTTTAATAGCCCGGACAACGTCGGGCTCATCTCCTATATATTTTGAAGACCTCTGTCTGTTTGTCTGTCTGTTTGTCTGTTTGTTTGTTTGTCATTTATACAAATCTACGATTCTCGACCGATCGGGACGAAACTTGGTACTTTTGTGTAGTTTGACCAGGCGGTGGACGTTGTCGTATTGGCGAGCCCATGCGACGCCCGCTTCGCGCATGCGCAGACGAGATCTCGGAAACGGGTGGAGCTATCGACTTGAAATTTGCTATGTGAATGTATCTTGCCCCGGATACGAATTTTATCGGGTCGCCGAGCCCGTGCGACGCCAGTTTCGAGCATGCGCAGACCATATCTCGGAAACGGGTGGAGCTATCGACATGAAATTTGGTTTTTGAATAGCCCGGACAACGTCTGGCTCGGTCTCGGAAACGGGTGGAGCTATTGACTTGAAATTTGCTATTTGAACGTACCTTGCCCCGGATACGAATTTTATCGGGTTGCCAAGCCAGTGCGACGCCAGGTTCGCGCATCCGCAGACCAGATCTCGGAAACGGGTAGAGCTATGGACTTGAAATTTGGTTTTTGAATAGCCCGGACAACGTCGGGCTGGGTAGAGCTATCGACTTGAAATTTGGTTTTTGAATATCCCGGACAACGTCGGGCTCATCTCCTATATATTTTGAAGACCTCTGTTTGTTTGTCTGTCTGTTTGTCTGTCTGTTTGTCTGTTTGTTTGTTTGTAATTTATACAAATCTACGATTCTCGACCGATCGGGACGAAACTTGGTACGTTTGTATAGTTTGACCAGGCGGTGGACGTTGTCGTATTGGCGAGCCCATGTGACGCCCGCTTCGCGCATGCGCAGACGAGATCACGGAAACGGGTGGAGCTATCGACTTGAAATTTGCTATGTGAATGTATCTTGCCCCGGATACGAATTTTATCGGGTCGCCGAGCCCGTGCGACGCCAACTTCGCGCATGCGCAGACTATATCTGGGAAACGGGTAGAGCTATCGACTTGAAATTTGTTTTTTGAATAGCCCGGACAATGTCGGGCTGGGTAGAGCTATCGACTTGACATTTGGTTTTTGAATAGCCCGGACAACGTAGGGCTCATCTCATATATATGTTGAAGACCTCTGTCTGTTTTTCTGTCTGTTTGTCTGTTTGTCTGTCATTTATACAAATCTACGATTCTTTACCGATCGGGACGAAACTTGGTAGGTGTGTGTAGTTTGACCAGGCGGTCGACGTTGTCGTATTGGCGAGCCATTGTGGCGCCCGCTTCGCGCATGCGCAGACGACATCTCGGAAACGGGTGGAGCTATCGACTTGAAATTTGCTATGTGAATGTATCTTGCCCCGGATACGAATTTTATCTGGTCGCCGAGCCCGTGCGACGCCAGCTTCGCGCATGCGCTGACCAGATCTCGGAAACGAGTGGAGCTATCGACTTGAAATGTGGTTTTTGAATAGCCCGTACAACGTCGGGCTCATCGGCTAGTCTCCTATATATTTTGAAGACCTCTGTTTGTTTGTTTGTCTGTATGTCTGTATGTCATTTATACAAATCTACGATTCTCGACCGATCAAGATGAAACTTGGTACGTGTGTGTAGTTTGACCAGGCGGTCGTCGTTGTCGTATTGGCGAGCCCGTGCGGCGCTCGCTTCGCGCATGCGCAGACGAGATCTCGGAAACTGGTGGAGCTATCGACTTGAAATTTGCTATGTGAATGTATCTTGCCCCAGATACGAATTTTATCGGGTTGCCGAGCCCGTGCGACGCTAGCTTCGCGTATGCGCAGATCAACTCTCGGAAACGGGTGGAGCTATCGACTTGAAATTTGGTTTTTGAAGAGCCCGGATAACGTCGGGCTCATCGGCTGGTAAATATATATTTCATTGTACGCGCGGGTGGTTTTAATGCCACATACCCAATGCACAGGCGGGGAACATTCCCATTCTTGGTACTACTGAACCTGACATCGAATGATTTTATTTAATGCAAATGTGAATATCTCATATAAAAAAAATCGACGGTTTCCTGTGCACTGACTTCAGCCATCGCCGCTTTTAAAAAGGCATAGCAGGATACGGCACCCTTTTGATAATCTCTAAGTAATGGCTTGATTAGCCCGTTGTCTCATTTTTATCCTTCCGTTAATAATTTCCGTTCTACCCGGGCATTGTGCATATAATACCCACCCCACATTTATGTCACCGAAGCCATGACGCTCACGATATGAGGTGCCAAGAAATAGATGCTTTCATGATACGCCCTATATATTATTTGAAGTACCAAAATATCAAGACAGGTACTCTGAAGTATTTAGGTACTACGCATAGATCCAGCAATTTGATACTCCAGAGAACAAAACAGCCCTGATACCGGCAAATTTAACAATGTGACATGTTAGATTCCAAATTATGCTGCCGCGTTTAAACATCCAATTAAGTACAAAACCACAAAGACTCCCTTGCATAGTGCTAAATGAAATAAACCGACAGATCTACGACCGCGAGTCGACGGGCGGCCATTTTTCACTTTAATTTAATCGTTTGCACATAGCACTCGATATTGACACACCCACGGTCTCACCCAATCAGCATGGGGCCAACGATTTGCACTCTGTGGAGTACCAACTCATGTGGTTCTATAACGCTAAACAGCCTCTAAAGGCTTATAGTACCAAACTGTCAGGTACTATCGCGGCTTTAGGTTCCATGGGGTACCTAAATCAATTGCTTTATTTGAGAGTGAACCATGGGCAGCCCCTCATGACCCAGTCGGAACTACGGCCCGCCACCATCTATCGGAAATCTCTCGGCGATAGCTTTCCGATGAATGGCAACAAGCCACACCCCGACCAAATCCCGATAAACAACCAACCATCCCGCCCCGGTCAGGTGGTCAATCACTTTGGTAATCACTGTATGGTCATTACGGGTATACATGTAGAAATGGGGTGGACGATATTCTTTACCCACTGTTTAAGTTCGACAGGCTGCTGGTAGTAAGCCTATGGGGGGGCCTAAATATCTCAAGGACCTTCCTAATAAATACTGACAAGTTTTTAACTGTCTTATGATTTCGGGAGTTAAATAGAGCGGCTAATTTATAAGTGTTTGGTCTCTGATAGAACTAGGGTTTTAGATATTTTATTCTTATAATTCGCTAAGTTCCCTACACTTCCGTACCATGTGATATTCATCGCCGATTTCGAGATTACATAGAGTGCAGATTCTGTCGAAATAATCGCTATTCGTCCAAGCACCGAGTTCTATAGGGAGTTTGTGGTTTCTAGTGCGTGATGCATTGGACCTCGGAGAGACAATTTCACACGGAGTTTACAGATATGGGACATCGGTTACAGAGTACAGTTTCTAATCGCGGGATAAGGACGATTGCGTCCCGCACATCTGCCCCTCAAAGATTGCCCAATATTTTTTTTGTAGATCAGATTAGATACTTTATTCGCAAACAACATTTACATTACAACATGCAGTGAGAACAAGCGGAAATTTTTTTGTACAGGGGCAGTATGGCCATGATTGGTGGTCTTCCTACTGCGCTTTTTTAAATTACCGTTATAGTTGTATTGATGGACATAACTTTCAAAACAATACATTTTAGTTTCTTTTTGAATTTACCAGGACTATTTCAGTTGCATTGGTGAAAATTCATTTTCAAATTTTAAATTTAAAAAACTGTATTTTGCAATACCACACTAAGCAGCACTAAGCCCCAAAAACGAACGGTATCTTCACTATTTGTCTAACTGTACTTAATTTAGCTGACCTCTTTGTCTTCGATGGTGTCTGCATGGTGTTATATCATAATGCTATGAAGAAGCCAATGTGTTTTCAAAACACTGGTGTTTCATAATCAGCTGACCAACTAATCACTGGCCACTGTGTTTTAAAAGTTGAAACTTTAATTAATTTCAATAAAGTATATAAAAATAAATATTATCGTAAAACTTATGGGAGGGCACTTGACATGAGGTCGAATGTACACACGCATTTTATGGTCATCAATAACAGTAAATACCCTAATGTATGTTAACAAAACTGACAATAAATAAGTTTCCGTGGACATAATTGCCATGCTTGTAACGACCGATTATCAGTTTGAGTATTTTATTCGTTTAAAATATATATATATATAAAACCCGTCGTCTGTCTGTGTGTGTATCTGTGTGCGTGTGTGTGTGTATAACTCGGTCACGCTTTTGGTGCGTTTATAACTTTTTAACCATGCGTCCAATGTGACCCAAATTTGTACCACTGCCTATTGTGTCATAAAAGGTGACTCACCAAATTTCACGCCGATTGGTCCGAGCAAACCTGAGATCTAACATGGTCCCCATATGCACTCAAGTAGACACTGTTTCTTATGACGTTTGTCCAAATGACGTCATTGACGTCGAACGCAAACCAACACTTGCTTTGCTATTGTAGGCGAAACTTCCATGCGCTCAACCAAAGAGTTGTTGGAAATAAGCGCTAATTGTATGTGTCAGTTCAGGTACATTGTGAATTTAGATAACGAATGTTGATTTTGTCGCGGAAGTGCATGTATAGTGGGGTGTAGTCAAGACTCGAACGTTCTACCGTCGTTGGGAATGGGTGAATGTAGTGGGGTCAAGACTCGAACGTTCGTCGTTGGGCATGGGTACTAATTCTAATATGGTATTTTGATTCTATTTTAATTTGCAAGTTGGGTTTGAACATAAGTAAATAATGCTGTCTTTGATACGAAAGTTGTGCATTGAGTGTGGTATCGAAGGAGTACCAGTATACATGGAAGATGGCGAATGGACAGTCTGACCTCCCGCCAGTGGGTACCGTGAACTCAGTAAATTCGCCAAACTCAGTTAGAAAAATCACATTCTCGGGACAGGCCTAATAATAGGGCCTACAGTGTAAGTAATACTGCCGACGCTAATTAATGTTCTTTTAATCTTTCGGTTGAGTGCAAATCTGATAAAAGAATAAATGTTTAAAAGATCACAATGTTCGCCAAGCGCACGCAGTTTACATTCATATAATGTGCGCGAAGCTCACTAAGAGGCTGCAGACCCCTCCCCCGCTAAATAAAGGTTCCGAATAGGGCCTGTTTCAGTTAGTAGGCCCTGTAGATAAAGTAAAATATCTTGATTGTTGCGTTCCATATGTGCATGCATATATATACGTGGGTTGGGGAGATGATGTTGGGGGCAAAAATACAGTTTATTGAAATAAAGTTTTCATACAAATGGGCCGCGCAATGCATGCCGTGTGATCATTAGGCTGCATGAAGAATACAGGTTCCAAAGGGGGTTAAAATGTGCTGCAAGCTCCCTATATGTGCGCGAAGATCACGCAGTTCAAGATCATAAATAATGTGCGCGATGCGCAGAAAGGGGCTGTAGACCCCTCCCCGCTGAATAAAGTCTCCCGAATTGAGCCTGTTTCAGTATAGATAAAGTACAATATTTTGATTGTTGCGTTCCATGTGTGCATGCATATACATGGGTTGAGGAGATGAGGGTGGGGGTAAAAAATACAATTTTATTGAAAAGTGTTCATACAAATGGACCGCACAGTGCAGGCGTGTGATTATTAGGCGGCATGCGGAATACAGGTTCCAAAGTGGGTCCGTTCAAAATGTACAGCAAGCTCCCAAATGAAGGCTCCTGAATTGAGTATGTATCGGTTGGTGCATAGTAGTATTTAAATAATATACTGATTTTGTTTCGTGCAATATGTGCATGCGGATATGTAGACTGGGTGTGTAGAAATACAGTTTTAGTAAAATAAAGTGTTCCAACGCGCATCCAGTAACAAAAAAAGAGAAGCATCACCATTCCATTTGTCCATGAAAGCGGACACTAGAAAATGACAAAGAACATTTATATACCCGTCATTTTGTGACGGGCAACCCCCTAGTATATATATAAAACATAATCACATATTTCTGTAAACAACATATTGCAGTAAAATCAAATTTAAAATAGGGACATTTTGAGCTGAAACCCTCTGCGCTGTTTACGGATATCGATTATACATGTATGAAATAATTAGCAAAACGAAGCCATCCATTCATCGAAATAGTTTCCATGTAACGAATTATATCAGGTCAGAATATATTATTCTTTTAACACATATTAATTATTCATATGTTCGTGTAAATATATTGGAGTAAAATCAGTTGAAAGGTTCTGATCCGACACAACGTTCGAAGGTTTGTTTAAAACTAAACGGACATTTTACCAGACAAATTCTAAATTGAAACTAAATTGAACATTTATCAAAGGTCCCGTCAAGATATTTTCGATCTAACAACAGGAAGATGTAAATCTATAAGATTCAATAAATATATATAGTCATATGTTCCTGTCAAAATATTCGATTTATTTAGTATTAAGTTAGCACCCTTCTTGAAATAATGCACGTGTATCGGTACCATTCCGACTCCCATATATAAGTTATTTTTATGAATAATCGCGGTGTGGTGGTATCTTTACTTTTTCTGGGCCAATTTTCACAATCGACGGGTTGAATTTCGATGAAATTTCCGTTAAATAAAATGGTGCTGCTCATTTGCCAATTTGAGCAGCAATTTCGAGAATTTCGAGAATATAATTTGGACTATGGAGGTGATAATTAATTACGTAACGCACACACCACGAGCTCCTCCTCCAATATAAATATATATTTCATTGTACGCGCGGGTGGTTTTGATGCCACATACCCAATGGACAGGCGGGGAACAATCCCCTTCTTGGTACGACCGAACCTGACATCGAATGAGTTAATTTAGTGCAAATGTCCATATCTCATATAAAAAAAATCGGCGGTTTCCTTTTCACTGACTTCACCCATCGCCGCTTTTTGAAACGCATAGCAGGAAATGGCACCCTTTTGATAATCTCTTAAGAAATGGTTGTTGATTTGCTTGCGTTCCATAGAGTATGGATGCAAGTTGGTCTGACATTTTGTGTGGAACGCGAAAGCGTTCCACACATTAAAATGTCAGACCAACTTGCATCCATACTCTATGGAACGCAACAAAATCAACATCCATTACTTATATTTACACACAACCGAGTCAACTGACAGATTAAATGAGTTTTAAGTGCCCATTTCCAACGTTATTATCGTGGCTCGGTGCAAGTTGCATCTACACAAAAATGGATGCAAGTTGGGGTCAGCACGCGACGTCATGTGACGTAATATCGACCAACCAACGTCCTGTATTCATGTTCCACAGTACGAATGCATGTGTGAGTGTAAATATTAAACAATGGCTTGATTAGCCATAGTCCAAATTATATTCTCGAAATTGCTGCTCAAATTGGCAAATGAGCAGCACCATTTAACGGAAATTTCATCGAAATTCAACCAGTCGATTGTGAAAATTGGCCCAGAAAAAGTAAAGATACCACCACACCGCGATTATTCATAAAAATAACTTATATATGGGAGTCGCAATGGTACCGATACACGTGCGTTATTTCAAGAAGATTGCTAACTTAATACTAAATAAATCGAATATTTTGACAGGAACATATGACTATATATATTTATTGAATCTTATAGATGTACATCTTCCTGTTCTTAGATCGAAAATATCTTGACGGGACATTGAGGGTATTTACTGTTATTGATGACCATAACATGCGTGTGTACATTCGACCTCATGTCAAGTGCCCTCCCATAAGTTTTACAATAATATTTATTTTTATATACTTTATTGAAATTAATTAACGTATGGGTCAATTCAAGTTTCAACTTTTAAAACACAGTGGCCAGTGATTAGTTGGTCAGCTGATTATGAAACACCAGTGTTTTGAAAACACATTGGCTTCTTCAGAGCATTATGATATAACACCATGCATACATCATCGAAGACAAAGAGGTCAGCTAAATTAAGTACAGTTAGACAAATAGTGTAGATACCGTTCGTTTTTGGGGCTTAGTGCTGCTTAGTGTGGTATTGCAAAATTTTGTTTTTTAAATTTAAATAAAATTTTGAAAATGATTTTTTACCAATGCAACTGAAATAGTCCTGGTAATTCAAAAAAGAAACTAAAATTCACTGTTTGGAAAGTTATGTCCATCAATACAACTATAACGGTAATTTAAAAAAGGGCAGTAGGAAGACGACCAATCCTGGCCATATTGCCCCTGTACAAAAAAATCTACACTTGTTCTCACTGGACGCAATCGTCCTTATCCCGCGATTCGAAACTGTACTCTGTAACCGATGTCCCATATCCGTAAACTCCGTGTGAAATTGTCTCTCCGATGTCCAATGCAGCACGCATGTGTGTGCGTAGGACGTGGAGTCTATGTTGTGTACAAATCATGCAATGCATGTAGCCCTGTTCAGTTATCACTGTTATTATATATTCCTCAGGCACCCGGAAATTAATAACGGACGGCCAAAAATGAGACAATGGGCTAATCAAGCCATTGTTTAGAGATTATCAAAAGGGTGCCATTCCCTGCTATGCGTGTCCCATATCCGTAAACTCCGTGTGAAATTGTCTCTCCGATGTCCAATGCATCACGCATGTGTGTGCGTAGAACGTGGAGTCTATGTTGTGTACAAATCATGTAATGACTCTAGACCTGTTCAGCGGTGTGACTAATTACCGCCCGGGACCGCCCGGGTTGCCCCACGTGGAGACAACATCTCGACGTTATAACGCAGCGACATGCCACCTGAGGGCAACATAAAAAAAATGTACTCGCTCGCTCGTCTCCGGACGGTCATATTAACCCCACAAATGTCGATATTGGCTAAAAGAGCCTGGGTGATTACTGGTGTCTTGAAAACTGTCTTCGTGTGTTTTCAGACAGATTATTTTGGTGATTTTCGGAAGTGCAATACACCTGAGTGTTAATTCCATATATTGACTCGTTGACGCGTCTACGGCCGATGTTATTAACCCCTCAAATTCCGGTAAAATAGTGTACAAACAAAAGGAACCTTGCGACCACCCGGGACCGCCCGGGCTGCCCCATGGGCCCGTGGACACTATATCTTTGACGTTATAACATAGCGACATACCCCACAAGGTCAACATAGAACATGTTACTCGCTCGCTCGACTCCGGCCGGTGTTATTAACCCCTCAAAATCCGATAAAATGGTATATAAAGAAAAAGAACACTGAGACCGCCCGGGACCGCCCGGGAGGACCCATGACCCCGTGGACACTATATCTCGACGTTATAACATAGCGACATACCCCACGAGGTTAACTTAGAAAATGTTACTCTAGGGTCCTGCGAATTGGAGATTTTGATCGAATCGAATATCGAATCGAATTCAGGAAATCGAATCGAATATCGAATTGAATATCGAATCGAATATCGAATCGAATCATATCTGTAGTATGTTGCATTCTCAATTGGGCATGTTTTGTCAACGATTAGACGAAATGTTCCATGAACTACATGCACTACGTTCCATCATAACTCATGTGGCGATGAACCGTCATTTAAAATACTATTAACTTCAATTGATAATTGATTAGAACGTCTATGCGACCGTCACGGCGATTAAAATATCATCACTTAACGGATTATTGGAACTAAAATCACGCAAAATTTGTACAGATTGCACGTGCATGCAAAATTGCAAATCAACATTCGGAATCACCCGTTATTATAAACTTGAAGATGCAACAACAGTCGCAGTGTAGCCTGTTTATGTAGTGCTGGATGCTTCTTGGACAGATGATTCCATAGAAGGGTCGTTGTCCCAGATGCTTGCTATTTATACACCATGTTGCATTCATCACATGTGTACGCCTGCAGCTTTATCATCTTTAAAATAAACATGAATAACGGATGACGTTTTGTCAAGTCGCGACCTGAGTTCCAATCTGTCCTAAGTACCGTTGTGCTACGAAACGTCCGTTGGGGTACTGTTGGAACCGGAATTAAATTCTCTACAAGATGATCGCACCACCGAAGCGATATCTCGAACAATAAGACCGTAAACCACAGTTATTTATTGTCCGAAGTACGCGAAAGCGAGGTGTGTTAAGAACTGACATGTTCCATCTGCTTTCATGCACATTGGGGACCGGAACCATAGTGGTCAATAACGCAGGTGGATATATTTTTTTAGTACCATCTTGTTCTATTTCAATATTGACAATGTGTGAATCATTCTTTGTATAGTAGAGTCGCTTATGTCCGATTTTGGGCTCCCGTGGGAAATTCATGAACAAATATAGAGACCATGTTTATGAGCCAATATATGGTCTCTACTTAAGAAAAAAAGTTGTTAGACCGCCTGGAGTCGCGACTGGGTGGTCTGATGATGTCACAAAGATGGCCGCCATGCTCATTTTCTTATGTTCGCTATTGTTGGATTTCATGATACAATTATATTTGAGATATAAAATATTTGATAATCTTTTTGTAAAATGTATGGTGTGATGCAATGTTATTTGTTCATATTAAAATTTGTCCTCTCAATCAAAGATGGCCGCCAAAATGGCGACCGGAATTTGGCAATTTGATGATTTTCCATACATGTCGCCTACATCATTTCCGATTGTATCAAACTGATGACGATTATGGAATATAGTTTTCTTCCATCTAGATAGAAAATCACTTAGGCATTGCATTAGTTGATTTCTTGGATCATAACCTTGATTTTCTTCTCCAAATGCGATGTTTTAAAGGAAGTGGTATGAATTTTCGCCAAAATATACTTTTTTATTTTCTAACTATTTCCTTAAAGAAAATTACAAATAATCAGTGATGGAAAGCGTAGAATCACTACATAAGGTATTTACATCTAACTGGTTCCAGAAACTGTCAACTTAATCCAAGATGGCTTCCAAGATGGCGGTCAAAATACGACATTAGTCAAATTTATCTTCTTTCACACAATTACGTTTCTGCCATGTAGAAGGTGAATGTAGCAGACTAATTTGCTTCTTCCAGATAAATAATCGCCATATGACACATTCAATTTATTTGTCTTACCGCAGTGACTCAAAATGCGAGTTCGTATGACAATTATTTTCCAAATAAGCATAGTGAAAATTCACCAAGATTATATTTTTTAAACGTCAATCAACATGTCCACCACAGGAGAACGTTATATCGGTGCTATATATACGAGTGGATGTACTCCGATTTAGATAGTCCGAAGTTACTAATATCTTAGTGCAATGGAGGTGGCCGCCAATGTGGCGGAAATGTAGACATTTTACATTAAAATACATATATTTTCGCAATATATCCCAGCGCGTTAGCAATGACACATATGCATATCATTATCATACATGGGCTTTCGTTGAGAACATACAATTCACTATATAAAACCGAAATATATGTTCAAGCATGTTAAGTAAATTGACTTGTGCCAAACTCGATTCTAATATTATATAAATATTTAATAGAGACAACACGGTATGTGGAGTTGCCAGCTTCAGGCGCTGTCAGTTACCAGCGCTCAAATGTTGCAGGTGGTCGCTATTAATTCTTGCATATCGATAACGATTGAGTATATATCAACTCGTATACTAAAAGGTCCAGCGACAGACTCAATCAGATACTGTATATAGCTAACATTGACTGGCTTTTGAAGCCTGAAATTGAAAATATAAACCAGGAGATCGCCCGGGTGTTGTTAAGATACTATATCTATAGTTTAATCTTGTCAATTTCGCCATGGTACATGTACACCTCGGTATAAGCTTGGTTGCTGAATGAGGCTGGATAGTCTGTCGAAGTCACACGGAATTTTCTGACATGATATGCATAAATATCTTCGTAAAATGTATCCTTTTATCGGTACGTTTGGTGATTGGAATGGAAAATCAACACGAAAGGACCAGACACCACATCTGCCGTTCTGGCAATCACATATGCGTAGGAAGAAATATTGATGATTGCCTCATGCTTAAACAGATTCTTGTCACCAGTAACTGTTCATACTAAGTACAGGTACATTTCCACGTGCGCATTAATATGACGACCCCAAGATGGGATAGAGTTTGAACTAGAACTCAAGCAATATACTTACTTGAATTACAGCCATTTTAACATAGTTTTGTATTACTACATGTATGTATATAATTAGTTTGTCTCAGATACAAGTATCGCTAATGTGTATCTGGACAACCACACTCTCGTTGTGTGGTGTGAATATAAAATGATTCCCGGAACTCACATAAGCCTGTACAGTTGATGTCGGAGATGTCGAATCCGGTCCACGATAAAACGTATATATTGATTGCCGTATTATTCATGGAATATATACTGTTTAAACTAGGGTCTACTTATCAAACTGGATTGCTTATGAAGTGAACATGTATGTGGCTCTTCGGACAATAACCTCCCCGGGGCCGTTTCGATTTCTGCTTAATATCATCTATATATGCCACTAGGTTGGGGTAGATTATCACGATGCATGAATGTAGCATGATATATACAATTTGTGGGATATAGCCAGAGTGATTTGATAACTCCTAGTCAAATAGCATTAGAATAGTTTGAGGCATTAGCATATAGGTTGAATTGCTTATATAATATGATCTGAAAGATGTCATTCTTATAGTGAACCATGGCGACCTCCATAGTGCACGTGCTAATTCAACTTCCTTCATTACCGCAATTCCGTTGGTTCATGATAACGTTCTAACCAGAATCAATATGGCACGTCACGAGCTGGTATCAACTCCAACTATTACTTCACATTATGTTGTAAGACGTTAGTGGATTACACTGCCCTATTATGTCATTCAGTATTCAGAATATGGATTATAGAGGATAGTGGACATACTAGATCAAACTGATGACACCAGAGGACCCATCACTACCAATGGATTCTTCGCCCGTTTCCCATCGTGTGGTCTTACCTTTAGTCAAAACATGGGAATTCGTTATATAATAAGTATCACCTGTCTATTTTTGATTCGTGTCTATTGCGTTTACCATTCATATTCTTTCTTCATCTAACTACAGGGTTCGATATGCAGAGCAGTTGTGCAGTTCCTGGTGATTTCGATAAACTTATAAATAATCACCAATGAAGTGGGACCAGCAGCACAATGATAACCATTGCCAATAACAACTTTCCTGTTGAAATGATGTTCACACGAAATCAATTCATTGTCCCACTAAACGCTTCATATACCTAAATCATATAAATCAATATGGGACATCATTTTTCTCCTGTACTATCAATTGTCCATACCAGCCAACTGTGTTCATAGAAGTCACCGTTCGTATATTGGGCGAATCACTTTGGAATCACCGCCAATTAACTGAACACGAGGAAAGTCAAGAACCAGACACATCACTTCGTCTGGTGTCGGGATCTTGCCTGGCGTATGATATGTTCACGTCAACTGAATAAACATACACTGAGATGTCAATAACTTATATTTTCTTCACAAAAGAACTCACAGTATGCTATACAAGTGGTTGGACTACATGTACTTCGCTGAATATCATCCATATTTCAGAATCTGGTATTCACAATATATCACTTTAATCTTGAGACGGCACGCTACCCCTTATAGGAATATATTAACGAACCAAAGCGGGAAGCTTTGGGTCGTATATAGACTATATCTGATATTGTGACGTCACCAATTATTATCTAATACGACACTGTTGTTTTGAATTTGGGGAGCACGAATGTCGCACAGTAGATCGGTGGGCTTAAAGCATTAATGTCGTAATCGGCTGCCAAGAGGCCAACCCAAATCAGTCGACGTGCAACATTCTCCTATTTATATAAACGTCATAAAATCATTTATTTGTTTTTATTTATAAGGGAAAGTAGGTCCATACTGAATTTCTAACGGGTCTACTCTGGCACTCTACTGGATCAAATCATCGGATCCTAGGAAGTTTTAATATTTTTTTAAATAAACTAAAATCACCACAACTCAACACGATCTACGTGTAGGCCTATCTCAAAGCTTTATTTTCCAACTTATTCACAGCAGTTGATCAATAGGCCTACTTCGTGGTTCTGTAGAGACTATAACGTGTGAAAGGAAATAAGATAATATTTAATATGGATTTGATCGTTATCATAAGTCTGCATACTTACATGCATCTGATAATCCATATATATCCTATTTTCTTGAATAGAATGAAAACACATACTTATGAACAAAGCAGAAGATACATTCAGTTCCACGCGAATTCGGTCAATGGTGAAAGTTACACGATGACGTTGTGTGTCGACTATTATTGAAATCGACATAATGACATGTTATATATGAGTGAAATGAACATCCTGAGTATCTGAAGCGGAGAGCTCCCCCAGTACGCCAAGTAATATAATTTAGTTAGTTTCAGTTCGATGCACTCTCGACAACATACATAACTATTTATAATTACCCCACCAAACATAAGCCGTATGCATGTGGATCTTATTTGGTGGGAATCTGTAAAGTGATTTTGACAAGAATTTGTTTAAACACTACATGCAGAAACGCCTATGTGATTGTTTTAGCTTTGGTTCGTTTATTACGCTTGCGTATGATCATATTACCCACCTATGTGGGTCAATTCTATTTTGATCTGCCGTGGTTGTCAATACGATTGAAACATGCTAAGTTCAGCTAAAAGAGGTTCAAATGGTGTTGCCATGCAAATTTAATTCAAGGTTACAACGCAACTAACAATGAGACAAGCAGGCCAAATGACAGCCAAATAATTAATTCTACTATTGTTTGTGTTTTATAGACAAGGATGTGTTGTTTCTTGCTTGCCATGAATAACGGTACAGAGAAGTACAATCCCCACTTCATAGCTATGACACAATAAACAGCTGTGTATTCCTACCTTATATGATACACTATATATATATATATTGAGTAGATGTCACGATAAGAACTAACACCAACGCGTATCTGCATAATCAATTTTCCATTTGATATGGCACCCACCAATATTTCTCAATTAGAACTCCGGCTTAGAATATAACACAGAAGTTTAGACATTGGGATGGTAACACAAGCTATGATTGAGGTCTACACATATTTCTAATTTCACATAGAATGTTTGATTTTCTCTTCAACTCACTCTTCCCGTAATATCAGGAAACATATGCAGTGTAGGACATCCGTTAATTCGTATAATAAATTAAAGCTATGCGCATTGACTTAAAAATAGACGATTAACCTAATTCCCCATGATGGAATGCCAGGGCGACAGTTGGTGGTGTAACGAACACTGACTTTTTTCATTTTGACTGCCATTTTGGTAGCCATCTTGGGTGAAATTGAACAGTCTGTTGAAGTGTGATACTAATGTTTGTTAATAATTCCGTACGCGACACGAATATTTCTCCCCCTCAATGAGTTCCGCTCATTTCTTTAAATCTATTGATAGAATATCGGAATTGATTTTTGATAAAATGCTATAATTCGGTTATCTAAAGTGGATATTTGACAGATCGAACACGTTGTGTACAATAACATTGGTGCACTACATTGGTTAAGTATTAAGTAAACACTGATTTATCACAATTCGTAGTCGCTACCAAAGGAAAGATCATTTAAATGAGATTCTTGAAAATCGCAAAATTGTTGATATTCTGATTCCATTTTGGCGGCCATCTTTGACTGGAATAACATTTTCCCGTGAATTTGGGTACTTCACTTTCAGAACTGCTATTGATGAATTGCCCTTACTGAGAAAAATGTCTAACAATTAAGAAATATGCGCAGAAATCATCAGTCCTTAGGGCAACCCTACATCTGAACTGAACTGACAATGACGCCATTTCTGTGACGTCATAATTCTCTCCAGTCGCGGACCCATGAAGCCTAACAAACTTTTTCCGACAAAGTAAGTGATACCCAATCAGAATATTATAGTCTCTACATTTGTTCAACAAATTCCCACGAAAGTACATAAGCGACTCTACTAATAAGTCTTCTTGCCACATGGAACAATATGGATGTAAAATATGTTCGAAGCCGACACCTTATCATATTTAAACCGTATATACAGTATCTGCTTGCAATAATTAACCCTCATACAACTGTTTTGCGATGAACTAATTCGATATCCGGGTAGCTGTAGTGCTCAATATAACTTCTCTTAGTTCTCTACCACATGCCAGGAGTTTTTTTGTTGTGTGGTAAGATAGAACCACGCACAACATACCGAAAACAATAGTTGTCTGCAAAACGATCCCGAATCATCATTTCGATTACCTTTATTCCCTTTCAAACTATAGTTCTTTCACGGTAAAACGAATCCGATAGATGTTAAAAGACAATGGTATTTCACTAATCGACACTAATCATTACTTGAAGGTTACTTGAAGAACGTGTTAATTGCTGGTTGATATATCGGGTCTATTTAATTGACGGGGAAATTGTCGTCTTTTTGAGTGGCATTTATCGATCCATCCATCTATTGATGAACTACAAAAATATAAGCTATCAACGACGTCATATGCGACAACAAGACACTGGCTGAACTCCGAGCGTAAAATTAAGAATCGATCGTCCTTTTGTCTCGATCAGTGCATGCATTAATTATTTATCGATATGGGTTTTTAATGGCGTGGTGCCACTTCAGTCTGAAATGAAACGCATCAAACGGTACGTTATCTTTAACACCTTCTATAGATTCAGTTTGCATAGTAGCCAATACACATGGCTGAAACACTAAGAACACACAACGAAATGTGAATCTGCTGAAATATTAATATAGCCATAGAAGTTATTTTGGAAGTTGATTATCATTCTTCTGATATTTGAAAAGAAAAATGTTTTTTCACCGTTATTATGGCGTTAGTAATTTAGTACGTAATGGTCAGCAGCTCATTGTGAACTATGTGTTGTATGCGCTTACAATTTGAAGTGAGCATTGTGGTAATCGGAGGTGACCGCTTTTCAACACGGAATTTGTTTTAGCAGCCGATATATACAATACGCCAAATGATTGAGACACAATGTGGCTAAACAAAAATCACTCAATATGTACATTGATAATTGACATTATATGGGTAACTGTGTCCAGGAGAAACACAGCATTGTGTATAATTAATGTTCATGCTAATCACATTTCAAATGAAAACACTCTGATGTTATTGCTTAATGTTCCAAGCGCCTTTTACAAATCTATATATGCAATTCATTAGTAAGATATATTTTTAATTGCCTTCTGGAATATACCTCCATAATTGCTTTTTCGCCCAAAGAACCGCCCACGCATATATCAGATTAAAACCAGTAAATATGTATACACTTTAAAGATAACAGCAGTGTAACGCCTATACAAGTTGAGCCATACGCATGTGAGGTGACACAGACGAAGTGTACATATATTTGATATATATAATATATATGTGTATGTATGTGATTGTATTGTGTATATATATGTATATGTATGGATATATGTATATGTGTGTGTATGTATGTGTGTATATGTGTATGTATGTATATATATATATATATCTCTATATATGCGAGAGATATATATATATATATAGCATACACCTATGGATTGATATTATTAACATATCCACATGCATGCGATTGGAGGTATACCTATGGTATGGTTTACAATTTCATTTACGCTATATCGTAAATCTATTTTTTGTAACAGTGATGAACATGTATATTAAACTGAATTGCAACATAGTACATGTATTGCTAAAATGTTTGTTGTTTGAAGATATACATGTCCACTTGTATGTGAGATGGATATACCGATAGTATGAATTCAAATTTCGATTTATAATATAATGTACCATGTAGCTAGTAACCGATGTTTTGATTAAAGCACACACAAGAACCAAAACACTCGACCGTAGATATGTGCACATGCATGAGAGATGAACAGTTACCGATGATATAGATTACAAATTATAGTGCAACGCTATATATCTTCCATGCATTACTCAATGTTTGATTGTTGATTGACCATATACATGTCCACATTTATGTGAGGTGACGCATACCGATACCTATACTGTGAGGTATCAGTGCTGTACATGTATATATAGCATACACATACACCAAATAATTGCTGTACATGTATCTATAGCATGCACGTACATGGACTAATATACTTTAAATATCCACGTGCATGCGATGGGAGGCACACATGTTATGTTTTTTTAATTTTTATTTTCATTGCAACGTTATATCATAAACCTAGTTAAACCATACTATGATTGATGTCCACATGCATGTGAGGAGAATCGTAATGTTGCGATAATTTTTAAGTTATATTGAATTGATATCGTAGACACATTAACCAATACTTGTTCTATATTTTAACATGATACATGATTGTCGATCATACACATGCCCATATGCATGTGAGATTACACGTATTGATCATATGGAATTAATTACTATTGTAACGCTAGGAGGAATATCACAAATGCATTTCCCAATGCTTTATCATATACATGTTTACATTTATATGATAATGGGCATAATGATATTTTGATTTCAAATATATATTTATAATGATATATATCGTAGGGCTTGTGACCGACGTTTGATTAAAAACGCACATGAGACCTAAATTAATCGACCATACACATGTCCATATGCATGAGAGTTGAAACATACATATAGAATGGTTTTAAACTATGCTGCAACTCTATATATAGTACATATATTGTTCAAATGTTTATTGTTTGCCTATATATATGTCCACATGCATGTGAGATGGGGTACACCGTTAGTGTGAACTCAAATTTCGATTTATAACATAATGTACCATGTAGCTAGTAAACGTTTAACAAACACACACGAGAACCAAAATACTTGTCCATATATATGTCCACATGCATGTGAGATGAAACCTACCGATGATATGGATTACAAATTATGTTGCAACGCTATATATCGTACATGCATTACCCAATGTTTGACTATTCATTGATCACATACATGTCCACACGAATGTGAGATGAGGCATTTCGATATTATTTCAAATTTATACTTATTACAATATATTTAGTAACCAACGTTTTTTAGTAACCAAGTGAGACGTGACATCTTTCTTTACTCACACGAAAATATACGCACCTTAATTTTGATCCGATATATACATGACCATATACACTATCCATAGACACGGGCGCTAGTATAATCTACATATTGAGTACCGGGCTTTCAAAAGTTTATTTTTTAAGTGCAATTTAAAGAATATGATGAACATGTATAACGACTTTACATAGAATTGGAAAGATCAAACATAAAATATAATTAATGCCTTAATTCTTAATCACATAGTTCCGAGACCAGTGGTCGCGTATCGGGAATAGCATGCCGAAAGAACCGGACGAAAACAAATGTACATACCACATTTAACCCATCCCCTCCCCCGTATGAATGGTGTATGCTCTCAGAACGCTCTGTGTCATATTAATGTCTATGATCATCAATGTTACATGTCTTTGTGTTTATTTTATTCATATATACCGACGGCTTCAAAATTTAAAACAATATGTAACATCAACTTGTATTATACATGTACCAACCTACTATATATGTACACCAGCCTTTGTTTAGAATGTGTCGACAACTGTTACGTTTGGTCCAGGATGAGTTGTAGACGTCGCGAATCCAATAATGTCAACCATTAAGATCGTATCAATGAACTGCCGAGGGTTGAATCAGAGACAGAAAAGACGGGATGTGTTCGATCACCTCAAGTCTATCAATGGTTCTATATACTGTCTTCAAGACACACACTTTACGAAAGACCAAGAGAACATTATAAGATCCGAATGGGTGCACATTTTCTTCTTATAAATCGCAATCCAGAGACGTGGCCATACTGTTTATAAATACGTTTCAATTTGAATTACACGATTTCATACAAGACAAAAATGGTAACTATATTATTTTAGATGTCTCGTTAGAGGAAATTCGCATTACCCTTACAGTTATTTACGGACCAAACGATGACGATCCAAAATTCTATAAAACGATTGACGATAAAATTGCCTCCATTGGGAACACTCAGGTGATAATATGCGGGGACTGGAATCTAGTCCAGGACCAAAACCTTGACACATACAATTATCTACATACTAATAATACTCAAGCAAAAACAAAAGTAGAGGCCATGGCACATGCCCATGGTTTAATCGACCCATGGCGTCTTATAAACCCAACAGTGAAGCGTTTTACATGGCGCAGAAAGTCCCCATTAAAAATGGCGAGACTTGACTTTTTTCTTATGTCATCAGACCTCCTTACTCTCGTTACTGATACATCAGATATACTTCCGGGCTATCGAACCGATCATTCGATAACTACTCTAGAACTTAGAATAAATAATATCAAACAAGGACGCGGATTCTGGAAGTTCAACAACTCCTTGCTTTTTAGAGAAGAATATAAAAATATCGTCAGAGACACCATAAATGATAATATTCAAAGATATAAAAAAACAAACTCCATTAGCGGTCTGGCACCGAATAATTTTTCCATAGCAGATTCATTATTCCTGGACGCACTTTTACTTGACATCAGAGGGAAAACAATTCAATAATTCTTCTCGCTTGAAAAGACAGAAAGCTAATGACGGAGATAAATTAATACAACGAAAGGGTAAAATAGAACAAGAGCTCGCGACCTCGAGTGCTCAATCCACAAACATAATGCTAGACGATTTGAAAGACATTGAAATTAAACTACAGGCCATAAGAAAGGATCAAATAGAAGGTATTATGACACGAACGAAAGCTAAGTATATTGATGAAGGCGAAAAACGTCAATACTTATCCAAATCTATAAATGAAATTAGAGACAGTAACAATAGAAAAATCACAGAATCAGTCGATATTATATAAGAAACCAAAGCATTCTACGAAAGGCTTTACACACAAACAACGAACATTAACCCCACTTCGAAATTATCTGATATCAGTGCCCCTTCACTTACTCCGACCCAATCACACTCCATTGAAGGCGAAATCACTTTACCCGAACTGACTGAAGCATTGCGAAAAATGAAGA
This sequence comes from Siphonodentalium dalli, assembly GCA_032622095.1. Classification (NCBI taxonomy): domain Eukaryota; kingdom Metazoa; phylum Mollusca; class Scaphopoda; order Gadilida; family Siphonodentaliidae; genus Siphonodentalium; species Siphonodentalium dalli. The sequence goes on along the minus strand of CP136069.1, from coordinate 14,501,391 downwards.
ACGGAAAATCACCTGGTCTTGACGGGTACACAGTTGAGTTTTACAAAATTTTCTGGAACGATCTAAATATCTTTGTTCTTAACGCACTTAATCATGCCTTCACAAAGGGGGAACTATCTACCACACAAAAACAGGGTATTATAACTTTAATCCCAAAAGGTGACAAACCAAGGATGTATCTTAAAAACTGGCGTCCAATATCTCTTCTAAATATATCGTATAAACTGGCATCTTCATGTATCGCTAACCGGATAAAATCAGTTCTACCTACCATAATTAACGAAGATCAAACCGGTTTTCTTTCGGGGAGATTCATAGGAGACAACACGCGTTTAATATACGACATACTACACGAGACTGACATACACAACATACCAGGCATGTTACTATTGATAGACTTGGAGAAGGCGTTCGACATTGTTTCATGGTCATTTATCGATGAGTGCTTATTGACATTTTACTTCGGAGAATCGATTAGAAGGTGGATAAAAACGTTTTATAAAGACATTAGATCGGCAGTCCTCGTGAACGGCACAATATCTCCCTTTTTCCAGCCACCGAGAGGCTGTAGACAAGGAGACCCGGTATCTCCGTACATTTTTCTCCTATGTGCAGAAATACTTGCAATTATGGTGAGGGAAAATAAAAAGATAAAAGGCATCACCCTCGGCAGTACAGAACATAAAATTAATCAGTATGCCGACGACACTACACTCATCCTGGACGGAAACGAAGAATCCCTTAAAGAAAGTTTGAATGTTCTCTACACATTCGCAAACATGTCAGGATTGAAAGCCAACCTCGAAAAATGTCAAATAGTTTGGTTAGGCGCAAAAAAGGACACCACCGGTGCACCCATCGAAAATTGCGACATTTCTGTAAGAAAACAATTCAAATTGCTGGGAATAACATACAGTACAGATTTATCGCAATTGCATACCCGCAATTTTGGAAACAAACTTATCGAAATGAAAGCCGGAATTGAAAAATGGGAGCATAGAGCCTTAACTCCACTGGGTCGTATTGTAATAATCAAATCTACCATAATTCCAAAATTAGTCCATCTATTCCAATCTCTTCCAAATCCCACCCAAACTTTTATTGACGAAATAGATACCATGTTATTCAGGTTTATCTGGAACTGGAAACGAGATCGAATTAAACGTTCACAAATGTGCAAAAGTTATCAACAAGGCGGCCTAAAAATGACAAAAATTAAAGAATTTATCGAAGCTCTAAAAAATAACCTGGCTCAGACGATTCACCACAAAACACGCAAAATGGATAAGTATCGCCCCCGAAATATTATCTGATCCACTATTTCTCACATACGGTGCAAAATACCTGGAATCGATCAAGGATACAATCATAAACCCATTTTTGGTGTGACGTCATAACGGCTTGGAAAAACTTACTCAAGAAGCTATCCATTAAACATTCACATCTAATCTCAAATACTTTATGGAACAACGATAATATTAACATAAACCAATACTCGATTGATATACAGGAATGGAAGCGAAAAGGCGTGATATTTGTGAATGACCTTATTTCCGACAACAATGAACTCCCAACTGTAGCTAGGATGAAAAAATGTATGATATATCTACAAACTTTATTACAATCCATAGCATCAATAAACAGTTGATCAAGCTGTCGCGTTTGCTTGACCAAAGACTATAAAAACAACAAAATCCCCTCATTCCCGGGCAGTTATCATTACTTCTAAAAAGTATACGGGGTTGCAAAGATTTTTATGACATTCTCATATCGGATAAAATGGCAAAACCTTCCTCAATACAGAAATGGGCATTAGAACTTGGACATAACAAGTATCAAGTACCATGGACATATACATTCGCACTGCCGTTTAAATCACTCTCTGACACCAGGTTGCGATGGTTCCAGTTCCGCATAAATACTAGAATTCTGGCGACCAAACTGTTAGTACAAAAGATGAAAATTACTAGCGATAGTAACTGTAACCGATGTCATATAATAGAATCAATTTCCCACATATTTTTTGACTGTCCTATAGTATCATGTTTCTTAAGAACAGTACAACGCTGGATAAACACCAACATACTAGATATCCAACTTACAAAATGTAACATATTATTTGGGGTCTCGCCGGAAAAGGGTGCCAATATAAGAAACATTATTTTACTTATTTCAAAATACTATATCTATAAAACGAAATTCGATCCCATTGAATTATCTTTAAAAGCTTTTTTGAATGAATTAGTTAACCGATCTCATATGGAAAAGATCATTGCTTTGAGAGGTGATAGACTGTTGAATTTTCAGGAGGAATGGGGTGCTTTGACAAAAGCGTTAAACAATAGCTCATAAGCAATAAAAAAGCTATTTTGACAAATAACCAGATACAATCAATGCAAAGACTGACACCAGGTACCAATCCAACTTATAGTTTGTTGTATTGATATAGGTGTACACGCAAACACAAATAAATACCAACATATATCGTGTTTTTGAAGGTATTATTGTTTGTTTTTTGTTTTGTCTATCATATATAAACACTTATTGATATGCATGTACTGTATGGTGTGCAAGGAGAGTGCATGGTTAGTGTGCAAGGACCCACCCGCCCCACATGTGATGTCATTTTAATTATTAACATGATTGTTTTTGTAATACTTACAAATATATTATATGTGTATGACATCATTGTATATAATGTACATAAATCATATGAATACAAAAAAAAAAAAAAAAAAAAACCACACAACGAATGAACTTAATATAGATCTAGATTGGTTGTACCGACCTCAACTCTTTGTTGCTTCATGGAATGCTAGAACGTTCAGCAACCTGTTATAGTGTGGTATATACGATTGACACTTAAATATAAGTATTGTCATCGCGATGGGTGTTGCTCTTTTAAAATGTGGCATCGGTTAAGACCGCCATAAACAGAAATAATATAAATTTACAGACATATTGTGTAAAATCATAAATAGCATGTTATTGTCAAGACCGTGCGGTTTGTTAATAAACAAAAATCCATATTATGATACAGTAGAGTGAGTAAAGTGTGCTATACGCAAAGCGCTCAACACAGAGGAGTCCCCGATAAGTTCACTTTAACAAGACTTCTGCGTTGAATTAAATTCTCGGTTCACACAAAGTGTTTTGTGGGTAATATCACATTCATATTATCATTATACTATACTTTTAGTATATTCTTGATAAAATTCATAATTAGGTAACTTTTATTTTATTTTCAATATTGTGACTTTTGACGAAACTGCAGAACATTTAAGTCATTTTAAGAGTTATTGTTCATTTAGCATGGTTAAGACTGTTCTAGATCACTGTTAAAGCAATGATAACCGATCTCAAACTACAAATATGATATCTTGTTATCGCTGGCACAGGTTAACTTATATTATGTACTGTTGCGTATAACCTGATAAGTCAGTATTCAGGTGCTATGCCAACTGGGGAAATGTAGCATCGCCGAAAATCTCAAACAAATCAAAAGTACCGTCTAAACTACGCTCAATTGTAATTATTTACTTCTCAATTCGGGTCGCAACTGTATACGGTAAACTAACGAAACCGGTTTCACATTCGAGAATATCTGCATTTAATCTACTTTATATTTTGGGACTTCTGTTTGTTTGTTTGTTGTTTGTCTGTTAGCTATGGCCGGGAAAACTGCCGGGCGGATTTAGCCCAAACTTGCTATCTGAGGGTAAAAACCGCGGGAATAGTCATCGGACCGCTTCCGAGAACGTCAGAGCACTCATTATCCAACCTCCCGCCACCGCAATGGGAATTCATGGGTTAATCGCGTGATAGTTAAAGAGCGTTCGTATCCGCAGTGTCGTCGATAAAGAGCGTGTATGTGTCCAGACATGAGCGTGTTGTGCCTGTGTACAGACATGAGCGTGTTGTGTAATTCTTAAGTGTTCGTACTTAAGGATTCCTGGGAATGGGGGAGATTTTCATCTGGTCAGTTTTTCCGCCCGAGGTGACCTTCACCTTGAAACGGGTACCCACAAATGATCTAATATATAGTTTGGGACTTCTGTTTGTTTGTTTGTCTGTCTGTCTGTTAGCTATGGCTGGGAAACACAAGAAAATATTAATGCCAACTAAAATAAAATGCGACAACAAAACATGACACGGATATAAAGGCCATTGACACGGATTAACAAATATGCATATATATATATAATTCAATATATGAAATTGTTTTTTATTATAAAAGATTTTTCTGACAATTCTTTGTTCATTGACGAAATCAATCCGGGCCAAATATACCCGAAAAAAATCCTACCGCACGTGATACTGCGGCAACTCTTTGATGTCGCGGATTATTCACACCTCCCGCACTGTCCCTGACTGGGATGCAGACTACGCCGTAAACACGGCTGACCACGCTATTCACACGGCATGAACACGACTTCAACACGGATGACCACGGCGTGCACTCAGATGACCACGGCATGTACACGCCGTGTTCAGACCATTTTTGAACACGGTGGCCATTTTGCCGAAATTGATCACGCTAAGAACCGACTTCAACACGGATGACCACGGCGTGAACTCGGATGACCACGGCATGTACACGCCGTGTTCAGACTGTTTTTGAACACGCTGGTCATTTTTCTGAACTTGACCACGCTAAGACCACGCGCGATTTTACCGTGTTTTTTCCGTGTTAAAATGTTGGCCACGCGTGGTTTTGAAAAAACCACGGGCTTTGTACTGCAGTACAAGGCCCGTGGATTTTTACATGTCCACGGAAGACCACGCGCGATTTTTCCGTGGTTTTTCCGTGTTCAAAATCTGAACTCGCCAAGAACACGGTCTGGGTAAACGTGTTCAATCGTGTTCAGATTTTGAACACGCTCTGATCACGTTTGAACACGCTCTGATCACATTTGAACACGGAACATCCACGCTATGATCACGGTACGGCGAACGGGTGACCACGGCCAAATGATCACGTTTGAAGACGGAAATCCACGCTATGACCACGGATGACCACGGCCATAACACAGGTGACAGCGACATGACCACGGAAGAACATGGCTGAACACGGAGCCATCGCTGGTGGCCGGAGCTTGGCACGCAGCGGTGGCGGAACTCGCGGTGTGCGTTACGTAATTAAATATCAACTCCCTAGTCCAAAATATTTTCTCGAAATTGCTGCTCAAATTGGCAAATGAGCAGCATCATTTTATTTAACGGAAATTTCATCGAAATTCAACCGGTCGATTGTAAAAATTGGCCCAGAGAAAGTAAAGCTACCAATATACCGCGATTACTCATAAAAATAAAATACATGTAATACATTGGTTGCTCTGTACCAAGTGTGCTTCATTACTGTGCTTCTTCGTGTATTTTATCTTGCTTGTATGAAATTTAAGTTTTGTTATCAAATAAAGTTCATATAAATAAAAAGTGTTCCTACTTCAATTCTGAACTGAAATGTAATTGTAATTGTAATTGAATTACATTTCAAAGTAATTGTAATTAATTACATTGTGAAATAGATGTAATGAGATTGTAGTTGTAATTGAAAAATGTGGAAGTAATTGTAATTGTAATTAATTACATTCACAAGTAATTGCCCCAAGCCTGGTCAGATCATCATAAAATTTGTCATGGCGGTTAACATTGGAATATAGATGGGAACTAGTCATTTTGGAAGCTACCAATTGTGTTTGAATTTCATTGGCAAAAAGCCGCCAGCAACCATCTTGGGTTTTAACTTATATATATCTCTTCATGTTGATAATCTAGTATTACGTAGACCTTTCCACTTTCGACATTTTTAATTGCTCCATTGACTTTAACATATCAAATTATTCCCTTTCCAAGTTGAGCTAAGCTACAGTGTCATTGACACTTTCATTCTATTTTCAGACACCCTACAACCCGATAAATCGTCCACTGCTACATGAGCATATATATTCATAACCCAAACATTTACAAAACAGATATTATTCTACGTGTACATACAATATTTCAATTAACATTGTGGATATAACCAAAATGTACATGTAGATGAACAGCAGATTAGTTAATCAGTCTGGTGTCAGATATATTTTGGTGAAAAACTGTTTATATTATTAAAAGGAGTACATGATCGGAGTTTGATCGGAGCACCAATTTGGCTTGTATTGTTGACTTATTTTGCTGGTACATTGTGAAGCTGATGACTTTTAGCAGTAAAACTGAAAAAATTCACCATGGGCAATGAATGAAATTAAGTGGTTAGATAGATACATTGTATTGACAGCCGAATCACTTCTGTGCTAGTACTACTTGTATAAGCCAGGATTTTGGGACTATTCACTCTGAATTAAATAACATTCTCCCATGCGCCGCCCAAACCATAGGCGACCAGGTGATTCTGAGGCGCATTCCATAGGCATGTCCGGCACGCCAAAATCATGATGTCGCCCAGACAGTTCACTATCCTTTGCATTGGCTTATCGAAAATAAGTGCATTGTGCGAAGGTGGTTTGATATTCTACCACTAACCCTCCATAGTTTTCATGTACTGTAATTATGATGAATGTTATTGTCACTCACTCTATATAGTGGAGCGGCCGGAACCGATTTCAGAAAGTTTAGTCCATCGGCACCACACACGGGCTTGTGATACATCATTTTGAAGGTTATGACATTCCGCATCGGATAGGACCCGGTGTGAAATATACAGATGATGCAAAAGATGATTTTTAGCTGATTAAGTGCCAAAATTCAGCAAAAATCCCTATTTTTGTAAAATTCGGCAAAATGAGAAATAAAAGTATAGAAACGCGAACATTTTGCGCTACAATATTGTAGTCTATATACCTCTAGATATTAGCTATGATAGTGGTACGATATCTCTGATATAAAGAAGATTTTTTTTAGATTTATTGTAATAATAGACAAAACAGCTTTTTCAATTTTTTTGCCTCACTTAATGGGTGATAGATCAATACTGTTTTGACCAAAAATATCGTATATACTCTAGCAAAGTGCGGATATATATACCGCATCTGACAATATGCTGAATATGCCATCATATTTAACACGTGATGTGTTATGTAAGATTATTTCAACCCTCACCCCAAAATTCATCAAAAAGTCACCGTTTTAGGGAAATTCGGCACAAATGAATACAAAAGCACAGTTATTCGGGATATGTTTGTGGTATGATATAGCAGGTTACACACGTATAAAGCCATAGTAATGAAATGCCATGATTGCGGTGATAGATGTGAAAATTTCTTACATTTACGTGGAAAATAGACAAACAATCATTCATTTTCAGTTGTTTCGCCCCTCTTAATAGGCCATTATTCAGTATTGCATTGAATGGACATCCAGTATATAATATAGAAACTTGTGGAAATATATACTGCATATGACTGTAAGATAAGGATGTCATTCTTTGCCATAGATGCTATGTGGTGGTAGATTGTGTCACCCCACCCCAAAATTCAGAAGAAAAACAAAATCAGTTTTATAAATTTCGGTATGGCAGAATACAAAAGCACAACTCCGATTATTTTGTGCTATTATATTGAAGTCTACCAACTTCGAGATATACATTATGATAACGTCATGGTATCATTTACAGATGGCAAATTTCGGAGTTTTCTGATGAAAGTAGACCGAAAATCGTGAAATATAAACTTGTTTTGCCCCTCTACATGCGTGATAATTCAATTCCATTTTGAACAATAATCCAGAACAAACGTCAAGAGTTGACGAGACACATAACGCATTTGAATGTTTTCGGATTGTATCATCTTCTGTCGCATTTGAATGGTTAAGTTATATTGCACCCATCGCCCCAACAATACAATACATTGCAAGATGAGACAAGCAAGGAATATTCCTATACACATTTACGCATTATACACATACCTTATCAAGCTGAGGCGTTTGATGGTTACTTGAGTTGAAGAAATTACATCATTGTATATGTTTACTTCGCATAATATAGCTTGTATAAGATTATACGTATTGGGAGGTTTAGTTATTGTTAATAACCAGGTTCAGCCACAGTACATGTAACTTGTAACGTGTGTTGCCATTACCAACGAAATCATCTGACTCACATGACCATTCCGCTTACATGTACACCATCAAACAACCGTTTAGACGTTTTGTGTCAAATGTGCAGCATTGCGAAATGTGTATCAGAGGGGTGTCCAATCTTTATATCAATCGACGAACATGTGCTTAGTTAAATTTTGTTAAATTCTTCAGCAGCGGTGACCACGCCGTTACTTTTCCCAAATGGGTTGTTGGTACGACTTCCTTTACAAAACGTAGGTCGTCTGCACCCTGGAACCGATGAAAGTCAAAGTTTGTTTGTATCTGGGTGCAGAAATATTCTCCAATGAGGTCGCATAGCCTACTCTTCTTCGATACACATAGGGGCCGGATTCGTCATCTCCAGTTTAAACCTCCGAGTTTATACCTGGTTTAAACCTACATTGGTGGTCCAGCCAAACCGGGTCTAATGGGGCGTTTTTGTCGTTCAGTTGCCAGCTAATTGACAACTGTATTCAGTGATATGAGCATGCAGTCAAACACCCCTGTTACCAATCGGACCAGAAGGCATGCCGATATTACGCTTATTGACACGCCATTAATTATCGCGAATGCGTGCACGCTCATGGGATTTATTTCAATGAGAAACAGGTATCGCTTATGAACCACTAATCCGATATCATTCTGGGTTTCAATCAATCTTGCAAATGGCATGTCTCTCAACACGAGATTCACGTGCTGTTCATCACTTTGTTTGTGATTGATTTTCTGCAAGATGGTTTACACGAAAAGACAAAATGTTGTGTATTTACATGTATATATGTTTATACAAAAGAGTACACGATCTCTCTATCCATCTGTCTGTCCGTCTGTCTGTTCGCAACTTTTCTCTCAGACCCTGGACCGATTTCAATCAAAGTATGTGTGGTGACTCGGGGTAACTAGGAGGATGGTATAACAGCGTCAGGTTTTCAAAATTTTATTTTAAAAATGAGAAAAATGTAATTTAAAAAAAAAGAAGAAAATATAGTGTTGTTAAATTGAGAAAGGAGTTGAATCTAAGAAGAAACAAAATGTAAATTAATTTGTGTTTGTTTTAAATTTAATTAAATGTTGTTTTTTGTAATTAAAATTTTCAAATGATAAAAGTGTGCGCAAAGGTGTCGCAGGCTCCTAGCCCACAAAGGGGCCGCAGGCGCCTCTGACGTTGAATAAAGGCTCCATAATCTAGTCAATCATGCACCAATAGGTCAGTCAAGTAAAGGCAATTTGCTTATGAGTATACACCAGAAGCGGCATCTGAACTGTTGGACAGGTTTTAATAAAGAAATATATTACATGTGTTGCTTTTTTCAATGTTATAAATTTCTCGTCATGCAGAACATAAAAAAACTTCCCAGGCTTTAAATGAACAGGTGGAATATTATGTGAATGTATGGGCGTAACCACATGCAGTAGAGCTTTGTGGTATGATCTACAACAAAATGGGTTATCAAATTTGACCCATAAACAAAATATAATTTTAGGATTGCAAAGTACACCCCGTGTACATGGTATCACCGACCCGGAAGGTATCACCAAACCGGACCGAATGGGAAAGAATTTTCACGTATATAATATGCGAATATTGTGTTTCTCAATGTAAAACTGACAAGGAACCATACGAAGAAGGAATGTTTGCCCACCCGATGTCAGTCGGTTTTCCCAGATCTAACCATTTACCAGTCTTTTCTGTTTTGCTCTCTCAAATTTTCAAGAAAATCTATTCACTAACATAATCAGCGGCCTTCCACACTGCCGACAATATGTCCGTATATAATTGACTTTGTCAAAGAGGCATAGAATTGAATATATTTTTAAAAGCACGTGTCATTCTCAATATGGTGGGACCACTATCGATCCAGATAGATGTCAAAGTCGCGAATCAATATGTCGATAACACCGGATCTTCTGTGCAGTAAATATCAATAGTACTCATAGAGTTCTGGTGAGTTTTCGCGTGTTTTCGTGTGTATCGGAGACTAATGAGTTGGACGTATCTCATCTAAATATGAATACCATTTTCGAATCATGTATACACATCTATTATGGATCGATTAATTAAATTAATTGAACATCCATCTCAGCAGTCAAATTTGCTCAAACAAATAGGCGAATGAACGATTACGTATATATAAGGCCCTGATCACAAGAACATGCATACTGTCGGTTCGGATATCAGTTTAGTCGTATCCTAATCAGGTGCGTATTGAGACCCAATATGGCGAAAAAGCCCATATAGATTCAAGCTACTTCATCTTACTTGCCATGCATTAAATTTTGTCATCAGAGACAGTGTTTCTGTTTTTTTAACTGGGGTGTCTCGCCGAACCTCATTCAAACCGTTCATCAGGGAGACAAATCTGTATATCCATGCATTTTTCGGGCTACACCCGAAGTCAATGTTCTCTTAGTCTGGTTTTTGGCTCAATTCTAGATCTGGTGTATACATGTAACTCTGGCGAATCGCGTGGAAAGCATGGCCGCCTATATGAAACATTCTGTACTTCATGTATATACTATAGTATGGTGCATATCAAGCAAAATGGTCGGCATGACAGACGCCATCTTGTCTGGAGTCTAAGCGGCCACAAAACGCCAGGATTGTTACACTTCAGAATGGGGTTTCTGCGGTGGTCCAAACGTGATACCAAATCGAAGGCATCAAACATTTCGTATGCGATAGTGCAATTGAAACTCTCTGGGCTCTCTGTCTATTACTCGTCGATACATTTGGAGGTTCATGTGAGCCATTCCCGTTTAATATGTGTAGATAGTTTGTAACGGAGGGCTTATACACTCTCTAAACATATCACGGACATTTCTCATTATTTTCAGCATCGAAGAGTTACAAATGTCGATAACTGGCGTCGTAAATATCTCATTAAAATGTAATCATTAGCTTTCAACATCGAAAACGAAAACTATAGTGGAGTCAAGTCATGTAGGACATCTTTAACGGTGCTCCTGGAATCATTATCTCAATAGGGGTCCGCACTAATACCATGGAATCGATGTTCAACTTCACCGGATATTGGTCATTTAATTGTATACGGACTTCATCTGTTTCAGATAGTCATACCAAGTTCTGTTCCGATTTTCTTCAGACTATATGAAACAATAAAGAGTGTGTATGTTATATATCAAAGATTGAAAAGAACTTCAAATTTGCGACCACTTTTTGCAAGACATTTCATATTATACTAAGATTGTCGGCATTTTGTGTATTTAATCACCAATATTAAAAATCGATTAAAGTGACTGGATATGGGCGTAAAGTCTGATTTCGAGACTTCAACGTAAAACCAGCATTATCCCAACATATTACACTAGCTGGTTCACGTCGGGGGAAACTTGGACAGACGGACTCACAGAAAGACCTACTCAAGTCACCGATTAGTTTGAGCCGATTTTTCTTCAGAGCAGAATAGAAGAATAAAGAGCGTTCTCCCAAATTAATAACAATTAATGTCATAACAATATAATAATTTTGCGGCTGTGTGATTGGGGGATCTATTCCTGATTTGGCAAATAAAGAGCGTTTATTTTATATGTCAACGATTGGAAGCAGCTGGCAAAATGATATTACTTTGGACAGATTTTTCAGGGTATACAAATGTTTTTTTTTTCGATCAGCAATTCGGGTATTTAGCTTCTTCCAAATATATGGAAGTATGAACGAGCCATGGCCATGTAATGTGCATCGGCATCTAAACACCCTGAGAACATTTCTCAAATTTTCAGCATCGAAAAGTCACAATGTTCGGTATATGGCGGCGTAAATTCTCATTAAAATGTTCTCATTAGTTTTCAGGATTGAACACGAAAACTATAGTTGAGCAAAGTCAGACTGGAGATCATTACTGATGCTCCGGGAGCCATTATCTCAATAGGGGTCCGCACTGATAGTTTGGAAATCGATGTATAGATGTTGGTCAAGTCATAGATAAGTTGTGTACTGATTGTTCTCAGAGCAAAGAATAATAAGGAGCGTTCTAGTTAGTCTATTCCTGATATGGTAATACAACGAGCGTCAGATATGTAGAGGATAAACATGTTTTTCTGGTGTGATTGGGGACGATTATCGGTGGAGTTTTGAGATGGAAAATACAGTTTTAAATACCGGCGCAGCGTGTAGCCGGTAAAACGGATATCTTGCATCGGAAAACCTACCGAAAAACGTCCCAAATCAAGCAGACAGCATGTTTATCCCCATTCTAAATCACACACATAGCAAAATCATGCTATAGACATACAAATCTACCCACGAGTTGCTGCAGTGGACGGTATATAATTGATTTTGTCAAAGAAGCATAGGAATGAACATATTTAAAAAAAAGCACATGTCATTCTCAATATGGTGGGACCACTTTCGATCCAGATAGATGTCAAGGGGTGGATCAAGATGTCAGTAACACCGGATCTTCTGTGCAGTAAATATCCATAGTACTTATAGAGTTCTGGTGAGTTTTCGCGTGTTTCGTATGTATCTGAGACCGATGCGTTGGACTAATTATCTCATCTGAATATGAGTCCGTACCATTTTCGAATCATGTATACACATATATTATGGGTGGATTAATTAAATTAATTGAACAGTCATCTCAGCAGTCAAATTTGCCCATTCAAAAAGGCGAATGAAAATGACGTATACATAAGTCCATGTTCACACGAACATGCATGCTGTCGTTTCGGATAACAGTTTAGTCGTATCAGAATCGGGTTTGTATTAAGACCCCACATGGCGAAACAATACCATACGACTATGGTAATATAAGACGGTCATGTTGTGGACACAGTTAATACCATGTATTAAGGATGTTATCCTGCCAAAGATAATAAAGCCAATTCATCTTACTTGCCATGCATTAAATTTTGTCCTCAGAGATAGGGTTTGTGTTTTTAATTTTTTACTGGGGTCATATCTCGCCCAACCTCGATCAAACCGTTCAACAAGGAGACCAATGTAGATATTAGAGTGTTGGATCAATTAAGTGAACAAAGCAATGATAACTCTGACACAAAACTTCGCAACAAAAGATAAATAATTATGCGTCCGGGGGGGGGGGGTCGGCAGTTTTTTCCGACCATTTTTGGACACCCACCCCCTTTTAACACTAAAACAGAGATTTGCGCACGGGGGTGGAAAAAAAGTTTTTTTCTGGCACATATGCCAGGGTGGGTGGGTGGTCAATTGGACCAACAAACAATTTTTTCGCAACTCAAAAATATTAAACAAACAGTATAGCATGTAGCCCATGCTAATGGATTGAATTTTGAAATCCAAGATGTCTGCTGGCAGCCATGTCTTTTGACCGAATGACCCCAAAATGACTCGTTCCTATTTACATGTCAATGTTAACAACCATGACTAATAGTGTGCACTGAAATTCATATACAGCTGTTTACAGTGAACCCCCCCCCCCCGCAAATCTCTGTTTTAGTGTTAAAAGGGGGTGAGTGTCCAAACATGGTCGGAAAAAACTGCCGAAATTGAAAATAAAATGGACGCGGGGGTGGGTGGGTCCCAACAAGGGTCGAAAGTCAAAAATCAGCATACGTGCCTGCTAATTTTTTCCGACTCCCCCTGACTTGCGGGGGGTGGGGGTGGGGAATTCACTGTAAACAGCTGTATATGAATTTCTGTGCATACTATTTGTGATGGATTGTATAGAACGTTCTGTACTATACTATAGTCTGGGGCATAACAAAAAAATGGCCGCCATGACAGACGCCATTTTTTCTGGAGTCTGAAAGGTCACTTTTTCTAGTTAGCATCCGGAAAACAGAATCCGGCTTTTAAGTTTGTACTCTGTGACCTTTTGACGTGGTTGACCTTGATCGGATATTCACAACCACATACACCCCCGTTGCATATAGAAATGCACGCCATTTCGTTTGGTATATAACATGTCCCCACTACATGTATTTAAATGCACTTCTTGTTGGGTCCATTTCAATCAAACTGCCCTTAAACAAATGCGATCGAAAAGAACTATGGTAACTGGGAGAAACGATTACAATTTCCATACATTATAATTACAAACATATCTCACAGCGAATGTTTAATATGTTGTCAGGAAGAAGCCCCTGCATACATTAAGAATAAAATAAATTCTATAAACATTTTCAACCGATATATGTCGTATTTTGACTGGACTATAACATATGGTTCAAATGGAACTACTCAATCCGGGGGTGCATGCGCATTAAGAAAATCTTAGGTGGACACACCAACTGAGACCCTATACAGCCACGTCCCTATCCATCAAAGATTTGCACTGTTTAATTCCCCCCTACCATACGTACAGTTCCGGGCCTATATTATTGAAAATATCCTACTATATACAAGGCATGTATTAGCATGAAATTAAAACACAAACAAACATACGAATACGCCCACCCATATCGTATATTCCATATAATGGGCATATTTTACTAGCTCAAGTCCTAAAGTACGTGCCATTCTACGGATTTTCTTTCGTGCAATCGAATCCGAACTGGCGGAACCAGCTTCACCAATTATTTAAGGAAATGTTAGGCGGTCTGCATCCTATGTGGACCACACCGCCGTCAACAATTCATAAGTGAATAACTGACAAAATTGATAGCTTTTATAATGAAGTATGACTTAATATATATTACATAATTATTATAATAATTGAAAATCGATTCATTAGAATGCGTGGCTGACATTGAGTGATTATCAGTACTAATTCACCGACAAAAACAGTCAAAATCCGAAATATATAATCCGCATCTTTGACATCCCAACTCCGGTTGGGCGACATCTTATTGCAGTGTCGATCCGCGGCTTTGACCCCCATAATTATGGTGGGTACCTACACTTGATCGCGGTTAGTGATTTTTTTTCTTTACGAATCGCACTGTAGGGTGGAACAACTTAAGGTTACTCGAACATATATTTTCTATTGATACACGCATTTTCCGCCGTTAGCGGCGGCTAATTATACATCAAACGAACTATCTAACGTCAAAAAGTGTCTAGGATTTATGATAAAAACTGATATGAGCCGGAATGTCCATTAATTGTAGCGGGGCGACAGCAAGCTATCATAATGAGGGAACATTACGCTTTACGAATTTATGTTTTAAATAGTGGATAGCAACATCAACCGGGCGATAAATACATTCATCTGAGGGAGGATATGTTCATTTATCAAAAACCACATGGTCCGGTTTCGTGACACCTTCCGGGTTGGTGATATCAGGTACACGGGTTGAACTTTGTGTATAGCATATATTGTCATGTAGTAGCATCGTTTGGTGTCATAATTAAAACGTTCAACCCTTCAAATGAATTCGTAGAAAACACCTGTATTTGTGATTGCCACAATATAGTTGTAAACATTATATTGAAGCAACTTGTCCATATCTGAGCAACGCTCACGTGCGAATGAATCAACTGTGACACGATAACACCAGTCGGCAGTCGTCAAGTAGACACGCCCTCACTCGAGATAATTTACAGCTCCACCCTTTGATTGATTGTTTGACAATTCTAAACCGCGACGAAGAAAAGACGGATTCGTCATCTCAAGTTTAGCCTCGGTAAAGCTGGTTTAGCTGGACCACCGAATTAGATGGTTTAGTTGCTGGTTTAAGCTTATAAAACGCAGACAAATTATCGAAATTGACAAAAACTTATCCCCGCACGCTGTATAGGTGTGAGTGCTTGTCGCTTATAAATTTCCAATCAAAATATGGTCGCTGTCGTAATTATTGATTTTCGCAATCAATAAAACGAGGCGGTCCGCATAAGGAAAGTACGATTAATTATCTCGACGATACAGAGACACTACTGCTAAACCAACGGTCTGGCTGGACCAGGTTTAAACCAAAGATGACGAATGCGTCACTTAACCCTGCGTTCGCGGGTTTAAACCACGGATTTTGCTGACTCACGTCGGTTTAAACCTAGAGGTTTACGTAGACCAGGTTTAAACCGGAGATGACGAATCGGGCCAGAGGGTTTTTAGCGACCAATGGGCATGAGCTACCCACGAGACGGCACAGCCATTTAGATGAGCTCGCGATCTCACCACATCTATTCATGGCCCAACCCTGCAAGTTGAGCCAAGGGGTCGTGTTTGGAATGAACCTACACCCACCGGGACTTGATGCCCCCCGTGGCTGCAACTTCCCTATAATCATATAATAGAATATTTGTTTTACATCAACAGTACTATACAAACAGTATATACACTGTATTTCTGTGGCTCTATTATCTGGGAGTCATCATCCACGACTTTGCCCTATGGGGACCTTCCCACAGTATTTGGGATTTTAATGCGTCACGATCTTCTTGATCGCACACCATCAAATCGAGCCTTGTCATCAACCTTGCGATGTTTTTTAATTCTATCTATCGTCCTTGAATCCCCCTTGGGGTACCATGGCGCCGTTTCTGGGTTGGGCCATATTTCTTGGAATATGACGAGGAACAGATGCCGTAATATCTCCAAGGCCTTGGTCATTATATGTCGAATTTATCTGACCATGTATGTCTTCCAATGTGTCAGGAAGAATATATTTCTCCTGTGCATTTGGTTTCACTTCAGGATAGGGTGGTTTTTGGTTCAGCTCTTTGAAACTCATCCCCATTGTTTATGGTAGCAGAAACTACTGCTGTATTGCCATCTGATCATAGATACCCATAATAGGTTCGTTAAGCTTTCTGAGCATTTGTGAATGTCCAGACCTTCCAGGAGTCACATATGGCATATTCTGCCAATATCTGTGTTCTCTGCGATAGCTGGTGCCTGATCCGTGCTGCTTATCGTGGTATAAGTTGGCTCGTGATCCTCAGTGTCAAAAGTTCCAATTCCTTCTAGGGAATTTGTGTTGATGTGCTCTGACAAGTGACGAGAAGATACTATCTCTGGCAGAGTTTCCGATGAGTTAGATGATACAACTCGGTAAGCCTTATTCGTTTCGTTGGACTCAATGATCAGCAGCTCGTGTGCTACATCATTTATGTAACATATGGTGTTTATCTTCCGATAAGTAGTCATACAGTTTCTTTGAGAGTATGGAAACTGTTGTTCCAGTACCAATCAGAAACCTCACTGGCTGCCCATAGATATTGCAATCTAAATACAGCCGCCCTCTTCAGAAGAGCTGTACATGTATCTAACAAACTCGTTGGAGTTACGATGTCCACTTGTGTTCTGCTCGTCTCCCCTACCACGATAGGCATTATGACACATGTCGCGTGGATCGTGAGAAGTTCTGCATATGGTGCGTTCTTTGTATTCGTTTGTGTTATAATCAGGATTATCATTATAATTATGTCTCCACTGTCTATCGTCACGACAGTCCATCCCGGACTCATTTGTGTTACTCTTTTTCTCCTTGTTTTGGTTCTCCAAGTTTGTCATTTTTTGTTAATCTCCCCTTTACACTTCTTCACATCAGTCAATATTTGTTTTATCTCCTTCGTCTCAGAGATGGACTGTGATATCTGGGACGGTTGTGATCTATTTTGAGTTTTCCCATTAGAACCAGTTTGGGGCTTCAGTTCATCTCTTATCTTTTTGAGTTCTTCAAACTCTATATTTTTGCTTTGTGTTGAGTCTGCTTCATTTACTGCCCTAGCATAGTATTTAGCCCTATGTTTGTCAGACTTGGCAATAGCCTCTAATTCAACTGCATGGCTTATGCACTCACCAAGAGAGCCCGGTCGTGCTCGTTTTACCCTTCGCGTATATCTGGACCATACAAACCACCAATGAATTGGTTCTTTGCCAAGGTGTCTCTCAATTCATGTGTTGCAGTATGATATAACATATTGGTTAGACGTCGGTAACTTTCCCCCTGCCCTTTGTCGTCATGCACGCAATTGTACGATCTGGTCAGTCAGGCTTTTGGCAGCAAATCGGCCTTCTATCGCACCAACAATAACTTTGTAGTCTTCTTCTTGTCCTAGGAGTAGGTCACCGAGTGTTCCTTGCGCCAATCATCTCATTAATTTCCAATCCATTTGTATTGGAACAAATTTCAAAGTTTGCTTGGTGATCTAACCATGATCTTGTGCCATTGTAGCTATCTGGTGTCACAAATTGTTTCCGTTTTTCACCGGATTTTCTAGAACAATTTCGGTTCGGGTGGTATTTAGTGCAATGCATGCCTACAGTAAATTATTATTTGCTGTGTTGGCACTTGACAGCTTACGCATAATAACCTATTGCACGCATGAATTACGCATATGGTGCTACAGGTACATCACTAGAATATGTGTTCTTTCTATCAGTTGTCGATTTTCAATAGTTTCGAGAAACCCAAGTATATGGGCACGCGAGTTTTGCACGCATTCATCTAGTGTACAACTAAAAATATTTATCATGTAAACAACAGAATTAAATACAAACATAACTATATCACAATGCTGCGTGTGGCAAGAAGATTGAATGCAATGGACGGCACTATTTTCTCCAAAATGGACTCGCAGTCGTCACTTCTGTAAAAATGTGTTTAGACCGTACGAAACACATACGCCTACCATAAGCTATACTTGTAATTCTTATATGTATAGTACTACTATAATTGTAGTTCGTACCAACAACCCATTTGGGAAAGGTAACGGCGTGGTCACAGCTGCTGAAGAATTTAACAAAAGTTCACTAAGCACAGGTTCGTCGATTGATATAAAAATTGGACAGCCCTCTGATACACATTTCGCAATGCTGCACATTTGACACAAAACGTCTAAACGGTTGAATGATGTTGTAAGTGTAAGCGGAATGGTCACGTGAGTCGTGTGATTTCGTTGGCGATGGCAACACATGTTACAAGTTACATGTACTGTGGCTGAACCTGGTTATTAACAATAATTAAACCTCCCAATACGTATAATCTTATACAACTGTGAAGCTATATTATACAATGATGTAATTTCTTCAACTCAAGTAACTATCAAACGCCCCATCAGCTTGATATAAGGTATGTGTATAATGCATAAATGTGTATAGGAATATTCCGCGTTTGTCTCATCTTGCAATGTATTGTATCGTTGGGGCGATGGGTGCAACAACGTAACCAAACAAATGTGACAGAAGATGATACAATCCGAAAACATTCATAATTCATATGCATTATGTGTCTCGTCAACTCTTGAGAGTTTGTCCTGGATTATTGTTCAAAATGGAATTGAATTATCACCCATGTAGAGGGGCAAACAAGTTTATATTTAATCTGTAAATGATACCATAGCGTTATCATAATGTATATCTCGAAGTGGGTAGACTTCAATATAATAGCACAAAATTATCGGAGTTGTGCTTTTGTATTCTGCCATAACGAAATTTCTAAAACTGATTTTGTTTCTTCTGAATTTTGGGATGGGGGTGACACAATCTACCACCACATATCATATATGGCAAAGAATGACATCTTTATCCCACCAAAATATGCGATATATATTTCCACAAGTTTCTATATTATATACGGGATCTCTATTCAATGCAATACTGAATAATCGCATATTAAGAGGGGCGAAACAACTGAAAATGAATGATTTTTTGTCTATTTTCCACGTAAATTTAAGAATTTTTCACATCTATCACCGCAATCATGCCATTTCATTAATATATGTTTGTAAGTGTGTAACCTGCTATATCGTAGCACAAACATATCCCGAATACTTGTGCTTTTGTATTCATTTGTGCCGAATTTCCCTAAAACAGTAACTTTTTGATGAATTTTGGGGTGAGGGTTGAAATAATCTTACATAACACACCACGTGTTAAATATGATGGCATATTCAGCATATTGTCGTATGCGGTATATATATGCGCACTTTTTTAGACTATATACGATATCCTTGGTCAAAACAATATTGATCTATCGCCCATTAAGTGAGGCAAAAAAAAATAAAAATTGAGCTGTTTTCTCTATTTTTACAATAAATATAAAAACAATCTTCGTTATATCAGAGAAATCGTACCACTATCATAGTAAATGTCTAGAGGTATATAGACTACAATATTTTAGTGCAAAATGTTCGCGCGTTTGTACTTTTATCTCTCATTTTGCCGAATTTTACAAAAACGGGGATTTTTGCTGAAATTTGGCACTTAATCAGCTAAAAATCATCTTTTGCATTATTTGTATATTTCACACCGGATCCTATCCGATGCGGAATGTCATAACCTTCAAAATGATGTATCACAAGCCCGTGTGTGGCGCCGATGGACTAAACTCCTACTTCTAGTGAGCTTTTTGAGTTTGTCCGCTCTACTAATATAGGCCTAATATTTATAAAGCTCATAAACTGGACCCAGAATACAGGAAAACGCGTCTTATTGACTGTAGTATGCACATATTTTCCCCGGACCCCCTCTCCTGATCTCCCCCACTCACCGCTTTGCTGCTCGGATGATGCTATGCATCATATATACAGCAGTACAAAGCACCCCCTTTAAAATATTCTGGATCCGCAACTGGTACGTATAATCTTATACAACTGTAAAGCTATATTATACAATGATGTAATTTCTTCAACTCAAGTAACTATCAAACGCCCCATCAGCTTGATATAAGGTATGTGTATAATGCATAAATGTGTATAGGAATATTCCGCGTTTGTCTCATCTTGCAATGTATTGTATTGTTGGGGCGATGGGTGCAACAACGTAACCAAACAAATGTGACAGAAGATGATACAATCCGAAAACATTCATAATTCATATGCATTATGTGTCTCGTCAACTCTTGAGAGTTTGTCCTGGATTATTGTTCAAAATGGAATTGAATTATCACCCATGTAGAGGGGCAAACAAGTTTATATTTAATCTGTAAATGATACCATGGCGTTATCATAATGTATATCTCGAAGTGGGTAGACTTCAATATAATAGCACAAAATAATCGGAGTTGTGCTTTTGTATTCTGCCATAACGAAATTTCTAAAACTGATTTTGTTTCTTCTGAATTTTGGGGTGGGGGTGACACAATCTACCACCACATATCATATATGGCAAAGAATGACATCTTTATCCTACAAAAATATGCGATATATATTTCCACAAGTTTCTATATTATATACGGGATCTCCATTCAATGCAATACTGAATAATCGCATATTAAGAGGGGCGAAACAACTGAAAATGAAAGATTTTTTGTCTATTTTCCACGTAAATTTAAGAATTTTTCACATCTATCACCGCAATCATGCCATTTCATTAATATATGTTTGTAAGTGTGTAACCTGCTATATCGTAGCACAAACATATCCCGAATACTTGTGCTTTTGTATTCATTTGTGCCGAATTTCCCTAAAACAGTAACTTTTTGATGAATTTTGGGATGAGGGTTGAAATAATCTTACATAACACACCACGTGTTAAATATAATGGCATATTCAGCATATTGTCGTATGCGGTATATATATCCGCACTTTTCTAGACTATATACGATATCCTTGGTCAAAACAATATTGATCTATCGCCCATTAAGTGAGGCAAAAAAAAATATAAATTGAGCTGTTTTCTCTATTTTTACAATAAATATAAAAACAATCTTCGTTATATCAGAGAAATCGTACCACTATCATAGTAAATGTCTAGAGGTATATAGACTACAATATTTTAGCACAAAATGTTCGCGCGTTTATACTTTTATCTCTCATTTTGCCGAATTTTACAAAAACGGGGATTTTTGCTTAAATTTGGCACTTAATCAGCTAAAAATCATCTTTCGCATTATTTGTATATTTCACACCGGGTCCTATCCGATGCGGAATGTCATAACCTTAAAAATGATGTATCACAAGCCCGTGTGTGGTGCCGATGGACTAAACTCCTACTTCTAGTGAGCTTTTTGAGTTTGTCCGCTCTACTAATATAGGCCTAATATTTATAAAGCTCATAAACTGGACCCAGAATACAGGAAAACGCGTCTTATTGACTGTAGTATGCACATATTTTTCCCGGAAGCCCTCTCCTGATCTCCCCCACTCACAGCTTTGCGGCTCGGATGATGCTATGCATCATATATACAGCAGTACAAAGCACCCCCTTTAAAATATTCTGGATCCGCAACTGGTCGTTTTGTAATTTACTCTTTGTAAAGTTTGTACGACTAAACTTCGGCACCTCCAACAGGCCATATCCCTCGTCCGATCGTCACCAAACTTTATAAATATTGATCTCCGGTGACCTCTAGATGATACCAGTATTTGTTCATGTTGACATCTGGTATTTAATACTTAGAAACTTTAATTTATTCGCTCCAATCCATTTACTGTAACACATGAAATTATTCCGCACAAAATTTACCATTTTGGGTACCCCGGTTCCTGGTTCGAGCAATTTCTGTGTTGTGGCGACTATATACAAGAGGGAGACATATCAAGCTGTTGTGTGGAGCTGGTTGATACACATTAGTTACATAAGGAGTTGTGGATTTATGTGTGGATATACAAACTTCGTCTCATACATGTAGATTTAGTATCCTCTTCTGTTTCACAGAGAGGCACTATATCTTTACGGGGATGAAACGATAGTCAGTATTACGTCATGTCCAGCCAAACTGAAATTGTTGGAAACTGGCTTGTTAAACCTCAGTTTGATGCTTCAGTGATGTAACCCCATGCAGACTATGAGTTCAGTTTTGGTCGGGCCTACATATTGGAATCTGCAAAACTAACAGGTTATAAGATAAATTAAATTTCCAGAGCAGTAATCCATTTGATGAGTGATCTGATATTGAACGCGAGTGGTTTCGCTTTGAAAGAAATTCCCTATCTGAATATATTGTCCTGTGCTCATGACGCAAAGCTTATTTTTGCAGTAAGTGGCCTTTCCGTTCGAGAAGTAGCGGCCGTTCGTGTGTAATTTGAAAGGACATTAAGGTGATTTAAATTGACGAAATTCATATATAGTTTCAGATAAAAAAATTCTGAGTTGACGTCTTGAGTAGCCTTCGATGAATAAGAGATTGAAAATAGAATGTTACAAGCTTTATTAAGATAATGTTGAGCTAAAGCGGATGATTTGAGATTTGATGAGGCCAATACATACATATATCGAGCAACATAGTGCAACCATCGGTCATCCTATTGCTTAAAAATATACAAAAAAAAACAAATATAGTCTAGATAATCAACACTAATTATTAAATTACCAAATAAGCAAAGCCTTGCACAGGGGATGGGTGTGTAGCTGAAATCAATGCACACTTGTCATTTTATTAAGTAATATTATATATCACGTGACTTTCTCGCATTCTGATTGGCTGCACACTGCTATACTATTTTACGATAGTACACCAGTAGGATTCCTACATGCCTACTATTATTTTTCTATTTATAGTAACAAACTCATTTCGCGAAATCGGGCTGCCGCCTGAAGATACGGCCAATCTTAAACTATACCTTGTGTGATGTTTGTTGCAATATCGGTATATCATTATATTTATTGATGAATTGCAATGATGATCTTACGATGATATCAAGCCAATGTATTTCATAGTTTGTCCGTTTAGTTGGCAAGCGGCTTGTCCTAATTTTGCAATGCCAGTGGACGTTATTTATAATTTCCTTTTCCGGTTAATCGAAGTTAAACAAGTTGACTTCTAAAATTTCGCCAAAATGTCTTTGCTAATGACGTATTTATAGAAATGAATCACGAAGAGATACTGTTAGAAGTAACTAATAACATAGTTGTGCTCCCCTGCCATCGTCAAAATATTGCCGTAAATTGTAAAATTTGAGACCGATTTCCAAAATTCAAGGTAAATAAAAATGTAACAAAATCAGACTCAGAAATTGTGTGAGAATTGGCACAAATGTTCGATATAATATAATAAATAATGAATGTCTTGTCGTTGACTATGCCAAAATAGTGGTCCTCGAGGAGGAATAGTCCACTCGCCTGTGGCTCGTGGACTATTTCTCCTCGAGGACCACTATTTTGGCATAGTCAACTCCAAGCCATTCATTATCTATATAATATATCCCAGTTTTTTTAAAGTTATTAAATATTTTCCACCGGTCTCCCTAAAGGGTAAATGTTTGGATGTGTCATGCATAGTATAACGGCTTTCCCTCGATGAGTTCAGATTAACCAAAATACCGCGGAAATGACAACTTAAGAAAAACATCATATAAAATCAGCTGGATCCGCCATCATATCAAATTCGCAGAACCATTTAACCAGGGGTAATGGCTAAACTCCATATCGTTCATAATGTACGGTTCACAATCTGGCGATATTTACTGTGCTAGTCTACTGTATATTTTGGAAATTCTGTATGTGTCTAGGCATGTATACGTGTCTTATATATAGACTCGAATACTGATGTACCGATCCTACTCAAAGGGTAGGCCTACTTTGACCCATGGAACAATATGGACCGGTCTAATTTTACGTGCGACTGTGTCATTGACCTTGATCTTGCTCATATACGCCCATACAGGCATGTTGCTGGATCGACGCTGTATATTCTGCCCAGATGGAGGCGATCGCGTTCATATGGTACGGTGTGTACATGTGTACACTATTGCGACATTCACCTTGCCTTTGTGTTGAGCACCATGCACATATTCTGACCCGAGTAACCAATCCGCGTGTGTCATCGTCTTGCAATTGGGTCCAATACCGCTGTCATGCACACTGTATACGGACTGTCTCTACTGAAGAGCCTACACTTAATAGCATCGTAGGCAGTGGTGTCCGTGACCATTCATTCCGACTCACAACATCTTTAAGCATCCGATAATCGAACTATGTTAACAAGCTACTGTAACAAAAGAGCATCCTCAAACGGTGTCAACGTGACGTGGTGTGAATTCCAGCACGTAGACCACATCATCTATCATCGTTGTAGTCATTGTAATGCAGTCTGGTATGTTCACCTTAACATTTTGGCGGGACGAAACGAGAAATTGCTTCCTACATATCGATATATGAATTCCTCGATAACCTGAAACAAATACTTGCTTCAGCAACAACGATCTCTCAATGCATTTGATAATCGGAAGCCATTATTTTCTTAACCAGTAATATTCGAAACAGACCCGGCCATACCCCCATCATTAGTGACATATTTAATATAAGCCCATGAATGCAACCAATACATATGTAGTAACACATATACATGTAGATGCATCCCATAAGTGGTTTGGATACTTTATTTGTCTATTATGAACTACATTCTATCCTTTTCATTATCATTTCACTTCATCAGTTACCACTTCATGTTTGTATACGTGGGGGCGACAGGAAGACGGCCCATCTGGGCCATGTCGCTCCTGTATAATATCATTTTTGTTTGTTTATTATCACCATTGTCATAATCTTGTAAATATTATACAAATAAACAATCATCATCTATTATATAGTTTGGATCTTCAGTCTGTTTGTCTGTGTGTATGGGTGTTACAGACTCGAAAACTGCCCGACCGATCCGACTCGAATTTGGTATGTAGACCTACCCCACGGGAACAATATGGGCTCTAGGATTCTAGTTGGATGGGGTGGATTAAAACAAAAATGTTAAAAAAAAACTTTTGCTAAAACGGAAAACAAATCGGGTCCGAAAAATAGGCAACGGTAAAAAAAATATCAATGTTTTTTACCGACACCACCTGATACATGTGGAAATAATTGGTAATAAGGTCTATACTGCGGTGTAATTTCATAATTATCGCGGTATTTTTATATGCAAATGCAACCCAACACTAATCCCACGTGTCTCTCTTTATGCGGGACTGGGAAATTCCCCATAACTTAATAAACAAAACGATACCATGAAACATTTTGATCAATCCCTTTTTGTACGCCCTTTTGAAAAAAAGGTCGTATTATGTAAATGGGTTGTCTGGACGTCCGTCCGTTGTCTGGACGTCTGTCCGTCCGTCCGCTTTTGGTTTCTGGATGATAACTTTAGATTCAATGGAGTGAACTGAACCAAATTTGGTATGTTAGTTTAACACACCAAAATACAGATCAAGTTCGTCCGCATGATTTTGACTGAGTTATGCCCATTTTTCGACTTAGATTTTACCTGATTTACGGTTTCCGGATGATAACTTTAGATTGAATCGAGTGAACTGAACCAAATATTAGGTATATTAGTTTACAACCCCAAAATACAGATCAAGTTCCAATATGGATTTTGTCTGCATGATTTTGACTGAGTTATGCCAAGTTCAAATATGTGTTCTGTCTACATGATTTTGCAGGTTAAGTTCGAATTTGAGTCCGATCCAACCATTTTTGCCAGAGTTATAGGATTTTTTTTGGTTTGAAAATAGCCGAAAATAAATTGTTTTAAATTTGTTTTCGGATTGTCAGTCATAAATACCACACTTGAAGTTATTGTGTTTTATATTTGTTATTATTTCGTCTTAAGAATTAAACATTGCCCCACTCTACTCCAAAAAGGGCGTATTATGCCCACGCCCGACGGCATGCTCTTGTTAGTATTGAATGCACGACGTGAACTTGCGATTTCAAAACATAAAACAGTAAATCTACGCGGACGCTATTGATTTCATCACATGCGTGTGTGTTGATATCTATCAATCATGCCATACTCAAAATCTAAACACTGATTGCGGAATATCGTATGACATAGATGCATGTTTGGGTAACCTTAAATATATTGTGTTGCTGTAACTGAGAATTTGGAAACCAGCTGGTCCGAAGCCAAAATCTTCACGAATAATTGTTGAACTTTATCCAAATCTAATGTCGCGGTTGGCATATATTCGAATATAATAAAATACATATGTCCTGACATGTAGTGAAATAGCACGCTATTTCCCGCGATTTGTCTTCTGATCAGCAAGCAGGAATATTTGGGGACCCTTACGCCAATAGCACGATGCGATTGCCACATTCCCAACCTGGAGCAGCATATCCTCAGGGATCACTCAACCCACTCCACCCAAACTATTTAAGCCTTAACAGGCAGTTTGCTGAACCTACACCAGGCAGTCACTTTGTCACTGGAATGATTGAGGCATTTCAAAATCCTCTGGTCAAAGAAACCTTGAGATCTATGTTTGAGGATATTGAGAAACATGCAGCGACTAAAGCTGTTAAGGAGGCCGCAGACGACCTGGATAGTAGAATTTCTCGGCTGGAAGCTATCGTCGAAAATCAACAGCGAGAGATAACTAGCTTATGTAACGAAAATGATGACCTGAGATCGTACACTATGAGGGACTCACTTCGCATTTCCGGTATAAAGGAAAAAGGTAATGAGGATACTGACGACATTATTCTTGGTATAGCTCGTGGTATGGGGGTGCCTCTATCCGAGGAGGAGATACAGATATCTCATCAATCCGGAGATGTTGGAAAGGTTGACGACAGAGCACCAAAGAAGGACCGTACTATCTTGGTGAAATTTACATCATACAGGGTACGAAAAAGATTTTATAAGGAACGTACCGGATTGAAAAACAAATCACAGTACAATGGAGTGTTTGTCAACGAACATTTAACCAAGTTCAGATCCTTTATGGCCAGTAGGTGTCGTAAACGTGCAAAAGCGGGACTGATAGACAGCTCCTGGAATTACGACGAGGTTGTGCTTGTCAAATTTCTGGAAGGTGAAGTAATCCGCCTAACCACACAACAGGATCTGGGCATACAACGCAAATTATTTTAAGACGTCCTCAAGGTTCCAAACAACTACATGTGAATTGATTTGAAATACAGAGATTTAGAGTGTCAGAACTATTGTTCGATCGGTCCAGATACAATTGACTCTCATTGGACTATATTTTATTTAACCCTCATGAGACTGTAGTATAATCAATACTGGTAACACCATAATTTAATTTTAATTAACCCTGTGTGACAGTGGCTCGGCCGCTCTTGAAGATTTTTCGGGAACATAATGCATAATATAACAGCTAACATTGATGATGAGGGTATGTGTCTGTTGGAATGTAGACTACAGGTTGTATTGCGAAGTATTGGGGGTAGATTTTTCATCTGCATTTAGAGGTTTCTTGCATGATGTGGTGAATGAGAAATATTCAGTGATAAGCAGTATTTGTTGTAATAATTCGAAGTATTAGTTGTTTTAAGGGAATTCTGAGGTGGTGCATTCATGAAACAAGTATATTATAGTGAGCGAGCGATAAGCATATACGTGTATGCGATATCTACCCTATACTATTCGATGTTTTGGCGGGAAATCTATAAATAGACTATATATCTCATATATATTTTGAAGACCTCTGTTTGTCTGTCTGTCTGTCTGTATGTATGTTTGTTTGTCATTTATACAAATCTACGATTCTCGACCGATCGGGACGAAACTTGGTACGTGTGTGTAGTTTGACCAGGCGGTGGACGTTGTCGTATTCGCGAGCCCGTGCGGCGCCCGCTTCGCTCATGTGCAGACGGGATCTCGGAAACTGGTGGAGCGATCGACTTGAAATTTGCTATGTGATTGTATCTTGCGCCGGATACGAATTTTATCATGTCGCCGAGCCCGTGCGACGCCAGCTTCGCGCATGCGCAGACGAGATCTCGGAAACGGGTGGAGCTATCGACTTGAAATTTGCTATGTGAATGTATCTTGTCCCGGATACAAATTGTATCGGGTCGCCGAGCCCCTGTGCGACGCCAGCTTCGCGCATGCGCATACGAGATCACGGAAACGGGTGGAGCTATCGACTTGAAATTTGGATCGGGACGAAACTTGGTACATGTGTGTAGTTTGTCCAGGCGGTCGTCGTTGTCGTATTGGCGAGCCAGTGCGGCGCCCGTGCAGCGCATGCGCAGAGGAGATATCGGAAACGGGTGGAGCTATCGACTTGAAATTTGCTATGTGAATGTATCTTGCCCCGGATACGAATTTTATCGGGTCGCCGAGCCCGTGCGACGCCAGCTTCGCACATGCGCAGACCAGATCTCGGAAACGGGTGGAGCTATCGACTTGAAATTTGGTATGTGAATGTATCTTGACCCGTATACAAATTTTATCGGGTCGCCGAGCCCGTGCGACGCCAGCTTCGCGCATGCGCAGACCAGATCTCGGAAATGGGTGGAGCTATCGACTTGAAATTTGGTATGTGAATGTATCTTGCCCCGGATACGAGTTTTATCGGGTCGCCGAGCCCGTGCGGCGCCAGCTTCGCGCTTGCGCAGACCAGATCTCGGAAACGGGTGGAGCTATCGACTTGAAATTTGGTATGTGAATGTATCGGGTCGCTGGTCCCGTGCGACGCCAGCTTCGCGCATGCGTAGGCGATATCTCGGAAACGGGTAGAGCTGTCGACTTGAAATTTGGTATGTGAATAGCCCGGACAACGTCGGGCTCATCGGCTAGTCTATTATATATTTTGGAAGATCTGTATGTCTGTCTGTCTGTGTGTCTGTCTGTTTCCAAAGGACTCGAAAACGGCCGAGCCTATTTCGATGAAATTTGGTATGTGGGGTATTTTCGGCCGGGGAGTGATATAGGCCTATTAATTTGCCCGTGTGTCGTGACCTTGACCTTGAAATCGGGTCATTTCCAGGTCAAACGCCCGAATATCACTGGATTTTGATGAAACTTGGTATGTTGGGGTAATTTCGTATGGGGAGTCTCATACGCCTATTAATTTGCCCGTGCGATGTGACATTGACTTTGAAATCGGGACAATTCAAGGTCAAATCGCGAATTTTGATGGGATTTCGACGACATTTGATACGTGGGGTTACTTTTGTCAACTGAGTGTATTGGGCGGGTCGAGTCGTGACCCCGACCTGACCTTGACCTTCAAAATGATCAATTCGAGGTCAAATCGGGTAAAACCGGATGGATTTCGACGGGTATTTTTGTCGGGTACTTTTGTCCGGGCAGTGTTTTGGACGGGTCAAATCGTTACCCCAACTGACCTTGACCTTCAAAATGGTCAAATCAAGGTCAAAGCCCGGACGAAGTCGGGTCACCTTCTAGTATATATATATATATATGAAAAAACAATAACACATATAGTAGACATACTCTTATATATGCGGGGCTCCCTATACTCAAACTTAAGATAATGCACTGACGCAGGGTCTATAACGCTGCACCAGCGCAGCTCCCGTCCTGAAAGGGTTAATTATGAAAAATGATTTGAGAGCTTCCCGGGATCTGGGACTATATTCCTTATTGGTATTTAAATTCGCGCAGTATTAGTTGTTGCTTCATGTTGAATTCGCGCACCTTGCGGTTCGAATTCAAAACTGAAAATCATATTATGTTCCTAAACATTAATATCTGATGACAGTTTTCGTTCTTAATTGTCTTTGAAGATACATGTGTATATTTGAGAATATCGCGACGAAAATTTACATCGAATAGAACATAACTGTTTTTTTGTGAAGACGTGTGCTTTTAATGTCCAAATAATAATAATAATGTCCAAGTTATGATAGTTAAATAGTCGAAGAGAAAACATGAAAGTATCACAATGTAAGCCAGTGTTGTCAATTGATGTAAATCGTGTGAAGCCTTCAACTGTGAACACAGATATTGGTCTATACATGCACATAACTTAATCACAGAATAAGGTGATTATGCAATAGTATTATTAAGAGGGCATTCGAAATGTGGCTGAAGACTATTCCCATGTAAATCACCCCAGCCACAATTACTTTGTTATGATAATGAACAATCATTTCCAATAACAAAGTGTTTTGGTTATTTTCTAGTAATGCTATTGATTCATAATTATATATTTTTATGAATTCATGAAAGTTATTCCACTGTTTGAATATTCAAGTTGAATAATTTTGGTTGAAAATACGCATTGTGATTGGCCGAGAGGACAAGGGATCGTAAATTTGCAGCAAGTTATGCAGTTATTTTTTGCATCTGTCATTTCTGGGTACCCACCAACCCCGTACCTGTAATATTTTGTTACTCCCAATGTTTTGACACCCCTCCCCAAATTTAACTAATTGTGGTCTAAAATCGCATCAAAACATATTGAGATCACTCATTTGGCCGGAAAATGATCTCATTTAGTTCAAATGACATTCTAACCTGTTTCACATTGTTTTAATTGAGAAAATGGTTAAATGATCAACTGAGATCAGCTTCCATCGATATATGTTGGTGTCCGACTGTCATTGTATGACGTGCCTTGTCACAAATTATCTGTTTCAGAACTAAAATCACGTACACATTCCAACTGTTTATGCCAAGGTAACGTTTATAACATTCTTGGTGAGTGTTGCCGAGCCAACCCGCCCATTATTTAGCATTATTCTGTACCACTTTTGTTAGTTTACTGGAACAACTTGCACTATATTGAATGACATGCAGTCACTATGTCCGACATGGATTCTTTGGTGTTGTGTAGTCGTTGGTTGTCACATTAATTTGTGAGATATTTGCTCACTCTTTTCCCGTGCACACACTGATCTAGGATTAAATATCTTAGTTCGAGCGTCCGAGACTATTGGGCCCGATTCGTCATCTCAGGTTTGAACCTGTTCTACGTAAACCTCTAGGTTTAAACCACCGTGGTGAATCAGCAAAATCCGTGGTTTAAACACGCGACCGCATGTCTAAGTGACCCATCCGCCATTTTTAGTTTAAACCTGGTCCAGCGTATTATTTAATCAATTACCAGTCAGATATTTATAGCAGTGGTCGATCAGGATTTCCCCTATGCAGGGTCTATATATGATCCCCGAAAGCTACCAAGCGGGATGGCTAACACTGAGCTATTTAAGTAAAACATATTATACTGTACCTTCTGTCCCAGAGTATTCCGACCGATACATTCAACTAAGTCTCTTAGCGATTTGAAGCTTTCAAGACCCCACGCCAAACAAGCATCATGGTCGAAAATGTTCTACACAAAGCCTGTATATGCCAGTGTGTCGCTTCTGGCGTACGTGCATTAATACACTACCAGATATCACACAGACTTGACTAATTTCCGCATCCGTACGAGAAGACATGTTTTGGACTGGCCTTAAATGTCCTGATAACACACAGTTTGACTTTGCTTATCACAACTTACTTGTCTGGCCTGTTAGCAATGAACCTCTCACGAGCAGGTGATTAATGTTGTCAATTATTGGTGTGGTCATGCAAAATACATGTATTGTACT
This sequence comes from Siphonodentalium dalli, assembly GCA_032622095.1. Taxonomy (NCBI): domain Eukaryota; kingdom Metazoa; phylum Mollusca; class Scaphopoda; order Gadilida; family Siphonodentaliidae; genus Siphonodentalium; species Siphonodentalium dalli. Next base: position 14,469,238 of record CP136069.1, on the reverse strand, counting down.
TACAGAAATTGCATGCATGCGTGCATCCACCGTATAAAGCGTGTTTTTGTCAATTTTGATATTTTGTTTGCGTTTTATAAGCTTACACCGGCAACTAAACCATATAGTTCGGCGGTTCAGCTAAACCAGCTTTACCGAGGTTTAACTTGAGATGACGAATTCGTCTTTTATTCATCGCGGTTTAGAATTTTCAAACAATCAATCAAATGTGGAGCTGTAAATTATCTCGAACGAGAGCGTGTCTAAGTGGCGGCTGCCGACTGGTGTTATCACTTCACAGCTTTGCTCAGATATGGAAATGTTCCTTCAATATGATTTTTACAACTATCTTGTGTTTTTGTTTTTGTTTTTGTTTTTGCTTTGTGACAATCACAAATACTTGTGTTTTCTACGAATTCATTTGAATGGTTCAACGTTTTAATTTTGACATCAAAACGATGCTAGTGTATGACCAGATGTACTCTACACATGCATAGATTGCGATCCTGAACTTATATTGCTATATGAGTAAAATAACTTATTTTGATGCAGATCATGCCACAAAGCTCTACTCTGGCTCCGCCCATAAATTTCCATAATATCTCACCAGCTCAAACCCTGGGATCTTTTTTTTCTTTCTACATGACGTAAAATTTATTACATTGAAAAAAAGAAACACGTATAATATATTTCTTTTCTTAATATAAAAGCTGTGCCTTTGTATGGTTGCCCACTTCAAACAGTTCATATGAAGCTTCTGGTGTGCACTCATAAGCAAATTGCTTTTACTTGACTGACCTCTTGGTCCAGGATTGACTTGATTATGTAGCATTTATTCAGCGTCATAAGGGCTTGCGACAGAAGCCTGCGTCACATTTGCGCACATTTTGATCATGCGAACATATTAATTAAAATCAAAATTAATTAAATTTAAAACAAACAAGTATTAATATAAATTTTAAATATTGTTAGATACAACTACTTACTCAATTTAACAACACAATTTTTTCATTTTATAAAAATTAATTCTTTTATTATTAAATCAGTTTTAGAACAGTTACGAACGGACAAACGGACATACATATACACAGTTTCTATGCCCCTTAATATATACAGATATACATGTAAATAAACCAACGTTTTTCTTTGCGGGTAACGCATCATGCAGAAAATATATCACAAACAAAGTGATAAATAGCGCGTGAAACTCGTGTCAAGAGACACGCCCTTTTCAGATTGATTTGAGCCCAAAAAGAAATCGGATTAATGATCCATGAGCGATACTTATTTCTCAATGAATAAATCCAATGCACGCATTCGTGATAAATTTATGACATGCCAATAACCATTATATCGGTTTGCCTTTTGGTCCGATTGGTAGGAGGGTAGTTTGACTGCATCTACATGCTCATATCACCGAATCGAGTTGTCTATTAGCTGGAAACTGAACGACAAAAACGCCCCCTTAGACCTAGTTTGGCTGAACCGCCAAGCTATGTTTAAATCAGGTTTAAACTCGGAGGTTTAAACCTGAGATGACGAATCCGGCCTTGGAGTATCCAGGCTCGTTAATTTATTAATGCCTGTTTTATAATAGCATATTAAGTTTTATCCAAAAAGAGTTCAATGATAGTATGTAGTTTTACATTTTAAAAGATTTGTATTTTTACAAGACTGTTGAGGTTTCTAGTCTCAATTGTATTTTATATGTTCAGGAAGATAGACCGAATGTATTTTTTTTTAAATGCCCATGCCGAGTACTTTCGGAAGGTTGTCGGGAAGGAAATTCAGTTTTTCAACTTACGGTCCCATTTTTCAACTTGCCATAGTTTAACGTCATCTCCACTAATATCCAAATAGGGTCCCAGTAACATAAATATGGTGTTTTGGCAGTCATATTATATTTTAAACTGTTAGAAATTAGAAATGGCAAACACGGCACCAGGATGAACATAGGCGGAACTAACCAATACGTAGATACCACTAGATACCGGTCGTTTTTGTGTACAGAACACAGCTTAGAACGAAAGCAGCATACTTGATCACATTCTAGGACAAACATAAACACATAACTAATGAACTCGGTAATATGATCGTACGTGACACGTAATGGAGCAACCACCAAGTTGATCATTAAGTTCAATATTACAATAATTATAGGATGTTCCGTACAGGGTACTACATGTGCTACACCACTCGGAGAAATGTCTGTGTCACCACACTAAAATACCATGTTAGAACTTGGATTGATATATTCGTAGTCGTATATAGTCACCAATAGCCGGGTTACTACCGTAGTACTTGACATTGTCCATCTAGTGAACTATTCAAATCCAGCATTAAAATCATGGTTATGATCAGTCCAAACATATGACTAGAGTTCGAACATCAGATAATAATAGCTGAACACCTGGTGTGAATTGAACTGTGGCGGGATCTCAAGCCTATCTACCCCTGCACGTCAGAACAAAAGTATCCCATTAAATGGCATAAGTAGCTTGAGGATGGAAGAAAACCTTGATCCCACAGCGAAATTAACCAGGCCAACAGGTCCTCGATGTCTGTAATCACATTACCACATGTACCGGTACAGGTTTAAATTTTTAATGGATTAGCTTTTCATGAGTGCAGTAGTAGGTACTGTATGTACATGTATATAATATTTGAGTCGGACATAGATTACCTTAGCTGAAGGCAATCAATGCAATAAGCGATGTAGAAACGGAAATTATTGATTGAAGTGTAATGAATATGAAGCGTCATTTTAATGAAATATCGATTGGATCGAAAGGAAATGTCACTTTAATAGTTAACGATGATATACATGTGGATTATAGACTATCCTCATTGAAGACTATCAATGCAATGAGCAGTGTAGAAATGCAGCTGAAAATGTGAATTGACTGAAATGTAATTATGAAAGTGTCAATTTCACTGTAGCTCAACTTGGGAAGGGAATAATTTCATGTGTTACAGTAAATGGAGCGATTAGGAATGCGGAAAGTTCAAAGGCCTAGTTATGCAAAGATTAAAATCCAAGATGGCCGCGACAGCCATGTTGTTTTTTGCCAAATGGCCCAAAAAAGACTCGTTCCCATTTGCATGTCATTGTTAACATCTATCACAAATTCCATGATGATCCAACAAATGATACGACCTGTAGCCCGTGTCAAAGGATTTAGTCATGTGAAGAGTAAAATACAAGATGGCTGCTGGCGGCCAGGTTTTTTGGTTGAATGACCCAAAATGAGTCGTTTCCCATATACATGTAATTGTTAACATACATGACAAATCTAATGATGATAGGACCAAAGATACGACTTGTAGCACTTGCCTAAGGATTTAGTCATGCAAAGAGTAAAATTCAAGATGGCTGCTGGCGGCCATGTTTTTGATCGAACGACCCAAAATTACTCGTTTCCCATCTGCATGTCAATTTTAACATCCATGACAAATTTAATGATGATCTGACAAAAAGATACGACCTGTAGCCCGTGCTAATGTATTGAATTTTGCAATCCAAGATGACCGCTGGCGGCCATGTTTTTTGTCAAACAACCCCAAAATGACTGTTTCCCATCTACATGTCAATGTCAATAGCCATGACAAATATCATAATGATCTGACTAAAGGTACGACCTAGAGCCTGTGCCGAAGGTTTTAGTCAAGCAAATAGTAAAATCCAAGATGGCTGCTGGTGGCCATGTTTTTGGCAAAACGACCCCAACATGACTCGTTCCCATATGCATGTCATTATTAACATCCATGACAAATTTCATAATAATCAGACGAACTGTACGAACTGTTGACTGTGCCAATCGATTTAATTTTGAAATCCAAGATGGTTGCCAGCGGCTATAATTTTTGACCGAACGACCCCAAAATATGACTCCTTCCCATCTGCATGTCAATGTCAACATTCATGACAAATTTCATAACGATCTGACCAAAGTTAGGACCTGTAGCCTGTGCCAAACGATTTAGTCATGCAAAGAGTAAATTTCAAGATGGCTGCTGGCGGCCATTTTCTTTTGCCGAGTGACCCCAATATGTCTCGTTCCCATCTACATGTCATTCTTAACATCCATGACAAATTTCATGAAGATCCGACAAAAGCTACGACATGTAGCCTGCGCCAAAGTATTTAGTCATGCAAAGAGTAAAATCAAAGATGGCTGCTGGCGGCCATGTTTTTTTGGCCGAACGACATCAAAATGAGTCATCCCCATCTGCATGTCATTATCAACATCCATGACAAATTTCAGGATAATCAGACGAACATTACGAACTGTTGACTGTGCCAATCGATTTAATTTTGAAATCCAAGATGGTTGCCAGCGGCCATAATTTTTGGCCGAACGACCCCAAAATATGACTCCTTCCCATCTGCATGTCAATGTTAACATTCATGACAAATTTCATAATGATCTGACCAAAGTTACGACCTGTAGCCTGTGCCAAACGATTTAGTCATGCAAAGAGTAAATTTCAAGATGGCTGCTGGCGGCCATTTTCTTTTTACATGTAATTGTTAACATACATGACAAATCTAATGATGATAGGACCAAAGATACGACTTGTAGCCCTTGCCTAAGGATTTAGTCATGCAAAGAGTAAAATTCAAGATGGCTGCTGGCGGCCATGTTTTTGGTCGTACGACCCAAAATTACCCGTTTCCCATCTACATGTCAATTTTAACATCCATGACAAATTTAATGATGATCTGACAAAAAGATACGACCTGTAGCCCGTGCTAATGTATTGAATTTTACAATCCAAGATGACCGCTGGCGGCCATGTTTTTTGTCAAACAACCCCAAAATGACTTTTTCCCATCTACATTTCAATGTCAATAGCCATGACAAATATCATAATGATCTGACTAAAGGTACGACCTAGAGCCTGTGCCGAAGGTTTTAGTCAAGCAAATAGTAAAATCCAAGATGGCTGCTGGAGGCCATGTTTTTGGCCAAACGACCCCAACATGACTCGTTCCCATCTGCATGTCATTATTAACATCCATGACAAATTTCATAATAATCAGACGAACTGTACGAACTGTTGACTGTGCCAATCGATTTAATTTTGAAATCCAAGATGGTTGCCAGCGGCTATAATTTTTGACCGAACGATCCCAAAATATGACTCCTTCCCATCTGCATGTCAATGTCAACATTCATGACAAATTTCATAATGATCTGACCAAAGTTAGGACCTGTAGCCTGTGCCAAACGATTTAGTCATGCAAAGAGTAAATTTCAAGATGGCTGCTGGCGGCCATTTTCTTTTGCCGAATGACCCCAATATGTCTCGTTCCCATCTACATGTCATTCTTAACATCCATGACAAATTTCATGAAGATCCGACAAAAGCTACGACATGTAGCCTGCGCCAAAGTATTTAGTCATGCAAAGAGTAAAATCAAAGATGGCTGCTGGCGGCCATGTTTTTTTGGCCGAACGACATCAAAATGAGTCGTCCCCATCTGCATGTCATTATCAACATCCATGACAAATTTCAGGATAATCAGACCAACATTACGAACTGTTGACTGTGCCAATCGATTTAATTTTGAAATCCAAGATGGTTGCCAGCGGCCATAATTTTTGGCCGAACGACCCCAAAATATGACTCCTTCCCAACTGCATGTCAATGTCAACATTCATGACAAATTTCATAATGATCTGACCAAAGTTACGACCTGTAGCCTGTGCCAAACGATTTAGTCATGCAAAGAGTAAAATCAAAGATGGCTGCTGGCGGCCATGTTTTTTTGGCCGAACGACATCAAAATGAGTCGTCCCCATCTGCATGTCATTATTAACATCCATGACAAATTTCATGATGATCAGACAAACAGTACGACCTGTAGACCGCGACAATCGATTTAATTTTGAAATCCAAGATGGCCATCAGCGGCCATGTTTTTTGGCCAATGACCCCAAACTGACTCGTTCCCATTTACATGTCAATGTAAACATTCACGATCTCCATAAAGATCAGACCAAAGGTACGACCTGTAGCCCGTGCCAAAGGAAATTGTTGACGGACACACATGCACACATGGACGACGGATGCCAACCCATGGCAATAGCTCAAACTTACAAAGTAAGTTGACCTAATAATGAATATGTATTCTGAGAATGAATTTGATCAGTTGTTGTTGTCTGAATATTCCTCCGTTATATCGGAGCACCCTGTGGTTTCTGATGGATTCTGCGCTGTGACCGACCGGAAGTCACATGTAAATTCCACCAAAAAACCTACCCGGTGTTTTCCTTCATGGTATAGAAATATAGAAAAATTATATGACGTCAAAATTCACCTGCATTTAGGTAATCATTAATCCTCACACCCTAATATTGGTTATGTAGATGGAGTTATCATTAACCTCACATATTTATGTTAATGTGGATGAAGTTATTACTAAACCTCACATCATTATATTGGTTAGGTTATGTAGATGGAGTTATCATTAAACCTCACATCAGTGTGTTGGGGATTTTGGACCTTGACTTGGGACCATTGGTTTTTAACGCAGTTTACCTCACAAATGTGAGTACACCTTATATACACATTTCTTCGAGTTTTTCTCGGATAAGATGAGTTTGAAACCTGTTTACATTGCGAAATGTTGTCAATTTTGTATCATCTGGAGCGGAACTCGGCATGTTGAAGCAAAAGTTACAAGGCAATGTAAAAATAAATTGGGGGAGGGATGGGCAATACAGGGAAATATGGTTTGATACCAATGAACCGATATAAATTTGTAGAGCGATAATGACCAATGTTGACATATTATTCATGTCAACTATACTTTTGCGACCAGGCTATAAAATAAGGTGGGTTCAGAATCTTAGTTATCTCTATATAGTGCCAGAATAGTCATTTATCCCACATGGTCATATGATAACAACGAAAGGTTTGCCTGATTGACTACCTTTAATAATGGATGAAAGGAAATTAGAACAGGTAGCCGAAACAAATTGGTCTAATCTTTAGGATTTCATCTAATCCAAATTTACGCCCTTTTTTTGGTCCCACAAGCGCCACGTCACAGAATAGAGAAGCTATCCGTAACATAGTGGAGTCCTAAAGCATGGGAACAACCTGGAAATAACTAGCTGAACATATGGGTTAAGTAACGTCTCTGAAAGGAAATTTAAATGTCAAAGGTCGAATTGCACCTCAATGGTGGGAGGGCGGGAGCAAAGTAAACAGACTTATATATGAATTCGGAGCTAACAAAAAGGCCGTGACCTTGTACTTTCCATATTAAGCCGCTTCCGAAATATAGGTCCGTTTATCACTGGCCCAAGGGCCTTCATTTAATGATTGATTAGTACATGGATAACTTAAACAAGAATTGAGAAGAAAGTAAAACCCAGTACTGTTGTGAATTTGTATTCGTGATTAGGGAAATTAACATTCATGTATCACTGAGCGCACTTTAGTTTAGTGAAAGCGCTTGCCCGTGTTAATGACATATGATCTTGCATCGGTTCTATTTTTAGTTATATAAACACTGGGGTGCACATGTTCTATTACGGATCAGTGTGGCATGACTCTGAGGGATAAATCTGTCGCTGTGCAACTCTGTTTTATTCCACATGGTCATGTGATAACAACGAAAGGTTTGCCTGAATGACTGCCTTTAATAATAAATGAAAGGAAATTTGAACAGGTAGCCGAAACATATTGGTCTAAACTTTAGGATTTCATCTAATCCAAATGTACGCCCTTATTTGGTCCCACAAGCGCCATAGTCGAAGTGCATGCAGTAACAAGCATTTTGACCCCCCAAAAAAGCTAACCGTGGAACGCATCCACTCTGGCAAATGATCAGAACTTACACCCCCCCCCCCCCCCCCCCCCCCAATTTATCCACCCAGAAATTTTCTAAAAATTATAATTCATGGGACAAAATCTCCCCGCTACCTGCTGAATGAAAGCAGAGGCATGAAACATATATTCATGTACATCACACAACATCTGGATGATATAACTATATTTACCCGGCATAGTAACAATGGCATAACATTGGAAAAAATATAACGGTATAACATTTGAATGATATATCTCTATTTATACACATCCTAGACTAGAGACACAGACCCACTTTAATCAGTGGCCGTAATTCGAGCAAACTACCTATATACACAGAAAGAGTATGCTATGAATAAATTGCACATCTCGCTCAAACGAAGATATGCCACCCCTGACCACCTCATGAAATTAACATGAATACAATGACTTATTATTATATATATATGTATATTATTATTAGCAAACCAAAGGCTGACCTTGCACAAGTAAAAGGGGCATGTGCTATTGAGACTACAATGTACTACACTCGCTCAAACGAAGTGCAGCAAACAAATTTACTATATCAGTCCCTAATGTAGGTGAGGAAAAGCGTTTGATTTCCATCTGCCCCATAAGTCTGATTTGGGCATCCGAATATCCCCTCTTAGCCGCCCAGCATGCTCCATCCATACGAAAAATATGAGGTGTAATCAGAATGTGATCTAATGCACAAACATTAAGGCATGTTTTAAGAACAGACTCAAATTGGGCATATAATACTGGATACCCGCTTGGCAATCCGAACAGTGGACCAGGGTGGTCTCCCCTGCCGTGTAAGTATGTCCTCATCGCCCTGATGGCACAAATAGGGCTGTTTTGTCCATCAATGTGAATGTTATGTGGTCTTGCCCCGATGTTATGTTTGAAGTGGCTGAATATTAAAGTCATTCGGTGTTTACCCCTTGAAAATACTAAAGTCCCCAAATTGGATAACTTTATTTTTACCGATTAATGTTGTCGGATAGAACTCACCAATCCTCGCAAAGGCAAAAAATGCAGATGTGAATGATGGCAGGTACAGGGCTCGAGCATATTGTGTGTTTACTACTACATCCAAAGAATCCAGAAGTTTCCTAGGATATTTGGAGTAATTGGCTTGCGGCGATATGGGCATGAACGCAACCTCTTGGTACCCACCAACATCTTCTGTATCTTAAAGTCTGATACCGGGTCTGGGGAAGTTCTGCAATTTATGAAAATAGGAGATGGCTGACAACATAGCCCGAATTGTCCTATAGGCCAGGCCTTTCCTGTATAGATAAGCTGTGAATAGAGAAATTGTCTCGGTGGTAGCTGGGAAAGGCTGAGAGGCGATATTCGTACAAAATGATATGTAGTTACTGCGCACACTGGCATACGTTGCATGAGTACGGGGGTGTTAGGCCATTGTAGAGCAGGAAATTCCCAGTTTCAGTAAGTTCTCCAACTTTAGCTCTGTAGGTACCGGAACAGGATTTAGTTGTGCTCCCGGGCATAGCCTCCGGAATGCCTGAAATTGAAACCTACTAACCAGATCAGCCTGAATATTTTCAACACCCGGTATATACATTGCCCTAAACTGTATATTATGGGACTAAACAAGACAAAACCCAAAGTCTCAGAAGCCCCAAGAGCTTAGTATCTCGTGTTGTTTGTTTGTTAACTATACTAACTACTGATTGGTTGTCTGAGTGAAAAGGTATTCTTCTATTACTAAGTTCATGCCCCCAAATTTTTGATTGCTAACATAATTGGATAAAATTCAGAATTGCAATATTCATCTCCTCTGGCTGCCAAGGAACTACTAACCATTTTGAGCCCAAAATTTTCCCCACAACCATATGCACCTGAAGCATGAGTCCAGAGGTGTAATTGCTTGGTTAGTTTCCCACGGTTTGTTGAAGAAAAATGACTTCCCATTAACGGACTGAAGAAATGATAACCATATCCTTGAGATCAGATTTAACGATGTGAGTCACTCGAATTTTGTGATGTGCTTTTTTGACACCAACTGTTTAAATTAATCATCCGCCGTAGAAATGCTCGCCCTGGTATTATCACAGAGCATGTAAAACTGAGAAGGCCAATCAATGACTAGAACTCTCTGAGCGTAGCTTCCCTCCGTTGGAGAAACATTTCGATGAAATTTTTACACTTGGCTAACTTTTCCATCGGGAGACGTGCAGAAATTGTTGCTATGTCCAACTCAATGCCAAGAAATGTTATGGTCTGCGCTGGTTAAAACCGTTTTTTTCCTCTGCATATGGGACCCCCCAATTAATCAATTAATCACAAACATCTAACGCGGTCTTCAGACTATTCTCGCAAGCCCTGTGACCCCTCTCCAGAACCAGGAAAATCATCTAACACATGCACCATTCGCCCTACGCCAACGCTTAGGAAAACCCAGGACAAAGCTGTACTAAAACGCTCAAAAATGAAGCAGCTTGACCGACCCCCATTGGGAGGCATCTGTCAAAGTAATAATTTTTTCCAAAATGGATCCAGAGCTGGGGGTAGTTCATTGGGTGTACTGCGAGTTGTCCTGAATGAATTTCTTATATCAAATTTTGCCAAAATGCATGAAGGGCCGATATCTGTAATAATTGAGATTGCATCTTGGATAGTTTCATAGGAAACTGATGAAATTTCCTCGGGTATCCCATCATTTACTGAGAATCCATGTGGAAATGAAAGGTGATGAATTAGGCGATAAGTGCTCGGGGTTGATTTTTCGACAAGCAAGACCAATAGGTGAGATAATTAAATTGTCAACAGGAGGCTGGTAAAATGGCCCGGCAATTTTGCCTGCTAATACCTCTTTATTCAACTTCTCTGCTACTATGTCTGGATTTTCCAAAGCAGATTTAAGGTTTCCTGCATGGCCTGAAGTTGCAGTTTGGGAACCCATGTCAAAACCAATTTCAAAACCTTTTATCACAAATTCTCCCAAAGTTTTGTCATAGCCATCAAGCATTTCGCGCAGTCTATTTACTCTGATTGGCGTTGGGAGCTGACAGACTTCTGCGTTGTTTTGCACCTGCGGACGACACAAATCCAGCTCCCTTGCCTCGAAAGGTTGAATTTGGCTGAGAAGTCCCTTTAGAACAATTTATAGCTTTATGCAGAGATCCACATTTGAAACATTTGTGGTTATAACTGCATTGGCTAAAGAGACAAAACACCCCCATGGTACCGCTTACAAAATCCAACAGGTACATGGTTATCAGAGCCAAACTGGTTATTCTGTTTCCTTTGATCATTATAGATCCTGTTACCGACAGGTGCCGAGAAAGCCATTGGCTCTTTCGCCCGCATATACAGCTCCCAATGCCAGCAGTCCCACCCCATCCCTGTGTTATGTTGATGTAACTCTCGAAATGATCTATCATAAAATACCCAATCTGCTCTTATGGATGCCAGATGTCTAATGTTCGACTGGTATTTTATCATTGGAATAGCAGACTGGGGGAACTTTTCCAAATAAACAGACATGTAGATCTCGTAGGCATCCAGCCACCTCTCAATGGTAGAAATAACTTTAGGTTCAGCTGGTGCTGATGACAAGACCTTCCCAACAGGGGTGTCAAATTGTCAATCCACCGGGCCTGTACAGGGGATCGGGTGGGAGCTGCTGGCAGTAATGTTGAAAATTCAATATATTCATCACCCCATATTTTACCCTTAACTTTACTAGAAATTGAAGCAGTCAATGGTATAGAAATTGATTGAAATTGACTGGTTGAAGGGGATACTCCTGCATCCCGCTCAAGCGAGGAAGCAGAAGCACCCAGAACAGTTTTGACTGGAGACATAAATGAATATATAGGGTCTTCAGAAACATCGGAATCTGTCATGGAGTGACTTGAAGAATGACTAGGTGAACTACCTGGCAAAGACTGCTGTCTGGAACGCTTACGACCCCGTTTCGGGGATGATACACATGACCTCGAACCGCGTGCTCGAGAATGTGAACTTGACTGTTCACGTCTTTGATTAGTCTGAAAGACGGTACGCCCATGGGGAGTCTGCCTTGTTGTATCCGAACTAACATTAGTAGATGTTTGAGCATGTCCACGATTTGATTGACGGGTACGACCCCGTTGCTGCGGCCCCGAAGCCTGATTACAGGAGCTCATGGGCTCTGATCGCGACTGCCTTCTATTAGCAAGAGCAGTGGCACGGCGTGTAGCTACCACTCTCTCCCTTGGACGACCACGACCTGGCATCTCTAATTACACTGGTAAGTCTCAACCGCAGAAGTGGATCTGGTAGAAATTATACCTGGTGTAAATATTAAAGAATATTCATTATTCAAGATGAAAAGTATACATGGATAGTGTGACAATTGATGAGTAACCTGTCAGGAAAATGTCTTTGCTGGTTGTAAATCAACATGGTAAGATTAATTATCCCACAGCTTGAATAATGACTCATGCTTGCCCAAATCATAGACTAAACCCCAATAATATGTACTGATACGCCTTACTTTGAATTTGTTACAAGACTTGACCTAGGCGTATAAGAACAAGCATACCAGTATTACATGGCACTGCTGAAAGTTTACGCGTCCTGCTGTAGATGTGCAATTTGTTTGCGTAACTTGTCCGAAGAGTCGGAGGAGCAAGTCAAACCTACCAAAAGTTTACACGCACTATAGGTGTGCTGATTTTTACATGACTTGTCCGAAGCGTCGGAGAAGCAAGTCAGGCTTGACCTATGCGAAGGAGAACAAGCCATACCAAAAGTTTACGCGTCCTGTACATGTGCCATTTGTGTGCATGACCTGTCTGAAGCGTCGGAGGAGCAAGTCAAACCTACTGAAAGTGGAGGGGAAAGTCAAACCTACTGAAAGTTTACACACACAACATATGTATAAATGTATATATGACTTGTCCGAAGCAAGTCAGGCTTGACCTAGTATAACAAGCCATGTTTAATGTGTGATTTGATATATGACTTGTCCGATGTGTCGGAGAAACAAGTCAATATTATAGTCGTGAAAAGCTGTACATTACTACATTTGCTGTACGATTTATCAAATGACATGTCCAAAGCGTTGGAGAAGCAAGCCATATATATAAAACTATGTTATGGTATACAAAGTTTACACACATCGTTGAAGTGTACAAGTTGTTAAATTGACTTGCCAAAAGAGTTGGATAAGCAAGTAGAACACGCCATACATATATAAATTATATATTAGTCTTATACAAGTAACCTCTAAAGCTACTGGCAATTATCAATGAAAAGCCTGGGAGGCCGTAATCTAGACGTCACGACTACGAGAGTTTGAGGCTTCAAGAAAATGAAAGCAATATGGAACATAAATATCACAATATAATCATTTTAAAGTTGAAAAACTTTCAACATTCAAACCGAATAGTTGAATGTATGCATTATTACCACTCACATATGAAGTTATAAACAAACTGGAACCAGGGAGCAGCAGACTAATGGTGATTAAGATAATAGAGCAAGGCTCCCCGGATTCCCCAGTAATATTTCTGTGTTCCCTTTCGGTTAAAGTGGACACCATCACTGAGGAAATGTCTCACCGCCCGCTCTAACCTAGTTTGGTTCCATAATAACAGACACCCAGCCGATCCTCCAAGTAGACCCCGAGCATACGGTTTGTGATATCTATTCTATCATTCAGAGCCTCCAAAGTCAGCCCAGGGGATTTAAATCTTGTAGAAAGCTCTGTTCTTTTGAATAATCGGTTCACAAATACTGCGGACACCCCAAAATGCTCCTGCAGCTCTGACACATAAGACTCTATATCGCTTGAAACTACCTCTGGGCATTTTGAGCATAAATCATTTGCCCCAACTTGAAGCACCACCAAGTCTGGTCGAAACCGCTGCAGAGTTTTTTGCACCGCGGAATCTGCCCGGAGTTTATTTACCGTGGCCCCAGAACGACCCACCAATCGGACGCACACCTGCCTCGTTCTGATTTTCCGTGCCCCACGCTGTCTGTTGCTTTTAAGATTAAACTCTCTGACAAAATTATGCAATAGAGGAAATTTCCGGCACCTTGTACCCCCATATAGATGCGCCCCAAAACGTGTTACGAACGAATGCCCTAAAACGAGAAGGCGAACCATCGCGTGACTGGCAGCAAAAATATATATATACTACGAGCAAAGTAAACAGACTTATATATGAATTCGGAGCTAACAAAAAGGCCGTGACCTTGTACTTTCCATATTAAGCCGCTTCCGAAATATAGGTCCGTTATCACAGGCCCAAGGGCCTTCATTCAATGATTGATTAGTACATGGATAACCTACACAAGAATTGAGAAGAAAGTAAAACACAGTACTGTTGTGAATTTGTATTCGTGATTAGGGAAATTAACATTCATGTATCACTGAGCGCACTTTAGTTTAGTGAAAGCGCTTGCCCGTGTTAATGACGTATGATCTTGCATCGGTTCTATTTTTAGTTATATAAACACTGGGGTGCACATGTTCAATTACGGATCAGTGTGGCATGACTCTGAGGGATAAATCTGTCGGTGTGCAACTCTGCTTTATGGACTTTTATAGTGGTACAATGCCAATTAGAATCAAATAATAAAAATGACACAACTATACCGATGAAAAGAAAAATAATAATTTGGGCCGGGATTAGATTTTGGGTTGGTAATATGGAGAAAAACATACTGATGAACTGACATAAATTAGTAGAGCGAGTGCGTTCAATGTTGCCATGAAATGCATCGTGACTGTACTGTAGCAGCAATGATATAAAATTGAGGTGGGGGGTCTGAAATTATCTCTATCTCTATAGATAGCACCATAATTTAATAGAAAGGAATAGCAATTGATATACGTATACGGTATAGTAATACCATAGACATAAGTATCACATGATAAAATATGTACATAACGTGACTATACCGATGGAAAAAAAATTGGACCGGGATTAGAGGTTGGGTTGGTTATATGTGGATAATTGGAAATGTGATTCATACCGATGAATCGATATAAATTAGTAGAGCGATAAAGACCAATGGTGACATTTAGTCAGGCTATGTGGGGGAAATAGGGGTTGATACGATAGACTGAAAAACTTTTGTCGTGTGATAATGACCAATGTTGACGTATAAAGTAACGCGACTGTACTGTCGCACAATTATCAGGTAGAACTGGTCAAATATGGACCCTGGTGCCCAATATGGAGCAGCTCAGAAAACACTCGCAGGGCCCTAAAATTTGTTTAACACAGGTTTCCCATTCAAATATATTTATGTCGATAAAACTGTTATTTTTCTAAATTTTAAGTTGAGACTTAGTGTGTCTGCGTGGAATACTTATATATTATTACAATATGAGAGTCCAAAACGTAATTATGTTTTAGATGAAAGAAATGATTTTTTTTCGATGATAAAATTCCAGCGTGGGCTGGGCGTTGAAAATGTAAATAAACATTTTCTCAAGTTTCATTTTGGTCAAAATATCGATTTTTGGATGGGGAGAACTGATCCGAATAATAGCTAAGATGTATTTAGATAGAATTATCAAATAATTCGACCCATTAGAGTGCATTTTAAGAGAATCGAGTAGAGAAATCTTGGTGACATTTTTATAAGACACACGAATTCGGCATGACGGTAGTTGCAGACAAGCGCTGATTGACAACAATTGCAGGCCTCAAACTCATCTTTTTGGAACGTAAATCCAATAATAATATATCAAAACAATCCTTCCTAAACACCTTCCAATATATCCCACACAGGTTTAATAGCTGAGAACACTGAAACAGTCGAAATGAATGAATTAATAGCAATCACCAATTAAGTTGTTGTTGTTGTCTGAATATTCCTCCGTTATATCGGAGAACCTTGTAATTTCTGCTGGATTATGCGCAGTGACCGGCCGGAAGTCTCGTGTTAATTCACAAAAAAGCATACACGCTTCCTGAATTTCGTCTCATCGTATAGAATATATAGATAAAATTATATGATGTCATCATTCACATGCGACTTAGGTATTAACACCCACCGGGGTGGTTGCTATAAAGACCGTGTACATTCAACTCGCTTGGAAGTTGGAATCCAATAGCTGTTAGTGCTTAATATATCATGCACGATTATGCATATATAATTTGCACGAAGTTAATTTAATTTTACTATTATGTATGGAACAACACTAATACCATTTGGGAAATGTATAACTTATCTATGAATACATGTAGCTTTAATCAGGTAAGAAAAAATGGGAAACTCGGTAGCTAATATACCGGAGGACATGGATGGGGCTTTCTTACCTATTTTATTTCACATAATGTTTGTCATACAAAGCTTGAATTAATTCTTATTATGAAACATAAATAGATAACAATTTTTTTTGCAAAATTGAATGTGTATAGCTTATAGTTGTGTTCTATGTTCACATATCAGCTTCTGGTAGGTTACTGTATTTGTCCACTATGTCGATGCATTGTTTCGAGCTTTGTTTCGTATAGACTATCTGATTTGGTGATGTCGCCAAACTTTTTGCATAGTGTGAGAAGCTATGTTTTTAGATGCAATCAGTTTAGTCGCACAGTAGAACTGTGGGCTAACATCATTAATGTCGCAATGGGAAGTCAAGGGCCAACTTAAATCGCTCGATGTGCAACCGACCATAACCATCAGCAACCGCTATCATCGCCACGACGATATCAACAACATTTTCATATTTATATAAACGTCATCAAATCATTATTTGTTTTCGATTGATAAGGGCAAGTAGGCCTATAAGGAATTTATAACGGGTCTATTCACTCTATTGGATCAAATTATCGGATCATCTCCATCAGACGCGGAAGGTTTTAGATACTTGGCAGTTAAACAAGAAAGTTTTAGTTTTCACGACAAATAAGTATTTGAGAAAATAAAATAACTTGGCCCACATTTCTCCTATATAGCCCTACTTGATGCTATAGCCAACTTGATTAGTCCTTATTTTCGCACCAATGACAGATGCCGCATCGTGACAGCTACAAAAAGATCCATGTGTACCCTAAAGCTTTGTTTTCTAAACAATGCACATCACTTGATACTATTTGTTATTATATGACTGTCATTATTTTCACTAAATACCACCATTGTTTGCTGATGGTTTTCCGATTAATCGGATCAAGATAGTATCGTGATCCGATTCCATACCATGAGAACGAGGCTCCTGATCTATTTTCAATTGAGACACTTCTTAAAAATTGTGTTGTTGATACAATTGCAATTCGTTCATGAAATTTTAATTCAACTTATCAACTTTTTCACAATACAATTTTAGAGGTTGGTTGTAATAATTAATAATTATAATGTAATAATTAATAAGTATTTTATTAATAAGCAACAATGTAATAATTGTTTCACAGGATGAATATATTAACATAGATATACCATTCTGTGTTTTAATAAATTAACAATTATTCCGGCCATTGTTTTTTTCTTGTGAACTTTGTGAAGAACTTGCAGCGATTTCACAGTACTGTCAGTTTCTACTGGGAATGATATTGATACGAATACATGTAGTTCATCCGCCTACATGTATATTTACTCCAAAAAAAACAGTGGCTGTCCGTAATTTATCCGAACTCAACTGCCATCTATCTTCCGTCGACCCAGTATTCTTTGCCGATCGAGCTAATTACGTATGTTGTCATTTACATTACCTTGACTTATTGGCCGCGTTTTCTACTTATTGCCCAACTTTTTGTTACTTATTGGCCCCGTTTTCTACTTATTGGCCGACTTTTTGTTAATTATGACGCAGGGAATATTCTACTTATTGTGGCCGATAACATATAGCTAATTAATAATGCATGGCACTGTACAGATTACTGTGCGAATCTTTGCAAACTGAAATAAGATAATATTTAATATGGAATTAATTTGGCATCATAGGTTTGTATAGTTCATCCATGCATCTGATTATCCATGCATATGTCCTACTATTGTCTTGAATCGAATGATAACACATAGTAATACACGAAGCGGAAGATACATTCAGGTCCACGCTAATTCGGAAATTAGAAAACATGTGGGAAAGTTACACGATGACGTTGTTTCGTTGAAATCGACATGAGGACATCTTGGAATGAATTGAGCATTAAGAAATTGACACTCCTGAGGATCAAAAACGGAAAGCTCCACAAGCGCGCCAATTAATATACTGCTTAGTTTCAGTTTCACTCACGACAACATGGAACTATTTTAACATTTGAGTACTTTGATGTCTGTAGCTTTAATTTGGGTTTAAAACGGGAGGTGCTGAATCCATTTGTTTACATCTTGGATTTCGCAATCACCCGGATATATGATTTGCCTAAATTATGAACTAAATTATGAATAGGGTCAATTCTGTTGACAAACCGATGTGTACAGAATATAAGTAAAGACAATTACCGCACGACACAGATACACACACTCACACACACCCTCACCCCTGTTTGTATTACATACGTTGTGGGGACATTTCTTTAGAAATTCAAACAATACCGTAGTTGTGAGGACTCCCGTTATTTCGTAAATATATCCAAACTCGGAGGGTACCTTTAACGAAATAACGGCAATCTTTGTAACGCATGCGTAGTATCATTTCCGCCTAGTGCGGACGAAAAAATATCAAAAAATTCAAAAAATACAAATTTCCGTCGGCTTAAGGGAAAAAATTGTTAACATTGTGAGGACATTGTTTTACTATATGACTGTCTTCACAGCGTTGGGTTTACACACGCACACACACTATCCCACACACACCCACCCCTCACACACACACCCTCACACACAGTAAGCCTTATGTAAATCTTATTTGGTGGGAATCTTTAAAGTTATCTTGATAATAATTGTGCTCAACGCCACAGATATCCTCATGTGGGTGCCACTATGTGGTTTAGCTTCGGTTCATTGAATACGCCAGATGTTTTATTACAATATTGTTTACTTCTGTAAACTCAGAAGATATTGAAAAATAAAATAAACCTATCAGTAAAAAGGCAGTGTGTTAAACTAGACATACTGATGTGGTCGACAGTGAATGAAGTTACATCAATACAAATGACGGGCGTTACTATGGCGTCTTCTATCGCATTGAATAGGCGCAACGTCGTAAATCTACAGCCTTTGTGAGTTTTCACAAAGGAAATGTTTTCATGAAGCATTAAGTGTAATTTATCTTCCTGGAATCAATTTCTGTACAGTCCGATTTACACTGGAATTATTATAGAAATATATATATAAACTAGACTCGCATACTGCTTTCTGATTCGAAAACTGAATCGATCGTTACACCATGACTTTCATTACTATATAAAGTACCAGTGCTCACGCTGGACAGAAAAATATTCTGGCCAAAACAATCTGGCCAAATGAATTTTTTAGGCGGCCAAATAAAAACAATTGGCCAAATGTTTGTTGGCCAATTTAAATTTTTTTTTAATTTTCTGGGTTCACAATTGATGACTGAATTATATATTTCGGCAACTAAGTAATGGGGTGTGTTAGTGTCATCGCTATAATTTTCGATATTTTCGCCAAAATAAAACAACATTTCTGTTGCTTATTATCCTGAGATGTTGAATACCTATTGTTTATGATGTTAAGCCTGGTTGTTATGACGGGAGTCAGTTACGACACATTACGTAACTGATATGCTGTCGCTGGTACATTGTACATCGAATGGGACAGTGCATTTACGTATTTCATCTTACAGACCACCTACTAATATGATATAACTTGTGCAGAGATTCAGGTTTTTGACTAGTAATCGCCCCTTTTACAACCATAGCATTCAATTAAAGCTCCCCTTACAGAATACATTTGGGTTGTCATTGTGTGGTGTATCCGGTGTACGATACCCGGGTGTCCAAAACCGCCGATATTTCGTCGTCTAACTTCTCGATCTATTCAGCGCTTTCTGAATTAGATGTTTTTGTAGTGAAGAAAGGTTTGGCCAAATGAATTTGTGTGTGGCCACCTTCGAAAAAAGTGGCCATTGGCAATCGACAGCGATAATATTGCAACATACCCATTATCGCTGCATTCCTATGCATGTAGCCAAATTTGCATATTAGGACCATGTTCTTGGGTTTTGCGAAAAACAAGCTGTGTGTGGTTAGAAACAGTCTGAGACAAGATTCCATAATCATCACCCAGCGGGGATATAATACTAAAAATAACTAAACTATTTGTTTTATTCCCGGTGGGAAAGGATTCTAAGGATTCTAGTTTTACATAGATTGCGCTCCACCACCCCGTATTCATTCGTCGCACTTCCCATCCCTTGCGCCTATGCCTACTTTCATGCTCTGATTTGCGTGAGGCACAGCTCTGCCAAATTAAAGACATTCTATAGCAATGTATCATAAGGCAGACAAAACAGTTGAGTGCACAAATATTCACATTCTTTCTCTTGATAAAGAACGTTTAGCTGATTGATACAAGTATGCGTGTCTGAACATGGCTATACACTCACATTGTTGACATGTTATAGTTTCCACATTGTCATACTAGCTGGGGTGCGAAGCGTTGCTCGGTGAAGACGATTAGAAGCTGGAAGTGTTTTAAAATATATTTACTTTATATTAATGAGTGCCTAGAAAGATTAATTGTCATTGCCCCTTTAAGACATTATTCAAAGATCAACAGTGCTTATCTAACACATCTGTGTGGTTATATTACAAAGTTAGGTTGCTATATTGTTGGCTCCTATTCGGTTGTTTATAGTGTTTGTTCCTGTTCGGCTGTTTACAGTGTTGGTCCCAGTGATGTTATACATGCAGTGTTGGCCCCTGTTCAGTTGTTTAGAGTTGGCCCCTATTAAGATGTTTATTGTTGGCCCCAGTACGGTTGTTTACAATGTAAGCCCCGTTTAAGATGTCATAGTGTTGGTTTCTGATTGATTAAACTACAATTTATGATGTTATAGTTTTGGCACCTTTGTGGTTGTTTATTCATCTAAATAAGATCCACTAAATTTCCCAGTGGATCATTCAGAGTGGGATAGGTGATGTCCACACGGCATTGAGTGTTTTGCTTCTCGCCCACTCTTAACGTATAATGAGTTCCGATATAATGCAGCGCCACATAATTCTCATCAGGTCGATTGTCCAATCGGAACACCGAGTGACTGTCTCTGCTTGCATTATCGATTAAATCCGGTGCCACCCACTTATTGACATCGCTACGAATCACCTGTCTATTCTTCTTCTCAGAATTCAGTGTGACAAGATTAACCGGCGAAGCAGGCAACTCGATCATTGCTAAGATCATCCAGTCGGTAACCGACATTGCTTGCGACTTTTAGTCTGTGTGAGATAAAATTTAAAGTTCATCAACCATGATCATCGGAATCATTCTGATATGTTTCTGGCAAACGGCATATGCTAATTCGAAGGTTGTGAGTGTCACTTTTAACAAAGGCGGTGGCCAACTAAATCAGACCAATGTCATTGCAACTGCCAAGACAAAATCAGAAATGGACTGTGGTGTACAGTGCTTGAAAAAATCTGGATGCAAATCGTTCGCTGTGAATGGTTCCACTTGTGTTCTGTTCAGCGATGATAGCGGAGTGCTACAGATACCAGGTGAGTATTTTACTCTGATGTACCTCGCTAAATATCGGATGTGACGTGACTATAGAGGATCTGCGTTGAAGTTTCTATGGAGGGTTATCAGGTTCACAATCCTATGTCCACATTTGTACTCTAACTTAATATTTTAATTCTTACTTAATATTTTAATTCTGACTTAACATTTTAATTCTCATATTTTAATTCTAACTTTACATCTTAATTCTATCTTGATAATTTGAATTAATACTTCTTATTTTAATTTTTACTTAATATCTTAATTCTTATATTTGAATTTTAGCTCTAACTTTATATTTCAATTCTCACTCAAAATTTACTACAAAAAGCTCTAATGTTGGAATTAAATTATTAGAATTAAAAAGTTTAAATTGGAGTGAGCATAAAACGGACCTCAGAATTCAAACGCAAAAATGAAGACAGATATAAAACGGATACTGTAAGTTGGAATTGTGACCCCAATAACACGCTTGCGTGTTCTATTACAATTCTATCGAAAGACATCGCTGCGATCGGACGGCGGAAATTGCCAATTTCGCAAGCTTTCCCGGCGTCGCTATCTTTTTCGTTGCGTGATGCGGAGTTTCTGTTGGATCTTGCTTGTTGTCCCTTGTGAGAATAATGCCAAGTGTATTTGTTGACAATAGTTTGATGGTTATTTTTAAATGACTATCTATAATATAAGGGGGGTTTCAGACAAGAACATAATAATAATTGATATAATAATAAAGAATTATGTTGAGATGCCTTTGTATTTCAAGCCAGTATATATATGGTAGTAAAATGTTCGATTATCTGTTTTCTCTTATATAATACAGATACGGGTCGATAAGTATTATATCGTGTCATGAATTTCTACTATGGCTATGCACGTAAAGTTTATATTTCGCCGGTTTAAAATGTATGGGAATGTTTTGATGTTCTGCATGCCGGGGAACTTTATAGCATTCAACACACAACGAAGTGAATATAGTTCGTTGTTAGTACTTGTTCCTTAATGATCTATGGCACCAACTCCAGATTGCATAACTGTGATTGCCACGATTGTGAGTCCGTATCACAATAAAAATTAAATTGATTATGCAGAAGATATTCCACGCGATTGTAAGGAATGCAAATCAGACTTGGCTCAACAAATTGACCTATTCAATTTCATGCATGCAATCTCGAGCTGGAACCTACACTTACTGTGGAATATATTGGTACATAATTATTAACAAAGGAACAGGTATTATACATAATAAATATATAAAAGCTGCAATGTTTCTGTCAATGTTATAAACTTCCCTGTCAGAACATGGACAAATGCCCATGATCTATATGGGCATAGCCAGGGTCGAGATTCATGACATGTATTAATCTAGGCAATATATAACCTCCTTTGTGTCCAATATTGTTTTTCACAATTTATGCACATCCCTTCATTGCACGTTTAGATGTTGAAATTAATTGGGAACAAGACATACAGGCGATGAGAGTGTAACATTAATTGGTTAATTATCTATATTCCTATAATCTCCAAGAAGTCTATACATTCTAACTCTCTGGTTAAAGGTGCTGAATCCGATTAGATGGTCCCCATATAATCATATTCCAACAACACCATACAACAAAAACAAAAACATTTTTATAAATGCCGCTTCATTTATCAGAATCGTTCAATTGGCCAAAAATTAATGCTAACCACTGTCTGCTATAGTATAAAATTGCCCGAAACGTGTTATTTATCAACATGTTGTTGAACGGAATTTGGCCTTATTGTCAACACAAAGCCTCTTAATTTTAAAGTTATTCATCTTCATTGGCATTTTCGTCAGAGACCGTCGACTTTACATCGAGCCACTAATAAGTCTCGATGGTCAAATAGATTTCAATAAATGATATCTAATAGCTCTGACCTTTGATATGTGGTTCCTCGACTCGAATTTAATATTGTTTACCCCCGAATCCAAATTATATATACTAGAAACACGTTGATTGGGGAACTCAACATTCGTTTATTTTAATTCAACATCAGCTTAATTAAAACTAACCGAGTCGGGAATACTACAGATAAAACGGGACGAACAGGCCAAAACGGACAGACATCTGAGTCAGATGTAAATGCTGAAAATAAAAAATTGTCAGACTGAAACAGTGGATTGGTTTAAACAATATTTATATTTCCCAAAATAGACACTAGAATGTGCATGAACCTGAAGAGAAGTTGATTTGGCGATAAGCAGCATATGCTAGTATAGAGCAATCTCCTCACGGTGAATTGATCTTTATTAATGCATTTAAAAAATAAATCGGTAGTATCATAACATTTATGTTTTGCCCTGTTAACCCATGTGAGCAGTGAGACGTGGAGCTGCCATTCTCTGCACCCATGTTCCGCCCCTGGTCATTCAGATAATCGATGACTGCGATTGTTTCAAGTACACATATAATTATAGCATGGGATCTAATAATCATGCCGATATTAAACTTCCTGCCTCAGATTAAAGTTGCATTATCCGAATTAACGCTCCTAAATCACCATTTCTTTGGCTTCGGTGGTAACAAACATATTTGATTCGAGTCGATGAAGCCACCCATCAAAGCTCAGAGTGATCAGATATCGAAAAACGTTGTCAAACGGTCTCGGACTAAATTGCGGATGAAGATGGATAACTCTAAAATCAAGTGGTTATTCGGCCAAATTTCGTGATAATACGGGCAGATGTCGTATGTTGCTAAATAACACGTTTTGGAACATTTTATACCATAGTTGACAATGGTTAGGATTTCTTTTGTTGCAATTAATCGATTCTGATCACTAACACGTATTTTGAAGAAATGTTGTTGTCGTTGTTGTATTTTGAAGATATGGGGACCGTTTGATCGGATTAAGTATCTTTAACTTATGTTCAGTCTGTCCAGTATACTTGGGTATACTAGAGAGTTAGGATTTATTGCATTCGACAATCGTGGAGATTATAGGATTATAGATAATAAACCAACTAATGTTACACTCTCCCCATGTATGTCTTGTATGTATTCATATCAACATTTGAACGTGCAATGAATAGATGTGGTTAAATAATGAAAAACAATATATGATACCAGATGGGTTATATATTTGGCTAGATCATTGCATGTCATGAATATCTACTCTGGCTACGCCCGTATAGTTCATAATCCACCAGTTCAAATCATGGGAACTTGTTCATGTTCTGACAGGGAAGTTTATAATATATTTCTTAGGTATAATACCTGTTCCTCAGTTAATAATTATGTACCACGGTAAATGAAGGTTCCATGCAGCTCGAGATTGCATACTTGAAATAATAGAATAGGTCAATTTGTTAAGCCAATTCTGATTGGCATCCCTTACAATCGAGGAATTTCTTGCGAATAATCAATTCAAATTTATTGAGATATCGACTCACAGAAATGGCAAATAAAATCATGCAATCTGGAGTTGGTATCATAACCACCCCACTAAAATATATTATTAAGGAACAAGTACTAACAAAGAAATATATTCCCTGCATTGTTTGTTGAATCATATAAAGTTCCCCGTCAGACCATCAAGTAGAAATTCATGACATGATCTAATTCATGTCAACCCAATCCTGTATTATATAAAAGGATATATTCAGCACATAATTTGGAAACATATATAATAGAACATTCTACTACCATATATGGCTTGAAATACATCTCAACATAATTATTTATTATTATATTATAATTATTATTACGTTCCTGTCTGAAACGCCACTTGCATCTACAGATGCAATTTTAAAATAACCATCGAATTATTGACAACGGGAACCATTGTTCTCACAGGGACAAATAAGATCCAACAGAAACGCCGCATCACGCATCGACAAAGATTGCGACGCCAGAAAAGCTTGCGAGATCGGCAATTTCCGCTACCGATCGCAGCGACGTCTTTCGATAGAAATTATAGAACACGCAGGCGTGTTATTTGAGTCACATTTCCAACTTACAGTATCCGTTTTATGTCTGTTTTCATTTTTGCGTTTCAATTCTGCAGTCCGTTTCAAGTTCACTCCAATTTAAACTTTTAATTCTAATATTTTAATTCTAACATTAGACATTTTTGTAGTAGATTTAAAATATTAAAGTAAAACTATTAGGTAAGAATTGAAATATAAAGTTAAAGTTACAATTAAAAGATAAGAATAAAAATATTAAGTAAGAATTAAAATATGAAGTTATAATTAAAATTGAAGAATTAAATGTTAAGTTAGAATTAAAATATTAAGTAAGAATTAAAAGATTAAATCAGGGTTCAAATGTTAAGTTAGAATTAAAATATAAGAATTAAAATGTTAAGTTAGAATTAAAATATATGAATTAAAATATAAGAATTAAAATGTTAAGTTAGAACTGAAATATAAAAATTAAAATGTTAAGTTAGAATTAAAATGTAAAACTAGGATTGTCTCTAACAACCCTCCATAAGTTTCAACCTTACATTTCCCTACTGCACCAGACTGCAACGTCATGTTAACCACACCTAGTCTTCGAATTGCATTACACCCCCTAGATGAACTTTTTCAGCGAGAGATCGGAATGTTCAAATGTTGAAAATTTACAACCTGACACCCCTATTGTTTAAATTTTTTAGCTGATGGCCATTTTCCTCCAACAAATTTACCGAAAGTAGGAGCAGACACAATATTTGGCCCCCATACGACACGCATCCCTGATTGTGGTAAATTTCGGAATCTTTACTCTTTTAAGCTGTCTCCGGCCTCAGTCGATAACAATGTAATACAAATTTATGCAGACTTTAAAGGCCACAGAAACTGAGACAATCGAATATCAAATTTAGAAAAAAATTGGGTTCGACTTTTCAACAGAACGAAACAATAAATTACTTTCATTGCCAGCATATTCCGGATATGTGGTACACTGACGGGCGCGTTCCTCTCTTTGCGGAGAATTCTCGATTATTTTCAGTTGATAAAGTCTGTATATTATCATTTGATGTTTTATCTGCTTCTGTTATTCCCACTACCAAATTGTGCAGTGCATATATAAATGTTCTGAGAGCAAAATTCCATTGCAAATTCTTCGACTTACTGACATGCCACGAAATGGCTTGTAACCCACCCTCATCTTGAAAAAAAACAAGCAACATGCCCCCTTCACATAGCGTAAATCTCAGTGATCAACACATACAAATATATTGATGCAGAACATGTATATGCCTTTTCATGTTTTTTAATAACTTTATTTTATACCATTCACAGATATTGCCTTAGATAAAAATGTCAGATTGTAGTGATAGTCTTCATAATTGACGTTACATTTGCTTAACAGGTTGCAGTACATGATTTATAGAGGGTCTGAAGAAACAAATAGTGTCTGGGCGCATAACTGCCTGTGGAGCCAGTGTTAAATGTGGCATCAATGGTTTGAAAGTTTATTTATATTTCAAAACTG
Organism: Siphonodentalium dalli; assembly: GCA_032622095.1. Lineage (NCBI taxonomy): Eukaryota > Metazoa > Mollusca > Scaphopoda > Gadilida > Siphonodentaliidae > Siphonodentalium > Siphonodentalium dalli. The sequence goes on along the minus strand of CP136069.1, from coordinate 14,442,386 downwards.
TGAAACTTGACTGACTAAAGATTCCGGGGTGGCCCCCGATGGTATTCAGTGATTGTCAAATTTGTGTGTTATGTTACAAAAACATTGCCCGATTTATCTCCCCTGAATGTAGCTTTCAACAGAGGCCACACCCACAGCGGTAGAACCGCCCACTGGTAATAAGATTTTATCCATATAGATATTGTTTTTTACCCGAGATCAATTCCCGAAGTGAGCATATCAGCACTTGCCCTTAGGGTACGTTCATACGCTGGCAATATTGCATTGCAAACTGCAAAAATGCCAGCTGCAAAGGTTGTTTTGTTTTTGTTTTGTTAGCTGGCATTTTCGCCAGCTACCGACGAGCTCGTGCTGTGTCGTGGCTGGTCGCCAACAATCAACGGTGTTATATGATAACGGGTGTATACCTCTCTGCCGGTGGCCACAACACAAGGCCACTAACAATAATTGATTGTGTCTGTACCGTCCTTGTTACGATCGAATGGGATCGGGGTGTGTTCTCTGTGATTCTCATGCACACATAATTATACATGTGGATCTCCGTTACTGAGGATATGATGATATGGCGTGATACAAATAGTACCAAAAGTGATGCTTCCCGAGTCATAAATGTGGGAGCTATTGGGGAGGTGATGGCAGGACTCACTATGAGTATCCATACATTGCTTCAAATGTGCTTACTTCAGTGTACAAATTCTCAATTGTTGTCGAAATGGTCATGTATCGATCAGAATGGCACATTGAGATATCACTCAATTCAGATCAAGCTGGGGTTCGAATACGTGCCAACACCATCTACCAAGACTGCGATATCGACGTAATTGTAGTGGTTTAAATGTGACTGGTTGTGGTGTCGTTGTGGTGGGGTGGGGTATAACAGTAGGGATAATGATATGTTAGTCTTTGGCATTGATAAAGCATATATGGGCCAATATTATTATTCATGCCATTTGAATAACAATATATTGTGTGCTTTTGATTAACTTGTATTACTATTTATTTGATTTCTTTGTTTTTTTTTAACATCAGCACCACGTCCCCTCTCCCCGTTTTTCTTAACTTATTGTTTTGCTTAACATGAAGACCAACGAGTATGTGACTAAAATTATTGGAATGACAAGTTTGGAGTTTGGGATGATATCCGAGAAGATTTGAATTCGTCGGTTATCTTCGTTGAGCCAAGTGTGGACGCACCATCTCCTGTCTAGGTGACGTCTATTGTACCCATATATGAGCAGCATCCCACCGAGAGAGCTGGCCGTGGCGATATCACATTCCAACATGTCAAGTGACATTATTTTGAATGGCCTAAGAATACCAACACGCACCGTGTTCTGATATATTGCAAACAGCTCATCAATCACGCAAAACGGCTGTCGTTTATTGATCACTACTTACGCTGATTTGTTGACAGCGGGCAGAAATCCGTTTTGGCAATTTTTAGCTGGCATTTTTGCAGTTTGCAGTGCAATATTGCCAGCGTATGAACGTACCCTTATGGTAACTAGCTGCTGAAACAGACTCATGTTATGATTCGTGCAATGTTTCATCTTTTAAACAGTTTGATATAAAAACTAAATTATTTAAATTAAATTTGTAATTTTTTTTAGATTTAACTCTGATCTGCTTTTGAACAAACAAAAAATGATAATTTTTGTTTTGTATTTAAAAAATGTTTTTAATTTTTTTTAAAGTTTTTAACTTTCGTTTTAGATTGTTTGATCGAAACTTTTTTTTTAAATAGATAATTTTTACATTTTTTTTAACAAGTTTAATTTAAAAAAAACTAAGGTCATTATAATATATGCGTGGGTACCCCGATGCACCACACCAAATATGGTTGAAATCGGTCAAGGGCTCTGAAAGAAAACACAATTCGTTTTGACATTAAATGTTAAAATTATGACAAAGTGTCATTCTAAAAAAAAACATTGTTATAATCACAGATAAATTTATAACATCGTAATCGTAATACTTTTAAATGTACCTGTAATCATGATTACATTTTGATTTCTTTTTGATTACTTTTACTAAAATATCCATTTGGATGATTATTGGACACTCATAGTCTGTAGTACCGTGGAGTGTGCACATATACAAACAACATATCAGAACGTTAGTACAATTGTTTCATGTGTGTTGTTAGTGATACACTGTGTACATTCTGGCAGTGGACACAGATAACACACAGTTGCTGAAATGTTGAATACAGCTTGTATGGCAATAAACTTATGATACAGACAATAAAATGTTTTGTTTTTTTTTCTGCTTTTTTTTATTGATAAAGAAGAATAATAACAAAAGAAAGAGACAAAATACATTCACTCATTCATGCTCTCTGTCCAAAACATGGAAGAGTTTCACTCTTCCATTCCCTGGCCTACTTTCTTACCTGTGACATGCAATTAGAAAATATTTAAAGCCACACTATGAGTTAGGACAATTTTAACAGTCATCGTTCAACTTAAAAGCAAGACCAATAATCGATACTAGGTACTACCTTGATATATTTTTTGCCTGAAAAGGACTTTCTTTAGCAACAACAATGATAATAAAAAACAATAGATTATTTGTTTGTCTTCAGAATAACTTTAAATTTCCCTTATTAACCGGCTAAAGTGGTCGATGGTTTGCAATATTTTAGGTTTGCAAATTCAATGTTCCAACACTATGTGCAGCTTTAATTGATTTAAGTTCTGAATTTAACATAAACAGTTTAATTAGTAAATTTAACCATATTGAGACCGTATTGTAAATATTGTGAATATTGCCTGGTTCGATAGCAAAGGGGAAAAATACACAACGCTCGCTTGAATTGCGTTTGGGACTGTGATTGTAAAATGTTGTGATGTGGTTAAGCATACCATGTATATATTGACGTTCTTGTGGACTGTATTACTGGACCAATAAGAATGAGAATGATCGCTCGGGTACCGGGTAATTGATTTATGCTGTGTGTTGTTCAGGGTCACTGTTAAGGTAGGGTATACTTTGAGTCTGTAAAAAACCGGGTTTTTAATATAATATTATATTATTTTATTGTTATGGCATTTCGCAGTGCCAGCCACTGATTATCGAAGTCGTGATTCATGTTACATCTTGCGTTGTATCTCTCGCATTCATACCTAAATTGAAGATCGCAAAGGAACGGGCGAAGCGACAGCTGTTTCGGTGTGAATTTGGTCCTATATATATATTCTTTCAACACTAGTAGGAAAAGGTTAATTTTTGAATATCTGTATTCATGATCGATACCTATAATGATATTCTTTTTTGTTAGATCAATTGGAAATTGGTTGTTTCTTGTCCATGTTTTAAATTCTAGTATAAAGGTTTGGACGTGGGGACAATCCCAGAAAATATGAGATATGGTTTCCTGTACATTTTGACAGCGATTGCAAAAATCGTCGAGTCTAAGGTTAGCCATCTTCAGAAATTTATTGGTACTAATAATTCGTGTGTTTATTCTGAATTGGAGCCACTGTAATTTCGTATCGGTTGTCGTTTTAAAGGGCATGCTCAAATATTCTTCCCAATTTTCTATCTTCTCGCCTATTTCGTATTCCCATTTTTGGCATGCATTCGGCATATTTTTCCCATTTGTTAGAGTTTTGTAAAATAATTGCCCGCCTTTTACGTCACGGAGTATCGGAGCGAGATTGTTGGGTAGGAATGGACATGGCATACGGATTAAGCGTTGATTAAGAGAACTTGCCAATGAGAAAATCTGACGCTTTATGTTGTTGATTGTTATGAAATCGACGCGAATGTTGAAAGTTGCATATAATGTGAATGGGGTATGGAATTTATTATCTGATTGGAATAGATCATTTATATAATATATTCCCGCATCTTTCCACGACTTCAAGTTGGTCGACGAACTTCCGATTTTTATGTTCCGATTATTCCAGATAGTTGAGGCCATAATATTATCATTTGCATTATTTAGTCGCATAAATTTACACCATGCGCGGAAGACGTCTCTCCAGAATGGATTTGCGAACTTGTCTGTTTGCTTTACAATATAATTTGCGTGGTATGTGAGAAGGAGTGGGTCGTTTAAGAGAGGGGTGGTATTGCATAGTGAAGCCCACTTCGATTGTTTGCAAATCAAACGTCGTATCCAGGTAATTTTCATGGCGGCATCAAAGTTTTCAACATTAATCATCTTCAAACCTCCGTACATATGGTCAGCACATAATTGTTTTCTTTTTATTCTATCGCGTTTGGAATTCCAAATGAAATTATATAGACCGGTATTTAGGGCTTTCAAAAAGGCTGTATCCGGACTTGGGAGAGCTATAAATAGGTGTGTCAATTTAGGTAAGATTAGTGATTTGATAAATGTTATTCTACCTAAAGGGGTCAGGAGTCTGTGTTTCCACATTTTTGTGGTCCTATCAATATCTTCGAGTTTATAACTGTAGTTTATATTCATGTTTGTTAAATTAGTGTCGAAATGAATGCCTAGAAAATTAAAGGTGTTTACGGTAGACAGGTTTAATTCCGAAAGCACTTGTCGTATTTTATTTTGTGACTCAATCCCTATCCACGCTGCTTGACATTTTTCAGGATTTATGCGCAGACCCGATTCCCGAGCAAATTCGTCCAGTGTTAAGTACGATTCGCGTAGACTATTTTCAGATCCATCAAGTATGAGCGTCGTGTCGTCCGCATATTGTGTTATTTTGTACTCTGAACCGCCGAGGAAAATCCCTTTAATTGTATTGTTTTGTCGTATCATTAGCCCTAAAACTTCGACACAGAGGAGGAAGATATACGGGGATATTGGGTCACCCTGGCGACAGCCTCTCCCTAACATGAAGCTCTGAGAAATATGACCATTAATCAGAATAGATGAACTGGCATTCTCGTACAAAATTGATATCCATTTTTTCAAAATGTTCTAATAAGAATAAAATAGGCTAGCCAACTCCAATAAGAATTAAATATTATTGGGAATGCTGTAGACAATGACTGTAGAAAGTCACACTAGTACAGTACGGCGATTACACCTCAAATGAGTAAACCGGGTTAATAATTAATATGGTTTACACATTTGATGTGTAATCGTTGCTACACATTTTTTATAAGAGCGTGTATAGAAGTAAGATGACACAAAAAAGATTACAAAATTTGAGGTAAAAAAAATCGAAATTTATCGTAGATTTAATTTGAATGTTCAGCAGATAAAGACCAATAAAGTAAAATAAAACAGACAAGTTGCCAAAATTAGCACAAAATTTCGGATCAAACACTGAATTATCTAGTTTCATAGATGTTACCGGATTTAACCAAAATAACGACGTCGGTGTCTTGGCTCTCAACGACACAAGGAAGATGACTTTCCAAAGTTTCCAAAATTTGAGGTCAAAATCGCATGTTTCAGTTCTCGTAGTTTTATTTGATGTTGAACGGATAAAGACTCCGGGGTGACTCCCGACCATCGAAGTAAGATGACACCGAATATTTGCCAAAATTTCAGGTACAAAACTGTAATTAGTGTTCGTAGTTTTTACAGATTGTTTTGACTTCCATGGGTTGCATCCGAACACAAAATTCAGATGAATTGAAAAGTTAAAATTAAAACAAACATAAAACGGATATATTGAGTTGGAATTGTGACCCGATTGGCCCGCGCACATTCTATAACTATTTTATTGAAAGACGTCGCTGCGAACAGACCACGGAAATTGCCGATCTCGCAAGTTTTCCCGGCGTCGCTATTTATGTCTATGTATGAGGCGTTTCTGTTGAATCGTATTTGTCCCTTTGAGAACAATGGTCCCTGTTGACAATAATTTGATGGTTATTTATAAATGACGATCTATAGTATAAGTGGGGTTTCAGACAGGAACAGAATAATACTTATAATATAATAATAATTAATTATGTTGAGAGACGTTTAAAATTTATGGAAACGTTTTGATTTTCTGACGGGGATTTTATAGCATTCAACACACAACGCAGTGAATATATTTCGTTGTTACTATTTGTTCCTTAATAATATATTTTACAGAGGGGCTATGGTAACAACTTCAGATTGCATTTTTGTTTTGCCATGTTTGTAAGTCGCTATCTCAATAAACATTTAATTGACTACCGCAATAAATTCCACGATTGTAAGGGATGCCAATAGGACTTGGCTCAAGAAATTGACCTACATGGATTCTATTTCAAGCGTGCAATCTCGAGCCTACATTTACTGTGGAATACCGGTGCATAACTATTAAAGACATGTTATGGACTTGTTCGGTGCGTGAAACTTATATGTTAGTACTCAGGCGCTATGCAACCTGGGGAATGCAGCATTCTACTAAAATCGCCGAAAATTAAAAGTAAATCGACCATACCACTCCATGGAAAACATCGTCAGAACTACGCTCAATTGTAAATATTTACATCAGATTCGGGACGCAACTATTGGCGATAAATTAACACAAACGATTTCCCCATCGATAGTCAGTGCATTTAATTAATACATACAAATGACGATGTGTGATGTCAATTTGGATTAATATTCGTAAAATAACAACTTTGAGCAAGATTATTTCAATTTCTATTTGATCACCATACCTAAGTTTTTCACTTCACTTTAATTGGTTAATTATCTATAGTCCTATAATTTCCACGAATGGTATACCTCCTAACTCTCTGGTATGCCCACTGTGTAAGAACTGTTACATGGTTCTTGACTCATTTGTGACGGTTCCTGATGATCTAAATTATACATTTTCAAACTTTTTGACAGTTAAAACGCAATTTTGAGGCATATAGGTGATAATTCGATTTTTTTTTTCAATCCCATCACAATCTGCGGCACCAATAAGCGTGTTAATAACGAAACTTTCATTGTGCGAGTCATAACAAAGACAAAAACCACGAATTTTGATAATTGTTTGGGTTCTCTCCTGATCGAGTCGGTTCTATACTGATAAAGCTATGGTTAATATTTGCCACGGTACATGGTTTAAACTGCTACTTTTATGAAAATATACAAAGATGAACACAACAAACTATGCATTAAGTTGAAATTTGCATCACTGTCTTGTCATTAATTTCGATGAATTACACTGCATTTCTATGCTTATTCAATAACATGTGTTACGCCTATAAAAATTCACAAAGTCGCCAGCTAGTTTGAAAAATAACACGTTTTGCAGGCCCAACAATTCCATGAGTCAATAGCCGATTAACAATAATGAAATTTCATAGCGCTGGAAAGCGTGAGCGTAGACGGGATATAAAGAGTTATCTGTCTTGTATTGTGTCTATTATGTTTTGGAACTTCTGTCTGTATGTATGCATTTGTGTTATTGACTTGAAAAACTGCTACACCGATCTGACTCAAATTTGGTGTGTAGGACTGCTTTGATCCGGGGAACAATATGGGTGGGTCTAAATTTGCGTGCGACCGTGTTCTTGAACTTGACCTCGCTCAAATACGCTCATATAGGCATGTTTCTGGACCTCGACCGATCCCACTCAAATTTGGTAGCTGTGTCTACTTTTATCACTGGAACAATATGGGCGGGTCCAATTTCACTTGAGACCGTGTCCTTGACCTTGCTTATATACGCTCATATAGGCATGTTTCTGGAACTCGACCGATTCGATTCAAATTTGGTATAATGTAGGCCTACTATGATCCTGGCAACAATATGGATGGGTCCAATTTCACGTGCGATCGTGTCCTTGAATTTGACCATATTCTTTTATATAGGCATGTTTCAGGGCCGATCGAACAACAGTTTTTCCAGGCGGAAACGATCACAAATAAATCCCTAATTAGCCAAGACGAAGAGGGGGCACATCGGTTAGTGATGTATATTTTCGTAGACGTATTTTACTCAACAATCATTTTCGTAGACGTATTTTACTCAACACAAAGCCAAAAATAAAGAGACCCATACAATGTTCTGATAACGCAGTTTATGAAGTTTATGTCGGGTATCCGCTTGCTGGATGCTGATAATCTAGGTTAAATTCTAGAATTATAGAATATGCAGCTATTAAAGCATATACAAGCACTATAACCACAATCATATTTTAGATTGACTATGGATCTCTGATTTTGTAATAGAACATATAAAAAAGCAAAGAATCCTACAGTTACAGATATTATTATATGGATGTTAAACCTTTGGTTACTAAATGCGCTGTAATGAGAATTGACTTGAATCCTATTGATTAATTTGTAGGAATGCTTAGTTATTAAGTTCAGCAAGCAGTAACATATAAAAAAAAAAGAATAATGCAGTTACAAATATTATTATATGAATGTTAATCCTTTGGTGACTAAATGTGCTGCAATGGGCATCGACTTGAATCCTATTTATTCATTTGTAGGAGTGCTCAGCTATTAAATTCAACATGCCGTTACAGATTTTTTGAATCATTAGCTAAACATTCATACAAATTAATCATTTTAAATCAGTGTTATGGGTATCTAAACCTGGCTATTATAAGGCACACTATTATTCCTCGCTGATAACGTGTCAAGTGAGCAAGGACGTGGGCTGGAAGGTCTCCAATGTTGGGGCCTCCACCTTGGAATTTCCAACCGCACCATCCCCTTGAGACATACCAAACGCATGCACAAGGCCTAGGCTTTAGTCTTTCCCAACTGCTTGACACATTATAGCTCTAGATTGTATGCCATTCTGAAGTGAATTGATCCTTTGAATGGCTATCATGCAACCGGGGGAGACACTCAGGATACATGGGCCCAGTGAGAAATGTGGATATCTGAACCTGAAAGTTATATGGGGGGGGGGGTAAATGTGATATTGAAAACTAGATCACACCTGCTCCCTACTTCCTGTCAACCCATCATGAGTTTTGGATTAACTCTAAAGAAGAGGTGTCCATATGTATATGTCAAATATGGTAGATTACATATTTAAAGTGTAGGAATGTTGGTCTAAAAATGACAAATTCCCCACTATTAAATTGTTGTCAAATTAAACTAAGAGAATAATTTCAACATATTGTTGGTGTTAAATTTTAAACCAATCTATTGTAAGATAAGAAGTTTGTAACGGTTGAACTTTTTGACCAAAGTTGGGGATATTCATCAATTAAGCACCCCCTCCCGAAGTTCCACCACCACGCCAATCACGTCATAACCTATCAATGATTCAGATGAACGTGATTTCATAAGTTATATTCATGTCTGGGCGACAAACATGTGTAAAATGTCCATCAGGCGGACTCCAGAGGAGGAAATATGATGGCGCTGGCATTGGAATATTGTCACACCTGGATCTGTCAATGCCCAGATTAAGTAAATGAAAATAACATCTCATATTCTCCTGAGACAAGATTTAAAATAATCTTCAAAAATTGATATGATCACGCTGAGCTTTGATGAGAGGGCTTCTCGACTCGAATCAAATATTGTTTACCCCCGAAGCCAAAGCCAAAGCAATGGTAATTTGGTACTGACAAAGAAATATATTCCGTGTGTGTTGTGGTTGTGTGCTAAATCCTATAAAGTTCCTCGTCAGAACATCAAATAGAAATTCGTGACATTATCTAATACTTGCCGACTCATTCCTGTATTATATAAAAGAAAACAGATATAATCGAACATTTTAGTGCCATGGAATTTTGCTATATGGCTTGAAATACATCTCAACATAATTATGTATTATTATATTATCATTATTGTTATGTTTCTGTCTGAAGCGTCCCTTGTATCTATAGATGCCAGTTTAAAATAACCATCAAATTATTGACAACGGGAACCATTGTTCTCATAGGGACAAATAAGTTCCAACAGAAACGCCGCATCGCGCATCGACAAAGATAGCGACGCGGGGGAAAGCTTGCTCGTTAGGCAATTTCCGCGGTCCGATCGCAGAGACGTCTTTCGGTATAATTGTTACAGTAAGTAATTCCAACTCAATATTTTCGTTTGATATCTGTTTTAATATGTACTTTTCAAATCTGAGATCCTAGAATTGAAACATTAAGTCAGAGTTAAAATGTTGAGTTAAAACTGAAATATTAGAATTAAAATATTAACTTAAATTGAAATATTAAGTTAGAGTTAAAATATTATGTTAGAGTTAAAATATCAAGTTAGCTTTAAAATATTAGAATTAAAATATTATGTTAGACTTAAAATAGTAAGTTATAATTATTACCCTTTCGTCCCCCCCCCCCCATGTCGGATAAGACACAAAAGAAGTTTTCAAAATGTTAACTTACTTTGTGTACAAAATCGAATTTTACCGTATTCATATTTTTGACCGGATTTTTACAAGAGAAAAAACTGATGTGGTCCAGGACAAAACAAGTAGGATAAAGACAAGTGTGGGGTTGTCACGTCTATAAAGGTATGATGACACAAAATAAGTTGCCAACATTTTCAGAGTTTGCTGTCGAAAATCGAACGATAGAGTTTTCATAGTTTCGTCTGGATTTTGATGGATAGAGACTATGTTGTAGCCCCATCCATAGAAGTAACATGAAACCGAAAAGTTGCTCAAATTATGACAAAATTTGGGGTCAAAAATCGAATTGTCCAATATTCGTAGTGTTTACTGGATTTTGAGCAGAAAATTACTTCCGATGTTTGGCCCTGAACGAAACAAGTCAGGCAACACCAGAAAGTATTCAAAATTTCAACCAAATTTGAGGTATAACATTTGGTATTATAGTTTTCGTAGTTTTTACAGAATTTGACCGAATAAAGACTACTAGAGGGTGTCCCCCGGACTATAGATGTAAGACGAAAATCCAAAGTTTCCAGTTTTTGTAGTTTTTATCGGATTTTGACAGGATATAGACTACTCTGTGACTGCCCCCGACAATAAAAGTAAGATGACTCCAGAACGTTGCCAAAATTTCGACACAATTTCGGGTCAAAATTAAACTTAAATGTTTAAGTTTTCGTAGTTTTTAGTAAGTAGACCCCATACAGTTCTCAAATTTTAAACTTACTTTGGAGTCAAATATCGCATTTTATCGAATTCGTAGTTTTTACCAGATATTGACGTGTTAAATCCTGCTGGGCGTGGCCCACGACCGTACAAGTAGGCTGACACAAAAAGTGGCACAAATTTCGAGAAAAAAAATTGTAAATAATATATTTTCACCGTATTGATAGTTTTGACCGGCTTTTGATCAGACAACTGTGTGTGGTCCCCGACGATAGACGTTAGATGACACCAAACAGTTGCCAAACTTTCAACAAAGTTTGCGGTCAATAATCGAAGTTTACAGTTTTCGTAGTTTTATCGGATTTTGACCAGATAAGGACTTATGGGGGTTGACACCAAAAAGTAGCCAAAATATTTGATAAAAAGACAAATTAAATTTGATAAATTTGTAGTTTTGACTATATTTTTGACTGGATAAAGACTTTGGTGTGGCCCCGAGCATTGAAAAAAGATTAAACCGAAAAATTGCCTAATTCGGGTTAAAAATCTTCGTAGTTTTTACTAGTTTCGACACAATTTCGGGACAAAAAGCAAGTGATCCAGTTTTTGCCGGTTTTTAACCAGATAAAGACTGTTGTGAGTTGGCCCGAACCAAGAAAGTAAGATGATACCAAACAGTTGTCAACATTTTGTCAATATTTGGAGTTAAAAATCGAACCTTACAGTATTCGTAGTTTTGTCCGGATTTGACTGGATAAAGACTAATGTGGTGGTCCTCGACCATAGATGTAAGATAATATTGAAAATGTTGCCAAATAGTCAAATTTCGATACAATTTCTGATTAAAAGACAAATTATTTTGTTTTCATAGTTATTACCGGTTTGTGACCAGATAACGACAACTATCTGTTGGCACTGAACCAATAAAGTCAGATCACACAAAAAGTTATCAAAATTGGTGGTAAAATTTATTCGACAAAATTTGGGGTCAAAAACTTATATTTACAGTTTTCGTAGTACTAACCTGTTCTTGGCCTGATAAAGATTGCCCATGGTTGACCATGAGCAAAAAGTGTTCAAAAGTTTGACAAAATTTGAGGTAAAAAGGTTCGATTCAGAGGTTGCAATATCACACACAGGTTTAATTGCGAATTTATGAACTTGTCCAACAGTTATCATTAGTGACTTAACTGCTGCTGCCCAACTATCTTTGACACATCCCTGTTATATTAAGCCACCCGATGCCAGTCGGTTCTCCCAGATCAAACTATTTACTATTTGTAGCGAATTAATTTGACAGTGTTTTTTCGTTTGCTCTGCCAATTTTTGAGAAAATCTATTCACTATGGTATAGCCATTGGCCTTCCACACAAACGAAAATTTGCCAACAATTTATATATTGCTGTTCTTGTCTTTAAGCAGTAATTTCACATAACGTTTGGCCATCGTTTGTCTATTATGAAGTCCCTACGTGATTATCTTAAAATATAGGAAGAAGGTGGATACTGGTGATAAATTATTCCATTTTAGTTGGGAAGGCTACCATTAGATCTGTCGATACATGTAGAAGTTGTACAATATGTTTTTATCGAGAAATATTGAGTTTGAAATTGACGGTATATTTCCTCCTGTAGTAAAGCGTGGACATCGTTCCGGTGCCGTCCATGAATGTTGTGTTCATCGTCTGTTTTACAAGTAAGTTTTTGAACAGTTTATCCTGCAATTGTGGGCCGTATTTGTAAAATATAGGTTTTAACCACTCGATTGCCATGCAATTTTATGCATCGCTTACGGGGTTTGCGAAAAATAGCTGTTAGAATTGAGAAAGCATATTCAAAATATTGAACTATACATTGTAAAGTATTGTATCAAATTTATCTATGCGTTTGTTAAAGTGGTAACAGCAGGTATGTACGTTGACCGGCACGATACCTTATAGGGGCGTGATTCCTATTGATTTTTTATTCAGGAGGTCCCTCCCACATTTGCCCCTATATATTATTATAGTTACCATATCACGTAAACTTCTCACAGCTTTTTTCTAATGGGCTTAATCGAGGCCAGTCCTTTTATAGCGTTTCTATCGTGCATTTTTGTCCCCCGACTTTTCCGTCGGAGGACTATAGAAATGACCCTCGTCCGTCCGTCCGTGCGTCCGTGCGTCCGTCCGTGCGTCCGAGATTGGGTACCTTCGTGGTGTAATCAACTCCTCCTACAGTTTTAAACGTAGAGATTTGAAACTCTGGGATATTGTTCCTAACATGTTGGTGATTTGCAACATCTATATAGCTAATCAAAAATATAAATTTTTCCATATTTTTGGGGGGGTTTTCGAATTTGGAACATTTTTGCCTTTTGGATGGGATTGGGGACCTTCATGGTGTAATCAACTCCTCCTACAGTTTTAAATGTAGAGATTTGAAACTCTGGGATATTGTTCCTAACATGTTAGTGATTTGCAACATCTATATAGCTAATGTTGCAAATAGTATCCTTCTAACAATTCCAATCATGAAGTTTACCACTCGAGTCGGGGGACATGTGGTCTGCGACCTTTTATTCTAATATGTTCGACGGCGCGTCATATTAGAGTAGACAATTGCATATGGAACCTTCTGGAATCACCAATCGATCTAAAAAAAAATGAACGACTCGGCGTCTGCAGCTATCACAAACGCGGCCATCGCACTGAATGACTCAAACCCCCTTTGCGGCCCCTGTCAACTGTCGTTTATTGTAAAAATCTACCTTTATGTATCAAACCCCTCTGAATTTGTGCCCCTGTAAACATACAAATACATGTCACCCCAAATTAACAAATCTATTTATATGTGTAATTTTTTCATGGCGAAATTATTGAATGGTTTTATATGGCGACTGCATTTCACAATGAGAGTATAGTATCGATGAATGGGTGACCTTATACACCTTATCAATTCACTCATTCCCACAGTCAAACGGGTGTACAGTAACCATATTTGTCACTGCATCATTCTAAGAGAAGAATTGATTATGGAACCTTATAGCGGAAAAATTAATCACAAATCGCGCATTCTTTGAATAAATGTTAAGAATATGAAAATCGATTATGGAACGTTCTGGATCCGAGTCTAATGGAACATTCACTCTAAGCGTGTTTCCTCGGATTTCTCTGTTTTCAAAAACCCATCCCTAAATTCGTGATCCTGTTTTATCGTCAAAGGTTTCATTTACCTGGTCCCTAACAATTAGTAGACTTACTAGACATGTCCATTCGTAGGGTTTTCATCACCAAGGGATTCAAAATTTGGAACCGCAAACTGTTTCAAAGTGTTTCGGAATTATTCAAAGCATGGAAGTTTCTCCTATTGGTGGTATTATTTCAATGGAAAAATTTATTAAATAATTTCGAATCTTCTTGAAATCAGCTTTCATTCCAACTGTTTCTTTCAAATATTCATAAAAACTTCATCGAACTTTAAATGTTAATACTATGAAATGTTTTTTTACTACAGACGTATCACTAAATTATTCTTCAAAGATTAATTACAAAGAACTTCCTAGCTTCGTCAAAAATAGAACCCATTCAATATGCTCGGCGCACAATCGGAGTGTTACGATCGATAATGGGGACATCTGCATATGTTGTCAGTTCATAACCTTAATAGACTCCATGTACCGTCTTCATGTTAAATAATACAGCGTTACTTTGCTTTAGGAATCTTCTATCACTGTTTCTACAATGGTCTGGTCTATAGGTGTGTGAAGTTAGTTAGGCGTTCGGTGTTCGACATTCGTTTGACATTCGCGTGAAGTTGGTTGGGCGTTCGGCGTTCGACATTCGTTTGACATTCAACTTAGAAAATTTCATTAAAAATCCAATTTCTGGTTGTGGCGGGAGAAGCGCTCCATTGGTTCAGTTCGTGCTCCCCCGCTCGAATTTTCTGAAGTTTTCTCGGTATTTCAATTTTCCAGACCCGATTTTTTATTTTTTGCGCGAAATGTGTTTTTTTAACCCATTACGTACTCCCCAACTCGAATTTGGTCCCAATTTCTTCAGTTTCCCCATTTTCCAGACCCCCCGCTTAGATGATTTTGTATAGGCCGCTATAGAGGGCACATATATATGCCATGGTTATTGACCGACCAACACCAAATTTGGTGAGGGGTTCCTCTCCAATAGTATTTTCGTGTGAATTTGGTTAGGCGTTCAGCGTTAGACAATCTGTGGATATTCGAAAATTTTATCCCAAAAAATAATTTTCAGTTTTTCGAGTGAAAGGTCTTATTTTGACCCAATTCGAGTTCCGCCACACGAATCTGGTCAAAATACCATCGTTTTCCCAAATTTCCGGAACCCCGTTGGACTTTCGCTTCGATGATTTTTGTGCTAAAATATTATAGGGGGCTATAATTATACAAGCTGTCTATCGGCCGATTCGCTCGAAAGTTGGTGTGGACATGTAACCCGACTAGGAGTCACCGTGACCAAATGCATGGATCGCAGACTACAACCCATTTATAAATATTAAGTAAAAGGGAATGTCACACTAACTACCTTTAGAACTGATTGAGATAATTAATTCATGAATCACAGAGTAAAAGGAATTAAATATTATATTGTTTAATACATAAACTTTCTAAATAAACTATATTAACAATTCAAGAATGATGTATCCACATCGTGTTCATCTTAGTGTTTATGAAGATTAGATTAAAGGCCCATTTAAATTTTGAGTCACCGATTATTTTGTTATAGTGCCTTGATATACGGTTTCAATAATGATTATATAATAACGTGGGATGCTGAGCTGTGTCCTTCATATTAACCATAATGATTATATAAAAACGTGGGATGCTGAGAATTGCTAGTGGGGAGTCACTCCCTCGCCAAATTTGGGGTCGGTTGGTCAATAAGCATGGCATGTGCCCTCTATATCGGTCAATACAAAATCATCTGAAGAAATTTAAGTCCAGCGGGGTCCGGAAATTGGGGGAAACGATTAAATTTTGACCAGATCCGTGTGGCGGAGCACCAATTGGGTCAAAATAAGACCTTTCACTCGCAAAACCAAAAATCGATTTTCAAGTCAAAATAATCGATTTTTCTTGAAAATTTTGAAATCGGTATAACAGTCTGCGATCCGTGCGTTTGGTTATGACCATTACTTGTGGGGAGGCACTCCCTCACCAAATTTGGGATCGGTCGGTCAATAAGCATGGCCTGCGCCCTCTATAGCGGCCTATACAAAATCATCTGAGGGAAATTTTGACCAGATTCGTGTGGCGGAGGGAATTTAAGTCCAGCGGGGTCCGGAAATTGGGGGAAATGATGGAATTTTGACGAGATGTGTGTGGCGGAGCACGAATTGGGTAAAAAAATAGACCTCTCACCCGAAAAACTGAAAATTAATATTGCGTCGAACGCCTATAACGAACGAACGCCAAACGAATATTAAACTGCTAGTTTGACATTCGATTTTACTTAATATTTATAAATTGGTTTGTAATCTGCGACCATTGCATTTGGTCACGATAATTCCTATTCGGGACACATGACCACACCAAATTTGGAGCCAATCGGCCCATAAACACGGCTTGTATATAAATAAGACCTTTCACTCGAAAAACCAAAAATCGATTTTCAAGTCAAACTTTTCTAAGTCGAAATCAACTGAGTGTCTAACGCCGAACGCCTAAGCAACTTCATACGAAAATATTTGATTTTGAAATCGGTAACAGTCTGCGATCCCTGCATTTGGTTATGACCATTACTTATGGGGAGGCACTTCCTCTCCAAATTTGGGGTCGGTCGGCCAATAAGCATGGTCTGTGCCCTCTATAGCGGCCTATACAAAATCATCTCAGGGAAAGTTTGACCAGATTCGTGTGGCGGAGCACGGATTGGGTAAAAATAAGACCTTTCGCTCTAAAAACTAAAAAAAAATGTTTGGGTCGAAATTGGGTCCAACGCCAAACGAACGCCAAACGAATGTTAAACTGCTAGTTTGACATTCGATGCTTTATACATGCTGTAAAATGTTTTTCAAATATGTATTATATTGGCAAAGAAAAAAAGAAAAAAGAAAAGAACCCCTTTGCAGGCATGATTTTGACCGTGTCGGAGTTTACTCATGCCCTAATTAAGTTTTACTTTATCGATGTACGGTATGTTTGGAAAGATGTCTTTATTCGAGTTACTGGATAGGGATTTGGGGTTTTTAGTACCAAAAGACGTCAAGGATAGATTGTTCCATATAGACTGCTCAACATTAAAAAAACAATCTCGAGCGTCTGCAGTGAAAGTTTTGGTTCATGAAACTTTAATTTACCCAGACATTCCGAATGCACTCGACTAAGATTGTCTTTTTTTCTCTCGAGAACTGATATCTGAATTTTCTCTAATCTCCTTGCACAGCATAAATAGGTATTGCCTATCACACACGTCTTCCATTTGTTAGTATAACTTCTAAATTGACCACTTTTAACCAGTTAGTCTAGCCCTGATATGGAAAAGTTTAATTGTTATGGCCCAACGTGCGGTTTACTGACGCCAGCACCGCGGTTACTGTCCGCAGCCCGGATTATAGGATGACCAGCGTGATTAAAGACAAATCATAAAGCCGACGGATATTAATCATTATAAATTTATTAGCAGTGGTGGGGTTAATGCGGTATCGTTTTCTGTCTCTTCTGTATCTGGTAATCGAGCGAACGCAAATAATATGTAAACCAAGACAAACTATTGTGCTTCATTTTTAGCTCACCTGAGACGAAGTCTCCGGTGGAGCTATAGTCATCACTCCTCGTACGTACGTCCATCCGTCCGTCAACAATTCTTTAAACATCTTCTTCGGCCGATCCATAAGACCGAATGGGTTCATATTTGGTGTGGATGTTCCCTTGGTAACTAGCATTAAGATTTGTTCAAATGAGGTCACTGGTTCAAATAGTTGCGAAGACAGGGCCATAACTCTTTCCCTCCATAGTATTTCTTAAAACGACTTCTTCTCTTGTACCATCGGATCAAATGGGTTCATATTTGGTATGCAGGGTTCTTGTGTGACTGGAGTTCAGATTTGTTAAAATGAGGTCACTGGGTCATATGTGGGAGAAGCCAGGGACATAACTCAACAAACAAAAACAAACAAAATTCAGATTGAACTCCTTGCTTAGTTTGACAAAACATTTGTTTTTGTATTAATCATGTTATAAAATTTGAAAAAAACTAACACCATTATAACATCCGCAGATTTATGAAACTTTAATCAATAATTAAATTACTGAAACTTTGCATTACCCCACCCCACATGACCCAGATCCCCATCATGCTCCCAATCCACCCTGCCCCCAACAACACCCCATATCATATCACAATACCTCTGCTCACCAGAAGCAGAGAGTTATTTTCTACCAGATGACTGGGTCAGGTATTAGCTACATAGAGACCGACACAGTCATTGTCATTAATTGAGATTAGAATAACAGATATCAGACAGTTTGTATAAACAACTACTCTTGCACTGCTGTCTGTTGTCATTATCAAATTAAAATAAAATTCTGTTCTCAAGTCTGCATTTAGTGTGTCTGAATTTGCAGAATAAGGTCCACAGAGGGTGAATTTAGTTATGCTACCTCGTACAACAGGCTAGCATCACCAAATACAACCTCCAGGGACCTCACTATGCTTATGCCTCATATTCTGGGAAGTATCTAGAGTATCAAATTGACATTTTGTAGGTATTTTTTCCCTTCTGTTCTGTTCAGTTTCTATATCCCTTAATTTGGAAGATAAAATGCATAATCGAGCTGCTCAATGGGGGGTATATCACCAACTTCAACTGGAGAACTTCAATCAATCCTAGGTTTCCCATGGCAGATGGGGCCTAATCAGAATGCTGTCTTCAGAGGGCGAATTTGGTGATGCTAGCCCACCTTGCGGCATAGCATTATTAAATTCACCTTTTGGGGACCTCATTCTGCAAATGTCAGACGCACTAAATTCAGACTTGGCTATTCCAGTATTATTTTCTTAACCACCACTTATCCAGGTGAAATCATATCCTGAGATTTCAAGGAAAAATTGAAGGTTATATTGGATTGAATTTGTCTCTTTGTCTGTATGGAGGGTGCTTGGGTTCAGATTTGTTCAAATAGGGTTATTTTTAGGAAAATTTTGAAGGAAATCAATTCACTTCGACTCTTAAATCTCCCCTTTGAATTTATTAGATGAATGGATCTCATGGATGGGGATTCACATTTGTTCAAATAGGGGCAGAGATAAGATATTTAACTCTCCCCCACCCCCTACCTGTATCTATGCTGTTTGGTACAGGTATAATAATATTGATTTATAGGCTGCCTGGTGGGGCAATGTTTGAGGCAATGTGGAGGGTGTGTAGAGGGGTGGAGTTTTGACCCCCTACTTTTATCAAATTTTCAACAGTTGAAAATGTCATGCCTGATACAACATTAGTTGTAGATTAGATTTTCACACCAAAAATAGGTTAGAATTGTTCTCATAGTCTGATTTGATTTTCCAACCAGTATGTTCTTAAACCAACAGTTCATATGTTCCTACTTCAGGTTAAACTGTTAGACCGAATTAGCCACAAATTTTTACTTTATGGGGGCTGTCAGGTCGGTAATTTTCACTAGTTTGAGAGCTTGGAGTACCGGTACCAGTTGTAAAATTCAAATTTTAGCTTTATGGGGAATGTCAGGTTGTTAATTTTCAAACGTTTGAGAGCTTGAAGTACCACTACTGGTTGTAAAATTCAACCTACGAGGGGGTGCAAAAGGATTTGTGTGAACTTAGTACTGTGGTATGGTTGTCTTCTATAAAAATGGTAAGGCATTTTGTCAGTGGTGAGCAATTAGAAATTTCAAGGTGAACAGCCCTGCTCATCTGAGAACCTCCAGCTATGTCCATGTTTAGTACTACGTGTCTCAAGTACTGACTGCTGTAGTCTTCAGAGTCCCAGTCTTCTAAGTCTTTAAAGTCTGGTGAACTACCCACAGTCATTGACTGTCTTGTTTAATTTATTTGTTGCAGTGTCTTTTTGTCAGATACTGCCGAATGTAGAATATTCTCTAATTCCGTGGATACATAATTTAATTTTGTTTTGGTTTATTCGATATTGTCTACTGTAATATCCGCTAGCTCGCTGTTCAGGGGCCTATACTATATAATACAATTTTTGTACTAGCAGGCTTATTTGAGCTGTACAAAAGGGGTCGAGTACTATAGACCACTGTAATCTAACAGCGAACGCGATTTCGTGTAGATCACAAAAAGACGGCACATCGAGTACTATCGACCATCGTTCGTTAAACGCACATCTAAACATTTGTGATTTTGTCAAGGGAAATTACTCTAATGATATATGCGAATGATATGGCAATGCCTATTTGTGTCAGTTGATGAGTGATTTAGTTGATGAATAAAGGTACATTATATGTGACTAGTTTCCGATACTTGGTTTATTTTGACCACAATTGCGCACGGTGAAAAGTAATTCCTTCGGTATCGTGTGGAATACTTACCATTTTCAGATGTTTTATGTTACATGTTTCTTAATGGTTTGTCGAAAAAGGTCGGCAAACACACATATCGGTTGCCCTTTAAATGGCCACAACAACTTTATATAGCAATATTACCAAGGGTGGAACCTGATTTGTCTAGCTAGCTTTGGGTAGGGGCAGCGGCTGAAATATTAGAAGTGGGAACATCTAGACCTTAATAGTTGAAAAGTTTGAGTTACCATGCAGCTGGAAAAATTCAACCCATGCTGGGGTTGCGATGGCTGTTCTCGAACTTGGTATTTTAGACCTGTGTCAAGGATGGGTCTTCATTTGGAAATTCCAATGTGGACCAACACTCCCTCGTCCAGGGTCTCCGGGGACATCCAACCTCGATTTTAAAACATATATATATAGCACCATCTACTTAACCCTTTACCCAACAAACCGGCCAAAACCGGCCAAATAAAGCTTCAACAGCCTAAAATATCTTCGGTCTGTCTCAATAGAACCATACAAATATGGATATCATTGGAACCGGCTCCTTGACCACATTGTGATAGTTACAGTTATGCCCTGTGCCAATGCATTCTCTTATATATGCGAGTCGACCATAGGTCGCCTCGCATATATAAGAGAATGCATTGGCCTAAAAAAAATCTGTTTTTAACACTTTTTACCATTTTGTCTTACATTCTTTAACAATTGTATAATTTTTAATGTGTTAAGCCAATGCATTCTCTTATATATGCGAGGCGACCTATGGTCGACTCGCATATATAAGAGAATGCATTGGCACAGGGCCCTTCTGTTGGGTAAAGGGTTAAACAGTTAAACTATACCCAATTCTCGGTCACTTCCATTTATACCAACTAATCGGCTGAATTTAGGTAAACATATGACATTTGGTTTATAACCAACACGCACTACTACATTGGTACGTTAAGGATCAGGGGACCCCGATTTGTTCTAAGAATTCACTCATGGAACATTCTGTGCGGCACTATTGGCCAAATTAAATTGTTTAGACCACAAGGTGAACGCAAACTTCTTGAGCACATAAATGCCATGCGGATCAAATAAGTTATATACTGTCATGGTAAATATTTTTGGGGTCCACTGATTATTAACGCAACTTAGGCTGAAATTATCAGTAACTGTCACGTTTCAACACGAAATCCACAACCGATTCACCGCGTATCCGTGTACCTTCGCACAAAGATCGTTTATATATACGTTTTGGGACCAAGCCCGAAAACTGTATCTCTTTAATTCCATTCATAAATAAAATCTAGGCCGCTGACATGGCTATCTTCTTCAACTCCATTGAGCGTAAACTATCTCAATGGGTTAAAAATTGAGATTCCGTGACCGCATTACAAAGAACGTGTACCCAGCTAATCGCACTCACCTTTATCCGCGCGGATGAACCGTCGTGATCACGGCGTGAAAAATCAATAATGTAGCCTATGCAGTTGTTATCTAATAATGAATTTTTACAAAAATGGTATTATTGCTGTACTATAGAACCCGCTTAGCCAGTATTTTATCATTCCGTCATGCGAATTTTTACATAATACAAAGCTGTAGCGTTCGAGTACTATGAAAACATGCAAAGATGAAACTTTCAGGCCCTCTTTGTCTCCACCAAATGCAAAGATTTTTCGGTCATGTGAATCCGAAGCCATAGAAACAGTAATTTGGGAGCATTAATTCGGATAATGCATCTTCAATGCCAATTTAGCTCTATCGTGTAACATTCAATTCACTTTCTTCTCCATATTAAATTTGAATCATTTTACTTGTTGCATGATGTTTTCTAGGTCAGCATGTCTCGTTTATATTGATTCGACTCGTCCCGTGAGTGGTTGCATGATGTTTTCTAGGTTAGCATGTCTCGTTTATATTGATTCGACTCGTCCCGTGAGTGTTTGCATGATGTTTTCTAGGTTAGCATGTCTCGTTTATATTGATCCGACTCGTCCCGTGAGTGTTTGCATGATAATTCAATATTTCTAAGTTTGTTATTCATTTCGTAGACATTTTTGGAGAGTGAATCGAACAGTCACGTTTTTCTATTTACATTGGCTACTACTTTCATTATATAGTCCAATTTATCCGCATCGGTTGTTATTTTTATCGGGTCAGGAAGGTAACTCTGTCCATTCAAGTCAAACAACTGATTACTTATTTGGAATTGTCACTTGAAAAACGAGATGAACAGTAATATGAAGATAATGGACCGAACATCTGAGTGTCTCGTTGAAGATCGTGTACAGTAGTATACGAAATATTGGGCGCAGCAAGAATATCAAATTCACTATTTGTTTCATCGCTACTCTCCGCCATATTAATTTTGTTATTGTTGTTGTCAGGTAGTCGTTCAAAGTATAAATGCTTTTCGTATTTACTTCCAAAAACAAAAACAGTATGTTGCGTTTTTAATTGTATTCCATGTAATATGAGAAATACTGTATGTGTTCCGTGTTGCAATCGGTGAAGTTTATCACAATATTTTTGAGAAAATCTTCATTAGAAAATAATTACTGTACTCCCACGACGCATGCGCATTCAGATGATGCAGTGACAAATATGCCTACTGTTCACCTGTTCGACGGCTGTGGTGAATGAATTGTTAAGGCGTAAGGTAACACATTCATCAATAGTATACGCTCGTTGTGAAATGCACCCTCCTTATGAAACCATTCAATAATTTCACCATGAAAAAATCCCACGTATGAATAGGTTTGTTAATTTTGGATGATATGTATTCGTATGTTAACAGGGGCGCGAGTTCAGGGAGGTTTGATACATAGAGGTACAGTCGACAGGGGTTGCGAATTTTAGGGGTTTGAGTCATTCGGTGCAGTGGCTGCGTGGTTCATAACTGGAGACGCCGAGACATTGATTTTTTAGATTGATTGGTGATTCCAGAAGGTTCCGTTATCAATGGCTTACTCTAATAGGACATGGTGTTGGAACCTATTACAAAAATGCATGATAGAAACGCTATAAAAGGGGTCCTCGATGAAGCCTATTAGAAAAAAGCAGACATTTACGTGATATGATCACTATAATAGTTTATAGGGGTATATGTTGGAGGGACCACCCGTATACACGAATCAATAGGAATAACACCCATACGAGGTTTCGTGCCCGTCAATGTGCTGCCAGTGGTGTGCTAGTATTCTATTTAGATTTAATTTTATTTATATGTTCACTCGTTTGTAACGACACGACCCTGTGGGGGCATGTGTTATATGCAAACTATTTCTCAGGAATTTTACTGGACTGGATATTGATATTTTTCAAAACTCGATCAGGTTTTGAATATGGGATTATATGTTATGAAGCTAGTTTCACCTTATCATATCGTAATGATTCAAGAAAATGTATGAGGAAGGCGCCGTACTGTCAACAAAACTCCGCCCAAAATTAGCGTACCTGATCGGTTTCGAATTGATCAAGACATTTTTCAGCAAGTCCCATATAACGAATATAAACACCATTAGTTGATATTTGTTCAAGCTATCGCTCCAGACATGATGATAAAAATTCACGAAAAGAACTAATTAAGGGCATAAGGGAGCCCGCCAACCAAAAAGTACCCATGCCAAAATGTCATAGGATATCCAAGGAATTCCTAGGATATAAAACCTTGGAATAGTTAGGAAAATGCCTTGGTATTCCTAGGATATCCTAGGATCGGAAACCTTGGACACCTTGGAAATCATCTGTGCGATATTGGAACGTTTCAAGTTCGGAAAACCATGAAATACCTTGGCAAATTTATCCAACTCATCAAAGGAACAAAATTTCAATCATAACTTTTCCAAGCTTTACCAAAGTTTCAGCCAAACTTCACCGAGCTTTAATGGCACTATATACAAAGGCTTCAGCTTTGACAATATCATAATCTTTAATGATGCAATCTCTTGAAATTTCAGTCTTGAACAATCCCATGAAATCATTCACGCTATTACTCATTCAAAGTTCATTTTTTAATCAGAAAGTTTTAATTCCATTTAATTGATTGAGATAAATGGTACATTATGACGTCAGACCATGTATAATGTCTAGGATAATATTTACAGGTATATTTTTATGTATCTGAGGTGTTTGGAGTGTGATAAAAATGTGTTAAATTAGATATATTAGCAATTACATATTACATTGTTCAGCAATTCTCATACACCGAGTATAAACACCATTACTTGATATTTGTCCACGTTATCGCACTTAATATCACTATAAACGTTAACAAAAATTAACTAATTATGTATGGAGGCGGACATGTTTGGTTTTCGATCTCGATCAAGAAATTATTGAACAAGTCTTATCTACCGAATGTAAACAAAATGAACTGAGTGATATTTCTTCCAATTAGCGCGATATCGCCGTCTGCAGACCATGCCCATCAAAAAGTTCCCGGACTCCAACGTGTTATTTTTATATCTTTGATTGTTACAGGGGAATTGTATTGAAACTAACAGCATATATTGGATATTGACAGGTTTTGAATTCTGAATTTTGGATTAGATGTTATGAAACTTGTTTCGCCTCATTATATCTTAATGATTCGTGAAATGTTTAAGGAAGGCGTATTACATACTGGGTAGCTTGGAGCGATTTTTCCAACACCGGTGTAACTTCCTAGAAAATCGACCTTGTAAAAAACAAATATTGCATCAGAGATGTGGTGTCGAGTTTCGATAGCTAGCATGGGCTTGGATTGAAAATTCATTAACTGTTACCTGCTACCAGAGAGAGAGCACTATTGAGAAGTGTGATACCAATTATTGACTGAAGGCAGTTTATATTTGAGTGCCGTAACTCCGCCCAAAATAGGTGGACATGAACAATTAGTTGATATTTGTTCAAGTTATCGCTCCAGATATCACGATCAGAATTCACGAGAAAAGAACTAATTAATGGCATAAGGAAGCCCGCTGACCAAAACGTTCCCGGACCCCAACGTGTTATTTTGATCTCTTCGATTGATACAGGTGGACCATTCGGCTATAGCTGTTCTAGCACAGCATCGTGTGTTAGTGGTCTTGTGTGCAGGAATTCCAGGTGCAGATGCATGGAATCTGAATACAGGAACAACGACCTGATAGCATGCAAACCACGTGAGTAGATTATTTAGGATTTTATAATAATTGTTATTCAATTATATTAGGAATCCAAACAATAATATAAAGCTAATTGTGATTTTAGGATTTTAGAATAATGGTACTCAATAATGGGACAATACAAAATGAATAACATACAACTTTTTCTCATATGTGTTTGTTGTGTGTTGAGTGCCGTTCTCCGATGGGGTCTTATTCCCTTGCAAAACATTTTCCCAACTTTATCAACACTGGCTAAATAAACATTTTAACAACTATGATACCTGTGCATATATATATATAAAACACCGACCAGGGTAGTTTTGTATGCTTGTATGGAAATGAATAGCATTGGATTTAAATGCACGGTCAAATTTTTCAATATGAAACAATGATTTGACGAATAATCTGGACGATGGTCTCACACTAATGTTGAGTTCAAAAACTGTGGGGGATTCGTTCTTCGTGTGGGGATTTACACCCTACATGACAGGGGTTGAAACGCCATCCGATGTCCGCCACCACAATGTCGTATGCGCTCTCCCTGTATATAAGCCTGCTCTCTAGTATACTACCATCACACAACGCAGGCGCGTATATAGGAACGGTTCATACTGGCAGTGCGGTGGGGGTTGGTGTGGTTTGGGGAAGAGGAGTGCGTATCAAGCCCGTGTGCCATATGGGGGATTATGACGTATTACAGTGTGAATGCTAAGCTGTGATGAATTATAACAATGTGTACTGCTGGACCTTTACATATGATAACAAGTCAAAACAAGCATTTACTGTACATGTAGCTCAGCATAAATTTAAAACATAGTGATGATTTCGCTACTCAATTGTTTTGGAGTGAATAAGAGCATGATTGTATTTTAACAAATCTATCTTTAAAAATTATTTTCTTATTTTGAGAAAAATAAACTAAAAATAAAAACTTAATTCTGGGGAATGACACAAGAAAAAAATGTATTGATGATATAGACCATGGGATGAAAATCCTAGGACGCTTAGAAAAAAGTTTGTCTGCAACTTTTAGGGTACTACAAGAACTTTATATTTTCATAGCAAGATTGTTTTCTTGTAACAGATTGTAAAATGTTCTGGTTTCGGGAGTTGCACATTCGCGAGAAAAACATGTTTTTGTTAGCCGTTTTCGTGTACATTCTCACTAAAATATAAAAAAAAATTCTGTTTATTATTACAAGTTAATTGAGACAAGTTGGTGATTATTCTAAATGGAATATGACGAAATCTTTCAATAAACACGAAAAGCACAAACAGAACGGCATATTTATGCCCAAAATGACATTTTGAATATTAAATTCCCCCGAATGGCGCCTGACGTTCGATGAAATAGAGTTACTGTTCTTGACGTTACATGCATTCCACCGGCGAATAGTGTTATTCCTCTGGGCGTCACGTGTATTTAACGGAATATCTACGCTGAAATTGCATCGACTTGAGGGTCAGTAAATGTTTTGGTATAAATATGAAATTAATAAAAACAAAATTATGTGTGGATATTTAACTGAACAAATGGTATATTTTTACAATTTTGATGGCGCAAAACTTTCTCGGGACACATTTTGTCGCCATGCATATAGCCTTATAGACCCAGACAATCATACTATTCAAGTTTATTTTAAATTATAAGGTGAAAAGTGCATGTGCAGATGTTCCGTTGAGAACTTGAGTGCTACATGTATTCGTGTCCGATATCGTGACCACCGTGCGCTCGCCACAGGACATAGTCGTATATTTAGTAGAGTTTAGCTACATGTGTAGACTTATCTCAAACGCCGAATACATGCACATAAAGGTTATATGGGCTTGTCGGAATGATTAATGCCCGTCAAAATTGTCACTGAAAAATCATGCGATATGTCCAACATTGTTCACGAAATAATAAAAAACAAGCATATATATAACAAGATATATAAATGCATCGATATGGACGTCATATAAAGTGTGTTTATTTAGTTCACCTTAGAATTACATACTATATACATCTCCCTTGACCTCGAGATATCAAACATTCCCAAACTCTTTAAAACTTAATAATTTTGAATATCTTTATTTCCATTTAAAACAAAACAACTTTCAAACTGATTGGTCAATATTCGAATCTATTTTCTGGCTGAAATGTCAAATTACTTCTGTTGGTTCGGGTATGCATGGAATGTCCAACGTTGAACATTTTGACCAAAGTTAGGACTACCCGGTCGCCACGCTCATGCATGCAGTGCCTCAACTTGTTTTAAAATTTCGCCAGGTAATACCCCGCCATTATAATTCGCGACTTGCATTTATGATCCAATAAACAGTCAAATACAAATATCGTATACTTTGTTTTATATGAAGTCATTCATTAAGAGTTATATTATTATAGCATGTTTTGAAATAACTTTTCATGCGCGGTATATATATCATCATCATGATGTAGTCAGCCATGTGTAACTGCTATATGTCGGTATAGTGGACAAGATATTACATGAGCATAAACTTGCACGAACTGTTCAGTATATAAATAACTTAGTAAAAATAAATAAACAAAAATAAAAAACATGGAATTTCCAGAATTGTTGTTATCTGCACGCCAAAATATAGAGGCTTATTTGACTCGGACACATGCCCTCCAAGAGTTGAACTGAACTAGAACCTATCATTTTCGTCTACGTAAAAACGGTACATAACAGCATTTAAACCCATGTACACATGGCGTAAGAATAAACAATTATCGGCATGGATATATTCCTTAAACTTTTCACGCCTGCATAATTCACATCGTGGACTGCATTGTATATACGCATATTTAAACACCTCGCATATTTAAGGGGAAAATTGCAAGTAGAGATCTACAAAATTAGTTAGTTGAAAATTATCACATGAACGAATTAATAGCTTAAGTTCATATGATATTTGATTGTAAAAGATAATTAACGGAAAACATAACGATAAATACGAACCCATCATCATCGTGCTTGAAAAGTTCAACTTATATATAGGCCTATAGGCCTATATATAGACTTATGCACACCAGACACTAAATGAAATGGTCGGCTGGCACTCTGTATCTGGTAAATATTCTGCCCTATCTCTGAAAAACAGTGCCATTGTCGGTGGAATAGAATAAAGAGAAAGTGCCGCGTGAAGTAAAAATAGTTTCCCGTTAAGATCTGGCGTAATACTAATTTTCCGGACAATCGCGCGCTTGGTTTCGCTTCCGATTCCATAAATTCAATAAATCGGAATGGCACCACAGGTCCCCAGAACAAAAATTGACCCCACCCCCAATAATACTTAATCCTATGATTAAGTATTATTGGGGGTGGGGTCAATTTTTGTTCTGGGGACCTGTGAATGGCACGTGTAATTGATGTAATTTTTGTTGTGACTTTAATCTGTTTCTTGATTTGAAACTATATCGGGTTTATGTATTGTATAACTTCCTGGTAAAGTGTTGATTGATTTTGGAGGAATCCATTTACAATGACTGCATATTTATCGACCTTTGGATTTTCATCCCATGGTCTAATATGTGAAAGATTTTCATAGTTAAGTCTCTTAAGTTTAAAAAAATATTTTCATAGTTAAAGATAAGCCTTAATACAATCTTTCTAGCAAAACAATACTTTCTACATAAACGCACTGCAAATATGCATGATTTACTGGGAATCATTTGGGATGTTATTAGTTATTCTTGTTGACTACATGACCGGATGGTTGGGTCAGATTGGATGATAACAATTGTTTCTGTTTTGTATATTATAGATTATGTTGATGGCATTCATTTATTATATGTGTTTTGTTCAATAAATTATAACAGTACGCACCTGTGCAGTGTTTAGAATGGATGTTTCCGGTGAGAAAGTTTTATTCTTGAACAAATTTGCAAAAACATTTAAAACAAACATTCAGAGGTCCAACCGTGATAACATAAATTTTTCTTGTTCTTTAAATAATGTTCTCAAACATCATAAAACAATCTTAATCCAAGAAATCACTTTATCACTTTTTCTAACACAAGAACAACATTTTCATTCTCTAACATATTATCTTATAACCTAGAATAATGTTTCTACTGTCTAGAAAACAAATCTAGATATAATAATATGTGCAGCAAGTAAATAACGTTTTATAGAACAAGAAAATTATTTCTTATAATGAGAAAATAAATTTCCAAATAAGAAATTTTCTCACCTAGAAAATCTGTTTTGGCAGTGTAATATTTTCCACACAAGAGTGCCGGTGTCTGCATTGATCGTAAATAGCGAATAATGTCAAATATGTCCTGTCAACGGGAACTAATTTGACTGACATGTCTCTACAAATGTATGGTAGCTGAATAGATGCTGGCAAATTACATTAGTATATACCCAGGCATTGGTTGATATTAACTGGGTAGCAAACATTCTTCCACTTTCAGTGACAGAATTATTCATCACCGGAATCAACGGTGAAAAAAATTAAACTTACTTTGAAATTTACTGGAACCCACCAACAGCTGGAAAGTTCGTCCACAGTTATATTGTCAGACGAGATGCCGCACCAGATATACAAGTTTGGCAGCCTCGTGTGACAGTGTCTGGGCTAAATCCGTCAACAGCTTATACCATAACAATCACACCCATTGTTATAGAACTGGATGAAACTAAATATGGTCAGAACCACACCATCGACTGGAGAACAGGTGAGTGTCAATCAATGGATAATGTTGGACTTAAAGGGACTAAATGCCTTCGAGGTGGGTTCATGTGAAATAACATGAAAGTCTGTAAGATTCTATCAAATACATACATTAACAAATAAATTGCCCTTTAATTGTTAACAACTCAAATAATCAGATTTCGTATATTAAAACCATTGTTATGCAAATATTACTGTTACTGTGGAATTACCGATATACAATTCCAAGAAGTCTAATATGATATACCGAAGTTTAATCAAAAATATAGGTAAACATTGCAAAAAGATCAGTGCATTGACAAATATTCTGAAATTAATATTTAGACTAACATAATATATAATCTTATTGCACGTTTAGCGATTTTTGTTGTTGACAAACCAATGTAACAGTTTTGTTTGCAAAACAATGATTTCAACAGGCGATATGTCGTTATTGGAGAACTATCGCTATTGAATACAAGAACAACGTTAAGCTATATCGCCATGTTCTTCCTAGCCGTGATGTTGCACATAATTAAAGTTTGTCCACATCTACACACCGTGAGTGCCTTTTTTCCTTTTAATGTGATCCAGACGGAACCTTTAATTGGTTGTAGAATATAACGCTCTGTATTTGTTATCAGCCGATCGACCTGCATTAGTTAACGTCCATTTTTGTCTCGTTTTCAACGTGACTTCCATGAGGGGTTTTCATTAATTGGTATGTCATTTTGAAAATGTTCCCAATTGGTTGATTTTCCTTAAGCTGCTGCATACTCAAACTCATACAAAGTGGGGGTCGCCGAAAAAAGTCAGTATTCAAGATTCAGTGGCGCATGGGTGGTTCTCTATCGCATATTTTCCATGCAATTGTTTTCTAGATCCATGTTCAAAGACAAATTATTACTACCAAACTGTATGTTCAAACTGGACCTGAAAATAGCATTAATCAAGAGCAGGGGGCTCCAACTTAAGTACCAATATTATATTAACGCAATGTGTGTCCGTCTATAACACATACCGTGCTGTGGGTACTGCATCTAATGGGGAACAAAATGCACCGATCAATTCCTTCAGTTCTCACAGGTTTGCATTGTTGTTTTCGACCTTCAAATATCCATGTGATGCCAATGTTGAAAGATAAACATATCTCTTGTATTATGTTGTGATATTCACCCTTTGACAGTTTGGTGTGGAATTTATGGGACCTGCTCACATAATATAAAGCTGATTAATTTAACATAGCTTCATTATTATTATAAAACAAGTACTCACCTTTGTGAGAATAATAATTATTTATGTCGGGATTCCCGTATCTGTCATATCAAAGAATACATGTATTGTTTCGATGTGTACTTGGAAAATTATATCATTAAACAGAGACTGGGAGGACATTTTGGTCATCTAGTTGGGACTAGTTACCACGTTAGAGTATGGCCATTTGTTAATTCGCACTCTTGTCGCATACATGCATGTTGGGGGGGGGGGGGGTAACATGTTGGTATGGCTGCTGAACATTTTCTAGATATAAGTTTAATTAGCTTATTTGAGTGATATTTTCAGATCTCTGGTGCTTTTCATTATGTTTTCATGATTGACATTTCATCCGCAAATTTATTTAGTACATTTCACAACGTTGTTTGCTTTATCTTTCTACTATAACTGTTTTCTGCAAACTTTTGGGGTGGGTCTCCAATCGATATTAGAAAAAAACCCTTGCATTGGAAGATGAGTGTCTCGTAACGGAGGACAGGAAACAAAAT
Organism: Siphonodentalium dalli; assembly: GCA_032622095.1. NCBI lineage: Eukaryota > Metazoa > Mollusca > Scaphopoda > Gadilida > Siphonodentaliidae > Siphonodentalium > Siphonodentalium dalli. The sequence continues at coordinate 14,410,454 of CP136069.1, read as the reverse complement.
TTCTATAAAAGTGACGCTGTCGGGGTCATCGATAGAAAAAGGGAGACAATAATTGTCGTTGTACAGTTCTGGTCCTATAATGTCGAACAACACAAAATAGCCTATACTATCAATATGACATTAGAACATAAAACACAAACAAACATACATGTGTTCACCCTTGCACATGCACCCCCACCCTAAAGATGATCAATGTGCCGGCCTGTTAAATTATAATTTTGGTATATTTTCAAGCAGAAACGGTCAAAATGTGAAGTATATCATTCGCATCTTTGACATCCCAGATCTGCGTTTGGCGACATCTCGATCTGTGGCGTTGATACTCGAAATTATGGTGGGTACCCCCACTTGGACGCATATATAATTTTTGCGAACAGCTCTGCAGGCTAGACAATTTTATGGTATATTAAACATATATTTTTTCTATTGCTACACGCATTGTCCGCCATCTATGACTGATAATTATGTTTCAAACGAACTACCTAACGTAACAAAGTGTCTACTATTTATGATAACATCGGTAATGAGTCTAAATTTCTGTTAAATTCATCGGGGTGAGAGCAACCTATGGTTGCTATCCCATTGAGGGAACATTCCGCTTTGCGAAATTATGTTTTGAATAGTGGATATCACCATTTAACTGGGAGATATATAGCTTCATCTGAGAGAAGCTATGTTCATTTATCAAAACCGCAATTCTCGGGTTCAGCGTTCAGCCTTAGGCAGACATGACCCTAGTACCATCATTATGCAGACATATACACATAACTTTAAAACTGGTCAATGTTAAACACACTTTCGCTAGTTTTGTTCTAAATGTGACCACCAAGCCATGATCAATGAGAATTTGTGATTCCTCAAGTAATATGAAATATACAAATTCTCAGGTCTGCCTAATGTTAGGAGGACCATTGACCATCATTAGGCAGACTGCAGCATTATGCAGACCAAATCCGGTCTGTCTGTTTTTTGCATACCAGTCACAACTACAATGTAGTTATCTGGTGCTTTAATTGTTAACACCTCTCCTTGTTCAACTGATTTAGGTTGTCTTTTGTTTATAAAATGATGGGATTGAAACAAAATTTGTTAAGGGCATTTCAGCCCCGATAATTTTGAGACATGTTTATGCTGTCGATATATAGTTTCATCATTGTTCGGTCGAAACATCCACAGCGGTCTTGAAAAAATCAACTTTTCTGGTTTTGCATTTTTTATGTACACGATGCAGTAAAAAAGGAGATAACTGGCCAAATGTCATTAAAACATCGAGAAATCTGGTGTATACATCGAAATTGAGTACAAATTTCGGGATTGAAAAAAGACCGCACAATGATGAAACTATATATCGATAGAATATACATTTCTCAAAATGTTCGGGGCGGAAATGCCATTAACAATTTTTTTTTTCAATCCCATCATTTTATAGACAAATGACAACCTAAATCGGTTGAACAAGGAGAGGTGTTAACAATTAAAGCGCAAGATAACTAGTTGTGACTGGCATGCAAAAATTAGGCAGACCGGATTTCGTCTGCATAAAGTCGCGGTCTGCCTAATTATCGTCAATGATATAGCTGCCAGTAATACAACCCGCTCCTGACGTCTAAAGTATGAAGCGGACAAAAATAGACAAGCCAAAGATTGTTTTCACAATCGAGGTTGTTTCCTTATCGCTTACACCACGCACGTGCGACATTGTTGATTTCAGTCATGTAAAGTTTCATTGAACCAGTTAGTTACCGTTTTCGATGAAATGAACACATATGACGTCCGAATTGTGTACTTGGTCTTGTACTCTATATAGTAGTGAAAAATAACACGGGACACGTACATGCAGTTCTGATTTGTGATGGGGAAAGTCGCTTTGCTTATGTAATGTATTGTTGATTACAATATCCGGTAATGCATCACATTTGGTATTTATAAATCTAGGTAATGCATCATATTTGTTATTTTTAATTTCGGTAATGCATCACATTTTGTATTTATAAACCAAGGTAATCATGCATTACATTTGGTGTTTATAAATCTAGGTATTGTACCATATTTGTTATTTTTAATTTCGGTAATGCATCACATTTGTTTTTAACATTATTGTCAATGGAACAACTAAAGCCAATAGTGATGTTAAATCATAACGGGTATGCTATTGTTGTGAATTATTATTATTTGAAGCTGTACATGTGTACCGGGTGTTTGTAACATCTCTTCTCATTGAAATTTCTATGATCTTCTCAAGCTTGCTCCTCGGGAGTATATTCGCAATACACTCTGGATGGAATCCAATACAGCCTCCGATACGTTTGCACAGCTCAGACATGGACTGAAGCAGATGCTACTTGTGCTGCGGATGGTGCTCATCTGATAACCATCACATCCCGCTCAATGCTCGATGATCTAACCGTGTTGCTTGCAACATGGGACCATGTCCCAAGTAAGTAAGTAAGCTATCAGCGGCTACTTTATAAACCTCAAGTAAAATTGCAATTGGGGTAATAATACCTGGATATGAGATGTTAGATTGACTTAAACCAGAAAGCACGAGACAGACGGTTTGTAATCGAATAACGAGAGTGTAGGAATTTTTTTTTTTTATTGAGGAAATAAATATAACAAGAAGATGAGACAGACAGAACGACAGACACACATACGTAATGCACAAACATTAGCGTATCGATATACGTTGAGACATAATATTCTTGCACCCACTTTTTCAAGCTCCCAATTAAAATCTTACTTGGACAACGCTTACCATGTTTACATGAGTTTGGCACTCGATTCGTTATTGACAGGGTTCGATGAAAGAGTTGGCCGCCTTTCTGATCCTTCAATAACGGGATCAAAGTGTTCTGTAAGAATGGAGCGGGTAATCATAGGAGGGGCTGATTTTGAGAGTTTGAAAGTCTCTATATTTGTCGTTTTAGTTTAAGTGTATTAATGTAGTTAGTAGAAATATTAAATGTAGCCTTAAAGGGGTACTGTACCCAAGATGTTGTTGTTGGTTTCTATAATCCCCGAGTCGGAGAATAAGGTAACAACTTTTCCATTCTTTAAAAGTCTGTTGAGTACGAAGTAATGTTACGGATGGCAAATTTACCGGAATGCAAAAATACAAATTGTCGTTGTCGAGTACTTTTTGTACAATTTTCAACCAAATGAATCAAATAAAAATTATATTATATGCATAGTAGTCCCATATACTCATTTAAGTTAGTGTATCGTCACTAGTCAATGAGTGGCTTGAGTGTTCTCCCCGTATAAGCATAATGTTTCAAACGATCGTGTGTGCAATGGGTTTACTAATCCAGTATCCCTCAATTATAATTTGATTACGTTTTGTACACGGAAATTCGTATTTTAATTTACGCCATTTTATGGCTCCAGCCAAAAATTCAATTTATATTAAATTATTAACTTCTAAATTATTAAATTTTAAGATAGCCTATTAACCTGAGCGTTTACAGAATACAGCTTCGACTCAAATTACTTATGTTTATATATAGTATCTATAATAGATATCGTTGTTATCACCGGAAATTTTATTGAAAATGGCGTACAGTACCCCTTTAACGGAGAAAGGGTATTACATTGCTCGTTAGTTTGGAACAGATCGTTTATAAAATGATAAGCCTGCATTTCTTGACGAATTGTAGTTAATTGGAATTCATTCTATTCTAATGTTAGAATTATTCCATATAGTCGCAGACATGATATTATAATTTTTTTCATCTATGTTTATGAATTTGCACCAAAAACTCACAACATCCCTCCCAAATAGGTAAAGAATTTTGTAAATTTGTTTTGTCAGGAACTTAGCATCATATGCTAGGTACAGGGGTCTTCGATATGGGGGTGTCTTTTGGGAGAGGGGCCCATTTTGATTGTTTACATGTTAGACGTCTTATTCATTTTAGTTTCATTGCTTTGTTAAAATATTCTATGCTGACAATTGTCAGTCATTATAGGGGTAGACATAGTTGTTTCCGCTGTACGCTGTCTATAGTATCGAGTTCCAGAATAAACGGATTAAAATTGAGTTTAACGTCTTGACTGGGGAGAAACATGAGTGTGTGAGTTAAATTTGGAAGAATAAGTGTCGTAGTGTCTTAGTCTTCCAATTGGGGTTTATAGCCTCTGACTCCATATCTTGTTTAGTCGTTATATGTCATCGAACTTACTAGAGTAGTTTGACGACATCACTTTTGAAGATCAGTGTCGAATTTTAATGCCCAGAATGTTGAAGGTTTTTAGTAGGATAATTTAAAATCTTGGCACGTACTTGATTCATATTTTGTTCTTGATCCTATCCTAACCGCCCGATATTTCTCAGAATTAATGCGCAGTCCCGAAACCCGAGCATACAGGTCAAGTAATGAGTATAGGGTTCATGTATGCTACTTGCATTACCATCAAATATGAACGCCGTGTAGTCCGCGTATTGTGATATTTTATACTTTATACCACTGAGAACTATTCCTTTAATTTTGTCATTCTGTTTTACCAACAATGATATGGGTGCAACCTGTGGACAGCCACGCCCTAATTAAACAAATGTGATATATGACTTATAGTCAGGATGAAAGAGCTAGCGTCTTCAATTAAAATAGTCCATTGTTTATGGAATTTTAAGAAGTTAAGGCATTTAATATGACCATAATACGACCATAATACTCAGTCAAAGGCTTTTTCGAGGTCTACAAGTAGCAGTACCCCAGTCTTATTGTGCGCTTTCCCTTGATGTATTATATCATATGAAGAACCTAGTATAATCTACGAAATACCTGTCAGCAAAACATTCCTGTTTGGTCGGAGTAAATTATATACGGGAAGACACGTTTAAGCCTATCTGCGATGTATATACGAGGAGGCGAGTTTATAAGTTGTGTTCAAAAGGGAGATGAGACAACAGTTTTTCAATAATTGACGGTTTTTTCCATCTTTGGAATAATTGTTATAATAACCTGTTTGTGTGTGATCGATAGTTTCTCAGACTGAACACTATTCGTTAAGTGAGTCTGCCACGGAGGGCCCCAGATCAGATCAGAACAAATCGAAGAATTCATATGTGTAACCAGATGGTCCCGGTCATTTACAATTGTTCGATTTTGTTAAATGCATGTGTCTATTCTTGTAAAGTTAGCGGACCCTGAATGCTCGATGCTTGAGATGTAGTAAGCTCGTGAGTTTCAGTATTTTTTTAATTCGATTTAGATCTTGACCAATAGATTTATGAGAATAATGAGTTTGGTAGAAATTTTGAGCTTCCGATATGATACTTCCCTGTCATGTCAGATTATCACAGTTGCTATCTGTCAAATTGGTCAGAGTATTCGAAATATAGTTGCGTTTTTCTATAAATTTGGAAACGAAATAATGGGGGGGGGGTCTCCTTCCTCGACCCACTTCGCTAGGAAGCTAGCCATAGCACCACGATCGTAACTGTTCTAATTCAGATTCATTTTTATTTCGTATCTTCCATGAGCCTCTGCTTACGTTCGAAATTTAATGATGGGTTGTCCAGATAAATTCAAGTTGTTCTTTTCAGAGAGGAGTTGTTCTCTTTTAATATAGTGGCACCCAAACTTTATAGTTTCTTCCTAATGACCAAAAAATGACACCTGAAAAATGACACCTGAAAAATGTCGCATGTTGCATGATCCTACGTGTAAATTTGCGTTCACGCACATTACGTCGATCATCCGCTTTCGGTGATCCCCCCATAATTACTGGTTATTTGTCAGACTTAAATCACAATAAAGGTAGCTATAGTAAAAATGAAGGTGACATTCATGGATTGAACTTATCTGACTGAACGGTGTAGAATAAATACAGAACACAACTTGCATCATAATCTCGAATCTTTTATCGAACTCGTTGCGGACGGCGCAATATCATTGCGCCATCCGCAACTCATTCGATAAAAGAGTCTCGATTAAGATGCGCGTTGTGTTCTGTATATTCATGTCGCTGATTGTTATCTTAAAGGGGAAAATTTGGTTATCGGATATATAACCCACAAGGGGTGTGGGCTATTAACATTGCAGGAAGCTATAAGGGGTGGGTGGGTCAACCGAGAACCAAAACACGCATTTTTTATAACGTGGTGCAATTTTTTTACAAACGATCTTTTGTGCCAATATGTTACATTTGTGTCAGTTTAAAACATATTATAACTGCAAAAAAACAACATATTTATGTTACTGGGACCTCGCATGGGCCTTAGGTAGCAATATACAATTTCATGGGTTTGTAGGAGGGCTGTAAAATAGGATTTTAAGCATATAAGGGCTATAACTGTCATATTGACTTTTGTTATGTCTGGCAGTAATGGTTTGATGATTTGATTATTTTACAAAGGTAACATAGTAAACCAAATGGGATGATGTTTGAATACAAATTATGTTTTTGGAATCGGATGTCGGCCAGCTCTGTATATATGGTACTCCACCGGAAAAGGAACTCGATTTATCTCCCTTGAAAACGGTCATCTGCACATCGAAGACAAAATTTCAAAATTGATACGATAACTATTTAAATTGTTTAATATATCTTACATATATCTAGGTTCTATCAGCCCATAAGGTGATTATAGACTGTCATTTGCTCTGTTGTGATTACCTATGGGACCGAAGACGGCCAATTTCGGCCAAAAAATGGATAAAATGAAGATTGTTCTAAGTCAGTCTAAGGGAGATAATTCAAATTGTGATGAGACAATTCCTGTCAAAATCCCGACAGATAGACAATTTCTGTATCTTATAACCAAGCACTCATGTGCTGTTTATCAATAACCATGGTACAGCAGAAGGTTGTAGTACTGTACCCCCGTCAACATGGTGAACATGGACAGAACTAGCATATTTCTACTTAGTGTATGTGACACTAAGCTATTGAATGTTGCATATGGGATGGTGAGGTGGTTACTTCCTTCCCGACACTCTTCGGAAAGAATATTCGAGAAATGTAAAACTGAAATCAATAAACTTGTCCTGGTGTAACATAGACATTTAAACATAGATTATTGTGTGCATTAATGTGACTATCAATGGCTAAAAAATAACTGTCATCGGTGCATTATTTGCATGTCTATCAACTCCGATGATATGTTACTCTCACGACACCTAACGTATCCAAAGTCTGGCATAGTGATTGCTTGTCATTTAGTTTAATAACAGTTGCTCTAGTAGACTAACACAAGTGGCATGGAATAATGCTACAAAAATTGGCTGGTTGACAGACTAATCAGGAAATAGGTAGAAATTATTGCACTGTGTGTATCCTGCATAATCACCTTGGTTTGCAGATATCAGCATTTATCTTACACTAACAGGGTTACCCGGCGTTGCCCAGGTTAATGCGATGTGAAACCATCTGTATGCTGTGGATATTTGTTGGGAATAGAGAACACTCTTGTTCAAAGTGTTATACGTTTTCTCATAAATTGTATATTCAAATAGCATCACAAAACATGATTATTACAGTTATGGAATATAAGTAGTGGCCCACCTTGCCAATTGTCATTCTGTTTATCGCGATTAATCCGTTCCACCAATAATGAAGTATTTATTTACAACTGCGTATACGTCAGACGTTATAATATGATACATGGACATCATAAAGACATTAGTTCGCATAAATAAAAGATGACAATTGGGTTTTACATATTGAGATGTATCAATCAATCTAGTGGGTTGGACTAAGATCTCGAGGATACCTGGCTATCATATCTCCATGAAGATACAGATGTTTTAAAGAAATTTCCAGGTGCTCCTCTGTTCATGGTGCTATATATTGGCTAAATATTCTCAGTTTCAACGAAATGTTGCTGTGCGTGAATATCAGCTACATTTGCCAGACACAGAGCGAGATTTTGAGTTGTTTATGTCAGTCGATGAGTCTGTTATAAACCCCTTGTCAGATGTCAGTATTGGGAGGATCCTGAAAAGTCATGTGCTACTAACTGCATTTTATTGTATGTCAGAAGAAACTATATATGACTGCACACTGTGGCCACTATTTTTGAACAGGCCTTCCATATATCCTGACAAATTGTAACTTTTTTTGTGGAAACTGTATTGAATGGAACAGACTCAATTTTGTTATAATATGTATGCAATCCTCTGACGGTTCGAGGTCTCTCAGTTTGCACGAATATATGTATCTCTTCAATAGAATGATAAATATACGTTTAATGCTTCTTCTATGTATCTCTTTTTGCTAGCTCATTGTGTGAATGTCCTGATTGCCATCCCCATATAAATATGACAATTAAGAAGATATAATTGTTCAAGTGACTTATAAGTGGGTTACCATTTGTCGGGATTGTGAAATGTGAACGCCCAAACCTCCTTAAAATGATATGGAGATGGCCTGGGTGACAATATATAACTTATATGTGGATATCGGCGAATAGCAATCTTATCTATGATAGTGCATATCCGCTCGCCATCCGTGACGCAAACGACACCAAATGTGATTTAATTCATGGTATATCATTAGATAAAAACATGTATGAATTTGTTGGAAATTAGTGCCAAATATATTTGTATCAGCTTTTGCCTCTTCGATTGTACCGCGTGAAGTTATATATAGAACACACAGACAGACAGAAAGACAGACAGACAGCACAATTTGATTTATTGTATCATTTGAGAAGAACGTGTCTGAATTTGATGGTAATTGGTACTAAAAATATTTTGTATCAGTTTTTGTGACCATCCCGTCCCTATTTCGGACTCAAGCTGCACACACTAAGACTCATTAGAGATTAGAGATGCATATATATGAAATTGGTGAAAATTGGCGAGTATACAAATTCGTATCAAATTGAAGGTCCACATATCTCTCACCCATAGGGCACCAATTTGTTGTGTCTAAACCACACGATAAGATTCCTCGTATCGCGGTTGATTGATTGATTGGGGTTGTTTTTATGTCGCTTTAGCCACTAAGGCCATATCACGACATTGTCAGTTTTAATGGTGGAAGAAATCCGCACACTTACGGCTAATCTAACAGTGATTTCAATGGCTGATAAACTCGTCGACCATGTGCGGCAAACCACCGGCCATCGGCAAGTAACTGGCAACTTTCCCAGATAACGATTTCGAGTTACAAAGTCCGCGATGGAAACATGTGGATTTGAACCGTTATCGCCAGCGCTGGAAGGCGAAACGGCTTGGAGTTGTACCCCTAACCGATTGAGCCACCGAGGCCCCCTCGTATCACGGAGAAGAATATGTATCAATCTGATGGAAATCGGCACTAAACATATAGATATAATGTCCCTCTCATCTCTATACACAACTGACTCGAATGGCCCCACTTGTGACATCCTCAAACCACACAATTACAATCCTGATATCATGGAGATGATTGTTTATAAGTTTGGTGATAATCGGCGACTAAACAATGTTTTTTTAAATCAAATTTGGTGCCAATCCCTCCCTCCCCATATCTCACATAAACAGCACCACTATGGCGTCTTTAAATCACACGATCAGATTCCTCGTATCATGGATAAGAACGTGTATCAATTTGGTGGCAATTGGCGCCAAAAAAATTGTGCATCAATTTTGGTGCCCCTGTCCCTTTCAATACACCCCTGACTCGAATGAGGCCACACTTGACAGATATAAGCCACACCATTAGACTCCTCATACCATGGGGATGCTTTTGTATAAGTGTGGTGGCAATCGGCGACTAAACCAATTATTATCAAATTTAGTGCCCAACCCCTCCCAATCTCTCACCCAAACGACAACAATTTGGCGTTGTTAAATCGCACAATTAGATTCCTTGTATCATGAAGAAGAATATATATCAATTTGGTGGAAATCGGCGCTAAAATTAGTGTTATCAATTTTGGTGCCCCTCTCCCCTTTCGTGCAAATCTGACTCGAACGACGCCACTTTTGACATATTTAAACCACACCGTTGGATTCTTCATACCATGGGGATGATTATATGTAAGTTTCGTGGCAATCGGCGACAGAAAAAAATTCTGCCCCTCCCATTCCGGGCACCCCTGACGCGAACGGCGCGACTTTTGCCATATTTAAAACACACCATTAGATTCCTCATATTATGGGGATGATTACATATAAGTTTCGTGGCAATCGCCGACAATTTGTTTTTCTGCCCCTCCCCCTTTTCTGCCCCTGACAACAACGGCGTCACTTTAGAAAATTTTAACCCCGACCATTATCTTTCTCGTAAAAAGTTACTCCTAGTAGACCCCTTTGGGATCATCTAGATGTTCCCCTGTGAATTTCTATAGAACACAGACAGACAGACAGACTGACAGACAGACATTCGCAAATATAGATATAGATCTATAGATCTATATTTGCGAATGTCTGTCTGTCTGTGTTCTATAGAAATTCACAGGGGACCATCTAGATGATGCCAAAGGGGTCTACTAGGAGTATCTTGTTACGAGAAAGATAATGGTCGGGGTTAAAAATTTCTAAAGTGACGCCGTTGTTGTCAGGGGCAGAAAGGGGGAGGGGCAGAAAAATATTTGTCGGCGATTGCCACGAAACTTATATATAATCATCCCCATAATATGAGGAATCCAATGGTGTGTTTTAAAAACGACAAAAGTCGCGCCGTTCGCGTCAGGGGTGCCCGGAAGGGGGAGGGGCAGAATTTTATTCTGTCGCCGATTGCCACGAAACTCACATATAATCATCCCCATGATATGAAGAATCCAACGGTGTGGTTTAAATATGTCAAAAGTCGCGTCGTTCGAGTCAGGGTTGCACGAAAGGGGAGAGGGGCACCAAAATTGATAAAACTAATTTTAGCGCCGATTTCCAACAAATTGATATATATTATTCTTCATGATACAAGGAATCTAATTGTGCGATTTAAGAACGCCAAATTGTTGTCCAAACGATGAGAGATTGGGAAGGGATGGGCACTAAATTTGATAATAATTGGTTTAGTCGCCGATTGCCACCACACTTATACAAAAGCATCCCCATGGTGTGAGGAGTCTAATGGTGTGGCTTATATCTGTCTAATGTGGCCTCATTCGAGTCAGGGGTGTATTGAAAGGGACAGGGGCACAAAATTGATGCACAATTATTTTGGCGCCAATTTCCACCAAATTGATACACGTTCTTATCCATGATACGAGGAATTTAATCGTGTGATTTAAAGACGCCATAGTGGTGCTGTTTATGTGAGAGATGGAGAGGGAAGGGTTGGCACCAAATTTGATTGTTTGGGTGAGAGATGTGGGTTCATAACTATTCCCATAATTTGTTTAGTTGCTTATTACCACCAAACATATATATAATCATCGCCAGTATATCATGCATCCATGAATCTAATGGGCGTGGTTTAAATATGTCAAAAGAGGCAAAAGCTGATACAAATATAATTGGCACTAATTTCCAACAAATTCATCCATGTTTTTATCTAATGATATACTATGAATTAAATCACATTTGGTGTCGTTTGCGTCACGGATGGCGAGCGGATATGCACTGTCATAGATATCCACATATAAGTTTTATATAGTCACCCAGGCCATCTCCATATAATTTTAAGGAGATTTGGACCTTCACATTTCACAATCCCGACAAATGGTAACCCACTTATAAGTCACTTTGAACAATTATATCTTCTTAACTGTCATATTTATATGGGGATGGCAATGAGGACATTTACACAATGAGCTAGCAAAAAGATATACATAGAATAAGCATTAAACGTATATTTATCATTCTATTGAAGAGATAAATATATTCGTGCAAATTGAGAGACCTCGAACCGTCAGAGGATTGCATATATATTATAAAAAAATTGAGTCTGTTTCCACACAAAAAGTTACAACTTGTCAGGATATATGGAAGACCTGTTCAAAAATAGTGGTCACAGTGTGCAGTCATATATAGTTTCTTCTGATATACAATAAAATGCAGTTAGTAGCACATGACTTTTCAGGATCCTCCCAATACTGACATCTGACAAGGGGTTTAGGACAGACCCATCGACTGACATAAACAACTCAAAATCTCGCTCTGTGTTTGGCAAATGTAGCTGATATTCGTGCGCAGAAACATTTCGTTGAAACTGAGAAAATTTAGCCAATATATAGCACCATGAGCACCTGGAAATTTCTTTGAAACATCTGTATCTTCATGGAGATATGATAGCCATGTATCCTCGAGATCTTAGTCCAACCCACTAGATTGATTGATACATCTCAATATGTAAAAACCCAATTGTCATCTTTTATTTATGCGAACTAATTTCTGTATGATGTCCATGTGTCATATTATAACGTCTGACGTATACGCAGTTGTAAATAAATAAATACTTCATTATTGGTGAAACGGATTAATCGCGATAAACAGAATGACAATTGACAAGGTGGGCCACTACTTATATTCCATGACTGTAATAATCATGTTTTTGATGCTATTTGCATATACAATTTATGAGAAAACGTATAACAATTTAAGCAAGAGTGTTCTCTATTCCCAACAAATATCCACAGCATACAGATGGTTTCACATCGCATTAACCTGGGCAACGCCGGGTAACCCTGCTAGTAAAATGATATTTCCAATTGAGTCTGGTTAATATCCTTGTATTTATTTTTCAAAATAGGTTAAGTCTACTTGAATTGGAGCTTAACAACTGATATGTCATCTATATGTCTACAAAAATTCTCGAAAATCACGATTAAGTTCACTGTCCTGATAATTTATCAGCTTAAAAATGTATTACAGCCAAATAGCTAAACACATATTAGGTTTGTGTTATAGCTTAAAGGGGGGAATTATATCTCACAGTTCTCACTTGATATGCAGGGGATGTGCTGAGATATACATAGTTTTTTTTTTTTGTAAAATTGGATGCATATACCTTATACTTGTGTTTTATGCGAACCTATCAGCTTCTGGTGGGTACTGTATTTGTCCACTTCACCTTTTATCAGTATGTAATTTCACCAACCAGTTAGAACTAGCATGCTCTCGTCACACACTGACCTGGAAACTCCAATACATGTATGTGGTAGAAAATGTCTAGCAGCCAGTATTTGAAAAATCTTCATATTTGCGTGTATTAACCAATTTTATTCCCGATTATGTCGAGTAGTTGTTTCAAGTTAGAGTAGAAGCCAGGGTTATCCTCGTTTGGGCCACACAGATTGACCAGACATAAAATAAGATTTTCGATAGTGATATCTAGTAGAATGAGAATTCCATGTGGGTCTCGCTGGACCTGATGTAGATTGAAGATAAAATATCCACTCCTCTCGATTAAGAAGGAAGGTAGCCATGATAGTTTTGTAACCCTTTCAGCTTATATAGTCAGGTTCGCAAATCTAAAAAAGCTTCTTAAAACAAAGGTGCGGGCATTTTTCTTTCAAAAGCTTTTGAAAGAATTTTCTAAAGGTATTTTTTATGCTGATTTCAAAAACCAATGTTGGCAAGTTGACAGATTATTATTTCTGGTAAACAATGGCAATTTAAAATGGCCGCCGTCAAAACAAAGTATAACTTTACGATTGTTGTTATGTGTTGCTCTAAGACGTTCTAATATTGAGTATTTCCGTACTTTCGAACGAATTCGAACAAGGAGAAGAATACACAGAAAATATGTGGTAACTCAAAGTAAACATATTTGATATTTAACCCCATTTATGCCCAAAATGACAAAAAACGCGAATTTCATAAATTATTACGGTCTTAAATGGCAGAAAGTGAAATATGTTGGAAACGTATCCTTAAAATGGTATAGACAGTTGTGTATAAATGTAATTTGTAATCTGATTCCAAAAAACAATGTTGGAAACTTGACAAATAAATATTTCTGACCTAAAATGACAATTCAAAATGGCTGATATAATAATCAGTTAAAAATTCGATTAATAATAATGAATTAATATTATGAAACTGGTTCATCAGCACCCAATGCAACACAATTTGCCATCATATAGCCAAAAATGGTCACGAAAAAGCCGACACACCCCTTCTTGCACCCATATTTGATTATTTCGAGACATGATTTTGGAATGGGTTTTAGTTACATCATAATCGACCATTTTCTTCTTTCCATTCCATTGTCGAAGGATCCGGTAATGTTTGCACAGGAATGGTTACTTGTTTCCAACTAAAACCTGGTAGTTTGTTCTCAAAAAGTGGTAATGAGATGAGTCACTGGATGGTGGAAGCTTCTCGTGAGATTCAGTCCGAGTGAACATCCTGAATCTTGCATTGTTGAGTTTTGCATCGTAAACTCCATACAACTTGAATACAAAATGTTCAGCACTTTCAATTGTTTCAGTGGATATTGCAATATTACATATACCGTTTAAGAGTTCACAACAGTGTAAGCCTCTTCGTGATTAGACTCTAACCCTTTCAAGTCTGTTCCAACAATTTACCGAACAATCTACTCTGCAGTCTTCTGGTAACCCCCCTGCAACAACAACAGTAACACCTTCTGTTTTCGCTTTGATAACAAGTTCTCGAGTCAAGAAACCATTCAAATCGGACTTGTTGTCAGACAACAAAATGAAACTTTTCCAATTAAACGAAAATAAAAATTCCATTCCAGTTGACGATTGTGTCATTAGACAGCATCAACCATCAAAACAGTGGTTGTAATACTCTTAACGCTGTCCAATGGGGCACACTACCACCCCTACCATAATCTATAAGAGCTGTTATATATAAAGTTATATATAAAGGTTGTGGTTCAGAACTGCGAACTGGGAACATTGAACACTGTTATTGTAGTTGCTGTTTGAAAAGTTACCAGGATAAGACAATACACCTTTAAATGCATTTCGTGTTTTTGGAATCTTAGATTAGAGAGTGTAGGAATTCTATACTCATAACACGTAGATCATCACCTCTAGTTAAGTTGTCCTGCTAATTAAGTTGACGGGGTGATCCTGTTTGTGTCTCAACCATGTTCAACAGATTAGCAGAAACACCCCGATGTGAATCAGATTGGCGGTATACAACAAAGATATTTTAAGTCAAATAACACGAATATGAATTAGGGTTTGGGGAAAATGTGCCAACGTTTAACAGAATAGGAACACTAATATTTTGTGTACTGTCGCATATTACACAAATTGTGTATTCAACATTAATATATATACACCTCTGGTCAAGTGGTCCTGCTTATGTGCTATGGTGCTGGTGGGTTCTGCTGAATTGCTATGATGTTGTTATGGTAAACTGATGCTGTTAAGAAAAAGGACCGTTATTTTTTCTAAAGTTGTCATTTTCGCCACATGTGTTCGGATAAACTGAGCATATGCAGGAAAAGCCATTATGTGTATGAAACATTCAAAAACATATATATACTGTAAAATAGTCCAATACTGGTTGTATTAGTTGTTGCGAATCGGTTATAATCATTATGGCTGTTTGTGTCATTTTGCAAATACAAGAGCAGCCATAATTATTGTTTTCGAATATATATATGTCCTTGAATGTTTCATATGGAAACTGGATTTTATTCAAATCGCTCGGATTAGCCAAACACCGCGAAAAATGACAACTTTAAAGCATTATTAAGGAATATTGAAAATTTTGATTCATGCGAGCGACTGATATCATCGAACCAACTATTCCATATCGAGACCCTGTGATATCAAATTTGTGGTTATTTGGTGGTTTTCCATTTAAAATAAGGATTGGATCGAGTGTTGAGTTGTTATCATTTGCAGGAAGGCCATACACATGTATTTACACCCTCATGCCATGTGTCGGGTGTTGTGTGATCTTACTGGCCATACACATGTATTTACACCCCATTTCATGTGTCGGGTGGGTGTGTGATCTTACTGACCATACACATGTATTTACACCCTCATGCCATGTGTCGGGTGGTGTGTGATCTTAATGGCCATACTCATGTATTTACATCCCCATGTCATATGTCGGGTGGGTGTGTGATCTTACTGGCCATACACATGTATTTACACCCCATTTCATGTGTCGGGTGGGTGTGTGATCTTACTGGCTATACACATGTATTTACACCCTCATACCATGTGGGTGTGTGATCTTAATGGTCATACACATGTATTTACACCCTCATGTCATGTGTCGTGTGTGTGACCTTAATGGACATACACGTGTATTTACACCCTCATGTCATCTGTCGGTGGGTGTGTGATCTGGATGGCCATACACATGTATTTACATCCTCATGTCATGTGTCGGGTGGGTGTGAGATCTTACTGGCCATATACATGTATTTACACCCCATGTCATGTTCCGGGTGGGTGTGTGATCATACTGGCCAACACATGTATTTACATCCTAATGTCATGTGTCGGGTGGGTGTGTGATCTTACTGGTCATACAAATGTATTTACACCATCGTGTCATGTGTCGGGTGGGTGTGTGATCTTAATGACCATCCACATGTATTTACACCCTCGTGTCATGTGTCGGGTGGGTGTGTGATCTTAATGGTCATACACATGTATTTACATCCTCATGTCATGTATCGGGTGGGTGTGTGATCTTAATGGCCATACACATGTATTTACACCCTCATGTCATGTGTCGGGTGGTGTGTGATCTGACTGGCCAAACACATGCATTTACACCCCCATGTCATGTGTCGGGTGGGTGACTTTAATGGCCATACACAAGCATTTACACCATCATGTCATGTGTCGGGTGGGTGTGTGACCTTAATGGTCATACACATGTATTTACACCCTCATGCCACGTGTCGGTGGTGTATGATCTTAATTGTCATACACATGTATTTACATTCTCATACCATGTGTCGGGTGGGTGTGCGATCTTAGTGGCCATACACATGTATTTACATCCTCATGTCATGTGTCGGTTGGGTGTGTTATCTTAATGGCCATACACATGTATTTGCATCCTCATGCCATGTGTCGGGTGGGTGTGCGATCTTAATGGCCAAACACGTGTATTTACATCCTCATGCCATTTGTCGGGTGGGTGTGCGATCTTAATGGCCATACACATGTATTTACACCATCATGTCATGTGTCTGGTGGGTGTGCGAGCTTAATGGCCATACACGTGTATTTACACCCTCATGCCATGTGTCGGGTGGGGTGTGATCTTAATGGCCATACACGTGTATTTACATCCTCATGCCATTTGTCGGGTGGGTGTGTGATCTTAATGGCCATACACATGTATTTACACCCCATGTCATGTGTCGGGTGGGTGTGCGAACTTAATGGCCATACACGTGTATTTACATCCCCATGCCATTTGTCGGGTGGGTGTGTGATCTTAATGGCCATACACATGTATTTACACCCCCATGTCATGTGTCGGGTGGGTGTGCGAACTTAATGGCCATACGCGTGTATTTACACCCTCGTGTCATGTGTCGGGTGGGTGTGTGATCTTAATGGCCATACACATGTATTTACAACATCATGTCATGTGTCGGGTGGGTGTGTGATCTTAATGGCCATACACATGTATTTACATCCCCAGTTCATGTGTCGGGTGGGTGTGTGATCTTAATGACCATCCACATGTATTTACACCCTCGTGTCATGTGTCGGGTGGGTGTGTGATCTTAATGGTCATACACATGTATTTACATCCTCATGTCATGTATCGGGTGGGTGTGTGATCTTAATGGCCATACACATGTATTTACACCCTCATGTCATGTGTCGGGTGGTGTGTGATCTCACTGGCCATACACATGCATTTACACCCCCATGTCATGTGTCGGGTGGGTGACGTTAATGACCATACACATGCATTTACACCATCATGTCATGTGTCGGGTGGGTGTGTGACCTTAATGGTCATACACATGTATTTACACCCTCATGCCACGTGTCGGGTGGTGTATGATCTTAATTGTCATACACATGTATTTACATTCTCATACCATGTGTCGGGTGGGTGTGCGATCTTAATGGCCATACACATGTATTTACATCCTCATGCCATGTGTCGGGTGGGTGTGCGATATTAATGGCCAAACACGTGTATTTACATCCTCGTGCCATTTGTCGGGTGGGTGTGCGATCTTAATGGCCATACACATGTATTTACACCATCATGTCATGTGTCGGGTGGGTGTGCGAGCTTAATGGCCATACACGTGTATTTACACCCTCATGCCATGTGTCGGGTGGGTGTGTTATCTTAATGGCCATACACATGTATTTACATCCTCATGCCATGTGTCGGGTGGGTGTGATCTTAATGGCCATACACGTGTATTTACATCCTCATGCAATTTGTCGGGTGGGTGTGTGATCTTAATGGCCATACACATGTATTTACACCCCCATGTCATGTGTCGGGTGGGTGTGCGAACTTAATGGCCATACACATGTATTTACACCCTCATGTCATGTGGCGGGTGGGTGTGTGATCTTACTGGCCATATACATGTATTTACACCCCATGTCATGTTCCGGGTGGGTGTGTGATCTTACTGGCCAACACATGTATTTACATACTAATGTCATGTGTCGGTGGGTGTGTGATCTTACTGGTCATACAAATGTATTTACACCCTCATGTCATGTGTCGGGTGGGTGTGTGATCTTAATGACCATCCACATGTATTTACACCCTCGTGTCATGTGTCGGGTGGGTGTGTGATCTTAATGGTCATACACATGTATTTACATCCTCATGTCATGTATCGGGTGGGTGTGTGATCTTAATGGACATACACATGTATTTACACCCTCATGTCATGTGTCGGGTGGTGTGTGATCTGACTGGCCATACACATGCATTTACACCCCCATGTCATGTGTCGGGTGGGTGACGTTAATGGCCATACACAAGCATTTACACCATCATGTCATGTGTCGGGTGGGTGTGTGACCTTAATGGTCATACACATGTATTTACACCCTCATGCCACGTGTCGGGTGGTGTATGATCTTAATTGTCATACACATGTATTTAAATTCTCATACCATGTGTCGGGTGGGTGTGCGATCTTAGTGGCCATACATATGTATTTGCATCCTCATGCCATGTGTCGGGTGGGTGTGCGATCTTAATGGCCAAACACGTGTATTTACATCCTCATGCCATTTGTCGGGTGGGTGTGCGATCTTAATGGCCATACACATGTATTTACACCATCATGTCATGTGTCTGGTGGGTGTGCGAGCTTAATGGCCATACACGTGTATTTACACCCTCATGCCATGTGTCGGGTGGGTGTGTTATCTTAATGGCCATACACATGTATTTACATCCTCATGCCATGTGTCGGGTGGGGTGTGATCTTAATGGCCATACACGTGTATTTACATCCTCATGCCATTTGTCGGGTGGGTGTGTGATCTTAATGGCCATACACATGTATTTACACCCCCATGTCATGTGTCGGGTGGGTGTGCGAACTTAATGGCCATACACGTGTATTTACATCCCCATGCCATTTGTCGGGTGGGTGTGTGATCTTAATGGCCATACACATGTATTTACACCCCCATGTCATGTGTCGGGTGGGTGTGCGAACTAAATGGCCATACGCGTGTATTTACACCCTCGTGTCATGTGTCGGGTGGGTGTGTGATCTTAATGGCCATACACATGTATTTACAACATCATGTCATGTGTCGGGTGGGTGTGTGATCTTAATGGCCATACACATGTATTTACATCCCCAGTTCATGTGTCGGGTGGGTGTGTGATCTTAATGACCATCCACATGTATTTACACCCTCGTGTCATGTGTCGGGTGGGTGTGTGATCTTAATGGTCATACACGTGTATTTACATCCTCATGTCATGTATCGGGTGGGTGTGTGATCTTAATGGCCATACACATGTATTTACACCCTCATGTCATGTGTCGGGTGGTGTGTGATCTCACTGGCCATACACATGCATTTACACCCCCATGTCATGTGTCGGGTGTGTGACGTTAATGACCATACACATGCATTTACACTATCATGTCATGTGTCGGGTGGGTGTGTGACCTTAATGGTCATACACATGTATTTACACCCTCATGCCACGTGTCGGGTGGTGTATGATCTTAATTGTCATACACATGTATTTACATTCTCATACCATGTGTCGGGTGGGTGTGCGATCTTAATGGCCATACACATGCATTTACATCCTCATGTCATGTGTCGGTTGGGTGTGTTATCTTAATGGCCATACACATGTATTTACATCCTCATGCCATGTGTCGGGTGGGTGTGCGATCTTAATGGCCAAACACGTGTATTTACATCCTCATGCCATTTGTCGGGTGGGTGTGCGATCTTAATGGCCATACACATGTATTTACACCATCATGTCATGTGTCGGGTGGGTGTGCGAGCTTAATGGCCATACACGTGTATTTACACCCTCATGCCATGTGTCGGGTGGGGTGTGATCTTAATGGCCATACACGTGTATTTACATCCTCATGCCATTTGTCGGGTGGGTGTGCGATCTTAATGGCCATACACATGTATTTACACCCCCATGTCATGTGTCGGGTGGGTGTGCGAACTTAATGGCCATACGCGTGTATTTACACCCTCGTGTCATGTGTCGGGTGGGTGTGTGATCTTAATGGCCATACACATGTATTTACAACATCATGTCATGTGTCGGGTGGGTGTGTGATCTTAATGGCCATACACATGTATTTACATCCCCAGTTCATGTGTCGGTGGGTGTGTGATCTTAATGGCCATACACATGTATTTACATACATCATGCCATTTGTCGGGTGGGTGTGTGATCTTAATGGCCATACACATGTATTTACACCCTCATGTCATGTGTCGGGTGGGTGTGCTAGCTTAATGGCCATACTATGTGTTTACACCCTCATGGCATGTGTCGGTGGGTGTGTGATCTTAATGGCCATACACATGTATTTACACCATCATGTCATGTGTCGGGTGGGTGTGTGATCTTAATGGCCATACACATGTATTTACATCCCCAGTTCATATGTCGGTGGGTGTGTGATCTTAATGGCCATACACATGTATTTACACCATCATGGCATGTGTCGGGTGGGTGTGTGATCTTAATGGTCATACACATGTATTTACACCCTCATGTCATGTGTCGGGTGGGTGTGTGATCTTAATGGCCATACATATGTATTTACATCCTCATGTCATGTGTCGGGTGGGTGTGTGATCTTAAGGGCCATACACATGTATTTACACCCTCATGTCATGTGTCGGTGGGAGTGTGATTTTAATGGCCATACACATGTATTTACACCCTCATGTCATGTGTCGGGTGGGTGTGTGATCTTGATGGCCATACACATGTATTTACAACCTCATGTCATGTGTCGGGTGGATGTGTGATCTTGATGGCCATACATATGTATTTACACCCTCATGTCATGTGTCGGGTGGATGTGTGATCTTGATGGCCATACACATGTATTTACACCCTCATGTCATGTGTCGGGTGGGTGGGTGATCTTGATGGCCATACGCATGTATTTACACCCTCAAGCCATGTGTCGGGTGGGTGTGTGGTCTTAATGACCATACACATGTATTTACACCCTCATGTCATGTGTCGGATGGGTGTGTGATCTTTTTGGCCATACACATGTATTTACACCCTCAAGCCATGTGTCTGGTGGATGTGTTATCTTGATGGCCATACACATGTATTTACATCCTGATGTCATGTGTCGATGGGTGTGTGGTCTTAATGCCCATACACATGTATTTACACCCTCATGTCATGTGTCGGTGGGTGTGTGATCTTAATGGTAATACACATGTATTTACACCCTCATGTCATGTGTCGGGTGGGTGTGTGATCTTGATGGTCATACACATGTATTTACACCCTCAAGTCATGTGTCGGTGGGTGTGTGGTATTAATGCCCATACACATGTATTTACACCCTCATGTCATGTGTCGGTTGGAGTGTGATCTTACTGGCCATACACATGTATTTACACCCTCAAGCCATGTGTCTGGTGGATGTGTGATCTTAATGGCCATACACATGTATTTACACCATCATGTCATGTGTCGGTGGGTGTGTGATCTTGATGGTCATACACATGTATTTACACCCTCAAGTCATGTGTCGGTGGGAGTGTGATCTTAATGGCCATACACATGTATTTACACCATCATGACATGTGTCGGGTGGGTGTGTGATCTTAATGGCCATACACATGTATTTACACCCTCAAGTCATGTGTCGGTGGGAGTGTGATCTTGATGGCCATACACATGTATTTACACCCTCGTGTCATGTGTCGGTGGTTGTGTGATCTTGATGGTCATACACATGTATTTACACCCTCATGTCATGTGTCGGTGGGTGTGTGATCTTAATGGCCATACACATGTATTTACACCCTCGTGTCATGTGTCGGGTGGGTGTGTGATCTTAATGGCCATACACATGTATTTACACCCTCGTGCCATGTGTCGGGTGGGTGTGTGATCTGGATGGCCATACACATGTATTTACACCCTCATGCCATGTGTCGGGTGGGTGTGTGATCTTGATGGACATACACATGTATTTACACCCTCAAGCCATGTGTCGGGTGGGTGGGTGATCTTAATGGCCATGCACATGTATTTACACCCTCATGTCATGTGTCGGGTTGGTGTGTGATCTTGATGGCCATACACATGTATTTACACCCTCATGTCATGTGTCGGGTGGGTGTGTGATCTTGATGGCCATACACATGTATTTACACCCTCGTGCCATGTGTCGGGTGGGAGTGTGATGTATTTACATCCTCGTGTCATGTGTCGGGTGGGCGTGTGGTCTTGATGGCCATACACATGTATTTACACCCTCATGTCATGTGTCGGGTGGGCGTGTGGTCTTGATGGCCATACACATGTATTTACACCCTCGTGTCATGTGTTACTCAATACGTTAAAGGCCCATAAGCCCTGTATCAGTTTAAGAATATCGTAACTACTAAACACCATACAATGTATATATTTATGTTTGTATGATCACATAAAGGCCTTATTGAAGTTGATATTGGCCCCAGTAATCTTCCAGAATTATGGAACCAAAGCATATCAACCTATTTGTAATTCATGTTTGATATTCTGGATAACAAACGAATTGTAATTGTAATTGTATTGAGCTCGTTAACCTTAAGCAGACACAGTTCCCAGACTTCGAAAGCATGACCCAAAATTAACAGCTCGTCAAAATCTTATCCAACAAGATTCCAAATACATGCAATTAAATTTGTCATATGATCAGCAGAATATTCTCAGCACGGGAATATAATAAGTATATAGACAGGATGACCCGTTCTACATGCAGCTTCTCTGAATGTATACGTTGCCTTCTATTAATAGCATGAATACATGCATGTTCACGCCCTCTGAAGTATGCGTATTTGAAGAAATGAACATTCACACCGAGTCTGTGCCTATATTTCTCTGATATATAATATGTTGCTAAGCTTACTGCATAATTTAATTTGTTGTGTTAATATGTATGCATAATGTCCTTATAATGATGTTTTGTCAATTATAACTAAACTAGTGGAAAGTTTGATCCAAAAAATGTTTTAATTCCAAATTGACTGGTTGACATACTAATCGGGTATATCTTTGGACTTATTACAAGTACTATCTGATTCCTGCACATTTATCTAAGATTGATGATGTTAGAATATATTAGTTGATTAATTGTCCGTGTTTGATATACTGATACATATGCAGCCATGGGAACAGAGAAAGTTCATTGACCAAAGGTATAATGGTGAAATCGTGTCTAAATATCGGGAGCAAAATAGTTTGTTCGCAGATTTGGGGGCTGTAGGTCCCAAAATCATGAGATTAAAACAAAATACATATCTTCCTTTAATTACCTTTAATTACCTCAACTCCCTCCTATCCATCCCTCCGAAATTGCATAGAGTATTCATTTGATTACTGACACTAGCGAATATATCAGAAAAAGAGTTTCTCTGGCTCAGAATGATGTGTTCATTTCTTGGTATGCGCCTAACCAATTTGACATTTCTTATCGAAATGGCCACGTTACGATCGAAATGGCACATATAGTTGTCAATCAACTGAAATAAACCATGTATGTCGGTTGTAACCCACGACCTTCTCGTTTAGCCCAGACCGATATATGCGTAACGTGACATGCTACATTTTAAATGATGCATAATCCGAATTAACGCTTCCTCTATTTATATGGCTTCGGGAGTTAAAAAAAACAGCTCAGAGTGATCAGATTTCAATTTTTGAAATTTTTTATTTCCCGAGATATGTACTTTTTGGCGGCCTGGCAAATATTCCTCAAGCCGACGTCTCGGACCAAATTGCGAATGAAGATGGATAACTCTAAAATTAATTGCCGTTGAGTGTTAGATATTTGACAACCGCATAATTTCGCATTATTATTCGGGCAATTAATCGATTGTGATAACTGAAGCGTCAGTTCAAAAAATATTGCTGTTGTTGTTGGAAGCTGATGATATGGGGACCATCGAATCGGATTGAGTACCTTTAACATACCCATCTATGTAGTCTCCATGATAACTACTTTACATAAGTATAGATACGTGAATATTTATACAGATAAACAGTAACACCACGTATGTAGATGTGTATAACGCGACATGTTTTCTTCTAACAGATTGGCTGTGGGTCGACGGGAGAGATGTTAATAACGTGGACACCTTTCTGACTAGTGATGGTGGGGTGCTTCCGTGGTCTGCAGAATGGTGGCCCAGTCAACCCAACAACGGGGATCATGATTGTTTGTTCATCGCGTACTACTCGTCTTCCCGTTATCTGCTGGCTGACTATCCGTGCGACTCAAACACCTTTCGGTATGTTTGCGAGATGTAAAGCGATGACAGACATAATGCACAAGGCTCGTGACGTCATATGAGGATTAAACAGGTCACACTGGGCTCAGTTAATCAGTTAAAAGCGTCATACAATGAACAGGGCCCGTAACGTCATATAAGGATCAAACAGGTCATACTGGGCTCGCATAATGTCATAATCCGAAAACTGTCAAATAATGAATATAAGAAGACTGTTTACAGTCATGCTCTAATTAATCGACAGCAGAATTATGGGTATCTTTTCAGGATTTAGTCGGAAATATGGCTTGTTGCCATTCATCGGAAAGCTCTCAGTGATTGGAAAGCTCTCAGTGATCGGAAAGCTCTCAGTGAGAGCTCTCAGATGAATGGCAACAAGCCATATTTCCGACTAAATACTGAAAAGTTACCCATAATTCTGCTGTGGTTAAGAGGTCGATTAATTAGAGCATTACTGTAACTATTTATCCATGTTCGTCTTAGTGGTGATGCTTTTCCAGTATGTTATACAGTTTCCACATTTACCAACTGTGAGTGCCTTCGGTCCCGTTAAAATCGACCTAAAATAAAATGTTACTTACTTAATTACATGTACTTACTATAGCAGAGTTCATATATTTCTGAATTCTTTTTTAATTAAGTGGGTCCCCGTTAACAGCAAAAAATTGAAAACATCATTTTGCGACAGTCTCTCCAAGGACGTGGCGTCAGGGGGTTATGGGGTGTATTACTTTGGTCAACATTTTCAGCAGTTGGAAATTTCAAACAAGACAAAACATCAGTTGGGAATTTCACATCGACAAAACGTTGAAATTGTTCTTTTAGTTTGATTTTCCAATAAGTTATTAGTGGGAAATGTGTTGTTTTTAGATAACATTCACGGGGGGGGGTCGGAAATTTTTCAGGCACGTGTGCTGATTTTTTACTTTCGACCCTTGTTGGGACCCACCCACCCCCGCGTTCAAATTGTTTTCCGTTTTCGGCAGTTTTTTCCGACCATTTTTGGACACCATCCCACCTTTTGATACTAAAACAGATTTGCGGGGGGGGGGGATTTACTGTAAACACCTGTATATTAGTTTCTGTGTATACCATTTGTCATGGATGTTAACATTGACATGTAAATAGGAACAAGTAATTTTGAGGCCATTCGGCCAAAAAAACATGGCTGCCAGCGGCTATCTTGGATTTCAAAATTTGCAACAAAATACAACACGATAACTGCCTGCAGTCAGTTTAGCAGTTTTAGCATTACATTATTTCTCTTATTCTAATGTGTTTTAAGCCAAACTTATTGCAAAAACAGTCAAAAAGACTTGCAGAAAACACATTTGAGTTGCGAAAAAAAAAAAATTGTTGGTCCCACCGACCACCCACCCACCCCGGCATACGTACACGGAACCCCCCCCCCCTGCAAATTTTCCTACTTCCATAAAAAATAGACGAACGTTAGGAACTGTCAGGTTCTTGGAAAGCTCGATGCCAGTCTAGATTTTAGAATTGTTCATTTATCACATTCAAATATTAAACTTTAATAAATTTGATAAAAACAAATCATGGTCTGAGTTAGACCACTAGATGTCGTGAGGTACCAGTTGGTGGAAATCAGAGCTCACGCTACGGGGTGCAAATGGAATTACGTAAACATGTGAGTTTGGTCTCATTTTAGGGTGCAGTTGAAATTTTCAAAGTGGACACCCCCCCCAAACCGAGACCATCTAGCCACGTCCCTGCGTGTCGATATATCTTCGTGTAAATTCCAGTGAGAATATTATAATTTATATGACCAAGAGCAACCATTTGATAACCCATATGTTGAAATTAATATAATTCCATCATGTTAGTAATT
Organism: Siphonodentalium dalli; assembly: GCA_032622095.1. Classification (NCBI taxonomy): domain Eukaryota; kingdom Metazoa; phylum Mollusca; class Scaphopoda; order Gadilida; family Siphonodentaliidae; genus Siphonodentalium; species Siphonodentalium dalli. Next base: position 14,383,797 of record CP136069.1, on the reverse strand, counting down.
CCATGTAAGCTATTCAGGAATGCAAATTTTATGCATGGAAAACACGTGCATCTGTGTCAATAAAGTATATCGTAGGAGATGCGACACGGGTTGAACCTTACTTTTTTTTAGCATCTGCTCGATGGATATCATTAGATTTGGAATGAGTTTAACAAATAATACACTCCCGTCCAGGCGTACAATACTGACATTGACTTGGTCATCAAGATAGTGGTTGCCATCACGCATATACAACCAAACCCCACTGAGTGTGTCCTGATTTGTCCGTGCTGACCAGGAATATTGGTTATTCTCGAAGTGGACCATGCACCCTCATACTCGTGCCCTGGGTATAGTATCCCTCCGCCTTCAAACTCCAGCCCCCTGCAACCTGCATTCAACATCTTCTTAATATAATCGAGCCCTGTAATCTCCCCCAACGCCTCCGCCCTCATTCTCGAGCCTCCATCAGTCTTCCTCATATTCGTATTCGAGCCCTGTGCATTATGTAGGTCGCGTGAATGAATTAATGCTAAATGTCATGTTAAAGGAACCCAATGATCTCGCAGTGGGTAAATGTGAAAAAACAAAAACAAAAATCTGTAATAAAAATTTCCATAAACATGAAGAAATAGATAAACTTTTTTTCTGATATATCTTATTGATAGATCTACCTGATTATACAATAACTAAATTTCGCATGTTGAAATAGGTATGTAAATAAAACTGCATATTACAGTGATTTGTCAACAACATCGCTGATCGCGCAGTAGCTTCAAATATTTAGTCTAAATATGATTTGACATTTTCCAAATGTTTACCTTCAATTTTTTTATTTTCTAAAGCCAGTGTGTTCATGTACTTGTTAATTTATGTAATTTACCATGAACCCACTTATAAGTTCTTGGGTCCCTTTAACTGTTAACATGACGTGTTGTTATGTATGGATTTGTTATGCACCAGAATGGCTAAATATGCCGTGTCCGATTTACACCAAAAAGTAAACTGCCAGCTCAACGGGCAAAAGAAAATGATAAATACTTGCTGCCATCATTCGTATCAGACAGACATAATGGAATCTGTAACACCATCCACAGGTAACACGTCTAAAACGAACAAAAAAGCTCATAATTAGGAATGTTCTTTATTATCCTCTCTTGGGTGACAAAAACATGGACGCTCTTTATAAAAACGATCATTTGAATTGTTGCTATGTTGACGAAAATTCAAAACAAATTTAAACGTTCTCTTTTAAATGTCGATATCTGGTTATCAAAACCTCATACTAATTGGCTTGTTGATCCGATCTAACTATTTTATGGTGTATAAAAGACGTACAGATGCTGGTTTTATGTTGTCAAATCGGATGGGGCATCTTTAACGAAGTGATAAGAATGCAAACATTATACATACGGGACCCAAGGTCACGTTCTGAAATAAAAAAACACAGACCTCCGCCTCCTTCCTTACATAAAAGTAACAATGTGAATTAGAAATCGCTATCGTGGTCGGGGAATGGAATATTTCGATCAAAAAATGTACAAATTAACGAATATGACGATAAAGTGAAGTTCTAAAAGTTTACTGGTAGTTGTATTTTACCATACTAGGAAGAATATACCAAGGAAATTTACATGCTAGCCATGATGATCTTTTCAGAGCAGTTATGTTGATCACTATTCGAGGCGTGTTGAACATACGTGACTTAGGATTTTTACATATGAATATATGTGTGGGGGGGTTAGGGTGTGTGTTAGGTAAAGCGAGAAACATCTTCAAAAAAAAATGTTTTAAAAGTAGCAAAAATCTATATAAAAATATCAGATTTTTCTTCGATCGTTTCGGAATTTTCGATAACTGTAAACTAAGCTTGGCTTTCATCAACCAAACTCGTGCTCTCCCACTCAATTTTCCTTGACTTCCAGACCACAATTGGAAATTTCGATTCAAAATTAAAAACAAAAGTTTTTTGTTTTTGTTATTTTGGAAAAAATGTCTTAATTCTACACAATATGTGTTACATTTTATCTCAAACAAAATTGTGTAGAAATTACACATGAAAACATGTGAGGATATTATAGTTAGTAGATGAGATATGTTCCAATTGAGATACAAACATCGGAAAAGCTCCATATTAAAAATAAATGTATGAAAATTTAAAGTATATCAATTCGGAAATGGGTTTGTGTGTGCAAACAAAAAATGAGCCAGATTGGAAAATAACACTTGCGTGCCAAGAACATTTTATGAACACCTGTGAATAAAAGCCATAATGCCATGATGTATATAAATTAACATCATGATTGAAATTCTGATGGAGAAAATCAATATACTTCAGGCAGCTTAATTCTCATTCCCGTGTGGCTGAGTAGCTGGCACATTCAAACAAATATGAACATAAATTTGACTGCACATTAGTCATATTAGAATAACGTGTGACATACTGATTCGCGGCCATTGCGTAATGATTATTTTGTCATGGTTCGATCTAGTGACTTATATTTATTTATTTATATTTACAGTAATTTATAAATCTTTTCTGAACTATAAATAGTGTTTTAATTATTATTCATAAGTCAAAATTATAGGTGTCTTATTTAAAAATATTTCTAAAAACTACATTAAATATATGTGTAACTGAATACTTATATGAAAATGACAAAAAACTGGAAAAAAATATTGTGATATTTTGTGCACTAATTGTTGTATAGATGCAAGTGGATTCACTTTGTTATGAATCAAGCCAACTTAAAGATAGTGTATCTCTTCTGAGCCACAATTAAAACGACAACAACATTGTTTTTATAAAACCAATTTCAGGACCACAAACAGTTTTTTTTGTAAATAAAATACATCTATATATAATATAAAACTGACATTTGATGTATTATCTGCCTATAAAGCATCCTTATAATGACATAATAAAGTGGGCTATTTCTGATGCAACCGGACATGGTTCGCGGTAATCTTATTTGCCTTGATTTAAGTTGATAACTAGATTGCCCCCTGCCCTTGATTCGTTCCCAAAGTTTTCGCGAGATGTTTTTTCTAAAAAAAATAATGAGAACTATCGATATAGATTCCGATGTATAAAATAATATATATGAATCGAGGACACATGTTAAGAAAAGCTTCTATCAATTAATATCATTTGTTTTAAAGATATACACTATCTTTAATTACTTTAAACATCACATGCATTAAGACTTAACGTCTCGCGAAACGTACCATCCGATTTCATTGTGTCGTCGAATACTGACATCGCAAATTTGCACATCGTCATTTAAAAATCAATATTTTGTTGCAGCATTTGTTGCAATCAACTGCGGGGTCCACACCAGTATGTCACACGTCTCCTTTTGTGCAGTCAAACATGAGTCTAAACTAAACAGCTAGTACACCTTTAAGCGTATGGGCCTCTTAATAATGGAGTATCTAGACAACGGTTCTGTCGAAAGCATCTAATACGCACACGATTAGATAGCGAAACATATTATAATCGGGGTTCACGATTAGATAGCGAAATATACATAATCGGGGTTCACGATTAGATAGCGAAATATACATAATCAGGGTTCACGATTAGATAGCGATCGCTATTCAACCGCAATAACATGTGCCACGCAATGCTTGGATTATATTTCATATTATAGTGAGTATCTGGGTTAATCGGAAGGGTGATAACTCTATATAGAACGTTCTTCGACGGAATAACAGATATTTGTATGAACTAATTTACTACGTGACAACACCAAAAGTGATCAACTTTGGTCCGACATGCGTCAAAGTATGTTATTGGGTGGGTGGATGGGTGGGTGGGCATGGTTGGGGTTTTGGAAATGCCCTTTAAAACACTTCTTCAAATTTCCCCGTTGTTTCGACAATAATCCTAACACCAATTCTAACCTCGCGTGGCTCAGGGTTACTGTGAATAATAGCAATCACTAACTAATTGTGAATCCCGATTGAGTATATTTTGCTATCCAATCATGTGCGTATTGGATGTTCTAAAATCAACTTTTAAACAAACTACTGAATGGACTGTCTGAACAATAAGCTTTGTGTACAACTGAGAAATAAAATCATGTGTCTAATTGAAGGTATTGACATAGAACACAAAGTCAAACGGGTATACATAAATTCTATTTCTCCAATGTACTTATCCAGCAACCCACCCCTTTTTCTATAATGTTTACATTTGTAGCTGCTTTTTAAATGAAAATTACGTTTGTCAACTAACAATTGGAATATTTAGGCATTATTGCTGATTAATGTACGAACGATCTCTCAGCGATCACAGCAGTGATAGACTATTTGATGCAGCTATAAAGTTATTTCCATGTTAACCGTGCAGCGGATATGATATTTTTCAGCGTATACATGCAGATCTTAGATGACTTTGCTAATTTGCACCTAATTTTGTTATTCAAATAGAATGGTACCCCTTTGATGATTTCAAGCGATGTATAGTAACAATTATTGCCATAAAACACATGGTGCCCGCCAATGTGATAGTTCTATCTTGTGTTTTTTTAAATATAATTTCAAAAAGGAATAGAATATGTATATCTTGTACATCTGCATGTATTTGGCCACTCTTATTTTGATAGATTATGGGTGCATAATTATGTAGAATCTATTATGCTATGGAAAACTTATTGATTATACCTGGCTTTTGATCACTAATGCCATAAGGCATTGAATATTGAGCTTATGCATCAATTTGCATCAATTGAATTACTGCAGATTGTATCATATCTAGTAGTTACACCAGGATAACTGAGATCATGTTAATTCTATATTAACAGGATATGATACTGTCTAAGTTTTACATATTAGGAAAAGATATTTTGTTGCTAAATATTGATCGAGTTAATTATAAATTATTCCCTCAAAACTGATGTTATTGTCCATGTTAGACAATGATACAAACATACCGGAATAGACTTAAGACATCAGTTCAATCTAAAGCAAAGTAAAGCGTCTCGGTATTGCAACATACATGTATATATATATATTCACCTTCCAATCAAAATGGTGTTAAATTTAGGCTGCTGAACAATAGAACAGTCTCAGTATTTTTAAATTAGGAAAAAACCCATCAGGATAAAGTTTGCAAGCACCGGATAATGGGGTTTTCTTGGCTCCAGACGATCCACCCACCCCGGGCCTGTGTACGGAATTGTTTGTCAGACCCCACCCCCTGCATTCACCGCCCCCGGATGTTGTCATCTGGACTTTTAAACACTATTTTTTTGTAATTATTATAACTTTTTGTTCTATGTCAAATACTTCTCAGTTCTATAATCGCTGTCATTGTTTAGTAAAAATGGTTAAAATAAGGTATTTTGTGTGTGAAAACCAAGGGACATAACTCAGCTCATGATAGATTTTTTTGGCAAGGTGAGCTGGTTCGTGGTCATTTCATCCGCCATTTTTAATTGCAAGATGGCCACCATTCTTTTTTTGTTAAATTAACCTGTTTCACTAAATCGTTCGATGTGATGTCTGTTTGGATTCTCTATCATAGCCATTTATCTAACTCCATACATATATACAATTGTTTATCGAAAAAATACTCCAAATTTTTTTGTCCTTGGTGCGAATTTATCGAACGTATTGTGTGAAAAGACTAAATAGATTTGTCGTTTTCATCTTTCTCCTTGCTTGTGTGTGAACAACCCCCAACGAAAGAGTTATGCGCCATGATTAATTACGATAACACACAAAATATTATGAGAATCACGTGCGTATCTGGCGATTGTTTACATAATCTCTACCCATGTCATGGCCGCTGCCGCAATGCACACTGGGATGCGTGACGTCACCTGTAAACACTGTATACAAGGCAATTACTTGTAAAGACGAGAGGCCAATACAAGGCAATTACTTGTAAAGACGAGAGGCCGATAACTATCAGCAGATGTTGAACCCATCCCTTGACGATAGGAAATAGCTATGATCGGAATCATAATGTAGAGATGTGATGTTGAATTATAGAGTATACTGTTATGTACGAAAGTATTATAGACAAATGTACATAAAAACACAAATTATTAGAATTTATGGGTCAAAAGAAAATGGTTAATATAGCATCTAAACCATAGAGCCTGTCATCTCTATCATAGTGTAAACAGTTCTATTTGTATTGTTGCAAATTGCCATTTCACAATAATATTGTTATTTGATACTGGAAAATGTTAGAAGACATGGAATCTGATGGAATGGGTAAAATGGGTTAAATCTCCTATCTCTGGCCATGTTTGATACAGTGTAAGTCCAAACAGCCATGGACCTACAGTTGAGCTCCATTGTTCTCGTTAATTATGTTCACTTGCCTAGGGGCGGTTAAGACACACAGTAGACTTGAACAATAGTATCCAAGCTGTGGAATTTGTTTATTCAAATATGTCAGAGGAGATTAAATCTGACATATCACATGGTCTAGTAATTATCCATGCTTATTGGTGTTATTGTTCTCAGAGCAAGAAAGAGATACAGTATAACTTGGGTCACCTGGAAGTGTGATACCAGATCTGGTTCTTTTTGACACATCCATCAAATTTTAGCAATTTGAATACCCACCATCAAAGGACCCCTCACGTAATGTCACATTTAACAGCTTGGTGGTTTAACCCTTTACCCAACAGAATGGCCCTGTGCCAATGCATTCTCTTATATATAAGAGTTGACCATAGGTCGCCTCACATATATAAGAGAATGCATTGGTTTAACACATATTAAAAATGATAAAATTGTCAAAGAATGTAGAAAAATATTATAAAAATTGTTAAAAAATGTAAGAAAAAATTATAAAATTGTTAAAGAATGTAAGAATTTTTTTTTAGGCCAATGCATTCTCTTATATATGCGAGGCGACCTATGGTCGACTCGCATATATAAGAGAATGCATTGGTACAGGGCTTAACTGTAACCATTAAATTGTGGTCAATGAACCGGTTCCAATGATATCCATATTTGTATGGTGTTATTGAGACAGACCGAAGATATTTTAGGCGGTTGAAGCTTTATTTGGGCGTTTTTGGCCGTTTTGTTGGGTAAAGGGTTAATGTTTTAATTTGTTTATTTTTTATTATAAAAGTTAACAATAAAAATTGATTTTGTTAAATTGAGCAAGGAGTTCAATATATAAAACATTTCAAATTTGTTTTTGAAAAAAAGTCTGAGGGCGATAATTCCTTTAAAATATATCGGACGAACTCGATCTGTATTTTGAGCTGAGAAACTCTCATACCAAATTTGGTTTTGATCAAATAATTTTTTTTTAGTTATTGCAACATGCGTGAATTCTACGTCGAAAAGGAGCATAACTCCGTGGAAAAGAAACTCAGATCAAACCCATATTCGAACTCGATCTGTATTTTGGGAAACTTATTTATGAAATCTGGTTCTGATCGGATAGAAAATGTTTGAGTTATCACAACATGCATAAGTGTCTACGTATGGCGAATGCCGAGCGCTCAATTCGGACATCGACACTAGGTATACCTTACTATAGTATGGGTACATCTACAAATAATTTAATAAATGGAAAATTGCGTATAAATGACCACGAGCAAATCACTTGACCGAAAAAAATCAATCAATTAACTATTCTGCTATCATGATCTGATGTCAAAGTGATGGTACATTTTGTGCACCCAAATCAGGACCAGGAGCCTACACTATATACAGTAATGCCATAATTAATCGACTCCTTAACCACAGCAGAATTATTGGTAATTTTTCAACATTTAGTCAGAAATATGGTTTGTTGCCATTCATTGGGAAGCTCTCGGTGAGAGCTTTCCGATGAATGGCAACAAGCCATATTTTCGACTAAATCCTGAAAAGTTACCCATCATTGTGCTGTGGTTAAGGAGTTGATTATTTCGAGCATTACTGTAGATGAGCCTGAGTAGTCATGATCTGTCGATCTATCCGTCTGTCTGTTATATCGATTTTTCTCCCAGACTTCCGGTCCGATATAACTTTGAATCAAGCTTGGTGTGGTGACTTGGGGTACCCCGGCGAATGTTATAATGGCATTTGTTTTAAAAAATTTGATTTAAAGAAAGTTTGTTTTTGTTAAATTGAGAAGGAGTTCAAATCTAAAAAAGAATTACAAAATTTAAATAAATAATCTGTTTTTCTTAAATAAAAAGTTTTAAAATATCAAAATGTGCCTCTACGCCGCTGAATAAAGGCTCACAGAGCCTGTTTTAGCTAGTCCACAAGATATAACCACAGAACTTGACCCATTATAAATATGGGAACTTTTTGATACTCTGACCTGTTCTACTTTATAACATTGAAAAAATAATGTAGGAAATATATTTATTTGTGAAAAACATGTTCCTTAATAATCTATTTTATAAATAGAGCATGGCTTTGAGTTGACTGTGCGGGTATAGTGCCCAGTGTTTTTTGGGTATCGGTCATGGCGCGAAGCGAAGACATGCTCTATTTATTATATTTCATGGAACAATTCAAACTTGTAGCATGCATACTACATAACCTTATCCTACCAACACCAATTGAGGGACTGTTAAAATTTCCTCATAAGACATTAATAGAAATCAAGTACAACTCGTTTTACTGAGAACAAATATGATTATCGACTTACCGATAAACAGTTTAAGAGAAACATAATCGTCACAAAAATGTGTTGAAATCTAGTTCAATAAACCGAAATAGTTTTTGATTCGAATGCATGGAAATCCGAAACTGTACTATGGTGAATTCAACTGAATGTTTCCACTTCGCACTGACGTTGTTCCTGTGAAATAAAATTCACTGTTATGATTTAATTTCATTTGGACACGCCTTAGTCAAGCCTTGAAATAGTGTCTCTGTCATTTGCAGAATGAGGTGCCCAGAGGGTGAATTTAGTTAAGCTACCCCGCATAGCGGGCTAGCATCACCAATTTCACCCTCTGTGGACCTCATGTTGCTTAAACCTAAGCAGAATGAGGTTCCCAGAGGGTGAATTTGGTGATGCTAGCCTGCTATGCGGGGTAGCATCACTAAATTCACCCTCTGGGGACCTCATTCTGCAAATGACAGACACACTATTTCAAGGCTTGGCTTTAGTAAATTTGTGTATACGTGTATGTATTTTTTTCTCGAGATTGTTTCATGTCTTCATTATTGCCTTTTGCATACGAGTTTGGTATAGTAGTGTGCTAAATTTTGCACAATACTATACAAGGCTCTATTTCTGGAAGAGATGAAATATTTCACAGTATGGGGTGGTTCCAGCTCCAGCTAGATTGGATGATTGTTGTGTCTTTTGTGATCCAATTATCGCAATAAATATTGAATTGATTAATCGGGATTATCCATTATTGTCAGTGACGGAAAGAAAAACTGGCTACCTTAAAGGGACATTGCTAATTCGAACCTCCTATTTTTTCCTACGTAATTTGGAGCGACGGATACAATAGGTCGATAAATAAAAGAACTATTGTTATATGCTCTGAAAAACACTTTGCCAAAGTCACAGCCATTTTTCAGCCACTTTTCGCCAGTCAGACAAACGCTCTTTATGCTACCATATCAGGAATAGACTACGACGAAACAGTCTTTCTGTTCCATGTCATGCAATTGGCTGTTTTCTGTTTTGAACCCAAACACCGTATTCACAGTTGTATTTTGTATTACTTCAATGCGTCATTTTGGGTTACATAATGCTCGTAGAAAGGTAGTTCAGATATTTATCGACCTATTTAATATACTGAGAAAAATTCAAAAGCGAATAATATTTTGTGTATTTCAGAACGCAAACTGCCATTGGGCTTTAAATTACCTAAATCATGCAATCTCGAGCTGGGACCTTCACTTACTGCACAGGTATTAAGTAAGTAATATATTCCATGCAAAAAGATCCCAGGATTTGAACTTGTGGAGTATGATCTCCGTGGGCAGAGCCAGAGTAGAGATTCATGACATGATCTGGGGGTGCCCCTGGTCAATCAATCGGGTCTCCCTTCAATAATTATATATAATTAACAATTTGTGTGTTTTCTTGTCAGTGTGTTATTGATATTTGTGTGTTGAAGAAAAAAATTTCCAGGTTGATGTTGAAACATGGTGACGATGGGAAACCTTCAAGATGTGTTTGGGTTGTAAGCTAATTTTACAAAACCTATATTGCATTTAAGATTTATAAACAGAATCAAGAGCTTGTTTCAGCAAAATCATTAACTTACGTTATTCAATATTACGGTAGAATATTGACTTTTTCATTTTTGTGATTTTGATCGAATTTGGCACGGTCGGTGTCTGTAACTAACTTTTCAATTGACATGCCTAATTTGGAAAAGAAAAAACTGTCAACCATTTCGGCAACATCTTGGATCGAAAATCAGCAATTCTTGTTTCCATGATTTAGATTTTTTGACAGGGTGAACATTACTGGAATGTGAGCCACGAGTTAAGAATACTGATATGTCAGCAATGGGTTGACAGACAAAACAATTCAGCCAAATTAGGTCTAAAAATTGACTGTTGATTTTTTGTAATTTTTCCCGAGTGCAAATTACAATGGTACCAAAGAATTTGCAAAAATATTCACCCATTTAAAAAAAATTGGATTCAATTTTTTTCGTATTTTCGCGATTTTGATGCGATTTTCACAATATAGGTGGGGCTCTCGTTGGGCTTGTTTTATCGTCTTACAATTCTAAACAAATCTAACCAATCACTGACGGAATATTGAATTGTTATTCGGTTTATTTGTATGGGTTTTTTTTATCCTTTGATCGAGTAAGTTCAACGAAGAAGCGTACTGTTCTTGTATGGACATAACATTCCTTTCCAGTCTATTCCAGCAGATTGTTTTCATACTCGTGTCAGTTCACTGGGGGGAAACTGTTTCACCAGAATCGATTCTATCGCCCTTCCGGTTCCGTCTCTATCGAATTAAGTTCCGACTCTTTCGCGATTTCTAAAACATGTTTTCAAAGTTTTGACCGTTGTTTATAGACTGAATGTCAAAACAGAATGTATTCTCCAATAACAATCGACAGATTATGTCTTTATACGTGTTTATTGATGACAGTAATGCAAAATCGGCTGCACGTTGTGCGCAGTTAGAGACGTAGTGCGTTTGGGTGCATTTCCCATGAAAATTAAGCAGCACTTTGATGCTCAGATTATCGGCCTTGTCTACTTTAAATTGGACTGAAACTTGTCAAGTTTTATGGTTGAACATTAGATAATTATAATACAATACCTCCCGTTGGTTCCTCGCCGTACAAGTCCTTCAAATTAGTGCCTCAAAAAGCAACAAAAGGTTCCGGTTCTATTGTGATGTTTATGTTCACGATCGGTTCTTTCGTTCCTGTTTACAGTACATTCATATTCGATCAGATTATTTGATTGTACATCTATAGTTGCCCAATGACAATACATGGTCATATATGGTTTAAAATGTAGCCATAGTAAATCAATAGATGAGTTTTAGTGGTCCCAAACGATCATAGTTCAGATATTAAAGATGATCGACCGATAATCTTTAATATCCAACCTATGATTCTTTGGGACTACTGAAAAACTCATATTGGTGTTGTTGTGACTATAGTTAAACCGTATATGGTAATATGGCAACTAAAAACACAAATGAACTATCTGGTCGAATATAATATTGCATTAAACGGGGGGCGATAGAACCGATCGTGAACATAAAAATCACATTAGAATCGGAACATTGCGTTGCTTCTTTTGATGGATTAATTTGAGGGTATTTTACTGTGAGGAGCCACCGAGAGCTGTGCTGTAATCGTGTCCTGGTGTTCGATCATACAAGAAGACATATTTCAGTCTAATTAAAATGTAATAAGGCAGATAAAAGGAGCATCAAAATGCTGCTTAATTTACAAAGGAAATGCACACAAACACATTACTCTTCTAAGTGTGCAAAAAATAGCCGACTTCGCATTATTATCACCAATAATTACGCACAAAGACACAATCTAGCGATAGATTTTGCAAAATACGTTCTGTTTTAACATTTAGTGTATAAATGGAGGTCAAAACTATGAAAACATTTGTTTCAAGTCGCGAAAGAGACGGGACTTAATTCGATAAAGACGGAACCCGATAGGCGATAGAATCGATTCATGTGAAACAGTTTCCCCCCAGTGCAGTTACACTGAATAATCGTTAGCTTCCCATCAAAAATGGTGGTGTTACATGTTCACAGTCAGTAATCATGTGTTCCGTGTTCACGGAAATGAATAACGTAGTCTCGAGTTTAAATACAATTGGTGCGAATTTTGAAAATAATCAACAGAAAAAAAACAAAGAATTTCTTATAAAGGACCTTGAGTCCATGACACAGTAATTGTATATTGGGGGAGAATATTACCAATTATATTCCAAAACGTTGTTAACACAAATGTGTCAAATTAAACTGCAGTACATATATTGGCAGAAATGCCTCCAATTTTGTTCTGCCGTCCAAATTTTGTTCTGTATATTTTATTTAATCCGACATTTTTATTAAAACTTGAGACCAAATTGTTAGACCGTTACGGCCATCATAGGGAGCCGGTGTTAGGTTGGACATTTCTGATAGTTCTTGGGGTACCAGTTGCAAAATTCAATTTCCAACTAAGTGGGGGGGGGGTCATAGAACTTTTCGGATATGGACATTTGCTCTGGTTCAATTGAAATTTTCAGTTTGAAATTCTTAGCTGGAGGAAAACATATCATAATCTCACTCTTGTCGTGGGTCGCACAACAAAAGATATGGTATATAAAATAATATTAATATATGTGATAAATCATGCGAGATGAATCCAATTATCTTGCATATTTTTGTCGCATTATTTGGCCAGCTTACGAAGTGGCACAAACAGTTTTCCATATGATTACAATGAATCAGCGACTATATCCATATTGCAGTCCTGAATAAATGTCGAAACAATATCTGTCAAATACTGTGGATCCATGTGTGGATTCACAGATATCTGGCCCCCATTTACTATCAGTTCTCAACTTTTCATGGAACAGTCAACATGGACACCAGAGTTTCAGCATCATCCATATGTGCTTCTGTTTATCCTACATGTAATATCAGTGATTGTGACATTGTGTTGATATTTAATGATATTTTCTTTTTTAATAGTTCGAGGAGTTGTATGTATCTGACACAAAATTAGTCATAACAATAAAGGTATCTGTATTTATTATATGATTGCCTATAAAATAACGGGAAATTACCGAAACACAGATCTTTGTTTGTATCTCTTAGAAGCCACAGTGAAATACGACTTCATTATTTCACTGTAGGTTTCGTTATATTTCATTGTGGCCTGCTGGTGGTTTACCCGAGTTCAAAATTTGAAGACAAATTCAATAACCGCGCATTATAGTAAATTGTCTGTAAACTTATCAGTTACAACCCAAAAGCTTATTCGAACAAGAGTTATTTCTTATAATTTAATCCGTCATTTCAAAGCAAAAACTTTCCACAGAAAAAGTTGAAACAGACACTCTTGACACCTAAGGGTGGATACACACATGCATGTAATGTCTGTATGTAAAATACATGTATTTTACATGGCCACACCAATAATTGACACAATTAATCACCTGCGGGCGAGAGGTCAATTTCACCAGTGAGTAGTTATAAGCCATTATCAAAAAAACTGCCATCAAGAAATTTCAGGCCAGTCATAAACATGTCTTCTTTCACGGATGCCGAAATGAGTAATTCTTGTCTGATATATGTTGCTGTTTTTCACGAGTTACAATTCATTTCGAAAAGTGGATTAGAGCCGGTCGATTTTATACTTGATTTGTTTCTGTCATTTCTTGGAAACAGGGTCATCCAAAACAAAAATAAAATATGCAGAATTCTTTTATAGGATGATACCGGCTTGTTGAGATTTCTCTGATAATTTGAGAGCGAGCTCATGTGATAACAATAATTCAATTGGGATTGCAAATATTCAGTATAGCGCCAAAAAATAATGCAGGTACAGCGTTGAAATTAAAAAGAGTGACACCCCCCCCCCCCCCCCATTTATATATATGTTTCTCAAGCCAAAGGTTGAACAAGCTCATAACTGTCACAAGCTTGAATTATAACATTTTCGACCATAATCCATGATTGGGGGAGGGGCTGGTTCTCGAAAGCTTCCAATAACTAAGGGAGTTAATTCAATGTATCAGCCGGGATTATCTGGGCAAGAATTACAATATAATGTTTTACTTAAATATTCCATAGTTGTAAATTTTGCGTATACATGCATGTATAACTGTATAACACAAGAGAGGAAAGGTGACGTAGTTGGGAACTCGTAGCTAGGCAACCCTTTCGCCGAATGAAGACAAACATCAACACCATGCATTCAAATTTAAAGCTGTATAATATGTTCATAATTATATGAATAGCATAAATTACTGCATATTAGATTAATCACTCGTAGAAAACAGACACGACAGACATGACTACGATATTTATAAAGCAGGGTGTCAGGACTCAGGGTGTTGCATGCACACCCCCGTCGAGGAAATATTCAATGGTGAATTCGGTAGCTTCTGGGGTAATATAGCCCCCCGTGCATGTTGGGGTCATAGCCCCCTGCGTTGGGGAAGAGGCCATCACTGGTATTAACATCAATAGAATACTGACAATGATTTAAACAGAATGTCGACCATTTGAGTTATCGCGCGAATAATTATTTTAAGCGGCCTGACGACTTTGTCCCAGTCAAAGGCTCTTCGGCGGTTCAGAGTTTAACTCACTGTGGTCAAACACAGTCGCAATGATTGGGTTGTCAGCGGACACATATTACACGGTGTGTATGATCCATGTAAAACGCCAAATACACGATATTTACAGAGATTACATGCATGTGTGTATCCACCCTAAGGGGGCTATGACCCCCAACATGCACGGGGAGCAATATTGTCCCAGAAGCTACCGATTCACCATTGCATATTTCCTCGACAGGGGGTTGTGTATGCAGCACATTTAGTCCTGACACCCTGCTTTATAAATATCGTAGTCATGTCTGTCGTGTCTGTTTTCTGTGCCATACTTAATAAATTGTTTGTTTGTCCTCGCCCCGACCGACTCGATATTAACGCCCGACTGGAAATTCTTTTATTCAGATCGCAAATTTTTTAATTTTTTTCCCAATTCCGGTTCCGGGGACAGTTTCGTTCCGGTTTGTTGTTCGTTTTCATTCCGCGTTTTAATGTCTCCGCTCCGAGTTTAGCCTGAATGTCATTCGAGTACGCCGTCGACCGACCGTTATGGCGTCTGAACAACCGTCTGAACCGAAGAAAATTAAAATAGATTTGAAAACACTATGTTGCTCGGTTGTCCAGATCTGTGCATCACAGAAAAAAACTTTACTTCACAACCAAATATGTGAGATAAATTCCGATGAAACTTGGGAGCAATGTTTGGGAGGTATTTGCTCTCAAGTAAAAATGTGTTGGACAGATGGGTCAAAGCCTAAAATTTCGGTCGAGTTGTCAAAAGCAGGGGGGGACGTGTTTCACGCTAATATTGAGGACAGAATATCCATCATAACATCGTTCGATTCTGGACTCAAGTTTGTAAAGGTCACCGTCAGAACAGAATCCGGGGGAACAGATCGGACCAGTGGCAGTGGGAGATAAGCCAACTTCAGATGCTCATGTCAATGTGTTCAAAATGATGATGGGAAGAATGTCACAGTACCCCAAACCACGTTCCAACAAGGGAGAGAGATTCACAGGTAAAAAGTTTAAAAGATTAAAAATCGTTCAATGACTACATGAAAATAGTACTGCTAATTTCTAAAAATAGTAAAATGATAAAAATCATGAACAGGCCAGGGAAATCTTATTATCCAGCTGTAATTGTAAATAACATGAACATACTGATAAATCATAAAGCCAAAACGAAACATATGTGTTTCCACTGCGGCGCTGCCCTGCCCGCCCCACCTCAAAAGCTCCCAACGAAATTCATTTTATTTATTTTCCAAATCCCGAAAAAAATTAAACATTTATCATGACCCCAATTCAATGTTATTTCATTAGTGCATGATCCCACAAGGTATCCTATCTACTCCAAACCAACTAAAACACATGAAAATTAAAAAAATAATAATTAAAAAAAACACATGCAGTTAATGGAAAACGAATGTATATATTTTTAAACATAAATACACTTTTAGTATTAAATGCCCACATTGAACCTCTTGGTATTTATATGTCTTCCCACTGTTGTAAAGTGGCGAATCGGGCGGGGTTAATCCCCAAGAAGGCAGCCAATGACGTCAGGACCACGTGACCCGAGACCTCAGACTGAAACCTTACTCTTGAACAAGAAACCAGATTGATTTATCTCTGAAGAATCGACGTTCATCTACGAGCGAAATCGTGGATGTAAACTTGCTGGAGGATTTATCGCCACGACAAGTCAATACCAGTAAGTTTACTATAATTGACGCCGTCGACAAATTCTTAAAATCGTGATTTTGAGAAGGATTCGTCGAAGGATTTCACGGACTCACAGCGAAATCTCTGTGATTCCAAATTCGAAGGATTGACTTTGGAAAAGGAAGATTCTTCTTTATTCCTCGTGCGGAGAGGGATGACACTCTCCGATTATTGTTTGCACGCTACTACGATTATATTGTGGTAGCTTGCGTATTGTGCTAATTGTGAAATTGGGTTTTTGGGAAATAATTTTTCCCAACACCCTTGTGAAAGTTCGCGCCAGCTTCGCCAGGAGGAATTCTGGGAAAGGATTCCAAATTTGGTAAAGAAGGCGGAGCAAACACCCATATTTGGGAAAAGTGTTCCATATTTGGGAAAAGTGACAAGAATTCAGCTCCCATATTAGGAGAAGAAGTCACGTGGTATTCCATATTTGGAAAACGAAAGGACGCGGTGTTCTTGGTCATTTCGGATCGCCATTTTTGGAACAAAAATTCGAGAGTGGTGAGTGAGAGGGAGCTGCCAAAAGAACATTAGAGGTAATATCTTGTTGTCAATTGTGCCACCAGGTGCCTCTTCTATGCAAGTTTCTCAAGTGAAACTCGAAATTGGAACGTTTGGACACTTTCTCTTCGAACTGAAGGGGGAAGCAAGTCAATAGCTAGCGAGAGAAAACAAGGATAGAGTTGTTTCCCTTACACCTTGTGGCACATGGACTGTTTTATTATTATTTACATTCAATGATCCACGTGAGCGAAATGATGTCAGTTTACAAAACCAGAATACCATTCCTTTTGTACGGCTTTCTCACTCACGATTGAGTTGGAAACGAGCTAGACACTAACCGTTACACAATAGTGACAATACATTCCCTTGGTAGGGACTTCATCTGTAGGATTATAAATTCAACTTTAAAATTTCTTGGAAATGTATTGGAAACAAATAACTGACTCAAATACTTTCAAATATTCTCCTTTTAGGAGGTCAACATCATAAAGTATTCCCTTTTGGGAAAATATAGGGAATTTTGCCAAAACTGGACTTGAATTGTTCAAATTCAATTTGAAATTTTTCGTGGAATATTTTCTATCGATATCAGTAGCTTGTACTAACCCTAGAAGGGACGTAGGTACAACAAGTCGATCCAGTAGGAAAATTGAAACTCGTCTTAACCAAGTTGTCACTAGTCTCAAAACAGTGAAAAAATCACAGGAATTGGGTACTCTGGTCAAATTAGTGTTTGAACATTAGTCAACAAGGAGGGTACTGGGAATATTTTCTGCTGCAGTAAACCAGTAGTTGGTCAGAAATCCCTTTAGCAGGGAAATTAGCCAAATATTGCGGTTTTCAGATTTGTTTTCAGACCCCCCCAACACTCTTGCACTTGATGACCTTTAGTGACCTTTCTCAAAATACATGGTTTTTGATAGGAAGTCATTACAACTTTATATAGTACCCACCCCACAGTTCATGCATCATACTTCACACAAGAACTTTTGAATTTACAGGGAAAGTGCCATTTTTTCAAAATGTCGCTTTTTTCCACTTGTCACTTTTAGGAATCAATTGTGATATATTGCATCTGCACCGAACGGTAACAATCAAGGATTACTAATCCACCACGACTCAGATCCAAGTGGTCTAATGGTATATCATACATTCGTCTCGTCTTCATCTCCATTTTGAGACGTTACATGCCTGTGTCAAAATTTTTTTGGAAGTGACCTTTGTCTGACCTTGAAATTCTCTTAAAGAGACACAGCCTGTTTGACAATACTTGGTCAAGTCATCTAAAACCCATATTTGGGAACAGCACTTGCAGTAAATCATATTTTTTCCAAGAGCAACATATACATAACTTGTGATAAAATATTTCCCTTAAAGGGACACTCACAATTTACTGAATTTGTTACAAAATAACACCCTTGTGAGGGTTTACGCTATATTGCTTGGAGACAAACTGGTAATTGGATAATATATTCAACTTAAAAATATAGTACCATCTATTATCGGCATCCCATATTTGGGAAATTGTCGTTCGTATTAAGATACAGTGTTCATTGTAAAATACTTTATATTATTAAATAAAAGTTACACTTGAACTTCTGGTGTGCCGACATCTAAGATTTCTACCCCTATTCAGGGAACAAAGGGCAATGCAAAAAATGGACTCTGCATCACAACGCACGATTATAGAGACAACCACACGCGAACAAAAAGTTGAGATAAACACATGCAGCTTTACGGAGTTAACCAGATTGCCGGGTGTTGGTGTCAGGATCGCAGAACAGATAATCAGCCTACGTCATCAGAGAGGAGAATTGAGCCCAACTGATCTGAACAACATAAAACATTTGAAAGTCGACGAAGTTCTTCTGGACAGTATAGTGTTTGCCCCACATGGACAGGGCGTCGGGCAGAAGGGCCAAGACTTGTACGAGGTACACAGACACATTGAAAAGGAAGACGCGGCTAAGCAGGAGGAGAAACAATTGGAGAATAGGGAGCCACGATCCCGAGAATTCCTCCAAGCAAGCACCCCATATTCCGGGGGAGACATTAGACCATTGGCGGATGGAGTGATGCACCCCAATTGGGGAGGATACCACTCCTATTCCAGCGGCACGGACACATTGGGTCAATGCAGGGAGGAACCGAAGGCTGGAAATTACCAAAAGGTGGACCAACAGACAAGGGATCAAACAAGGAATACCAATTGGTCGGCACATAGACGAATGCGAAAGTCGCACTCGGAAGAGAGGAGGGAAGCACTCGAAGTAGCTCGTGCTCAGGTAGCACACGCACGCAGGAAACATTCTCGACAGGGATCAAAGGATAAATACCAAGAATCAGAAACAGATGAATCTTCAGACTCGGGCGAGGAACCGCAAATATCAAGGTCTTCCCTTCAAGATCACCTCAAAGATTTACTCCCCCAATCAACCATTAATGACCTCATCAACAACAAAATACCTGGATTTGCACGTTCTAAAACAGCCATAAAACAGGAGGCCATAACCCCGCAACACTATGGGGAATATAACACAAGACAGCCACAAGCAAACCAAGCAGTTGGAGGACAGCAATGGCAGAACCAAGCTGCCTGGGGACAACAAACTAACCAAGCAGTTGGAGAGCAGCAATGGCAGAACCAAGCTGCCTGGGGACAACAAAATAACCAAGCTGTTCGGGGGCAACAACAAGCAAACCAAGCAGTTGTGGGACAACAACGACCGAACCAAGCTGTCTGTGACCAACAAGCAAACCGACAAGCAAACCAAGCGATTGAGGGACGACAACAAGCCATGGCGCCCCCGCCTAATCAACCTGAAATACCCCAACAGAGGGCAGAAGTTGCAGTTCAAAATCCAAGAGTAGCCAATCAAAGAGAAGTTCAAAACCGTCGTATAAACCAACCCAGAGTCCAGGATGACCTAAAAATGCCAAGAGGTCTTAATTTTGACGGAACGCCCAAGTCGAGCTGGCAAACCTTTCGTACCAAGTTCGAGAAATATTCCAATATGAAAGGATGGGATGACCAACAAGTGGTAAATCAGTTGTGCTGGTGTTTGGAAGGCCTTGCTGGTGATCATTACACCAGAATAGTACAACAAACCCCTCATATAGAGGGACCTGAGCTGATAAGAAGGATGGAAAAGAGGTTTGGAATGCGCGAAATACCGCAAACGGTACAAGTGCGTTTTCAGCAGGCTTCACAAGACCCTGAAGAATCCATAGAGAGATGGAGCGATCGAATATTACAGCTGGCAATGGATGCATTCGGTCATCTCCCGGAGGATTACTTATACGACCAAGCAATCATGCGATTCTGCCTAGGAGCTGTGGACCAGCAAGCTGGGCTATATACTGCAAACGATCGCCCAGGAACCATGGAAAGCGCAATAGAGAAGTTGAGATTTTTTCAGTACACGTCTTCGGCTGTGTATGGTGATGGGAAAAAAGGTCCCCAAAGGAACGGGAATCCCAGAAGAGACGCTAGCCCTGTTAGGGTGCAAATGTCGCAACCATACCGAAATCGGAACCAGAGCCCCTCATATGATCACGACTATCAGAGGGGAAAGGGATGGGTGAAAAATCAAGACCCCCCTAGCCCACGACGTGGACAAACCAGGGATGAGAGCTCGAAAATGACAAGGAATGAAGAAAATGGCGAGGGCTCCGAAAAACGGTGGCAACAGATGGATGAGAAGTTTAAAGACTCTGAAAAACGGATTGATGAAAAGTTCAATAAACTAAAAGAGCTGTTGGAACCCATGCAAAAACAGATGGAAGAAATCGGAACTCGCTATAAGTCACTAGAACCATCAAGAACTCCATATCGACCGAGATCACCATCACCAGGACCAAACAACACATGTTTTACATGTCGGTCGGATCAACATTTTGCTCGAGACTGTCCTTCAAAACGACCATATAATCGATCAGCGACCCCACCAAGGGAAAGCCAAAAGGTGTCGTTTGATTTAAACGAGAAAGGGTCGAGTCCCAATGCCTAGACCTGACCCGTGTTATAAGTAAAGGCCTACCAGAGATAGAGATACCGAATCAAAAACCATCGCCACAGGTTATGGCAGTAAGGGAACCTCCAAAGGAAGACTGGGCTAGTAATTCACCAAAACCCCGTATTGGGGATTGGGACATAAACCAATCAACCCCATTTGGGGCCGGGGGTAGGACAAAAAATTCGGAGTCTGATTCGCTCTCATCATCTGATATCGAAGCTAAATATCAAACACTTCGAGAGGAATACGACAAAGATTCGGACAGCGAGGAATCGGAATGGGATCCAGGGGGGTCTTGGAGGGAAAAGGAGCACCCCGATCTGATAGAAACCCCTAGTATGGGGAAAGACAGAGGGGTGGAGGCCCTATATAAGAATCTACCCCGAGCAGATGTTGAAATAGCAACCACGGCTGGGGAGGATGAGGAAACAAACTCAACCCTGGAGGAAAAGGATGAATCTCGATTCACAACCAATTTGGATCGAGACAATGAATCACAAACAATGTCAGTGGTCAACGATATCCAACCAACAAGTACAGCATACCCTTGCGAAGGGAAAATAAAGCAAGTAGATGAGCTGGAGACGAAGAAAAAGGAAATGACACCAGCTGAACAAAACAGTGAAATCAGACGACAAATTAATGGGGAGACCACCTTGACATGCATCAGGAAATCTGTGAATCAATTACACTCAAATTCTATGCTGAGAGTGCCCATAAAGGTGGGAAATGTGGAAACAACTGCGGTGATAGATACAGCTTCAGAAGTAACAGTTATTTCTGACAGACTTCTAGAAGAAGCCAACCCACACCTCCCGTTGATAAACGAAGTACGTATGGACACAGCGGGCAGGAAACTGTCAATGCAAGCTTTCATCATGGGACCAATAACCCTAGAGCTAGGGAACCTTGCATG